>CM042475.1:14539416-15139416 GCA_023621385.1 Quercus gilva
TCCAAGAATGAGCCCTTGATGTGCAAGGTTTTCCCATCCAGTTTGGGGCCTGTGGCGTTGAGGTGGTTTGACAGCCTGAGGGCAAGCTCCATAAACTCTTTCAAGGAACTCACTCAAGCGTTTGGATCTCGCTTTATAACATGCAGTAGGGCTTCTCAGCCTTTGGCCTCTTTGTTGTCTTTATCCATGAGGGAAGGAGAAACCCTGAAGACATATTCAAACAGGTACTAGAAGATGTTCAACAAAATAGATGGTGATTTTGATGATGTTGCCATTAGCACTTTCAAGCTCGACCTACCTACTAATCATGGCTTAAGGAGGTCTTTGACGGGGAAACCAGTTACAACTCATGGATCGAATTGACAAGTACAAGAGGGTTGAGGAAGGCCAACAACAAGACAAGGGAAAGGGCAAGGTTATCCTTCAGGATAGAAGGGATTTCAAGTCGGATCGATACAACAACAAACCCCGAAGGGATTTTACTGGACAATCTGAGTCCGTAATTCCTCAAATGGTCAGCACTGTGTTCAGGGATCCGATGCAACAAGTTTTAGAGAAGATCAGGAACGAGCCATATTTCAAATGGCCAAATAAGATGAGTGGAGATCCTTCGAAACGCAACCAAAATCTTCATTGCCAATATCATCAAAAGCGGGGGCATACCACTGAAAACTGCCAGACATTGTGGAATCATCTGGAGCAACTAGTCAAGAAGGGGAAGTTGCAGCACCTCTTGTATCACCCCAACGGGCAAGGTGACTAGCCGAGATCCGAAGCACATGGGAGTGCTTCTTCGAGGCCTCCAATAAGCACGATCAACGTCATTTTTGTGGCACCTAGAAGGACCAAATGACAGCCCTCCAGGGTGATGATTGTAGCTCGGCCTCTTGCCAAGGATACTAATTCAGGGCCAAAGAGGGCTAAAATGGAAATTCGGCCGATGTTAAGTTTCTCAGATGAGGATAAAGTAAGAACCATCTAGCCACATGATGATGCCTTGGTGGTGACCCTCAGGATAGGAGGGTACGATGTAAGGAGGGTGATGGTAGATCAGGGCAGCTATGCAGAGATCATGTACCCTGATTTGTATAAAGGGCTGAACTTAAAACTCGAGGATCTACCTCCTATGATTCATCCCTTGTGAGTTTTGATGGGAAGGTCATTGTCCTAAAGGGTCAGATCAAATTGCCTGTGCAGGCAGGCTCGAAGGTAGTGGAAGTGGATTTCATAGTGGTGGATGCGTACTCTCCCTGCACGGCCATTGTGGCCAGGCCTTGGCTCCACACCCTGGGGGCTGTTTCTTCAACTTTGCATCAAAAAGTGAAGTACCCGTCAGGAGATCGAATTGAGGAACTGGTAGGGGATCAGTCCATGGCTAGACAGTGCCTTGTATCTGCAATCTTGCATTAGCCAATAGCAGAGTCCTCGATCTCGGTGAATGAGGGTTCATAGCAGTCAAAATTCTCGGAGCTAGCTGTGAAGGGGCAAGCTGAGGAAGCTAAGTGTGAAGAGTTAGAGAAATTTATTATAGATGATAATTCGGAGAAGTTCTTCCAGGTTGGAGCTCAGCTACCACCTCGGGAAGAAGGGGAGTTGCTAGAACTCCTTAAGAGAAATATTGATGTTTTCCCCTAAAATGCCTATAAGGCTCTAAGAGTGGATCTGAGTTTTATCTGTCATCATTTGAAGGTCAATCCATTGGTCACCCCTAAGAAGCAATCGCCTCAGCGTTCATCCAAGGAACATTTGGATGCTGTCAAGGACGAAGTCATGAAACTTAAGCAGGCAGGGGCTATCAAGGAGGTCTTCTACCCTGAATGGTTGGCCAACACAGTGGTGGTGAAGAAGAAGATAGGGAAATGGCGTGTATGTGTAGATTTTACAAACTTGAACAAGGTATGTCCAAAAGATCCCTTCCCTATGCCACGAATTGATCAGTTGGTGGATGTGACTGTGGATCATCATCGGATGAGCTTTCTAGATGCCTTTTAAGGGTACCATTGGCTTCTGACGACTAGGAGAAGACAGTTTTTGTCACTTCCACTGGAAATTATCATTATAAGGTGATGCCTTTTGGTTTGAAAATGTAGGAGCTATTTATCAGAGGATGATGACTAGGATGTTTGAGCCTCAGTTGGGGAAAAACATAGAAATCTATATCGATGACATGGTAGTAAAGAGCAAGATAGAGTCTGATCATGTTGATGACCTCGGAAACATTTTTGACATTTTGAGGAAGTATAAGCTTCGGCTTAATGCTTCCAAATGTTCTTTTGGTGTTGGGTCAAGGAAGTTCTTGGGCTATATGGTCACGCACCGTGGAATTGAAGTTAACCCTGACCAGATTAAGGCAATCAACAATCTTCAACTACCTTGGAATCCCAAGGAAGTTCAGAGGCTTACAAGGATGACTGCTGCGCTAAACCGATTCATCTTTCGGTCAGCAAACAGATGTAGGCCCTTCTTTTAGTTATTAAATAAGTGGAAAGGATTTGAATGGACTGAGGAATGCGTCCAAGTGTTCCAACAGTTGAAAGAGTATTTGTCTCGGCCGCCTATCATGTCTCGGCCCGAGGTAGATGAGGTGTTATTTGCTTATATCACCATGGCCTCCCACGCAGTAAGTTTGGTGCTCATATGGGATGATAATGGCGTGCAGAGGCTAGTTTACTATGTCAGCAAGTCCCTACATGAGGCTGAGGTTCAATACTTACCACTGGACAGAGCCATTTTGGCAGTGGTGCATGCTACACGTAAACTTCCCCACTATTTTCAAGCACACATAGTGGTCGTTCTACCCCAGCTCCCACTTAGATCTCTACTACGGAGCGCAGATTACACAGGGAGAATTGCAAAGTGGGGTATGATTCTAGGGGCTTTTGACATCAAGTATATGCCCCGCACCTCGGTCAAGGGTCAAGTCCTTGCAGATCTATTAGCCGAGTTTGCTGAAATCCCAACAGAAGAAATGGTAGAAGAGCAAAGCACGAATGAAAAATCGGTTGGAGTAATCTCCATTCAAGAGCCCTTACACTGGAAGGTCTACGTTGATGGTGCAGCAAACCACAAGGGATCTAGTTTGGGGCTAGTCCTGATATCTCCGGAGAGGATCACCATTGAAAAATCCTTAAGGTTGGGCTTCTCGGCTACGAACAATGAAACAGAATATGAAGCTCTACTGGAAGGGATGATCATGGTGCAAAAAATAGGGGGAAAGGTAGTAGATTTGTTCTCGGACTCAAGGTTGGTTGTCGGCTAGGTCCAAGGAGAATTAGAAGCCAGAGATCCCAAAATGCAAAAATACTTAAACCAGGTTAGACGTTTACAATCTAAGTTTGAGTCTTTTAATTTATCACAAATCCCTAGAAGTAAAAATACGCATGCTGACTCTCTGGCCACCTTGGCAACCTCCTCGGCATAGAATCTACCTCGGGTAATCCTCGTAGAGGACTTATTCAGACCTACCGAGACATGTGTAATGGGAATTCACATACATCATGTAAGAATGGGTACGAGTTGGATGGATCCCATCGCTTCATTCCTCAAGGAAGACATCTTGCCTGAAGATAAATCCGACGCTGAAAAAGTGCAGAGGAAAGCTCCTCGGTTTTGGTTATCTAAAGACCAAAAGCTGTATAAGAGATCTTTTTCCTGCCCATATTTGTAATGTGTGCACCCGGAAGCAGTGGAATTACTCCTGGAGGAGATGCATGAAGGAATTTGTGGGAGCCATACAGGGGGCAAGGCTTTGTCCCATAGGGCCCTTACGCAAGGCTATTGGTGGCCAAAGATGCAAAAAGAAGCAGAGGACTATGTAAAGAAGTGTGACCAATGTCAGAGGTTTGCCCCAAACATTCACTAGCCTAGGGGAGTTCTCAATCTCATCTCCAGTCCCTGGCTTTTCACTTAGTGGGGCTTAGATATTGTTGGCCCTTTCCCTTAGGCAGCAGGGAACAAGAGGTATTTATTGGTCGGCACAAATTATTTCACCAAATGGGTTGAAGCTGAACCATTGTCTAATATTATGGACGTGGATGCCAAACGGTTTATTTGGAAAAACATAATAACAAGATTCGGAGTCCCTCGCACCCTCATCTCGGACAACGGTTTGCAATTTGATAGCAAGGCCTTTAGGAGATATTGCTGCGACCTGGGCATAACAAATAGATATTCCACCCCAGCATATCCACAGGGAAATAGACAGGCTAAAGCTGTCAATAAAGTCATAGTAAGTGGACTCAAGAAAAGGCTAGATGATGTAAAGGAAAAATGGGTCGAAGAATTGTCACATGTCCTATGGACTTATCAGACCACGCCTAGTAGGTCCAAAGGAGACACGCCTTTTTCAATAACGTATGGGGCCGAGACTGTTATTCCTTTGGAAACTGGATTCCCCACCTTAAGAACAAGTTCTTTCACTCCGAGCAGCAACGATGAGCTATTGGAGAGGAGTTTAGATTTAGTTGAAGAACGAAAAGAAAATGCCATGGTCCAGTTGGCTTATTATCAACACAAGCTCAAGCAAGGGTGTGACGCTAACATGAAACTAAGGCCGTTGACAGTGGGGGATTTAGTCTTAAAAAAGGTTGTGGGAGCTTTCAAGAACCCAGCATGGGAAAAATTAGGACCCAATTGGGAGGGCCCATATCGTATAACATCAGTGGCTGGGATAGGCGCATATTATCTTAATGACCTAGAGGAAAAGGCTGTACCTAATCCCTAGAATGTAAATAATCTTAGAAGATATTAATATTAATGCAAGAAGAGGCTAGATAACGCAAAGCGAAAATGGATCGAAGAATTGTCACACGTCCTATGGACCTATTGGACCACGCCTCGTAGGTCTACAAGAGAGACGCCTTTTTCAATGACGTATAGGGCCGAGGCTGTTATTCCTTTGGAAACTGGATTCCCCACCCTAAGAACAAGTTCTTTCTCTCCGAGCAGCAACGATGAGCTATTGGAGAGGAGTTTAGATTTAGTTGAAGAACGAAGAGAAAATGCCATGGTCCAATTGGCTTATTATCAACACGAGCTCAAGCAAGGGTGTGACGCTAACGTGAAACTAAGGCCGCTAACAGTGGGGGATTTAGTCTTAAGAAAGGTTATGGGAGCTTCCAAGAACCTAGCATGGAGAAAATTAGGACCCAACTGGGAGGGCCCTTATCGTATAACATCAGTGGCTGGGATAGGCGCGTATTATCTTGATGACCTATAGGAAAAGGCTGTACCTCGTCCCTGGAATGTAAATAATCTTAGAAGATATTATTATTAATGCAAGTTTTTCTTCGTCTTCTTTAGGTTTGCTATATTCCTACTTTCACGTCTTTACCATTATTCTAAATATCAAATAGAACCTTGGTCATGCCTGGCTCCTCGAACCATATAGCTTGGAAAAACTGATATCTTTCAGTTATTTTTCTAAGTGTTAAACATAACCTAAGCTATGCCTGGCTCCTCGGACCATCTGCTTTGGAAAAATTAACATAGTATAGCATCATTCTAAATATCAAACAGAACCTTGATCATGTCTGGATCCTTGAACCACACACCTTGGAAAAATTGATATTCTTTAATTAATTTTCTATGTGTTAAACAGAAACTAAATCATATCAGGCTCCTTGGACCATAAATTCAGTGGAAATTAATACACTATGGCATCTATTGAAGTGTTGGTCAAACATTAGTCCAAGTATTAAAAAGAAGTAAACTCCTGATTCCTTTCTTGGGTCACATGGTTTGTTATCACCCAATAAAGATGTAAACCAAAGTAAGTCCATAAGCATCACTTAAAGCATTTTAGGGTGCCTTAGACTTGGCTGTTGTTTGATCAACGCTTGAATATTTTTTCTCAAAGTTAGAAAACTTGTTAAAGTACTGAGGATTCAGTAGTCTTGATCTACTCTGATTCTCAATTAAAAATATGTGAAAATTATGTTTTTCCTTATGTGAGCAACTTCACACTTTTGTATCATATGGCTATGTTCAATCGAGGAATAATCAGAATGAAAATTGCATAAGTGAAGAAAACAACTCATATAAATTTGGGAAAGTAAAATGCACATTTCATTAAAACATGTCTTAGAGAAGGGAAAATTCTATTGTAGAAATTGCAACTACATTGTAAGCATAAAAATTCATCGTTTCAACTTTATTTGAAGCCCAGCCTTGGAGGTCTTGTTAGCCTGATTAGCTGCTTCAATAGAAGCCACCTTCTCTTTCTCCTTAGGATCTTCCTTTGCAGACCAGTTCAAAATTTTGAGAAACTGCCCCATCTTATGGATTCTCTATAATCTTATCCAATAGCCTACCCACATCAGCGGAAGTTTCCTGGGAGCTTCAGATTCTTTTGCTTGCTCCTGCTAGTTGGGAGGAGGAGGATCCTGAGGCTATGACTCTTCAATAGGGTCAGCAACTGTAGAGGCTACTTCACCTTGAGTGGGAGGAAGATCTGAGGCTTGTATGGCTGGTGGGTAGTAGATTTTTTCTGGTTTTCTTAGTTCAAAAAAAGCCTCAGTCCCAGCTTGGTTGAGGGCTTCTTCCCAAGTCTGAGCACAAAAGGTTCGACACACTGCTGGGACCTCTACCTTAAGAGTTTCCTCGGTCTCGACTACTCTGACGTCGTTACCGTGCTGCTCAGCTTCATCTCTAGCCTTCTTGACTTCCTTTTTAGCTTTCTCGGCCTCCTCTTTAGACCTCTCGGCTTGATCTTTCAGCTTTTGGACTTCTGCTAACTTCTTCTGAAGGGCCGCTATTTGCTCTTTAAAAGAAGCCAACTATTCCTTGGCATCACGCAAGAGCAGCCTCTGATCCTCGACTTGCTTTTGAGTGCCTGCCAGAGCCGAGTCAGCACTTCTTCTCGCCTGTTCCTCCTCTTTCAATTTTTGCCTCAGGTCCTTGTTGGACTAATTGACGATGTTAAACGACTCCACGGCTGCCACGTGCCTAGTCCTCTCATTGTCCAGTTGCCGGTAGCAGGAATTGGTTATCTTCTCAACCCTAAAAGTAGCTTGGACAGCCTAAAAGAAAAAGGGTTAGTAACCTTACAAGCAACAATAAAGATGTAAAAGAGGAGGGATGGCTGTGTACCATGCCTAGATATCTTTTGAGGTTAAGGAAAACCTCCTGCCTCCTGATAGATCGCAGCTCGGCCATATCAGTGGGGAGTAATAAAGCCTCCTCCAAAGCCGAGGCCACGTGGCATCCATTGCCTCCATGGAAATCCCTGATGGACGCATTATCCCTTAAGGGCTCACCATTGAGCATTGGAGCTAGAAGCCAAGCTTGAGGCTCAGGTGGCTGATTGTCTCTCCTCTGCTATGCTTGTCCAGTTTTTTACTGCTTTGCAACCCGATGAGTTTCTTCTTCAGGTGTAGGGCGAGATCTCCCAACCTCCAATACATCCTTACCCTTCTGCTCTCTCTTTTTTTTTTGGGTCGATAGGTTCAACTCTGGGTGGCAAAGATAGCTAAGGAGGAGGATGAGGAAGTTTAGGAAGAGAAGGAGGAAGTTTGGGCTGAGTTGGTTCCCCAGGTGCATCCTTTCCGGGCTGGGACTCTATTAACTCCAGCAAACTTTTCTTTGATTTCCTTTGAATACCCATCTCGTCTAAGGTGCTGATATCTACTTCTTGTTGATGGACAAGGTCAACTGATGTACTCTCAGGGGATAGAGGTCGGTTAAACACCTTGAATTCATCCTAGGAGTCTGACAAATTTACAATCCCCTCCGGTTCTTTTTCTTCTTCCTCTTCTTCTTCTTCTTCCTCTCCTTCCTTAACAACAGGTTAGGATGGGGATGCTCCTACTAAAAGGATGCCCATAAAGAGTGGCTGAGTAAAGGGTGTACCCTCTGGGATTAGAACACCTTCAGGAACAACGAATCCTTCGAAGGCCACACTAATACTGGGAAGACGAGGATCTTTGGCTTTTATTACACACTTGGGAGCTTGAAATCCACGGGAAATAGGTGTGTACCCAAGGGTTACATGTGCTGCTCGTAATTGATCGTAATTGACCATCGGCTTCATTTACATACACCTCGGACCATAGAATTTTGTCTAGATTCTCTCTGTTGACTAACTTGAACCGAGGTATGGTAGCACGTCTATCTGCAAAATCATTAAATGGAAGGAAAATTTGTCAGAAGCAGAAATATTATGGAACAAAGGGGAAATGTAAGCTAAAGTGCATAAATTTATGACTAGACCCCCACTTGGTTTTCCCTCCTCAGTCAGACAGGGTAGGCCATCATGCCATTCCCCAGAGAAGATTAAAAAATCTTCCTTTAACCCCTTGCTTGACATGGGGAGGCATTGGATTAGCCTTACTTCAGGATGCCTTGACTTAAGGTAGTATCCCTGCCCCTTCAAATGATGTAGGCTGTATACCTAGTTGACATCATGGTGTGTCAATCCCAAGTTCATTCTCTCGTTTAGGGCTTCTATACTCCCTAATACTCTGAACATATTTAGGGCGTATTATGTGGGGGATAGTCTAAAGAACCTAAGGTAGCTCCTTGTGATATTACCCATGGGGATGGTCATTCCTCCCTCTATGAAAGCGATTATTGGAATGACCACCTCCCCCTCTTTCCTATCGTCTACCCATTCCCCTTGGGCAGCGTATCTCATGTCCACTATTGGTGGGATCCTGTATTTAGCCCTAAATCTCTCTCTATCCTCCTCAGATTCAACTAAACGCTTGAACCTACCCATTTTTTAAGAAGTTTTGAAGAGAAATCAACAAGTTTGAAACGAAAAATATATCCAAGAAGAAAAAAGTGTGATGAAAAGAGAATATAGGGAAAGAAACAAAACTAAGAGGGTTCGAGGAAACTTACAGGTTTAAAAATAAGGTCCTCGAACGAATTTTTTATATTTGTAGGCACACGAAGAAGTGAGAGAGAGTGGCAGGTTCAGTGTATGAACTCTAGAACTGTGTGAGTGATGGAAGTAGGAAAAGGAATTGATTTGAAAGGTTATTTATATTGGCACAGAAGTTACAAGCGGGAGAATTCCCGCTCGTAACCCTAAGAAATTCTCCACCATTAGATTCGCATCATGCCATTGAACGTGGGGGACAAAAGTGCTGTCAAAATTTAATGAAGGCGTGCTCTGGACGCCGAAACGTTAGAAGTGTGCCTTGAGCAGGTAAAAAGACACTTGGGAGTTCGTATAGACGGGGTGTAACCATAAATAAGGTGTGATGATGATGTCAAAATCCTTCTTTCCTCCCAAAAAGTCGAAAAGCAAGATTTTAAGGGGCTATTGTGGGGGCCAGATAGCCAAAAGATACTATTAAAACTATATATATTGGGCCTATGGCCTAGTCTGAGGATATTAACCAGTCCGAGGATGGTCAAACAATATTATTATGGGAACGGAAGAAGAGAAAGAGATAGGGATTGTACATGATAGTCCAAAAGTTGTCCGAAGAGAGAAGTCATATCGAAAATTTGGATCCACGATCAGTAGGAATATCCTACCGTCCTAAGCATCCTACCAGGTAGCATCATGGTTAGAAGTCAGACGTTGGATAGGAAAGGAGTACAAAAAGGTTACAAATATCTACAAAGCTGCTACCTACGCATTAAATGCTCTGCATCTAACTCCCTGGCTGCATTAATGTGGAGATAATACCTGAACAGTGCAAAGTTGGCTGCCCCAAAACCTACACGACCAGAGAGGGTGTCTGATGGGACAGGTACTCCAGTAGTAACGCAGGTGATCAACAAGTGTAAGATCAAGATGCTTTGGAAAGAGATATATAAGAGCTAAAACCCTTCATGAAAAGGGGGACGGTGATTCAGAAGAGAAAAACACTATAACATTGAGGAATCAAACTTGTAACCTAATTTGAGAGAAATATATATATGAACAAATCACCTCGGATCGTGCCGAGGAGGATTTTTCTTCAACTTAACCCTATCCCTATGTATTATTCGGTCATCTAATCTATTCCAATGTTGGTTTAATCATCTAAAGCCCACTTTTTCTAACTCATTCTCTACAAATTCATTGCTTTGGGCTTTTTGGGCTTAAGTCTATCCACGTAGTGGGCTAGGAACTCAAATCTGGTCCTTATAGTGATCTTCATGAAGAAGTCTACATGTCTCTTCCTCCAAGTTTGCATAGCAAGGGGGAGTCCAAGGAGTCAAAAGGGGAATTGGTTTGCAAGTTGCATAGATCATTGTATGGCCTTAAGCAAGCTTCAAGGCAATGGTTTTCAAAGTTTTCAAACACCTTATTGCAGCATGGTTTTGTTAAATCCAAAGCAGATTACTCTTTATTCATTAAGAAGGATGGCAGATTGTTCATTGCTCTTCTAGTTTATGTTGATGATATTCTAATTAGTAGCAATGATCCTAAAGCTGTGGAAGATCTTAAGGTGCATCTAAACAAGCATTTCAAACTAAAGGATTTGGGTAGTTTGAAGTATTTTCTGGGTTTGGAGTTTGCAAGATCACAAAATGGCATTTCTTTGTGTCAAAGAAAATATGCTCTTGAAATTGTTCATGATGCTGGAATGCTTGGTTGTAAACCAGTTAGAACTCCCATGGAAGCTAGTTTAAAGTTGAGCAAAGATGATGGTGAGTTACTACATGATGCTGGAATGTATAGAAGGCTAATAGGTAGACTGTTGTTCTTAACAATCACTAGGCCAGACATTACTTACTCTGTGCACAAGTTAAGTCAGTACATGTCTAAGCCTAGAAAGCCTCAGTTAAAGGCAGCATATAGAGTCATTCAGTACATTAAAGGCACGGCAGGTCAATGGTTGTGGTTGTGTGTGAAGTGACCTGGATTTTATACTTGTTGAAGGATCTAAATATAGAACATGACAAAGCTGCTTTGTTATTCAATGACAGTGAGGCAGCAATTCACATTGGGTCTAACCCTGTGTTTCGTGAGCGCACAAAACATATTGAAATAGATTGTCATATTGTGAGAGACAAAGTGCACGATGGAGTTATAAGGTTGATGAATATTAGGAGTCATTCTCAAGTGGCAGATTTATTGACAAAAGCCTTGAATCTAAGTCAGTTTACCGTCTTAATTGGCAAGATGGGAATCCTAAATATTCATTCCAATGGTGTCCATCTTGAGAGGGAGTGTCAAAGATTGAAGCAGCAGTAGCAGCGGAGTATGCAACAGCAGCAACAATTAGACTCAAAGCAGAAGTCAGACTTAGAACAAGAAGGCAACGACTTGTAGTTTTGTATAATTCACTGTGTATAAACTGAAGGTAGTTTAGCTCTATTGTATATATCTTTTAGTGTTGCACGTGAGAGAGCACATGAGTTTTAGTTTAGTGTTAAGTGAGTTAGTTAATCAGTTAAGAGTTTGTTAATCTGTTAAGTTAGTAACTGATGCTCTATTTTGTATATAAAGAGCAAAGCTGTGTAATCAATCATTAAGTGAATAAGAATTTTCATTTTCAACAAAATCTTAATGCTCAAGTCCAAGTTGCACATGTGCTTGTACGTTGCTCTTTTAAAAAAAAAAAAAAAAAAATTCAATTCTAGTTGTAATAAATGTTTGCCCTATGTTCTCATTTTTTTTTTTTTTCACTGGATGTTAACTCTTCATTCTTCTTCTTTTTTTTCTTTTTTCTTTTTTAGGACATGATTTTTATTTTTTAATAAATTTGGGTGATTGTATTTTTTTTGGTTGTTTGTCACTTTTTTGTTTTAATTGGGCATAATTTTTTAACAAAGATATATGAGTAAATTTATACAAACTCATTTTTTCTATTCCTCCACTTTTTCACTACCAACCAAACAAAAATAAGGAAAATTAAAATATTTTCCATCCTCCCACCATTTAAGATTTAAATCTCATCTCCATGTTACAACTATCAAATTATCAAGAAAAAACTTATGTATATATCAAATATTTGATTCTGTTTCACTCAGGTGCCATATTTGGAAGGGATGTTTTGATTTTACTGCACTCTTTTTCTGATTGGAAATTGGAATGTAATGTTTGGCTCAAACAATTATATTTATGTAATAGTGTTGCAAAGTGTTTGGCAGCATTTGGTGTAAAATGATGGCAGAGTCTCTGTCATTGGAGGAGACTTCACCCTGCCTAGATGGCTTATTTCCTTTGATGCATATTTCTCTTGGAGTGTGTGTGTGTATATATATATATATATAAAAGGAAAAAAAATACCCCATTTTGTTAAATTAACTTACAAACCTAAGAGAAATTACTAGATACTCTTAAAGTACAATGGTGCTCTTTCTTCTCACTTTTAGGGTAGGACCCATTATGAATGTGAGAAAAAGAAACACCATGTTACCGTATTCTAAGAGTACCTACTAATTACTCTTTATCTTTCTATTTTAAGAGTTCTATACTTTAAAGATCAAGTTTGGTTTGGTTTTGTTCCTTGTCCTCTTGAGCAATCTATTATAGTGAGGATTAGTTTTGGGATTGTCAAAATTACTAAAAAGATTTCCCTAAAATGAAATGCTGAAATAGTCACCAATAAGGCAATAAGCCATTAGTTAATATATATATTTTTTAATTTATAAAAAAAAAAAAAAAAAAAAAAAAAAAAAAAAAAAAAAACCCTTAAAAAGCCTAAGAGCTGGTATTCTTTTTCCAAAAACAATCTCCCATTCAACAAAAATTGAGTATTCTCCTAGGAAGCATGGACACAAGTATGACAAGGTAACACAAGAAATTTTTAAAAAATTATATCATGAAATAGCCGATACAACACCAATATGACACATACACAAGTACGACACCCTAATGAAGTGTCCATACTTCCAAGGTATTCCCTTACATGAATATCAATAAAATATAATTTCTACATGCCCAATTAAGCAAAACCAATGACCACTTTCAAATTATATCCTATATTAGACTGGTTTGATTTAAGGCACCAAAAGTTTTTTTTAGCAATAAAACTAATAATTTTTTTTTTTAATTTCAAAAATAATTTTCTATTTTAATTTTTTTTTCAATTTATCCAAACGGGACTTTTGAAGTTCAACGTAAGGTGATAAAGTTTTTTTTTTTTTTTTTTTTTTTTTTTTTTTTAAAGGGAAGTTCAAATGTGTCAAGGTGTGAATTAACAGGATTGGTTGGTCCCAAACTTGATGGAAGTATTTAGTGGAAGGCTTTTGAGCTCTGCCCATACTTGAGCTAGGCATTGTCATGGAAAGGGCTTGAACAGCAACTACCATTAGTGGAGCAAGAAGAATTGTTGTATCACCGTGTTCCATGTCATCTGTGTTCATGCTTTCTTAGGAAATAGCCCTTATTTCCATCAAAAGGATCCGACTTAGAAACATTAAAAGTATCCACAACTAATCTTAGGAAATTGTGAATTATGAATTTTGAATATAATTAAGGTCTACAATCCCAATTAATTTAATATTTTCTAGAGAGAAGTTTTCAAGTAGTTCCACTAAATCAGCACCTGCTTATTTTCTTACCCTATATTCTGCATATCCCATTTGTTGAATACACAAACCAGAATCGCAATCAACACACTATAGTACAGCCCCAATAGCTGGTATATGTGAGAGCAACATGGAAATTTTAAGCTTGGGTATCCAAGCAAATTGAGTGAGATTCGTTTTATACATTTATACCTGGAATTGAGATATTTGGATATACGCATTTGCTCATATTATTCATTATATATGGACATTGCACATTTGCTCATGGCATTACTATGTTTCTTCATCAATGACTATGTACTATTCCAATTAAGAGAAATATTAAGTTCATACACATGTTCTAGCAAGCAATTATCTCCGGCACTGCTTTTTTGAGTCAGGAGTTGAATGAACCTGTTCTCTCATTCCATAAGTCTTCAGTTGAAAGTTTTCGAAGGCCTCAGACACTGCTTCCACCTGTATGTAACATTTGCATATAATTCATGGTCATAAAGAAATATCCTAACCATATAAATGACTCAGCAAAATCAATGTCTTATTTTCCACAAACCAGTTCAGGCTTCTTAGAGGACACCCTCACTATCATATCTTGGTAAAATGCAGGCAGCAAGTGGCTGATGCGATCATCTTCGATTGGGAATACCTCATCACTGTCATAATCCTGACAAAAGTCAAGCTGTTAATTCTCACAATGTGCAAGTAATATTATGTCCTCTTAAAAAAAAAACTGTTCATGAATTATTAGTTAAACCAATTCAGCTTCAAGAAGGATTAAAATTTAAAAGCAGTGCCTTTAATTAAGTTGGGATTCATTGTCAGTACATCAAGCAGGTGGCATTTAGCAGAATTACTGTTGATTTCTAAAGCATAAGCTGTAAGTCTAGTTAACCTGCATTGTAAGCATTTTTTGTACAAGGTTTACCGCCCTCTACCTTGGAAATATAGTTGACCATGTAGTTAACATGATACCGATTTATTCAATTAACGGTTTTTAGGTTGTAATTTAATTCATCAAGGATTTTGCAAACAACATACTAAATTCACCATGTACTCAGGTTTAAGTAAAGAATTTTCTAAGCATAAATAGTCCTGATTCCGGATATTCAATCTTATGCTAAAGTTGAAGGCTACCCTCTATATCACTGAGTTTGAATTCAACATATGCTAACCTGCAGCATTATGATTGAAATATTCCATAAACATTGGTAAAAAAAAATCCTGGTAGAGAAGTGATCTCAGTACCTTGAAGAATTGATGCTGGATGAGGAGAAACATGCATGAGGAAAAAGATTATTTGTCAAATTAGATTAGAAGTAGAAAATTCATCAAACAGTATGCAAAGATAAACATTGCCTTCATCATAATCATTGTTTTTACCTTTGAAGAGGGTTGTTTCTTCCTCGTGTCAAATCGATCTAAACATTGCTCACAACAATATCTTCTTTTTCTAGCATCACACCACCCGTTTTCTGGTTGAAAAATTACACTTTAGGATACTGTTTGTCCACTTTTGAGAAACAACGACCATGGTAAAATCATACATCTTTTTTGGACCTGGGAGCAAATGATATCTTGGGGAGTGATCTTTTTGAAGTGCTCCATCTTGTCCATTGGGACAGAGAACTCATTGCAGAACTGAGAAACACATCAAGTCGATAAAATTATATTGCCTTTACAGTTGATATTATCCAAGATTTACTCTAGGAGAAGTTAAAGATTTTGAGACATGAAGAATTTCACACATTACTACCTCTTCCCCATCTTGCAATTGTAATAAGATAGCTGATATAGCTCCCTTCTTCGAATGCATTGGATAATGTCTCTTGCTTCCTTGAGAGTTTGTACATCAGAAATTTCAATGATTTTTAAGATTGAGTCATCTAACTGCACTTTCAGAGAGACCATGTCAGTGCTGTAAAGTAAAACCTAGAAGTTTCATGATAATGTGTGAAGTTCCAACCTTCCAAAATCCTGCCGGTTGATGAATTGAGGATGCAATGTCAAGCTAATCATTTGATTTTAACAGGGCATCAACAACCATGAGTTCTATTGCCTGACAAAAGATCACTGTCAAATTTAATGCATTAAGTGTTCAATACGGATTAAAGACATCTATGCTGGAACTCTTATTATGAAGATTTGCATGTGACACATAAGTGAATTTGGTGCATGGTTGTTTAACATATCTGAACACTGACGGCACGTCAGTAAGCACAATACTCCAATTGAGGCGAAATCAAAGTCTAAGAGTACAGCTTCAAGTTATGTTTTCAGTACAATTTTCGCGTGTGCACAACAAAATATATAACAAGTATATTTCAAAGTCTGAAAGTAACAATTTCAAGTCACATTTTCAATGCAATTTTCGCATCTGTACAACAAGATGTGTGCAAGAAGTATTTCCTATAGCGTAAGTCAAAGACTCAAAAAATAAATAAATTAATAAATAAAAGGATTGTTAAAAGTTTGACCAAGTGAGAGATTGCGTATGGGTATGAAATTTTGAGCATGATGCTGCAATGAGATTATCAAACTCCGACCAGATTTGGTGGGTGTACGTATATTAGCTACGTCATTTTGAATATTTTGTGATTTTTACAGAAACTCATGGAGGCATGGAGCATATAGTAAAACATTTTTGTTAATAAATATATTAATTGGACTTCACTTGAAGGCAAGCATTTAGCATATCGAGATGCTCAAAATTATATTCATAAAATCAAAGTGAGGTAAAAATTAAATATAACAAATTAAACCTCTCAACTATGTAAATAGAATGATATTATATTTGAGCTTTAATATAAGTTAATAATTTACTTTGTTATTTTTTTGTTTGTAACTCAGCCCGGGGTTTAATTTGTTATATCTTTAAACTATAGTGTTTAAAATGAAAAATTTTCAATATATATTGTATCTTCTCACAAAAATATTTACCCGGGGAAGACCTATAATTTGAGTAAATGAACAATATTGCACTTACACGAGGATTTACCTGAAACTCAGTAAAGAGGTGAATACCTTTTTTTTTTTTTTTTTGAGAATCAAGAAGAGAATACCTTAAATTACCCAACAAACTCATATTCTGGAACTGTTGAATAAAAAGAATGAAAGACCACCTAATGGTAGAATCTACACCAACATCTCATTCTAACATGGCAAGCATAATTTTGCTTGACCAAGACAGGAGTAAATTTTCATCAAGAAGATAATCAATCTTTTAGTGAGTAATGCTATTTTTACAAACTATTGATGTTGCAAATTCTTAATGGTTTTCATTTGGTCCACGAACATAATTTTTTTACTTACCAATAACCACTCACTAAATTAGCATTTTATAAAATAATGTATGACTTTAGCTCTCTCTCTCTCTCTCTCTCTCTCTCTCTCTCTCTATATATATATATATATATATTAATTTATGGGACTTGCTTGCATATTTGGTTTGAAGATAATGATAATGGGAAATTAAATATGACTAATAATATCATCTTAATTAAGACTACAAACATAGTAAATTTCATGGCCATACGATTCAATCCTTGGATTATAACATTAGTATTCCAAACAGCCTAAAACATGGTTTCTAGCAGCAACCACAAACTTATATTGCCATGAAAAGAGAACCTACCTTATAGCCTTAAACAACTGCCAATACTCTCCCATAGAACCCATTTCATTTTTAATTCGGGAGTCTCAAAGAAAAGAAGCAGACAACTAAGATAGCTTAGCTCAGTTGTACATCTCCAGAAGAAGATGATATATGGTCATCTATAAAGAAGTGTGAAATCTCAATTCCCTTTCCCACCTGGCAACCAGAAAAGAAATCCTGTTGCTCCTACAACCCACTTTACTCGAACCCCTATAATGCTGAAGATGCCAATTGAGGGTCTGTTCACAAGAAATGAGAATGTCACAATGGAGAGTCGAGACATAAGCTGAAATCTATCTTGCCCTGTAACCAAATCTGTTAAACACAGAAATTTCACAAATGTCACATCTCCCATCCATAAACATAAAATCAAAACAAAAGAGAGCATCCAAAATCCAAATCCAAATCAACATTCACGTATCACAAGTTCCAATTTTCCGTTCTTCTCAATAGACCCATTTTACTGGCTATCATTATGCTCTTATTTTGAAAAAGATATTTTAAAAAAAATATAAATCAAGAAAAAGACTAACATATGAAAGAATTTTTTTCCCTCCCAAACTTTCAAAGGTAAGAAAAGTTAGTTTCACACAGTAGTGAAGTAATTTGTATATGTTTGAAATTTAACAAAAGCTTCTATATATATATATATATATATATAAAGAAATTCATTAATAATTACAAACAACTGTACATTGGAGGCATTTAAGCTCTGTACACAGGGTGGAGTCTCCTCCAACTACATGTAATCCCCACCAAATTTAAAGCAAATGACAGATGATTCAAATCCATACTATTATATCCAGAAAAAAAAAAAAAAAAAAAAAAAGTTTTAGACCATTTTATGATGCTATACTATTTCTTACTTATCACCAAATTTTGCGGATCCATTACTCCTAGGTTGGTGGATTGCACAAATTATCTATTTTCTGAAGTTCCCAATGTTGCTTAAATTTGTTAGTATCAGTGTAAGGCTTGTGCAGATTATCAAAAATAAAAGTGCAATACTTGTGCAGAGTGCACATCAGAAATCTAAGTCATATGCTTAAAAGACTATTCCATAATTATGTTCATTATAATATTTTTCAACAAGCTAATAAGACCTACAAGCATATGTACATGAGTTGATGTGCTGCAGTAAATTTTAGACTTCCTAACACAATTCATGTTTCATTAACTCCAAATACAAATACAAATCTCCCTCTTCCCTCATTAAGCTTGAAAATGACTTATGTGCAAGTCCTTTCACTGCCTCCAAAGTAGGCTTCCTAAATTTTCTTCCATAACCCATTTCCTATCTCATTGAGTCCCACATTGGGTGTTTACTAGATGGATATTGGGTTTATAAGTGATTATGAGGACCATATTTACAACTTGACTAGTCGTTTTGGCTAATAAGCGCAGATATGACTAGCACTTTCCTTTGGTTGTTGCAATAATTATCCACACAATGTAATTCAAGCTTCAAGCTACCAATTTTCAAACAGAAATCTATTCAATCCTAGTTGGCATCTATCATGCAACAAATTGAACCAGCTGACAGAAATCTATTCCTAGTTGGCATCTATCATGCAACAGGATGACATCTCCTTTTGGGGGCTCTTTTTCTATTATATAGTCAAGAACAGAGGAGTTGGCCAAAGAGTACTATAAACCAGAAAGGGAAATGGATGTGTAGAAGGAGGAAAACAATCTGTATGAATTAGTTGCAAGCATATAAAAAGTGTGGCTTATGCATACAATCTGTGACATTCTGAAATTGTGGTAGTTAGTTTTAAAAGAAACGAGACAGGAAGCTCCCATACTTTTGAGATCTGCATATGCAACTTATGAGAAAATTAGGGCCATATCAGTTAAACAAATCTACTTACGATTTGTTCCTGTAAAAATAAAACAACCCAAACCTGAAGATAGAAGTCCATAATATCTCAAAGTGAAAATAGAAGTCATAATGATGTGTATGGTTCTAGTTCCAAATAGCTAGCATTTTCTTTCATCACCTTTTCTGTTGCTTGTTTCATTCGGTATTTTAGACTTTTTTTTAGGGGGTGGGGGGGGAGGGGAAGGGGATTGTTAGAGAAGACTAAAATGCTTCAAGATTAAACAAAGAAACTAGTGTTTCTTTTGTTGACCTTCAATTCATTTAAGTGCTAGTGATCATAAGAGACTATAATAATTTCTAAAGTTCTAGTTCCAAATTGCAGAACTTTTTCTGTTGCTTGTTTTGATTGGGGATTTCAGGAAAGAATTTGGGGGAGATGTTAGACATATTCATAGTGGCTTTATTTAATGGATTGTATTTAGGATTACATCAATGAAAATGTATATGCATTTATAGACTGATTATTTAACCAACTTCATACACCTATGTATGAAAACCAATGGAGTCAGCACTAAGCGGAGAAAAGAAAATAAATCCTTAGTAGTTAGTTCAAGTCCTCAGCCTGATAAAACTCTCCTTCACTAGGCCTTAAACCTTTAAAATAAATAAATAAAACATTTAGTTCAAGTCCTCAGCCTGTAAAGATATATGGAGACTTTGGCATTAAAAATCAAGAGTGAGAGGATCATATAAATGCCTATAAAGAAAAAAAATTGGGCAACAGGTTAGAGTAAGAAGAAGAATAGACATCAAAACAGAGGAAACCAAAACAGTATACCTTTAAAAAAAAAAATCCTTAGTTTGGAGTCTTGAAGTTTGAATAAGAAGAAAGGGCCAACCAAGATCTTAAGCAGAAAATGTACTAAAAACAGATCCAAGAAGCAAAAAAAAACAAAAACAAAAACAAGAAAAAAAAAACAAATTAAAAACAAAATTGTTAGTCTAGAGTCTGCAAAGTTTGAATAAAAAGAAGGGCTAGCCATGAGTTCTAACTTCTAAGGCAACATCTTAAGCAGAAAATGTATCGAAAACATGTCCAACTAGTAAAAAACTGACCCATGCATAAGATTTCTCACTCGGTAGAAGTATTGTTGCTGTTTATTTGAATACCCTGCAAAGCAATAAACCGTGTGATTATATATATTGTACAAATAAGAGAACATGAATCTTCTAATCGAAGATGATATAGAATTTTCTTCAAACAAAATAAATACTAGTGCACTACACACAAACAATTGGAGGGAAATTAGCATTGGAGAATGGCTCTAACCATGTAGAAGTCTAGGCAGGTGATCATAGCATTAAGGCCTCAATAGCCCTTTTTTTTATTATCACAATCACCCAATTCATCTGCATGTTAAGACAATTAAAATCATAAAATAGTTTTTTTTTTTTTTTTAACCATTATTTTCCCCCTTTTTTGAAGGGAGCAAAATCTATTAGTAAGATTTTCTGTTATTCCTAATAAATAAATGCTTACTTCTGCCAAATTGGGCAGGCGGCTGCCAAATACCACTCTTCACCTTCAAAATCCCATAAAAAATATGCTCACCTAATTATACCAATAATTCAAATTCAGTACAAGTAATCTCTATACTATTACCAAGAAGATGTCAATCTTCATCAATATAAATTATAATATTCATCTTGGATTTACTTGTCCACTAAATAGAACAATTTAATGCTTATTTTTTTTTCTAGAATAATTTCGAAAACTTCTTTGCCCATAAATGCAACAGATCAAATTACTAGTTTCTTTTATTAATTCTGTTCTTTTCTTCGCATAACTATATCCTTTCAAATTGGCTTAGTACCCCTTTATTAATGAGCACGTTAATTTAGTGAAAGATAACGAGAAGTGACAAAGATGCAAATCAAACAATACAACTAAAGAGGGAGACATACTCTGGCATTCAACAAAGATGATGCAAAGAAAAACAGTTTCAATGTAATAACAATACCTTGCCATGTTTCCTCAAAATTTGATCAAAAGGTTCTCATTTTCTTCTACTATGGATATGGGTTGAAGCCAGAATCATAGTTTGCAGACGGATCGGCCATTGTAGAGGAAGCCAAACCAAACCCAACTCCAACAGTTAAGTCAAATCCCAAAACCAAGTCAGACCCATTTGAGTCATATGGGCAATTGATGACAAAACCAAATCACAGCCATCATTGCTTGAGTGCACTGAAAATGGTCCCACTAGAAGTGGAGAAAGGAGATAGTAAAGGTGCAAGCTCTGTCTCAGTTGTCATCAGAGCTGTCATCATCAACATTTTGAGAGTTGTCATCGATGATAACGGAATTTGGAGGATGACAAATGCATTCTGCATGTACCCCCATCTTTGCAATCACAGGAGCGAATTTTCCGTCTCTACTATTCCACCGAGAGATTTTACATGAAACCTCAACAAGATTCCGATCACCTTGCAATATGTTTCTGAAAAACTGCTGAATTTTGCTATGAGAAATACTGTAAAACCACAGATGATCACACTTCATTCTGTAATAGGTCTTACACAGCACAAAAGGTTGCGTATGACCGTTGGTGAAAATGTTGACATTAAATTCCCAATAGATTTTATCATCACAAACAAAACCGTACTTATCATTATTAGCATAACTGTCCTTCAACGGAACAAGATGAAAAGCCAAACAAAAAGCAATTGTTGGAAATTTAGGACCAATCCAAAATGATATGGAACTTTCAATACTTTGATGGTTGAACCACTTTGGAATCTTCTTTCCTGTTACTGTAATATCATATGACTCTCCACAATCATCTATAGCATCTATCAGAAACTCATGTAGAGTGCGTGAGGGCTCGAAGAAGGAGAGAGAGAAATCAATCCTGGTAGAGTAATCAATCTTGGAAGAGTAATCAATCGGTTGCGATAAGTTACGCTGTGAATGCGAATCCATTAAAATGTTGTCTCCATATTTTGTATTTTGTGGAAGCTCTAACTTTCTTCTAAACTGCATACAATTTGGAAATTAGAGAAATTGAAATTTAGCAAATCCAGTAATGTATTTGCAAAGGTAACCAAAATTGTTTCTATTATTACTTTAAGAGAGAGGGGTACCTGAAGGAACAATTCTCTTACTGATTCTGAATTCAACGAGATGCAATTTATCGCCTCTACTCTTCTTATACTTTCTGGAAGCTTAGGAATTTTCTGAAGGAACTTGGAATCCCTAATTAGAAGACATTGTAATCTACTGAATTTGACAATGCTTTCTTGGAGGCTCAAATCTTCACTCCTCGGTAATAAACATTTCTTTGGAGGGGTGAAACAAGAAGTCAACTTTTTAAGAAAATTCAACCTCGGAAAAACATAATTTGACAAATAGTGCGGCAAATTATATGTCCCCACACCCACTAAATATTGTTCATAATCAACAATAAAGAGCAAGCGAAGATGTTGTAATTGATAGATGCTTCTTGGAAGATGGCACAAATTGAAATAGTAACCTAAATCTAATCGCTCAAGCCCAGTGAGATTCCTGAATGATGGTGGAAGCTCTCTAATGGAAGTGTGTGCCAGACTCAGATACTTCAAATTTTCCATTTCTTGTGGAAAATCGGGCAACCTTTTAAGCCTTATGCACTGACGAAGATATAAAAGTTTAAGAGACTTCATTGAGATGTAGCTTGGAAGAATTCGAAGTTTAAAGCATCTGCTGAGGTCCCAGCTTTCAAGCTTAGCAAGACAGCAAACAGAGTCATGAACCTTGACTAATTTTTTACATCGACGGAGATTCAATTCCTTTATGTTTGGGGCGGCACTCAATAAGTTCGGTAATTTTGTAATGTATTGACAAGAACTGAAATCCATATATGTCAAGCTTTTGTACCGTATACTCTGTAGGGAAAAAAAAAATCAAAATTTAACTTCAACAAATGTTAAAATATAATTTAATGAAGTTTTATAATAATTTATAAATAAATAAAAATAATTATACCTCAAAAATCTTGTCCAATGTAACAGGACTTTGTGGCATGTTAAGTACAACAAGGTTGTGAGGACGAAAATTGGACGGTAAGGAAGATGAAGGAAATCTAGACCAATCAAGCACCCTTAATCCATTGGGAAGATATTCAAGATCTTCACACGTATCAACATTACTAACCAAAAGGAACTTGAGATTTCCCATCTTTTCAAAACAGTTAGCTTTTAGTTGCAACTTTGTTGGTTCAGGCGAGATTATCGTTATGCCTCGAATGTTATCAGATCCCTAATTGGACAAAACATTTAGTGAATCACATCATACAAAAGAATTCACTGAAAATATAATAACTATTTGACTTTTGTTTCATAAACAAAGAAAAAAATATATATCAAGGAAAAAACCAAAAAGCAAAGTCATTAAATTTTCCCTACGAAAAAAAGTAAAAAGTTGAATGAAACGAAGTTATACCTTATTTTCCGTTAGT
Source organism: Quercus gilva (assembly GCA_023621385.1). Classification (NCBI taxonomy): domain Eukaryota; kingdom Viridiplantae; phylum Streptophyta; class Magnoliopsida; order Fagales; family Fagaceae; genus Quercus; species Quercus gilva. Next base: position 14,562,803 of record CM042475.1, read on the forward strand.
ACTTCAAAAGCATCCTCATAACACCATAGTCTGCTACGTAATCCAGGTATTTGTGGTGATTCCTGTCGAACAATCTCTCTACCCATTTGTTGTAGCAAGTCATGCATCCATAACTTGTTATATTGATCAACAGTTATGAGACATTTATCTATAAGATTTTTAATACCAATAACTGGGTGTAGATTGCAAGAATTTAGTATATCTACAATATAATCTTTGTAAAAACCCTTGAAGAAACATGCAAGATCGAGAAAAATATCTTGCTCCATTTCATCCAATCCTTGATAACTTACTTGGAGTACTTTTTGAATATCTTTGTCAGGAATCATTTTGTACTTATCTAACGCACTTTTCCATTCCATATCACTTTTTCCACGCAAATTGGCACCAATTATTGATAGAGCTAATGGAAGGCCCTTGGCATAACATATAACCTGATCAGTAAGTTTTGAATAATCTTCCTCGGGTTTGTTTTTATGAAAGGCATGCATACTAAATAGTTCAAGAGCTTCATGATCATCTAATCCCTTAACCTTGTAAGTCGAGTGGCGTATTCTTAAAGTTTGTAACAAATGCTTGTTTCTTGTTGTTATAATTATTCGACTTCCAGAAGCAAGCCAATCACATCCTCCAATCAATCTTTCTATTTGGTGTAATTTATCCACATCATCAAAAATTAGAAGAATTCTTTTATTGCGAAGTATGTTCTTTATCGCAATGGTTCCTTTTGATTCACTGCACACCTTCAGTTGTCCATTCATCCCTAGGGTCTCACAAAGAAGTATCTCTTGTAGTTGGATAATGCCATCAAATGTCCCTGACTTGTCTCTAACATTTTCCAAAAAGTGACTTCCTTCGAAATGATCTAATATTTTGTTATAAACAGCTTTTGCAATGGTTGTTTTACCCACGCCACCGGGGCCATACATACCTAACAAGCGAACATCATCTGACCCAATTTCTAATTGCAATATTATGGCCTCGACACGAGAATTTATTCCAATAGGGTATTGAGCAACAAATAATGGCATCCGATTTAATTTAAAATTTGAGATCTCTTCAACAATTTCTCGGATAAATTCAAATTCAGTACAGCTGTCATTCACAAAGCATACAAGACATATAAATAGTTAACTTATAAAATAGAAGTATGAACCTGAACTAAATTCAAGATGTTCAATTTGAGCATTACAATTTACATCTACAATTTTTTTTAAGTAAGCCTAATATAATTTATAGATCTAAGAACTATAACTTTATTAGGATTTTTTCTAATTATTGTTTTCTAGAAAATTAGCTTTAGGTTTTTAGCATGAATTCGCATGGAAAATCTAGTTAGATGAGGGGCACAAACTTATTGAAATCCCGCTTATAATACTTGAACAAAATTACTAAGAATTTCTTCTAAAAAAAATTTAAACCACATATTAGAGAAACTCCTTATTATTTGGTAAGATAATCCAATATTAAGTTTTTTTTTTTTTTTTTTTTTAAATTTGTGTAAAATCTAATATTTTGTTATTTTATTTTTTATTAATGACCTATAGCTAACTGCCTTAGTAGAAAATATGACCAATAAAAAAATTCATAATTTGGAAAACTTATAAAAGAAAATGGACAGCCATCAAATAGAAGTTGTTTAACAATAAAATCAGCTAGTCATTACAAAACCATTAAAACTTTTCTTTTATGAGAAAACCATTTGAACTTGTATGAGCATAAAACTAGTCATTAAATATAGGAACATACTCATGCTTGTAATGCCAACCAGATATATTAGCAGCTTCACATAAAGCTTTCCTCCAGCTCTGCAACTTCTTGTTATCCTTTAATTTTTTTTCATGTTTCGATAATGCTTTTCCATACTTTCCTTTTTGGTTGCGAACTTCTGATGGATCTACGTTGTAAAAAACCGGTCGCACTAATTGATCATTATTCTTACACTCAACAATTTTAGCAAGTTCATCCAAGCACCATGTGGAGGATGCATAGTTTTCAGAGAATACAATTATCGAAATCCTTGAGCTTTCAATGATTTTGAGTAGGCTTGCAGAAATTTCCTCCCCTCTTTGAAGGCTATCATCAATAAAGGTATTAATACCCCATTGACACAAAGCTTTATACAAATGGCCTATAAAACCAAGACGGGTATCTTCACCTCTGAAACTCAAGAAAACATCAAACTTCTTGGATTGATGGGTGAAAGAAGAAGATGAGACTCCTTCTCTAGTAACAAGAGCCATCAAGATTTATGAACAGACAATTGTAAAGATCTAAAAGGAGGAGAATGAAAACTGTGAAGGGGTTGTCAATATAATTCAAGAAAGTGAATGACAAATTGGGAAGAGGGTGAGAGTGAATGCAAGCAAAAGGATCTTTTAAAGGTGGCTTGCTTTGGTGTGACCAGCAACTCTTTGAACTTTTAAGTGCCATATTGATGCTTTTTACATTGCTTTTGGTGTGACCAATAACTCTTTGAACTTTCCAAGAACCATACTGATGCCTTTTTCATTTTCATTGCAATATCATGCAAGTTTCCGTGTGAAACCTAAAATAAATCTTAGAACTTTCTTTGTGGTCAAAAGAAATGGAAATTCGTATCTTATTAGTCAATTGAGAGTGAGCTGTAATATCTATCAAACACTTCCCACTTTCCATAGTAGTTCATTTTTTTGGAGTTGAGAAAAAAAAAAACCATTTTCTATTTTAGCATTTTAAAACTGTTTTTTTTTTTTTTTTTATTAATAATTTGATGATTGAGAGGAACCTGGCGTTCCTAATTATGGATAGCATACTAGATTACTAAAAAAAAAAGAGGGCTAGGTCCACTACGTTTTCACAACAAATCATAAATAGTAAATAATTATTGATTCTAATTTAAATCTATAACTTAAAATTATTTTTTTTGCCTATCCATTACAATCAATTACAACTTGTCACCTATAATTATTACGATAGTATTGTGAAAATATTGTGGACATAGCATTTCTTTCTTAATTAATATTTATTTGAAAGAGTTTATTTTGATAGGCTTATTTTACTTTAAAAATAAATTAGGCAAAAGTACAACAATACCTTTGAACGGGCAAGTTTCAAAACAAATTATTGGAGAGAGAGAAAAAAAAAAAAAAAAAAAAAAAACCTTCCCGACAATTGTGATAATGTTGTTTTTTTTTTTTTTTTATGGGATGTGATAATGTTGTTTTTAATTAAAAAACCAAAGGCCCAACATAGACCCATAAACAAAGTTTAAAGAGAAGTCTAGTACACGTTTTTGAAAGTGAACTTTTTCTTTTTCTTTTTTTTTCCTTGACACTGACGCTGGAAAGAAGAGAGAAGGTTCCTTCTTTCTCCTTTAAAGTCTAGCACGCGTTTTTGAAAGAAAAAAAAGTTTCTCTTTTTCCTATAGTTTCCCCCTCTTTTTCCATGACATTGATGGTGGAAAGAAGAGAGAAGGTATGGATGTAAACGAATCAAGCTATTCATAAACAACTTGGGCTTAGTTCGATAAAAAGCTCGTTCATGTTTGTTTGTTTATAAACAAGCCTAGACGATAAAAAGCTCGTTTATGTTTGTTTGTTTATAAACAAGCCTAGCTTAAGATTTAGTTTTAGGCTTGTTTAATAAACGAGCCGAGCCTGAGTAAAAAATATTGTTCATGAACAAGCTCGTGAACACCAAGGCTCAATACAAATGTAATAAAACAAGTTGAGCCTAGGCTTATTTATGAGTTTGGTAATAAAATTGATATGAGTTTGACAAGTAAACTCATATTTTTCTAAAACTTTAATTAATTATAAGTTAAGACTACTCATCCAAACCAAATAGGCTTGATAATAAACTTAATATAGGCTTGATAATATACTTATTTTGGATCTTAAGCCCAAAAGCATGATATTAAGCTTGAGTTTAGGCTTGATATTGAGCTCGAGCTTGGCTTGACTAATGAATCAAGCCAAACTAAGCCAAGCTCAAGCTTTTATACTTTATAACGAGTTCAAGCTTGAACATTATTTGTAGGTTTGTATCAAGCTCAAGCCAAGCTTGAACATTCTATTTTTGCTGTCGAGTCGAGCTTGAACATTCACTACTCGATAAAACTCGGCTCGTTTACAGCCCTAAGAGAAGGGAAGGGGCATATTACTATATTAGCTTTCCTTTATTTGGTTAGGAGAAGAGAAAAATGAAAAAGTGAAGAAAATAAAATCCACCCAGGCCCATATTTTATAATCCGCCCAATATTGTGGATAAGAAAGTTTATCTTCTTTTTTTTAATTATTTTTTATGTGTGAAGTTTTGGGCGAATGAGGAGAGAGGAAATATTCAATAATGAGAGTGTCAAATTGATAAATAATCCGATAATGATATTACCAAATTGAGAGTAAAAATAAGAGGAAATTGTATAAGTAGAAGATAGAACACATGATTTGATAATGGAATAACTGAATTCTGTGTCAAATTTTCTCTCCTACCCAAACATGAAACCCCGCTTTTATTTTTTTTTATTTTTTTATTTTGGCAAAAGTTGGAAATTCATTAAAACTAAAGAGATAGCTGAGTTTCAGGACAAGTCCTATTGACATACAGACCATTCAAATATTGGACTATCATACATCACAAAATCACTAGTTTGGATAGTGCTCCTCCTTTCTAATTAGTCAGCATTTCGTGAATGATCCGAATTTAGGGAAGTAAGAAAACCAACATTCTGCAAGCATCTATATGGAAGAGACAACATGGTTAGAGTAACTGGAGTTAGCTAGCAAATCAACACAAATAGTGGGGTTGCATTTTTTACAATTCTTCAAAAGTTAGTCTATCACCACTTTCTCTTGGATATTAAGTAAAGTTTTTTTTCCCCCTACAAATTACCCCTCTTTTTTCCTTGAGATTCCCCAAAATCAATTCTGCCTACCATAAAATAAATTTTTAACAAAAAGTCACTCAAAAAGGGAAAAGGGGATGTGTCAGAAGTTCATTAAAAGATTTAGTGCATATAGCTTTATTGTGGTGAAAATGGGCTTTTGCCCTTTTTAAAAAAAAATTCAACATTTTGCTATCTTTCCCAAACTAATTAGAGAAATACCCCTGTTTTGAAACACGATTTTTAGACAATCGAGTTATAACAATCTGAAAATTAAAAAAAAATTAAATTTTTTTTTTTAATTTCTGGAACTCGAGTTCCATGTGAAGTACTCAAGTTCCTTGAAAAAATTCAAGTGGAACTCGAGTACTTTACATGGTACTCAAGTTCATGAAACTCGAGTTCTCGAGTTCCAAAAAAAAAAAAAAAAAATTTTCAAAGTCCACGTTTGCTATAACTCGATGTTCCAAAAATCGAGTTATACATTTGAAACTCGATTTTTAAAAAATTGAGGTTCAAAACAGGGGAATTTCTGTAATTAGTTTGAGAAAGGGGGGCAAAATGCTGGGTTTTTTGTGTGGAAGGGACATTTGCCCATTTTGGCCGCTTTATTGTATATCAATATGCCAGCTAACGAGCAAAAAAAAAAAATAACCTTTAGTTCCCCTTTAGCCTTTTCTTCTGTCTATATTATCTCAAAAAACAAACGAGAGGTGGTCTAAAGTACCACATTGGTCAATTAGTGAGTGCATTTTCAATTTATAAGACTCACTAGTACTTACAAAGGTTAGGCCTTATTGTAAGTGCTAGTGTTGTAAGCCTTGTCTTCCCACTAATGAAGGGACTAACAATGTAGTTTCGCAAAAAAAAAAAAAAAAAAATGGTATACAAACAATTGTGATAATGTTAGTTTTAATTAAAAAACCAAAGGCCCAACATAGACCAATAAACAAATGGTAATAACTAATAAAAGTAGATATCCCTCTTCCATGCAATCCTACAAAGTGAGAAGTCTAGCACGCATTTTTGACTTTATGGAAAAGTATAGCTCTTTAGTCTAGCACTCGTTTTTGAGAGAGAAGTTTCTCTTTTTCCTATAAATTTCCCCTCTTTTTCCTTGCCACTGATGGTGGAAATAGGAGGAAAGGGAAGGGAAATATGAAATATTACTATATTAGCTTTTCTTTATTTGATTAAGAGATGAGAAAAATGAAAAAGTGAAGAAAGTAGTATCCACTTTGGCCCATATTTTACAATCAGCCCAAATATTGTGGATAGGAAAGTTTACCATCATTTTATGATGTGTGAAGTTTTGGGTAAATGAGGAGAGCGGAATTATTCAATAATGAGGGTGTCAAATTGGGACAAAATGGGTTTTTTCCTTTTTCGGGCAAATTAATTAGCTTTATACCTCCTTGCCCAAACTAAGTAGGAAAATGCCCCTCTTTTAAAATTCGATTTATGACAAATCGAGTTAGGCCTTATAGCGGCGTTTTAAGGAGCCTATAGTGATATTTTTTAACTCGACCTCAATGAAATCGAGTTATAGGTAAAAAAATTGCCTATAACTCAATTTTATTGAAATCGAGTTAAAAAATGTCATTATAGGTCTTAAAAACGTTACTATAGGCTTATTAAAACGCCACTATAGGAGCAATAGGGCTTCAGAAAAAAAAAAATTTTAACTCGATTTATCATAAATCAAGTTTTAAAAGAGGGCCATTTCCCTATTTAGTTTGGGAAAGGGGGTATAAATCTAATTAATTTGCTTGAAAATGGCAAAAGCCCATTTTGTCCTATCAAATTGACAAATAATCTGATAATGGGATTGACGAATTGAGCATAAAAATAGGAAGGAACTGTAAAATAAAAGATAGAACACATGATTTGGCAATGGAATAACTGAATTCATTGTCAAATTTTCTCTCTTGCGCAAACCTCAAACCCCGCTATCTTTTTTTATTAATTTTTTGGTAGAAGCTGAAAATTCATTAAAACAAAAGAGCTAGCTAATCTGTTAGAAATTTGTTAGGTTCACGAACCAGTGGATGATTTAAACCTAGGAAAGTAAGGAAACCAATATCCTGCAATCATCTTTATGGAAGAGACAACACGGTTAGAGTAATTGGAGTTAGCTAGCAAATCAACACAAATAGTGGGGTTGCATTTTTTACAATTCTTCAAAAGTTAGTCCATCACCACTTGCTCTTGGATATCAAGTAAAATTTTTATTTTTCCAACAAATTACCCCTCTTTTTCCTTAAGATTCCCCAAAATCAATTCTGCCTGCCACACAATAATTTTTTAACAAAAAGTCACTCAAAAAGGGAAAAGGGGTTGTGTCAAAAGTCCATTAAAAGATTTAGTGCAAACAGCTTTATTGTCTATTAATATGCCAGCCAAAGAACAAAAAATTAGCCTTTAATTATGTTCACCTGTAGATAAAATTGTATGCCCTAACATGGACACAAATAAGTCCATTTACTGTCATATATGAATTAAAAGATATATACCTGCAACACATTACAATCAATGTTAAAGCTTCAATCAAAAAAAATTTTTTTTTTTTTTTTGATACAACTGTCATATATGCATTAAATCAATTTTTGTTTTGGGACAAATATCGATTGAGAATGTATTTCAACAACACACAATGCAATCAACCATCAACATGTGCAGGACCTCCCAGCAACAAATCAATTTCCCTTTCTTTTTTTTCTTTTTTCTTTTTTTTTATTTCAAGATAATATGGCTATATTATCTTGATCATGTTCAATAGATAAAACCAAGATATTATTGTGGAGATAAGAATCTTGATTAATTTTGATAGAAACCTTTATCTACCTCATAGAATTCTCTCTACAACATCTTATGTGTTTTCTAGTACTTTTGAATGGTGAAGTCTTGCACTTGCATATCGATTTTATCCAAGTCTTTTTTTTTGAAGCCAAACTCATTTGTCATTTATTGCTGAATATGAGTACACTCAAATTACAAAGCTTCCATGGCTGGTGGAGGAGAATCCTATGACCAAATCAGTTCATCCAAGTCCATTGAATGGGCCACCGAGTTTGCACTATGCCTAAAAAAGCCAACCTTGTACCATCCAAGTTCCTGAAACAAGCATTGTATATGGTGCAGAATGTGACCCAATGGACAGCTCTGTGAAACCTGTATCAATTGCAAATACCAAAGCTTTCTCTCAAGCTATGATTTCTGCTTCCTCGCTATCAACTACAGAAGGGCCGAAGCTTTCTCTCAAGCCATGATTTCCGCTTCCTTGCTATCAACTACAGAAGGGCCTCTGGCCGATATAACTGCCATCACCTCCCCTTTTTCGTTCCGAACTATTGCTCTCATCCCAATCTCATCAAGATTGGCAAACAATGCAGCATCAAAATTGAGCTTGAACCGAGAGGATGGAGATGGACACCATACCTCAATAGACACTGCAGGATTTGGAATCAACATTTGCATTTGGGTCCGTCGATGCTCCTCTAAGACGTCCCTAGCACAGTGATTCAAAGCACTGGGCTCTTGGAGCTGCCCACCATGAACCACCACATTTCTTTGGTGCCAAATAACCATGCTTGCACCAGAAAAAGCTCAAACTCATCCACTGCTAGTCGATCCAACTACTCACCCATAAGGTAAATCATATCCTCCAGACCTTGAACACATTTCTGCAGCCGAACAGAGCAGCCAGCCCATACATCCTGTGCAACACCGCATTCCCAAAGAAGATGAAGACTTGTCTAAGGAATTGTTTACATGCTTCACAGGTGTCCTCTGAAATTACTCTTCACTTTATTGAATTCACATGGGTTGGCAAAATATTCTTACATGCCCGCCACATAAAGACTTCAAATTTTTTTTTTTTGGGTAAATGGAGCCTCCAAATCTTTGACCACTTGCGGCTCCCAAATACCCCAGTAGATCATTCTGTCCTGTCACTAACTCTAGAAATCTGTTGATTTAACAGAAATTTGATAAAACTTGATTCCAACTTCATTATTACGATAAAAAATTGCTTCAAGAGTTCAAGCCCAACTTTCAGAACCTTTCCATAATCAGGTTTATTAATAACAATATCTCAATTTTTTTCATAGGTACAAATTCTTTGCAGCGCATCTTATGAAGAAAACGCAGTCTTTGACATTGAATACAAATCAGCTCCCCAGAATTGTCTTCACACCATAAGATGCAAGTCTTGCTCTACCATACCTTGACCCCTCAAGATATGATTTACTCCAACAAACCAGTTGACCCTGGTTCCCAAAGAGCAAGCACTCAGCAACAAGTCAATGAACATTCTGAATCATCAGGAGAGAGAGAGAAAGAGAGAGAGAGAGAGAGGGGGGGGGGGGAGGAGGAGGAGATTTGGAAAACTAAAGAATTGAAAGCTAACCCTTCCAATTTGATTAAGTATTCCAAATGACAAAAAATATAGCCAAACAAAGATCTCGCGCAGAATATTTATAATGAATTTAAAGTGACTAGCATCCTAATGCCTAAATGAGGTATAAATGATTGATTGAATTTACCTAAGTGACGACCATAAATAGTGAAGAGAAATATATAACAATATTTAATCAATGTTTTATAAGAATTATATTGATCTAAAACAAATTTCTGCATCCAAAAGAAAATATATTGACCAAAAGATAATTTACAATATTTAAATTTTGCCACCAAATATCTGCATGTTACAATTATGAATAATAAAGTCCATTTCTTGATAATAAAAAAATCTTTTATTTTTTTTGAAAAATTAAGACAACGTTCATGTTGCAATCTCATCATCACAAGTTATTTAGTTGACCTAGAGTCATATATTATTATTCCCAATCACATCTCACGCAATATTTACTTATCTTCCACATAACAATATGAAAACCTGAAAGGAGATGATAATTCATCTGATCATGTAACTTATTTTTATATCAAATGAAGTTCTGGTTGAAATTCTTGCTCACAAGATTCATTGTGCATCAAGAGGACATATGTTGGCAGTACCATAAATGCAAGGGTCATATTGAACTGCATTAGTTCATTCTTCGTAATCGTAAGTCATTGTCTTAAATGGATAATCCATAGCATATAGTAAGTGACTTTCTCACAGTGAGCGATTATTGTCGATTAGAATATCAATATAAACCATATGATATAAGCTATGTTCCTCACGCATGAACAAAATGAAAAGAGAACCACACAACAATTGTTTTCCCAAAGATATATGATGAATCCACTTTTTCACTCTAATAAAAATGGAACTGCTTTTGAGAATTATTTGGCTAACTTATGGTCATAGATGGGCGCATGATAAACATACATTCATGCATCACAAAGGACTAAAATTTTGATTTTATTAAACAAGACGTCACATCAAACTAGTTCATCAAAATGAGATTGTTCCATTTGTATCTTGTAGAGATAAAGAAAGTTTTAACCACTGAACAAAGAGAGAGAGAGAGATGACTTACTCATTATATGTATTTGAGAATTTCACCATTTCTTAGAAGGGAAAGAGAGTACTCAGCAGTGTCAATAAGGTCATCAATGTTATGTAGGGATGTCTCTTCAGAAGCCAACATGAAGATAGCACGAACCTCTGCTTTCTTAGCCAATCTTGCTGCAAAAGTGAGTGGCAGCTTTGGGGAATTGATGCTCTGCAATATCTGGCAATAAAGAGAGAGAACTTGACCTCTGTTACTTGCCAAATCCTCTGCTGTTGCCTGTATAAGACCTTTTGCCATTTATCTGCACTGGAAGAAATTTACTATGCATTTGTTTTCTAATCAATTAGTGGGGTTAAATTTATCCAATACAAAACAAAGTTAAATGTTATCACCATTAGATATATACATTCCTTTAATTTAATGCAGACTATAAGTGTCCTTTTGATAAAAAAAAATCTTCACATAGCAGAATGATGGAAAGATTCAACCCACCCCCCTGCGGGTGTTTACAAAACTATCATTCAAACAAAAAAATATGAACCACCAATAGCCGACAACAGCTATAACAGCTGCCATATATATACAACCACCCCAGTAAATCTGCGCTCTCTCTCTCTCTCTCTCTCTATCTCTCTCTTCAATATATCAGCTTTGTCTAACACAATGTTTTAATAATTATGCCAACCAACTTAACATGTTCGCCTTTGGCTCCCTTCTCTTCTAAGCTAGATATGCCAAGACTTTCCTAATTCCACCCAAGACAATAACCCAAAATAAAAACATGCATTTCTAAGTTCCTTAGAGACAAAAGATATCTAGAAATATGAACTAAATTTGCCATGCAACCACCCACTTAGGGTTCGTCACAAATGTGTTTATATTATCGAGTCTACAACTCTTATTCCCTTTGCAATAATATGCTACTAGCTTTTAATCATTGGACTTTATTTGAATATCAATGCCAAGAGTAATTTGGTAATTTTATATGTTTTCGGTTGTCTAGTTTCATAGTTAGTAGCTGAAAATGGATTTCTGTAAACTCCCATTTCAGCTGAGTTTAGTTTGAGTTTTATTTAATTATCACAAAGTTTTTTATTTGTCAAAGTATGAACTTTTTCAAGGAACTTCCAATTTTTTTTTATTTTTCAAAGGAGGTATCCAAGTTGTCAATACTGTACTAGAAGTCGTTCCAGTTTGGTCAGGGGGAATGATATATATATATATATATATATATCAGTCAAAGCCTATATGATTAGCTAAGAGTCATAAAAATAATAAATGTATGTCTCACCTATCAAACCCTGACCAAGAATGATCTATATATATATACACACCATTGTACCTAGATAAAGAAGAAAAAAAAAAGCAAAACATTAAAACTTGGCCACAAGGGCCAGTGGGTGGGTGGGTGGAGATAAAGAAAAAAGCCTCCACTTTCCATCAGATTTCACTTTTGCATAAGATATTCTCATGTAGGGCAGACAAAACAAGGGGGGGGGGGGGGGGGGGGGGGTTGAGAAGCTGAGGATTAGGCGATCGACAACATGGCAGTGACCGCTAACATGGTGGTGAGTAGCAGTGACAGGACTACGTGACTGGATTTTTATTTTTTGTACCAGCCCATTTTTTATAACTGGCCAAAATGTCCGTTTTTCTACGCTAAGTCCAGTATAACCCATTATTGGCCAGTATTTAAAGCATTACATTTAAATGGTGTTTCTATATCTATTCATTGACTAGTACGATAAGTACCAGCCAGTACAATACGGTATCAACTAGTTTGGCTAGTATTTAAGAATTCCACCAAATCAAAAAAGAAAGAAAGGAGCGATTACCTTTTAATCTTGCCTCAAAGCATATTTGCCACACACACAGTTGAGAGCAAGAGGCACCAACCAACCTCCTCTCCCCCCCCCCCCCCCCCCCCCCCCCCCCCCAAAAAAAAGTAGCTATAATTCATGGACTAAGCCCCAACCAGCCCAACCAAAATTAATAAGGCTGGATTCAGCATCATTGATAACCAAACCTTAGACCTAACCCAGCCTCACCCCACTCCATTGTCATCTAGATTCTTCCCAATTGATAGGTAAGGTTGTCTCCATCTGAAACAAGTGTATGAATATTTGCATGAAACACTTCTTTTTGAACACACCTAAATTAAAGTAGTACCTGTCTACAAAATCAGTGCTTAGTTTCCAACTCCATTATCATCAAGCCCATGCAAATCACTCTTACTTGAAGACATTGTACTGTTTAAGGCCCTCTTCCAGACAGCCTCTTATTGCATCATAGCTGGAATTTTCCATTATCACCAACAGAATAATTTTTTTTCACCTCATTTTTTCTTTTTCAGTAAGTTTACACATACACCAATGGGTTATACTCCACCCTTTCTTATGTATCATTTGAGCTAGAGCTCATTGACTATCTATATTTATTTTCTCAATTAGTTAGAACTAAAAGAAATTGCAAAAACAAAACATCATGAGCAAATTATTCATAATCACTAACTCTGATAATTTCTCAAAAAATCATGACTAAAATGAGCAATGAATTCCTCATAGAAAATCAAATGCAATTTGAACAATTAGATTCTAGAAACAAGTACACACTTGAAACGCCTAATTAAAATATAGCTAGTCCCACAATCATTCTTGGTAAAATGTCTATTAAAATCTTCTACAACGTCATAACAAGATAATTAACAAATTTTTATAACACAAATAGCTCTCTTATTTCCTTAGAAAACAATATGTTTTAAAAACAGAAACTAATACATCTTTAGGAAAATCCCAATTTAGCAAATTCTACTTACCTTCGCAAGGCCAACCAAGTTCGAAGCGATGTCTATTCAAAAAAAAAAAGTTCGAAGCAATGTCAACTTGAATCTAATGAAGAAAAGTGCAACCCTATCAAATAGACGCAAGACTAAAACTAGCTCTACTGATAGTAAATTAAATCAATTAGAAATAGAATAGTGCAACCCTATGAAATAGACGCAAGACTAATACTAGCTCTACTGATAGTAAATTAAATAAATTGGAAATAGAAAGGCATCTATTAATACGTATAAGGTATAAATGCTTACTTTCATGTGCCTAACCCTTCAAACCCATGTAAGACAACCCCGAAAGAGATCTAAAGCAGTATACAAAATCCAGTTTTGGTCCACCAAAAACATCTATGTCTTAACCGCATGTTGCCCTGAATGACACCAAAACCAGAATTTTACAAATTAAGTTAAACAATCCTTAAGTCTCCAAAATAAGCTCCCATCATACCCCACTAACTCCAGTCCTAAAGACAACCAAAATAAAGTCTTAAGAGTGTGTTTCAGGAGTTCAAATACAGTTTCTATGGCTTCTTTAGATTTAAAGAATTGTTTTACCAATATCACCCTTAACACAAGACCTTTTTAAGCCTAAAGCCCAATTTTTAGGAACTCCAATAAATATAATCCTAAAATTACCAGACTTTCGCTAAACATCATTTTTATACTCCACAAATCAGTCACTAGATAGTTTTTTTGAATTCCCAAGCTTTCATCATGGCAAGCCAATTTTTCGGTATCTTAGAGACCCATTTTCAGCACTGTTGGCCACCTTTAAAAGGATTATAATGACAACCTTAATGACACAAGTAAACACTATCAAAGGGACCCTTAGGCCTCCCAACATCATTACTCATATCTCAACCAAGAGCTACAGCTAAAATGTATGTCAAACTATGGACTTTGGCTTCAACAAGCTCATGGAAGGCTTAAAAAACCATAAATTTTCAGAGACATTACAGTAATATAACTCAAGAACTTGTCCCCCCAACAAAGCTCTAGTTTCACACTTCCCTGTCTAGTTTTCTCAACACCAAGCAATCTAAACCGAAACTTGGTATTTTGAACACTACCCACCAATTAAAATCCAATCCTATCCAATTCATTTAACCAATTAGAGTGAAAAATCAAATTTTCAAACTATTCTATTAATTTTAATTCTTGTTTAGAGTCATCAATTCCATTTCAATTCCCTTTTTTATACCAAAAAATTTAGATCATAGATTGTTGTGGATGAGAGAGATAATGATTGATTTCTAATTAGGGCAGCTAAAGAAATCTAAAATCTAATAGCAAATAACAAACCTGAGAGACACAGAAAGATTCGAAAATTCGCGCCTTCGAACACAACTTCTCCTTGAGAATTACAATTCCCAAATCGCGTACAGAGTACAGAGAGAATTAACGAATGAAGGGTGCCGTTTGACACGTACCGTTATATTTAAAACAACAAGATTTATCTTCAAATATTCATACATACTACTAACATGTTTACCACGTCATGTACTGTACTTTACTATTTAAAATGTTTATACAACATACAATTTAACAATATTTCAACATTACAAAAAAAAAAAAAAAAAAAAAAAAAAAAAAACTGTTTACCAAAAAAAAAAAAAAAAAAAAACTACTTCACACGTAAATTATGAATATGCCATCAGCCTTATAGCTCAATTGATTAATATCATCTTATATTTTCATGTCATTCAGATTGTGTTTGGCAGAATAGGTTTAAGGGAGGATATAAAAAAAAAAATGAGGAGGGAAAAATGATGTTGAAAGTCGGGTGTTTTATTTCCGGACTCATCAAAAAGTTTTCTCTTCAAAATGGAGAAAAAACTTAATGGGAAGAATTTGATGGCTAATGACAAAAATGTTTAGGTGCAAGTTGCACATGAGCTTGTATGTTGCTCTTTTTATAATTTATTTTTTTCAATTCCAGTTGTAATAAATGTTTGCCTTTTGTTCTCATTTTTTTTTTTTTTTTTCCCACTGGATGTTGCCTCTTCCTTCTTCTTCTTTGTTTTTTCTTTATTTTTTTTGTTTAGACGCGATTTTTTTTTTTCATTTTTTAACAAATGTATATAAGTAAATTTATACAAACTCACTTTTTCTATCCTCCCCTTTTCACTCCCAACTAAACAAAAATGAGGAAAATTAAAATCGTTTATATCCTCCCATTTTTCCATCCTCCCACCATTTAAGATTTAAATTTCATCTCTCTGTTACAACTATCAAATTATTAAGAAAAAACTGATGTATATATCAAATATTTGATTCTATTTCACTCTGGTGTCATATTTGGAAGGGATGTTTTGCTTTCACTGCACTTTTTTTCTGATTGGAAATTGGAATGTAATGTTTCGCTCAAACAATTATATTTGTGTAACAGTGTTGCAAAATGTTTGGCAGCATTTGCTGTAAAATGATGGCAAAGTCTCTGTCATTGGAGGAGACTTCACCCTGCCTAGATGGCTTAATTTCCTTTGATACATATTTCTCTTGGAGAGTGTGTATGTGTGTGTGTGTGTATATATATATGAGGGAAAAAAAAAAAAAAAAAACCATGTTTTGTTAAATTAACTCACAAATCTAAAGAAAATTATTAGATAGTCCTAAAGTATGGTAGTGCTCCTCTTTCTCACATTTATGGTGGGACTCACTATGAATGTGAGAAAAAGAAACACCATGTTACTGTATTTTAAGAATACCTACTAATTACTCTTTATCTTTCTAACTTAATGAGTTCATATTTTAGAAATCAAGATTGGTGTGATTTTGTTCCTTGTTCTCTTGAGCAATTTAGTTATAGTGAGGATTAGTTTTGGGACCGTCAAAATTACTAAAAAGATTTCCCTAAAATGAAATAACATAATAATTGAATTTGTTCATTATTCTTTGGAGCATTTCCAAAGAAAATGCTATGATAGTCATCAATAAAGCAATAAGCCATTAGTTTATATATAAATAAATTAATTTAAAAAAAAAAAAAAAAACTTAAAAAGCCTAAGAGCATGTTTGGTATTCTTTTTCCAAAAACGGTCTCCCATTCAACAAAAATTGAGTATTCTCCTAGGAAGCACAGACACGGGTACAACATGGTAACACGAGAAATTTTTAAAAAGTTATAACATTAAACGACCAATACGACACCGGTATGATACGAGTACAATATGAGTACGACATCCTAAATTAAGTGTCTGTACTTCCTAAGTATTCTCTTACCTAAATATCAATAAAATATAATTTCTACATGCCCAATTAAGCAAAAACAAAGACCCCTTTCAAATTATATCCTATATTAGATTGGTTTGATTTACGGCACCAAAATTTTTTTTAACAATAAAACTTATATTTTTTTTTTCTAATTTCAAACATAATTTTCTAGTTTAATTTTTTTTTTCAATGCATCCAAACGGGACTTTTGAAGTTCAACATAAGGTGATAAATTTTTTTTAAAAAAATGGGAAGTTCAAATGTGTCAAGGTGTGAGGTAACAGGATTCATTGGTCCCAAACTTGATGGGAAGTACTTAGCGGAAGGTTTTTGAGCTTTGCTCATACTTGAGCTAGGCATTGTCATGCAAAGGGCTTGAGCAGCAACTACGATTAGCGGAGCAAGAAGAATTGTTGTATCACCGTGTTCCATGTCATGTCTATGTCCATGCTTCTTAGGAAATAGCCCTTATTTCCATCAAAAGGATCCGACTTAGAAACATTAAAAGTATCCACAACTAATCTAAGGAAATTGTGAATTATGAGTTTTGAATATAATTAAGGTCTACAATTCCAATTAATTTAATATTTTCTAGAGACAAGTTTTCAAGTAATTCCACTAAATCAGCACCTGCTTATTTCTCTTACCCTATATTCTGCATATCCCATTTGTTGAATACACAAACCAGAATCGCAATCAACACACTATAGTACAGCCCCAATAGCTGTTATATATGAGAGCAACATAGAAATTTTAAGCTTGGGTATCCAAGCAAATTGAGTGAGATTCATTTTATACATTTATACCTGCAATTGAGATATTTGGATATACGCATTTGCTCATATTATTCATTATATATGGACATGGCACATTTGCTCATGGCATTACTATGTTTCTTTATCAATGACTATGTACCTATTCCAGTTAAGAGAAATATAAAGGTCATACACATCTTCTAGCAAGCAATTATCTCCGGCGCTGCTTCTTTGAGTCAGGAGTTGAATGAACCTGTGCTTTCTTTCCATAAGTATTCAGCTGAAAGTTTTCGAAGGCCTCAGACACTGCTTCCACCTGTATGTAACATTTGCATATAATTCATCGTCATAAGGAAATATCCTAACCATATAAATGACATAGCAAAATCATTGTCTTTATTTTCCACAAACCAGTTCAGGCTTCTTAGAGTACACCCTCACTATCATATCTTGGTAAAATGCAGGCAGCAAGTGGCTGATGCGATCATCTTGGATTGAGAATACCTCATCACTGTCATAATCCTGACAAAAGTCAAGCAGTTAATTCTCACAATGTGCAAGTAATATTATGTCCTCTAAAAAAAACTGTTAATGAATTATTAGTCAAACCAATTCAGCTTCAAGAAGGATTAAAATTTAAAAGCAGTGCCTTTAATTAAGTTGGGATTCATATCAGTACATCAAGCAGGTGGCATTTAGCAGAATTACTGTTGATTTCTAAAGCATAAGCTATAAGTCTTAGTTAACCTGCATTGTAAGCACTTTTTGTATAAGGTTTACCACCTTCTACCTTGGAAATATAGTTGACCGTGTAGTTAACATGATACCAATTGATTCAATTAATGGTTTTTAGGTTGTAACCTAATTCATCAAGGATTTTGCAAACTACATCATTAAATTCACCAAGTACTCAGGTTTAAGTAAAGAATTTTCTAAGCATAAATAGTCCTGATTCCGGATATTCAATCTTATGCTAAAGTTGAGGGCCACCCTCTATATCACTGAGTTTGAATTCAACATATGCTAACCTGCAGCATTATGGTTGAACTATTTCATGAAAATTGAAAATAACATCTGTTAGTCCTTAGTGAAGCTTACAGAGATCAACGATAAGCAAAAACATTTTTAAAAAAAAAATCCTGGTAGAGAATTGATCTCCGTACCTTGAAGAATTTGATGCTGGATGAGGAGAAACATGCATGAGGAAAAAGATTATTTGTCAAATTAGATTAGAAGTAGAAAATTCATCAAACAGTATGCAAAGATGAACATTGCCTTCATCATAATCATTGTTTTTACCTATGAAGAGGGTTGTTTCTTCCTCGTGTCAAATCGATCTTAACATTGCTCACAATAATATCTTCTTCTTCTAGCGTCACACCACCCGTTTTCTGGTTGAAAAATTACACTTTAGGATACTGTTTGTCCACTTTTGAGAAACAAAGACCATGGTAAAATCATATATCTTTTTTGGACCTGGGAGCAAATGATATCTTGGGCAGTGATCTTTTTGAAGTGCTCCATCTTGTCCTTTGGGACAGAGAACTCATTGCAGAACTGAGAAACATATCAACTCGATAAAATTATATTGCCTTTACGGTTGATATTATAGGAGAAGTTAAAGATTTTGAGACATGAAGAATTTCAAACATTACTACCTCTTCCCCATCTTGCAGTTGTAATAAGATACCTGATATAGCTCCCTTCTTCGAATGCGTTGGATAATGTCTCTTGCTTCCTTGAGCTCTTGTGCATTAGAAAATTCAATGATTTTTAAGATTGAGTCATCTAACTGCACTTTTAGAGAGACTATGTCAGTGCTGTAAAGTAAAACCTAGAAGTTTCATGATAATGTGTAAAGTTCAAACCTTCCAAAATTCTGCCGGTTGACGAATTGAGGATGCAATTTGAAGAAAATCATTTGCTTTTAACAGAGCATCAACAACCATGAGTTCTATTGCCTGACAAAGGATCACTGTCAAATTTAATGCATTAAGTGTTCAAATACAGATTAAAGACATCTATGCTGGAACTACTATTTTGAAGTTCCACATTAACAAATGGAGTTGGGATTTGGCACCTTCACTTTAGCATGTGTATAGACTGTTCGATGCAAATCAGCACGAGTGGCAAATAACTTGTGGATTGTCAGATCTGACAAAGAAATCAAATACCGCATGAAGAATATGACAACCTCTAATTGATGAAATAAGTTTCAACAAATACTAACAATCCTTAGCACGGTAACATATCTCGTCACCCATAACTCGCATAGATTCCATCAACCTGCAAATTTAATTGAAAACATGGTTCTCTTAAAAGCCATTGCTTGACAAAAGAATAGGGTAATAACCTAAAGTGTGTGCACAATTTAAAGTAAGCCAAGTTCAAACAGCTGTACATTTGCGAATGTCACAAACTTTGATTTAACTTGAACAGAGTTCACCAATACATACCTCTCAAAATGAAAATTGCAGCCAAGACCACAAGCCCGAGAGTCCCGAACTATGTAGTCAAACCTACAGAAGAATGACAGTTATAAATTTTTTAATTTCAGAAAGAATCCAAAATGAAAAATTAGAGAGAAAAATGAATTCAACTTACTTGTCAACATCTATTCCATTTCGACCATTTGCAACAATATCATACAAGAACTTCTTTTCCTTCATATTCTACATTCAAGAGAATCGTTAGAAGGAGAAATGACAATAGAAGATGCTATGAAAGTTGAATATAAAGAGACAAGCATAACAAAATAAGTCCTGAAAGGTAATATGAGATAAAGAAAATGCCCAAAAAAAAAAAATTGGGCTATTAATAACTTACTTCTGTTGAACCATGTTCAGAGCTTGCAATGATCATTTGCTGCCAAGAGGACATACATACATTAAACCCCCAACAATTTCAAGTCTGTAATTGCTAGAGTTTACTAATCTACCTATATCCCCCATTCTTCATGTACATAGAAGTACCAAGTTAAAGTCTCAGAAGTCAAAATTATCTCAGTAATTACAAGATGTGAACAAGAAAGACATTGATAGTAAGAAAAATGGAAGTATGCAATGACACAGTCTCAGCAGAAAGAAATTCAGCTAAAACAAAGCCAGTGGAAAAAGTAGCAACTCCAACTATTTCATATCCCAACATGTTGATGACAACTCAGAAGATTGAAATTCGTGCTTCATGAATCATGATGGGAGTTAACTAGCTGTAATAGTGATATTCTGGGAATAATGATTGTTAACAAGAAAGGAAACACACATCTATGCATAACATATAACCTTCACTTTCGTAAGGGATTCAGGATCAATGTCAATATTGTGCTCATCAACAATGTGGTCTACCATCTTCACAGACATATCCTCATGAGACCTGACAATGTTCAAGTAATAACCACAAAAAAAGGATTAAATTCTCGAATGAAAAGGTAATTAACAGTTACAGTTAAAATAAAAATTAAGGAGTAATAAATTACACAAGCCTTTGTTACAGAAAATAAAATATTATTTGACTCTTATCTGATAACAATTTAGTAAGATTGAAAAAATGGTAAAGAGCACATGCTACTAAACAGACAGTGCACAGAAGGTCTATTATCTTTAATTCTTACATAAACTCATCCTTTAAGAGTGTAAATAGTGAACAAATGCAAAAGGGATACAAGGTGGCACTTGTCTTAAGGTCAGGTAGCAAAACCAATTGTGAATCACAATAAAAAGAAAATCAAACTACAAGCCTCTTTGACAATCTTAATTCACTGATAGATCTTTGACCTATACAATGAATTATTAGAATTCTTATTCAATCTAAACAATTTTACTTCTATTTAAAATATAAATTAGTATCTGCCTGAAAGAGCAATTACGAGGATGGATGAGATATAGGGCACTCTCAGAGAACTTGAGGTTGGTTCCTTTGTGCTGGCATATGCATATCCACTATTCAATACCTTAAACAAGCTCAAGATTTAAAAACTCTGTGGACAATGTCATGACAACCTTAACAGTTTACCTTAATAAAGACATGCTAATAAAGTGCTTCAGCAAATTGAATAAGCGAACTAGAAGTACAACTGACATGTGAAGTTATGCCACTAAAATCATTGTCATTTATAATCTTTGGTAGAACTATGCTGATATGACATTCAAAAGACATCAAGTTCATCTCAAAGAAACTGATGAGAGTAGAAATGAGCACACAGGGGACAAACCTATTCTTCTTGAATAATTCTTGACTTGAATTAAATTCTTTTTGTAATTAATTTCATGTATGACAGAACATGTATAATTGATTAAGCCAAAATTATGAAAAGAAAAAAAAAAATTTATTATGTCTCTTTATTATGTTGGTCTAAAGATGGTGATTCCAATAGAAAGGTTATAGATGGTGAACAATACAATCTTCTCTATTTAAAATTGATGTCATTGTTTTCTTAGGATGAATGTAAAAGTCACCATGTGAAGCCATTAAAAACCCGAGGAAGAAACTCCTTCTCAAACATGTGGCTGAATGGCCCATGGCCAACATCATGCAGTAGTCCTAGAAAGACAATCAAGAGAAGAATGTATGGGTTTATTAACAAAAGAAAAGAAAAAAAAAAACTACAAGAAGAATACATAGGTTAAATCAAGTGATATAAACAAAGAATTTGTTATGATAGGTAAAAATTAGTCACCAGCAAGTTTTACTAATTTAATATCTGAACGCTCAATTCCAAGCTCTAAGCCCTGCAAGGATAAGGTTTGGATGAAGATAATAATCTCACTAAGAGCATCCAAAATGAAATTACAGCATAAGGACATGTTCTCACTTGACAAGTTTTAATAGTATCAACAGCTTTGCCAGCCAACCAATAAACCCCTAGTGAATGTTCAAACCGAGAATGAACTGCCCCTGGGTAGACCATGTTCGATAAACCTGTGATACAAGGAAATTTTTAATTAGTAACTAGTTTAAGCCCACTAGTATCCTTTGAAGATAATATAAAAAATGCATTGCACTCAACATAATTTTTTTGCCTGATAAGTGCATTTGATTTAACATGCTAAGAGTGAAGTCAATAAGACTTATTTTTTGACATAAATCGCACAACAAAAATTATGATGAAAATAGACAAAATGCTAAGCACTTAAGAAGTTTGCATAAGCTAGAACCTGCAAAGTCAGCTGAAAGTAGAGATGCACAAACGCTATTAATATGTTGTCATAGATACCGAATTCCAAAATTGAGCTCAATATTAAAATATATATTTATCTTTTCAATTTTTGGAAATAAAGTTATGAAAACTGATTTAATATGAGACTTACTTTCAAATTATTATAAGATATATAGCCAATAATGTGAAGTGCCCCCCATGGTTCATAAAACACGTCATTAAAGGATATTACCTTTAACATTGATTTAACTACAATCTGAACCATGAAAATGATATTATAGTAAATCAAATGTACGATTATGACAAAAAAATCATAATAATTAATATTTTAAAATTTGTCTTTCAATTGCTACAATAACTGCATCAGAAATCTTTAATCAGTAGCATAGATTGGTTCATTGATTAATTTTTGTGTGAAAGCCACAATAGAAACTATAGAAAGTGACAAGAAATGTAAGAATTAAAATTCAAAAAATTTAACTAACATTTAAATTCCAATAAAAAAGATACTTGACATTAAATTTCTTCAAGAACCCGGTAAAATAGATTATTATATTTTGCCAGTGAAATAAATGATAAATATTCGGTAGATGTACACTTGATTATTTATAAATCTAAATTTCCTGATAGTTAATTCAGGTCAATCTTAATTGTTCCAAAAAAAAAAAAAAATTTCTAGTAAAGGCTGGCTCACCAAGCTGCTTTAGCTCACGAAGCCTGCAATAAGTAGTAAAATCGTCAAAGAATAGTTCATGAAATAAGAAAAACAACCATTACATTCAACAAACTTGCCTCTGAAACTCCTCAGTATCTATGAACTTCAGAGCGACCTGCAAGAAAACATGAGAAAGGTAACTCAACCATCTATACTAAGAATGGTTAATGACAACAGAATTATTCGTAATGTAATGCATATTAAAAAGAAAAAAAGTTTTATAGCCAGTGCTAAATTTCTTAAACAGAATCTTTATCCAATTTCAGGGAGGAAACCAATTATAGATACTTTGCTAAAAAAAGACGCCTCATCAAACCATTAGGTTGATGATCTCAAATCTACATCCTTACCTATTTTATTTACTTACTTCTCATATACTTTGGTATGATTTAAAACCCCAAATTTCTAATGATTTTGTTTTATATATTTCAAATCAGCATATTTTTGTGCATAGATTATAGTTTTGTTGAGCAGAATCATCATGATTACAGAGTCAAATTAGGAATAAACTATTCACTCATTTTACCTATTGAACATTCAATAGTTTTACTCTGTTCTGAATAAGATTGACTTTAATTTCTTTCTTTATATATTCAAATTTTCAAAATAAAAATTTACATGTTCAAATTATTAATCTAACTGTTGCTCAAAATCTCATAGAAAATTTTCATTCATGAAAATCAAATTCCAAATCCTGAGCTATTTCGTAATTTCACTATCATATTCTAGTTGAATCAACTCAAATCAGAACAATTCAAGTGAGTAAATTGCAATTCTGAAGCTCCAAAAGTTATCAATGCATATTTCATATAAGTAAATCTGTGTTCCGCAAATAAGCCAAGTTAAAACAGAAAACACAAACACATTTGAGGATTTGAGAAGCAAAACATTGCATAAAATTACCAAAAACACAATTTCGTAGCTCTTAAATTTAGTTAAGCAAAAATTATTGAAGAATTACACACTTCTCTAGGCTATGAACAAAGTCAAAGCAGAAAGCACAAACAAAAACAAGAACCATGCATTTCTCTGAAGCAGAAAACACGAAAGCAAAAGCAACAAAAACAAATCACAAATCAAAATTTCATCTAGTTTCACTTCAATCGACTCCATCGCTACACTAAAGCTCCAAAGGATACGAATCCGAAATTCCAAAACTAATTCCACATTTCTCAGAGCTATAAACCAATTCAAAGCGGAAAACAAAGACAAAAACACAGAAACCAAAGGCAAAAGCAATGATTCAAGAAGAAGAAGAAGAAGCTTATACCGGCTCGAGATAGATGTTGCCGTGAACGTTGTCGTGGACTTGCTTCAACAAATGCCGGTCCGTCGAGTCTTCAAAGTTGGTAGAAAGTCCCATTGTTCGCTCAGTACAACAACTCTGAAACTTCAGAGAAAGAAAGTAACGAAGAAAATGGAGTCTGTTTGCTAAAGGAAAAAGCGAAACTCGAGGATGCTAGGGTTTTGAACTCAAACACAGAGAGAGAGAGAGAGAGAGAGAGCAATGCTATGCAGTATGAGAAAGGTAACTGAAAGGGAAGCGTGTGGGTGTGTGTTTAAATATGCAGAGTGAATAGGAATTTTGGAGTGGTGGTGGTGAAATAATGCCGCCAAATGGTACTCTCTGTTTGTCTACTTGAGGGCCTAGCGCGTGTCATGCACTCTCCAGTCGGGTCGGTCAAAATACACTCTTGGCTTCTAAAGTTTACTGGCTACAAGCACTTTTGGGTCTATAAATTTTCATTTGTGCCCCATTGGTTCACAACAAAATCAACAATTTTTACTGCAACTTGACAAATTGTGATTAGTAAAGTAAAAAATTGATGGATTTATATGAACATGTGGATTTATAACTCCACAACTCACAATTTGTCACGTGGACAAATTGTGACAAAGCTGTTGATTCTATTATGATCAGGAATATAATTGATCTTAATAAATAAGTGTAATTAATTTGAAACCAATAACATTCATTTGAAACTTCCTAAATTAAATTAATAGTTTTTTTTTTTTTTTTTTTTTTTTTATTTAGAGACCAATAACACTCAACTAAAACTTCCTAAATTAAAGAGGCTATTTAAAAAAAAATTTAAGGACTAATAATACTTTCCTAAGTAAACTATAGGAACTACTAGTCCACCACAATATTTTCTCCCCAAAACATATAGATCACACTCTTTTAGCCCCTGTTTTCATTTTGTGACTTTATATCATGACTCTAACAAGGCAGTTTATGAGACAAGCAGTTAGTCACAGTCAGTTTTATTTTGTAAAGGATATAGCAAGGGGTGTGGGCCTACTGTTACTCATTTTGAACCTTAAAATTTGAGTGGAAATAAATAAATCTGAGCTGTAGATCGAAGCGTACGAGAATGGAATGAAAAAGACTAGTATGCGTTTACGAAAATATAGAAGACTGGTGTGGCGTGACCCTTACGAATTCTATGGCTTCCAACTCCATGTAACGTAACGTAGGTTTTCTAATTCGTTACGTTCATTATTTTTTTTCTTTTCTTTGTATGATTTATCGAATTAGTTACGTTATCTTAATAGGAAGATAATGAATCCATGCGGTGAAGAATATGGGAAGATTGTATGGAAGATATGCAACTATGCAGGCGGAAAAGGATCATGTTCTGATGCAAGCATGCAACTACTGCCTCAGTTATGATGTAAAGTGAAGAGAAATATAAAAAACTGTTAAAAAATCAAAATTTTATTTCATAAAAAAAATTTTAAAAAACTTTTAGATAAATTTTAGTTACAAAATTGATTTTACTTTTAACTATAATTTTACTCAATATCTTTTTATTGGAGGTAAATTTTGACAAATTCACTATTAAATTACATTTTTTTCTTATATCATCTATACTTGCAAAATTTCTAGAAAATAAATATCAATAGTTATGTTATCGTTGTACTCTAGTTATGTAATGTATTATAAACCCGGTTTAAAATACTAATATTACTATTTTCATGTGTGTTCTAATAAGTATTATTTTTTACTAAAAAAAAATTAGCTATGTCATCAATAAATTGTTTAAATAACAAATTTTGGTAGTTTAAAATTATGCATAAAACATAAGCTTATAGATCATATAATAAATAATATCTGATTGACACAAAATTTGACATGTGTATTAAGAGTATAAAAAACATACAAGTTAACTGTTAAAATTTTAAAATATGTAGTAATGTTAATTTTATTGAGTAAGATTGTAGCCTAAGGGTTATAACCAATTTTGTAACTAAATTTTGTCTAAAAATTTTCTAAACCAATACACTCAGAGTATCCATTAACATTTCTCTATAAGTACTAGCGTTAAACTTATTACACACAAAATCTTCTCAAAAAAAAAAAAAACTTATTACACACAAATTGTTTAACATAACTTTACACACACTCCTAAAGCCAACTGAAATTATATCTTCACGATTTCAGTTTTTAATTTTTATTTTTTTAATTTTTTTTTATGAGATTAATGTAAAACTGTGCAAAACAGTTTGTGTATAATAAACGGTATAATAAACACTACTAGTAATATAATATCCTATTTTATTATGAAACAGTGTTAAAGATGCAAACGGTTTGATGCTTTGTAATGTCTATTGGGGTAAAATCACTCTTGCTATTTTAGGCCCTGCCAGTCCAATTGCCAATTTGCCACTGAACAAAATTGGGTTAAGCGAGGTCCAATTACTAAATTTAGAAATGTTTACAATCAGGTTTATGCTTAACAGTTGAGACAGTGAGCTAATTATTTAATATAATTGAAAAAAAAAATATAATAAAACACAAAATATTTTAGTTTTTTTTTTTTTTTTTTACAAGATAAAAATTCTACTCTAGTATAATTTAAACGTATTTATGTGTGAAACTTCTTCTTAAAAACTTGAACTTTGACCATTTTCTTCCGTATTTTATAAGCACTTATACGTAACTATTGCATCACACCAAAAATATATATTGGTGCAAAAGTTTTAGTTTACACCTCATGCTTTGTTGTCAAAGCAAACACAATAAACAGAAAATTTTATAAAGTTTGATAATTTATCTTCAAAAACGACAAGAGCACTAAAAGGTCGAGGCATTAGCCATAATTTGACGTGACCAATTCCCCAATGTTGTAGGAAGTACACTGCGGTTTTTTGTTATTTTTTCCTCGATGTAGACCATAGCCCATGCCAATGAATGATTCTTGATGTAAGGCTGTCACATAGTTTAGAATTTACACCAAATTTCTATCATGTAGTAATTACCCAATTTGTCTTAGTCTTAATCAACACTATTAACATTACTCAATCAAAAAAAAAAAAAAAAAAACAAAACATTATTAACATTACACATTTACACTCACACAATGTTTAGAACTATTGGGATAAATCAAACATGCAATCGGGTCAAATGAACTTGTAGGAGAAATCTCCCAATCTTCATAACTTTCTTACACCCAAAATAAATTAATTAATTAAAAAAAAAAAAAACCCCAAAGTCCCTTAATTCAAAACATACATTGATTCACGGAAAAGCCATAATTTGATAAAATAATTTACTAATTCCTTTGTAAATTCACTAATCCCTTTTATAATTTGCTTGGTGGCCTTATTAGGGGAAATTCCAAATTTTCAATGGAATTTTCCAAATTTTGGTAGCACCAGATAAAGATATGGAGTAGAGAAAATCTGAGCCTTAGTTCTCTTTATAAAGAAAAGCGTGAAATACATGCAGAACATTACCCTATCTACCTCATATGAACGACTTGCCTCTACTTTTAATACACGTGCATGTGCCTACTCTTCTATCACAATTAAGCACTTTTGTTGTAGGACTTTCTTTCATTTTCCTTTTTTATGGGAGAAAATTGGGTAAGGGAGGACTTCTTATACTTTCTTTTGCTTTGAAAAGTGAAAGGAAACATTTGTTTTTGAAGGAACCTACTTCATTTCTTTTGAAGTTTTGGTATGCCATAGTAAAGCTATTATAAAAATAAAATTATCCGGTATGCATTGAGATATATCATAAATATAATGTTACATATGAACAAATTATGCATTAAGGGTCTATTTGGTGGGGGAGATGAAAATGGTGGGAGGATAGGAAAAATTTAGTTTTACATCATGTGGGTTTGGTTGAAGGGATGGAAAATATCGTTTGTACAAATTTACTATTATAACCCTATTACATAGTATATAAAAAGTTATTGGGTAAAATTAGTCAAAAAAATATTAAAAAATAATATGATTAACTAAATTATTTATTATTATGAAAAAGAAACTAGGTTAGTTGAAAAAATAAAAACAAGATGTTTAGATAATGAAATATTTAAAAGAACAGAAAAAAGTGTTGATGTGTGGCCAAATATTAATGTAAAAGTAGGAGAAAAAAAAAGAAATAAAAAAGAAAAGAAAAGAAACAACGAGAATAGTGGGGAAGGAGAGGGGGCAGAATGGTAAACACCATCAACCCCTTTCCTCTATCTTATTTTTCGTCCATTTTGGGAGCATTGAATTTTGATGGGATCGATGAGAAAATAGTCAGGTCCTACCATTTTTCTCTCCCCCATCCCCTCTTAATCAAACACCTTTTTCATCCATTTACTCTCCTATTTTTTACTCATCTTTTTTCATCCCCTGCAAAATCATCTCAACCAAATATACCCTAAATGCCATAAGAAATAGGTTCTAATTAGCTTAATCAGTAAAGTTTCTTATTGTCGAATAAGAAATCTAGAGTTTGAACCTCACCTATACCAAAAACCAATTGGTGTCTTGGCATAATGTTAAAGAGCAATCATTTTAGAGCAGATGTCATAGGTTAAAATTTTATTGTATCTATAGAAAAAAGTGTTTGTAGTGCGATTTTGTGTTAAAACCACATTCTCTCTCTTGTGTGTGTGCGTTTTTTACTAAAAATAAAAAACAAAATGCCATAAGAAAGATCGATTTTTCCTAACTTCACCCTCTTCAATTTCATCTAGTTTTTTTTATGGGTGTCAATTCCAAGCAAGTGATCTAGGCTAATGGTAATTGTATTATACATTTATACTCCTTTGTTTGGTGGGCTTATAAGAGGAAATTGAAAATTTGGAGTGAAAATTCCACATTTAAATTTGTGTAGATAGAATTTTACAAATTTTGGTAACATTGGAGAAATATATGAAGGCAAGAAGATTTGAACTTTAGTTCTCTTTATAAAGAAGAGTGTGAAATACATGCATAACATTTCCTTTTCTACCTCATATGAACGGCTTGCCTTTGCTTTTAACACAGCACCTACTCTCCCACCACAAGTAACTTCTATTTCTATAGGCCACTTCTTTTGTTGTAGGACTTCTTTTGCTTTGAAAAATGAAAGGAACCTACTTCATTTCATTTGAAGTTTTGGCATGCCATGGTAAAGCTATCATAAAGATATTATCATGTGTGCATGGAGATATATCATATATGTAATGTTGCGTACGAATAAATTATGTATTAAATGCCATATGAAGTGAGTTTTAGTTAGCTCAATTGGTAAAGTTTCTTATTGTCAAATAAGAGATCTAGAGTTTGAACTCCGCTTATACCAAAAGCTGATTGGTGTTTTAACTTGATATTAAAGAGCAATCATCATAAAATTGACGTTATAGGTTGAAATTTTATTATATCTAAAAAAAAAAAATGTTTGTAATGTTGTGCTAAAACCAAATTTTCTCTCTCTCTTGTATGTGTTTGTTTCTAAAAACAAAATTTCATAAAAAAGATTGAGTTTTCTTGTCTTCGCCATCTTTAACTTCATCCAGTTTTTTTTTATTGGTATCAATTCCAAGCAAGTGATATAGGCTAATGGTAATTGTATTATAATATATATATTTTATTTGAAAAACAATAACAAAATAAATAATTATTATAAAGAAATGAATAATGAGTTTTTAATTGCTATACCACATGGTTCATGCATGCATCATGAATTGAGTTACTGATTCATATGTATCCAAGTTTTGTATCTTTGTTTGGAATTTCTACGGATGGTGAAGCGAAATCAAAATATGTGAACGGGGCAATCCTCTTTTTAGAAATTCAATAGTGTACAGAACTACATAAAACAAACAATATATTTTTTATTATTTCTAAATAAAAATATTAATTGTGATAATTTTTTTTAATATAATTACTATAATTAACATGCATGTAGACACTCAATTTTGCACCCATAATTTAATCAATGAGAATGACTTGAATGACCATCCATGTACCACAAACTGCATCACATGCATCAATTGGTTCTTGCATTACATGCACCAACTTGTCATTGCATTACATGCATTAGTTCATTCATTTACATATCATAAAAATGATCTTGAGATTCTAACAGTCGCAACGGTGTTTCCGGTTTCCAAATCGGACCATCGGATCAAAAGATATAGCATGATCAACTTTGCACGATTAACATGCATTACGTCTAGGTAAAGTCGACCACACATGATTAGTTTAAATTAATTCTGATTGGTTAAACCATTAAAATTAATTAAATAATTCTATGATTGGTTGATAATTAGTGTTTAAAATAGGGATGCATGCATAGGAATAAAAGGGATGATTGGATAATAATAAAATTGTGGATAATCTAAACTTTATCAAGATTTATTTTAGAGTATTTATCTACAAGATAATTATTCTTAAATAGCCTGAATTATCTAGAAAAGAGATAATAAAAAAAAAAAAAAAAAATCATAGACGAAGGATGAAAACGCATCTAGGTACAAGGACCGGCCAAAAAACCCTAGAAGAGGAGTCCAAACGGCACCTGAACATGAAAGAGTGTTCGGAGTCAAAAGGGCAATTTGGCACTTTTGAAGTGCCAAACAGCACTTTAAGAGGGTTGAATTTTCTCCTTGTGGGCTTTGGCCCAATGGTCTTTGAGTGATGATAATGCATACCCTTTTCAATCTTTTCACCAAAGGATGCATTCGGATTCAAACCCTAATCGTCCGTACCTATTTTTTAGAGCCCTCTAGCCTCTATAAATAGGGACTGAACTTCATAATTCAGCATTTTTTTCCATGCTTTGTGAGGCATACATTTTAGGCTCTCAAATTGCCCATATTTTTTTATCCCTTCTCTAAATGTTGCTACTTAAATTAGGGTTTTTAGGTTTCAAAGAGAATTGCATAAATTTCTTTGAACCCTAAAACATCCTCTCAAGAACAAAGAGTGCTCATGCAAAAAGTTGTTTCTTAACCCTTTTTCTTATGATGTGATGATGCATGTTATATCTCTTTCTTTTTCAAATATCCATAACATGAATTGTTAATTATTGTTTTGTTTACAGCATGATTTTTTTTATGTGATTGTTATAATCTCTTTCTTGAATGTTAATAATTTGCATGTGAATAATTTTTATTAAAATAAAACAAATCTACATCTTTCTTAGATGTAGATCTAATTTTTTCTTGAAATAAAACAGATCTGCATTTTTTCTAGATGTAGATCTGAATTTTTCTAAGTACAAAAATAGATCTGCATCTTTCCTAGATATAGATTTGAGTTTTTCTCAATGTAAAAACATATCTGCATCTTTCTTAATGTAGATTTGAGTTTTTCTCAATATAAAAACATATCTGCATCTTTCTTAGATGTAGATTTGAATTTTTCTCAAACAAAAAGAGATCTGCATCTTTATGAGATGCAGATCTAAATTTTTCTCAAATCAAAATTGATTTGTATTTTTCTCAAGATACAAATATGATTTTTAATACATGCAAATTGTTGAAATAAAGAAAGAGATCATATACTATTATGTTTGTGTTTGTTTTAATTCATGATTGCATAAATTCATATTATGAGTGAAATTCTCTTCTTAAAAAATCTTTTCCATTTAAAAAAAAAAACATATAAAAAACATATCTGATTTTTCTGTCATTAAAAATAATTTTTTTTGTCATCACAAAACAAATCTGAATTTTTATCACCAAAAACCACTTTTTCTACATACTACATAATAGATCTGGTATTTTGACAAATCAAAATCATTCTTTTTTAACAATAAAAAAAAATCTGAATTAAAAAAAAAAAAAAGATTTCATTCATAAATAAATTTGTGTGATTTAATTTTTGGTGTCACATGTTCAATATATTATTCATGACGTGCATAAAATTGTACATTGGTCACAAGAGTCTAAAAGATCAAACTCTGTCTGGGCAGAATGGGTGCCTAACACTTTCTCATTCCGTAACCTAGTATCCGGATTTAGGTCTTTGGTTAAGTAGATCTAGCGTTGTTTTTGTTTATTTTTGGGTAGAATGTAACTAGGATAATAAGCCATGTATTTTTGGTAGATTGTAACTAGGACCCAAAGCTATGTAATTTTCAAGTTTTTCAAGATATGTAATTTCTTTTAGACGAAAACCACATTTTCATCCCTACATTTTCACTCGATTCCGCTTTGGTCCCTAACTTTTTTTTCCACCGCTTTTAGTCCCTATCCTGTAAAACGAGTCTTGTTTTAGTCCCTGCCGTTACATCAGAGGCGAAAAATGCACACGTGGCAACGGAGTGCACTATTGGCACACTAAAAGCTGATGTGGCCATTAAAATAATAATAATAAAATGTTATTTGGCATTTAAAAATGCCACATCATTAAAAAATTAATTTATTAATTTTAACTAAATAAAAAAATTAAAACAAAAATAAAAGCAAAAAAATTACATGAATTGAGATCTAAGTGTGTCTTGAACAAGAACAACAAGAACACAAAATTAAAATCCAAAAATTACAAACCCAGAAAATAAGAACAGAAAATTAAACTCAGAGCCGAAACCTAGAATTAGAATTCATGCCAACATTCTTGACAAACCCAGATAAAATTGATAAATTAAACATGAACACATTAAATATTTGAACAAAGAACACAAACCCATCAAATTTAAAACCCAAAAAATTAAATTCAAACCCAGATTCAAACCTAGATTCAAAATTTAAATTTAAACCCAGATTCAAACCCATATTTCAAACCCCTATTTCAAACCCCCACACCACCAAAACATCACACGCCACCAAAACATCAAACACAAAAATCAGATCTAGATTTTTGGCCCCCAAACACTAAATTCAAACTCAGATTTTCAGCCCCCAAACTCAAATCTCAAAACCCAAATTTTCTTATACTTTCTGAGAAACCATACACAAACCTCAGATCCAAGTGGCGCGTCGTAGAACCTCAGGCAGATCTGGTCCTTTACTCCACTCTCCACCAATGGAATCGTACACCAACACAAGCCCTTCTCTCAAACCTCGCAAACTCCTCCCACTCCGTCACAACAAGTTGTCTATCCTTCACCGCCTTTCGCGTCCCCTCTTCTTCTTCAAAACCCCTTTTCCGTTTTTACCCTTTTCATTCCCTAAAATCTCGACCTTGCCATCTTCCTCTTCCTCCACTGCCATCCTCTTCCGCGTTTTCCTTTGCAGGCCACGTCAGCACTAGGGGTGTTCCGATGAACTCGCCGCCGTCACCGGACCTCGCCGAGTCAGCCGTCAACTCCGTGGCTTGTGATTTGAAGAATTAGAGCCTTGATGATGTTAAAAAGGAAGAAGAGGGACCCACTTTGTTGAACAACAACGATAAGAAGAAGAAGAAGAAGAAGAAGAAGAAGAGTCTGGAATTGGGACCATTCCTTCGTCACTGCATTGCCTGGTGATCATAGAACCGATACTATTCCCCGAAAGGTTAGCTCTAGCTCTATTATCTTTAGGCTTTGTTCGGTTGCTGAGAAAAGAAAAAGAAAAGGAGAAAATCATGAAACTTTTTTGTATTATGCTTTTTTAAAACTGGATTTTTTTTTTTTAATGCTTTATGCATCTAGCTCATATAGAATAATAATTTAGGATATATGTAAAAAAAAATTTTTTTAGGATATATAAAATCATGGAATTTTTATATTATGCTTGTAAGACAGAATTTTTGTTTTTATTTATTTATTTATTTATTTAGTTAAAATTAATAAATTAATTTTTTTTTAATTTTTTAATGATGTGGCATTTTTTAATGCCAAATAACATTTTTATTATTATTATTTTAATGGCCACGTCAGCTTTTAGTGTGCCAACAGTGCACTCCGTTTACCACGTGTGCATTTTCCACCTCTGATGTAACGACAGGGACAAAAACAAGACGCATTTTCCAAGATAGAGACTAAAAGCGGTAGAAAAAAAAGTTAGGGACCAAAGTGAAATTCACGTGAAAATGTAGGGACAAAAATATGGTTTTCGCCTTTCTTTTATCAATCAATGAAGAGAACAATTCAACTATGCATTTGTATATTTATTTTTTATTATTATTTTTTTTTTGTATAAAAAAATAAGTGACAACTTCATACCACTTACCCAAAAAGAGAGGCGCCCTAAAAGGTACCCGAATCTCTTTTTTGAGGGACACTTTTTTCGAGCTCTCTCACAGTGGCAACTCCACTGGGATGTCAAGGGCTAAGCTTCGTATTAGACTTAAGTGACCAAATATGTACCCTTGTTTTGCATGGTCTTGAATGATATAGTTGTTTGTTTGTTTATTTGTGTTTGACGGGATGTTATATAATATGTTGTTGTACGATATTTTGTTGTTTGTATTGTTTGTTAAAAGGTTTTCCTAATTGTCATTATGTGCGCCATTCAAACAACAATATATGCACCCCTTTTCAACAATTTTGTGGTGGTAGTAACCACGGATCACCGATCTTCATTAGATTCGGGTACCTAGTGGTGAACTCACCAACTCATAGCCTAAGGTCACTGGATCATTTCTTGTTGACTGTAACGGATAAACCATGCTATTTAGACCAACGTAATGTTCATTACATTACAAGTTAGGAGGTGTAACATCCTAGTTATAGGAAACAATGAAACAACAAACCCACCTTACAACGTAATGACTTAGAACTTACCCTTATGTCGGTCTTGGTTAAAATTGCATTGCATATTGTGTGTATTTTTTTTTGATTGATTGATGAATGTGGATGAGGTCTTAGCTTTGATTAACCTGACCAAGCCTATCATTAAGGGAGAATCTGATCAAGATCTGAAGGAAGGCTGCAAAGAGAACCTAAACCCGACACTCAAGATAGTAGCTCCAGCTGCAAGCCTGTCACTCTTATCACAATACTAAGGCCTTCAAGCATAGAAGAGACTTCACTGCTGCAACATCACCCCATCTTTGACCTCTAAGACACTTCAAACCCCTAGAAAATAACTAAACATCCATAAATAGGGGGAGACACTTCAAACCCCAAGTAAATGGCCAACCACTCATAAATGGGGGGAGACACTTCAAGCCCCAAAACATTGATTCCAATGATTCAACTAAAATTGCCCACATCACAAAGGGGGAGACACTTCAAACCCTCGCATTTAGAGAATAACAATCCAGTGGAAGCTTTGAATAGATCTACCCAACAAACACCTGCCGAGGAAGATGAAGTTCTCAAGCAACTACAGAAGACACAAGCCAATATGAGGTTTACTCATTGCCTCATACAAACACCGACAAAACCTAGTAGACTTGCTCAACCAAATCCAAGTTCCTACAATCACAACCTCCCAGGATCTAAATGCTATGATTGGGTCCATCAATAAAGAACTCGCTATTTCTTATTCTGACAAGGATCTGACCAAGAAGGGAAAGCACCATAATGATTCGTTGCATATCACTGTAGATGCCATAGGGAAGAGAATATTGATGGTTTTGGTAGATGATGGAAGTGCCTTGAATGTGTGTCCTTTGAAGACTGCAAACTGCCTTGGCTTGAGCATTGACGACTTTGTGCCTACTAATCAACATGTGAGGGCATATGACAATAGTAGAAAAGAAGTCTTGGGAACCATAACATTAGAGCTTACCATAAGACCAATGGTCAAGAAGGTGAATTTTCAAGTCCTTAATATAGCCTCATGTTTCAATATGCTCCTTGGGCGACCATAGATCCATGACACAGAAGCCGTACCTTCTTCCCTATATCAAAAGGTTCAGTTTCCACATGGAGGGGCCATTGTGACCATCTATGGAGATACTTTGACTGTTCCTAAATTTGTTTACGGTATTGATTCCAATAAAGAGTCACTGACCTTGGATGGCTTTGAGATTGAGAGAGCTAGTTTTAAAGAAAGAGAAGAAGAAATCGAGAAGATCCCAATGAACTTTGCTCCTCATGGTAACAACAATGTGGTAGTAATGATGAGGAGAATGAACTACCTTCTTGGGATGAATTTGGGGAGAGTTGTGAAGAAACCAACTGTTCAAGACTTGGCGATTCCTACTGCCACACCATCTTTTGGGTTAGGCTATAAGCCCACTGATGATGATTTGCTAGAGATGGAAGTAAGAAAGATGGCCTGAGCCAAGGCCAAAGCAAAATGACTCCCTTGTCCTCTAGAACCTCTGAAGCCCTACACTCCTACATTGAATGGAAAGTTTGTAAAAGCTGGAGAAAGTCAACGATATTGGGGATTCCCGGAACTGAGATTTGATCCTGTAACAAAGACAATGGTGCCCGGTTTCGAGATACTACTTGATTACAAAAATGAGGTTCCAGAATTGAGGAAGGAAGATACAACCTGGGTTCCTTCTGATTAGGCTGATCATATGGATCTTGATGCCATGACTACACTCCTTGGAGAACCTATTTGCAATATAGAATAAGAAGAATATTGGGAGGCCTGCCAGCATATATTAAAGAGCCCGTATGAACTAAGAACCAGTGTTGGAGATGAGGAAGAGGGAGCAGCCCCTAGTGATGATGAAAATGGAAGTGAAAACAAGAGTGATAGTAGTATTGACAACAGCAGCCGTGATGGTGGACATGATGATGATGATAGCAGCACAGATGATGATGACAGCAGCACCAATAGTGATGACAACAGCAATAGAAGTTATAATAGCCCATACAATGGAGGTGATTGGGGTGAACCCCCTAGTGATAGAGAAGATGAAGATGCGGACCTATTCTATGAGGAATATGATAGTGATGTGGAATATTATGATGAAGACATATAAGATGATGCCAAAGCCAACAGGTGGAGCGACACTGATAATGACCAATATAGGCTGATAAATGTGTTAGAGGATGCAAGAGAGGAAAATGCACAAGCCAATCAAATGTCTCATGATGAATATCCCAATGGGCATCTTTCAAATTGGAGTGATATCACCAATGTCAGTTCAAGGTCTGGCCTTAGGTATGATAAGCATGGAAGAGAAGTTCCAGAATTGGGGTCGTATTATGATTCAAAACCAAGTACACCAACCCTACATACGGAAGAGGAGGATGACATAGATGCTAGGCTGGCTGCTCTAGACCAAAAAATGATAGTCCACAGTCTCAGAATCATGACACTGGAGAATGCGGAACATAATGAGGAGAAAATAGAAGAAAGTAAGTCAGAACATCTCCCTTAGACCACTGACTTGTGCAATAGAAGCAAACACGATCTATTTGATGAATGGATGGATAGCATAGAGCGCCTGGATGCTTTTGTGGCTGACAAGCCCACAGACATGGAGGTTGAAGAAGAAATTACAGATGATATGGTTGTAGATCCCATAGTACTGATGCTGAGGAAAGAAGGAGCTCACTGGGAGCCACCTGCCATTGTGGAAGCCATGACCGAGTTGAAGAACTGGGCATGGGAGGGAGTCGTCTACCCTATGGAGGACTTTGTGAGGAAGATCAAGACTGTCAAGTCAGTCACTTTTGTCAAGAAGATCAAGACCGCCGAGCCAATCACTCCTACCAAGAATGTCGTTTCCGTTCCTATTAAGTCTATTTCTGCTAGTGTTTTTATTCTTGTTAAATATGTTTGTGATAGTTTTCCAGTTGAGTCTGTTGAGTCTATAGAGTCTGTTAAAAACTCTTTCCCTTTTAATATGATTTTTTATTCTGCTTATTTGTTGGCTTTGAATGTTTTTATTTCTGAAATTGGTAAAGAAACTTTTAATAATAAGGAATTAAAATATGGATACCTAGAACCTATAAAATAAGAAACCTAATCCATTAACCTGGGAACTGATGATGATCCCAAAATGATCCAAGTGGGCAATACCCTAACCGCTTCAGAGAAAGATGCATTAGTGGCATTGCTGACAGAATTCAATGAGGTCTTTGCCTGGTCATATAAAGACATGTCTGGGATTGGTACAAATATAGTACAGCGTTGCATTCCAACAATGAAGCCGGTCAAGCAGAAATTGAAAAGAATGAAGCCAAAGTGGACTCTCAAGATCAAGGAGGAAGTAGAGAAACAATACAATGCAGGATTCCTAAGAGTAGTCAACTATCCAGAGTGGTTAGCTAATGTGGTTCCGCTACCGAAAAAAGATGGGAAGGTTCAAATGTGTGTAGATTTTTGAGATCTAAACAAGGCCAGGCCAAAAGATGACTTTCCATTGCCTCACATTGACGTCCTGGTTGACAACACAGCAGGGCACGCGTTGCTCTCGTTTATGGATGGATTTTTAGGATACAATCAGATTAAGATGGCTCCAGAAGATATGGGAAAAAACCTCCTTTATTACTCCATGGGGGACATATTGCTACAGGGTCATGCCATTTGGCCTTAAAAATGTTGGTGCTACTTACCAACGAACAGCCACCACTTTGTTGCATGATTTGATACACAAAGAAGTAGAGGTTTATGTTAATGATATGATAGTGAAGTCCAAAGACTATGAAAGGCATATACCAACTTTGAGGAAGTTCTTTGAAAGAATCCGATTCTACAAGTTACAGTTGAATCTAAAGAAGTGTACTTTCGGAGTCACATCTAGAAAACTGTTAGGGTCTATGGTAAGCTAGAGAGGAATAGAAGCTAATCTTGACAAAATCAAGACAATTGTAGAGATGAATCCTCCAAGGACTGAAAAGGAGATCCGAGGATTTCTGGGGAGGATACAGTACATCAGTAGGTTCATAGCCCAACTCACTATGACATGTGAACCAATCTTCCGACTACTCAAGAAAGAAGTCCCTACAGTGTGGAATGAACAATGCCAAGAAGCCTTTGAGAAGATTAAGAGTTATCTGATGAAACCACCTATACTTGTCTCGCCAGTTCTTGAAAAACCATTGTTGTTATGTGTGGGTTTGGATACCACGTTTCCAAACCCACGTTTGCATTTTCTGCCCTTTTTTTTTTTTTTTTTTTTTAGCGCATGAACAGTAACATGACATGGATGCACTGTGCAGGAGACAATTATCACTGTAGCAGTACTGTTCACGCACAATAGCAGTATTGTTCATGCATTTAAAAATATTTAAAATGGGTCCCATGGTACTATTCACACATTTAAAAATTATTTTGCTACAATGTTTTCAGTTTTCAGTTTCAGCAAAAATAAGTTGTATCCAAACAAACCCTATATCTCACCACTACAGATACAGCAATGGAGGCTTTACTTGCTTAATACCTAGAGGAGACTAGAAAAGAGAATGCGATTTACTACATCAGCAAGAAGATGTTGCCTTATGAAGAGAAGTATTTACCATTAGAAAAGACATGTGTAGCACTTGTATGGGCAACTCGTAAACTCAGACATTATATGCTTGCTTACAAGATTCTGTTGATTGCAAGAATGGATCCTTTGAAGTACATAATGGAAAAACCTGTGCAAGATGGAAAGACTGCCAAATGAGTTTTGCTTCTGTCAGAATTTGATATTTAGTATGTGACTCAGAAATCTGTAAAGGGGGGAGCAATTGCCGATCACTTAGCCCATTGTTCACCAGACTAAGCTGAAGAGATTCAAGGAGACTTTCTGAATGAAGACATCATGGGGATTGAAGTAGAATTATGGAAGATGTATTTTGATGGAGCAACACATCAAAGCACAAGTGGAATTGGAGTTCTCTTAATTTCTCCAAAAGGGACACACATTTCATTTTTTGGCAAACTCAATTTCCCTGCCACCAACAATGCCATAGAATATGAAGCTTGCATCATGGGTCTACAAGCAGCCCTAGGCCTTGGAGTAAAAGAGTTGGAGGTGTACGGAGACTCAGCATTAATAATCTCTCAGATACAGAATAAGAGGAAGATCAAAGAAGAAAGACTTATGCTTTATCATCAATGTCTTCAGAAGTGAGCATCAAAATTCAGCAAGATCCAATATCAGTATGTGTTGAGGATGCAGAATCAAATTGCAGATGCTTTAACAACCATGGCATCCATGATGTATGGGCCAAAAGAAGATGAAGCTAGACCGATAATGTTAGAACAAAAAGAAGAACCAGCCTATTGCATGATAATAGAAGAAGATAAGGGAAAGAACGAGGAAGGTGTATGGTATTAAGAGTATAAAAAACATACAAGTTAACTGTTAAAATTTTAAAATATGTAGTAATGTTAATTTTATTGAGTAAGGTTGTAACCTAAGCGCTATAACCAATTTTGTAGCTAAATTTTGTTTAAAAATTTACTAAACCAATGCACTCAGAGCATCCATCAACATTTCTCTATAAGTACTAGGGTTAAACTTATTACACACAAATTGTTTAACATAATTTTACACACACTCCTAAAGCCAACAGAAATTATATCTTCACGATTTCAGTTTTTTTTTTTTTTTTTTTTTTTTTTTTTTTGTGGGATGAATGTAAAATTGTGCAAAACAGTTTGTGTATAATAAACTATATAATAAACACTACTAGTAATATAATATCCTATTTTATTATGAAACTGTGTCAAAGATGCAAACTGTTTGATGCTTTGTAATGTCTATTGGAGTATAATCCCTCTTGCTATTTTAGGCCCTGCCAGTCCAATTGCCAATTTTCCACTGAACAAAATTGGGTTAAGCGAGGTCCAATTACTAAATTTAGAAATATTTACAATCAGGTTTATGCTTAACACTTAAGACTGTGAGCTAATTATTTAATATAATTGAAAAAAATTATAATAAAACACCAGAACTTTTAATAAAGTTTGTCAAAGCAAACACAATAAATAGAAAATTTAATAAAATTTGATCATTTCTCTTCGAAAACGACAAGAGCACTAAAAAGTGGAGGCATTAGCATAATTTGACGTGACCAATTCCCCAATGTTGTGGGAAGTACACTGCGGTCTTTTGTTATTTTTCCCTCGATGTGGACCATAGCCCATGCTAATGAATGATTCGTGATGTAAGGCTGTCACATAGTTTGAAATTTACACCAAATTTCTATCATGTAGTAATTACCCAATTTGTCTTAGTCTTAATCAACACTATTAACATTACTCAATAAAAAAAAATAAAAAAAACCATTATTAACATTACACATTTACACTCACACAACGTTCAGAACTATTGGGATAAATCAAACATGCAATCAGGTCAAACTAGGACTGTACATGGTGCGGTGCGGTCGGTTTTTGTGGCCGTTTCTGCACCGCACCGAAAACTTCGGTTTCCTAAAATTCCAAGTTGCTGTTGCCCCTGAGGAACGGTTCTCCGGCAACATCGATGGCGGTTCCAGTCGATAGGGCTGTCCACGAGTCGGGCCGGGTCGGTTTTGGACCCAACCCGGACCCGACCCGCTGGTGTCGGGTGGAAGACGAAGGAACCCGAAACCGACCACCGGCGTCACTCGGTCGAGTCGGTTTTGGGTTCGGGTGGTGTTCAGTCGGTTCGGTCGAGTTGCCGGATCCTGCAAGCGTCGCCAGAATCTTCAAAAAATTCGCCGAAATTTGCAAAAACCCAGTAGATCTGCACCAAAAATCGCCAAAATCAGCCTGGATCTCCTCGAATCTCACAGGATCTCACCAAATATGGTCGAGATCTCGCTTGGATCTCCTC
This sequence comes from Quercus gilva, assembly GCA_023621385.1. Taxonomy (NCBI): domain Eukaryota; kingdom Viridiplantae; phylum Streptophyta; class Magnoliopsida; order Fagales; family Fagaceae; genus Quercus; species Quercus gilva. The sequence goes on from CM042475.1 coordinate 14,604,598, forward strand.
GAACGTCGCCGAATCTCACCATATCTCGCTTGGATCTCCTCGAACGTCGCCGGATCTCACTATATCTTGCTCGAATGTCGCCGGATCTCACCAAATCTCGCTTGGATCTCCTCAAATGTCGCCGGATCTCAACAAATCTCACCTAGATCTCCCTGAATATCGCCGGATTCGTATGTAACGTCGGTCGGGTCAGGTGGCTCAGGTTTTGGAGAAGAAAACCCGCCACTCGACCTGCCGGCGTCGGGTCTTGGGCGTGGAAACCCGTCACCGACCGTCGGAGTGGTTGGTTTGGCCGGTTGCCGTTCGGGTTCAGGCGGGTTGCTCGGGTTGGTCGGGTTCCGAGTTGGGTTGGACACCCCTACCAGTCGGCACGGTGGTCGGTGTCCACCTATCTATCACACACACAGAGGAAGAGAGATCTAAAACCAAAATCAAACTCAGAAAACTCAAGGATTCAAACCACAAATCAAAACTCAAATCAAATAAGATCAAAAGATTCAAAACCCACTACAAACCCAAACATTAAAACCTAAACAAGTTGAAGATTCTTGGGACTAACCATTGATTTACTCACCTGCGAAGTCTAATCAACCACCAGGTGATGGAGGCCGAGACAATACCTTGAAGATCTGACTTGGGTGGCACCGTGGCAGCAAAAGCAGAGGTGCCTTAAAGATAAAAAGCTAAAACAGTGGTGGGTTTTGTGTTGTGGGTGGGGATGAAAATCTTAGATCTGACTTGAAGGGGGTAGAAATCTCGAGTTTTGTGTGTATATATAAGCAAATCGGTTCGGTTCGGTGTTCATCGGAATCCAAAAACCTTCACCGACAACCGTACCGACCGACTTCAGTGCTTGAAAATCACTGCCGACCACCATGCCTAACACCTGCGGTGGAGGTTAGAGACGGGTGGATCGATTTGGCTCCGACTGGTTTCATCAATGGTGGGCGGTGCCTGTACAGCCCTAGGTCAAACGAACTTGTAGGAGAAATCTCCCAATCTTCATAACTTTCTTACACCCAAAATAAATTAATTAATTAAAAACAACACCCCAAAGTCCCTTAATTCAAAACATACACCGATTCATGGAAAAACCATAATTTGAAGAAATAATTTACTAATTCCTTTGTAAATTCACTAATCCCTTTTATAATTTGCTTGTTGGCCTTATAAGAGGAAATTGCAAATTTTCAATGGAATTTTCCAAATTTTGGTAGCACAGGTAAAGATATGGAGTAGAGAAAATTTGAGCCTTAATTTTCTTTATAAAGAAAAGCGTGAAATACATGCAGAACATTATCCTATCTGCCTTATATGAATGACTTGCCTTTGCTTTTAATACACGTGTGCCTACTCTTCTAGCACAAGTAAGCTCTTTTGTTGTAGGACTTTCTTTTATTTTCCTTTTTGATGGGAGAAAATTGGGCAAGGGAGGACTTCTTATACTTTCTTTTGCTTTGAAAAGTGAAAGAAAACATTTGCTTTTTAAGGAACTTACTTCATTTCTTTTGAAGTTTTGGTATGCAATAGTAAAGCTATTATAAAAAAAAAAAAAAAAAAAATCTGGTATGCATGGAGATATATCATAAATATAACGTAACATATGAACAAATTATGCATTAAGGGTCTGTTTGGTTGGAGAGATGAAATGGTAAAAGGATAGAAAAAATTTAGTTTTACATCATGTGTGTTTGGTTAGAGGGATGGAAAATATCGTTTGTACAAATTTACTATTATAACCCTATTACATAGTATATAAAAATTTATTGGGTAAAATTAGTCAAAAAAAATATTAAAAAATAATGTGATTAACTAAATTATTTATTATTATGAAAAAGAAACTAGGTTAGTTAGGAAAAAAAAAATGTTTAGATAATGAAATATTTAAAAGAACAGAAAAAAGTGTTGATGTGTGGCCAAATATTAATGTAAAGGTAGAAAAAAAGAAGAAGAAGAAATAAATAAAGAAAAGAAACAACATGATCGAGAACGATGGGGAGGAAGAGGGTGCAGAATGGTAAACACCATCAATCCCTTTCCTCTATCTTATTTTCCCTCCATTTAGGGAGGATTGAATTTTGATGGGATTGATGAGAAAATAGTTAGGTCCTACCATTTTTCTTTCTCCACTCCCCTCTCAATCAAACACATTATCCATCCATTTTCTCTCCTATTTTTCACTCATCTTTTTTCATTCCCTGCAAAATCATCTCAACCAAATATATCCTAAATGCCATAAGAAGTGGGTTCTAATTAGCTCAATTAGTAAAGTCTCTTATTGTTGAATAAGAAATCTAGAGTTTGAACCTCACCTATACCAAAAACCAATTGGTGTCTTGGCATAATGTTAAAGAACAATCATTATAGAGCAGATGTCATAGGTTAAAATTTTATTGTATTTATTGAAAAAAAATGTTTGTAGTGCGATTTTGTGTTAAAACCACATTCCCTCTTGTGTGTGTGTGTGTTTTTTTTCTAAAAATAAAAAACAAAATGCCATAAGAAAGATCGATTTTTCCTAACTTCACCATCTTCAATTTCATCTAGTTTTTTATGGGTATCAATTCCAAGCAAGTGATCTAGGCTAATGGTAATTGTATTATACATTTATACTCCTTTGTTTGGTGGGCTTATAAGAGGAAATTGAAAATTTGGAGTAAAAATTCCACATTTAAATTCTATGTAGATAGAATTTTACAAATTTTGGTAACACTGGATAAATATATGAAGGTGAGAAGATTTGAACTTTAGTTCTCTTTATAAAGAAGAGCGTGAAATACACCCATAACATTTCACTTTCTACCTCATATGAACGACTTGCCTTTGCTTTTAATATAGTACCTATTCTTCCACAACAAGTAACTTCTTTTGCTATAGGCCACTTCTTTTGTTATAGGACTACTTTTGCTTTGAAAAGTGAAAGGAACCTACTTCATTTCATTTGAAGCTTTGGCATGCCATGGTAAAGCTATCATAAAAAATTATCATGTATGCATGGAGATATATCATACAAGTAATGTTATATACGAATAAATTATGCATTAAATGCCATAAGAAGTGAGTTTTAGTTAGCTAATTTGGTAAAGTTTCTTGTTGTCAAATAAGAGATTTAGAGTTCGAACTCCACTTATACTAAAAACTGATTAGTGTCTTAGCTTGATATTAAAGAGCAATTATTATAAAATTGACGTTATAGGTTGAAATTTTATTATATCTAAAAAAAAATGTTTATGGTGTTGTACTAAAACCAAAATTTCTCTCTCTTGTAGTTGTATATGTTTGTTTCTAAAAACAAAATTTCATAAGAAAGATCGAGTTTTCCTATCTTCACCATCTTCAATTTCATCCAGTTTTTTTATTGGTATCAATTCCAAGCAAGTGATATAGGCTAGTGGTAATTGTATTATAATATTTTACAAAAAGGTTTCACTTCTCCCTTTAATATTCTGCAATGTTAGGTTTTCTAAGAGGAAGAGGAAAGGACACTACGGCTTGTCACGACAATTGGGATATGATTCCATCAACATTCCACAATAACCTCTTATTATACACGATAATAAAGGAAGCTAGGTTCTAGAATCATCTTTATGAGATAGGTGTATCTTTTTACTTTTTTGAAATTTTTAATATTTAGCCCTAATTTTTTTTTTTAAATTAAGTAGATAATAAGAAGGAAAGAGATATGATTTGAATCATAAACATGAGGCACCAAAAAGGAAATTTTGGGCACATTTGGTAGACTGTAACGGTAATTGCATAGAAATAAGAATAGGTATTACAAGGAATACAAGATGTTGTAATGTAATACTTAATACTATTCATTTGTTTGGTGACAACACAATAACAGAACTTTGAAGATAATAAAATGAAAACATTTTAAATCAAACTTAAGATATATTTTAGGAAATATTTTACTCATATAATTATATATCCTAATTTAAAAAAAAAATTGAAAGAGAGATTAGTTAGTTTTTTATGATTTTTTATTTTCATAATTGTTAAGTGCATATGGAAAGTTTGTTTATTTGGAAATATATTAATTTTAAAAATTAATACACCTACTAAGGAATAGCTATTACAACCCCTTTAGAAATGAATAACTATACCTCATTTTAAAAAATAGCTATTTATAAAGAATGCCTATTCCCTTTAATAAAAATATAACTAAACTACTGAATAACTAAATCATAGGAATAACTATTATACTGCAGTGCCTATTACAGTCTACCAAACATACACTTTGTTTTTGCTTATTATAAACGACTAGCCTCATCACATGTGCTTCATGTGTGCAATGAGGCTTTTTTTTTTTTTTTTTGTAGTCCTATTTTGTAGAAAAAAAAAAAACTTGTGTTTTTATTTATATATATATATATATATATATAATTTTTATTTTGAGAATTTAATTTATAAGTAAATAAAGCAATTTAAAAATCAACAGGAGAATGACCATATTTTTTTAGGCCATGTTAGGAGTTAGAGTTGTATTTTTACCAGATTGTCCTTTAATTTTGTTTCTACTTAAAAATAGGATTGTAAGAGCATTTTTGAACAAAAAATGATGATCCCAAACAGATGAAACCCCTTAAATAATAGTATAGATAGTAAATGAAACTATCTATTTGTATAAATAGTTGTATTTTTTTTTTTTGTGGTCCTATTTTGTAGCAAAAAAAAAAAAAAACTATGTTTTTATTTTATATATATATATATATATATTTTATTTTAAGAATTTAATTTATAAGTGGATAAAGAAATTTAAAAATCTGCAGGAGAATGACCTATTTTTTAGGTAATATTTTAGTACAAGTTAGAGTTGTATTTTTACCAAATTGTTTTTTAATTTTGTCTCTACTTAAACACAGGGATGTAGGGACATTTTTTAATAAAAAAAAATGAGGAATTCAAACTGGAGAAGCCCTTTAAATAATAGTATAAACAAGATTCTCGAATCACTTTATGAGAGAGCCGAATCTTTTTACTTTTTTGAAATTATTTATAATTCGTCCTAATTTTTTTTCTCCTTTCTTTATAAAAAAAGAAAGAAAGAAAGATAGATAATAAAAAAGAAAGAGGTATGATTCAAAATCATAAACACGAGAGTCACGAGACAAAAAAAAAAACCTTTGATTTTGCTTTGATATTTGGCATCGGCATCAAGACCATGTGACCTGTCGTAAAATAAAAAGTGGAAAGTAAAACAAAAAAACAAAGTAGGCATATCTTTTATTCTTTTATCGTGAAAAGTAGTCGGTTGCCTTGTTGATGCTTAGCTTAGTAGGTAATCTCATGCAGGTCAACCATGACTCGCCTCACAAAGATGTTTTCTTTCTTTCTTTTTTTTTTTTTTTCTTTTTTTTCTTTTTTTGGGGGGGTGGGGGGTCAATTAAAATATTAGAATATCTTCTCAATTGTTATTCAATAAATTAAGTTACACTATAGTTTTCAGAATTGTTTTTACATAATATATTATATTGTGATATTAGTTGTAGGTTCATGTAAATTTTATATATATATATATATATATTTATAATTCAATTGTTAAAATCAATGGGATGGGGATCAAATCATGATTCTTCTCATAAAGAAGATCAGACAATGTCACAAAGTTATGAGACTTTTGAATATGTAAAAATGATATTACTTCAATTATAAGTTGTGTTATGATAAAATATAATAACAAAGTTATATTCTTTAACACTACCGTTTTTCTAATATTATTTTTCCTGTTTGGAGGTTGGTCCTGGATTGTGCTTGTTTTGAGGAATCTCTTTGATTGCTTCCCTAGATCACGGTTTAGTCCATGAGAACCTTAATCCATGATGGTAAGGACTTTGTTCTTAACCTCTCTTGTCTCCTCTAAAATAATGGAGCTATAATTTTTGTTTATCTCTAAATTTTTGTCATGTCAGTAGCAAATGAAGAACATTAACTTATCATAGTAGATTTTGCTATTAATTGATTTATTTTTTATCTAAAAAGTACTAATATTTTAGATGTTGGCAATGATTTTGTATCTCAATTGACACTTTCTATTGGTCTAACATATACATATTCAAATCATTGTCACTCATTGTAACTAGAACTAGTATGAGACTATTCGGTTGGTTTTGGCATCCAAAATGATCAGTCCAAACTAATGGACATTACTATTTTTGGTGAAAGATAGGAGCAAAATGGCCCAAACCCAATTGTACCTTAATTGAGAACGCTTATATGGTCCGTCTGGTTGAAGGATAGAAAAGAATTAGGTTATGTTTGGTAACAGTTTTTATTTTTTATTTTCAAAAACTTGTTTTTGAAAATATAAAGAAAAAACAATTTTCTTGTATTTTTGAAATCAAAAACATGTTTGGTTAATTGAAATTAAAAAAAAAAAATTTTGAAGAAAAAAATAGAAAATACTAAAATATGTTGTTATTGGAATTTGAACGATCTAATGCCAACTCATTAAATGAGATAGATTCATTAAATCAAATGCGTGTTTTTATTGAATTTTGAAAACTAGAAAGTCTTTTGCATGTTATCAGTTTCCTTCACAAATTGAGTTTTAAGAACAGTTTTTGTTTTCTGTCCATTTTGGGTTGCCAAACAAGTTTTTTTAGTTTCAAAAATAGAAAATTATTTTTGAAAGCAGAAAATAAGGAGAAAAAATAGTTACCAAACATATCCTTAGTTTTCTCTTATTTGTGTTTGATTAAGAGGATGAAAAAGTGGAGAGATAGAAAATTCATTTATTTAGTTAAGAAGAAAAATAAGATGATGGAAAATGAAATTGGTATAAATCAACAATTATGTCCCTGTTACATTAAACAATTTTTTTCATAGTATATGAATAATTCCTTTTCATTATTATTATATAAGAAAAAAAATGTTATCAATTTAAAATATATATGAATACGTAGGTAGAAAAGTATTTTCAGCCTTCTTTTAAAAACAATTAGCAACTAAAAAGAACCAAAAAAGAAAAAAAAGTTTTGCCGGAATTAAAAATAAATAAATAAGTAACGGTGTACATTCTAGCAAGTGGCAGCAAAAACTAATAAGGATAAATAGTGAGAATAAAAAATTAAGACAAACAAGTAAGCACCACATAGCATTAATAACAAATGGGATACTATGTCATTTTATACTTCCAGATTTCTTCTTCCTCATTTTCTCTCGGATTTGGGAGGATTGGTTTTTGGGCAGGTTGAGGAGAAAACATCCAAGTCCTTCCAAAATCCACCACCTTTTTTCTCTCTACCAAACAATTAAAAACTATCTATTTTCTCTTTTTTTTACTTTTTTTTTTTCATCCTTCCTAAAATCATTCTAACCAAATATAATTTAAGAAAAAATGTTTCAAATGATTGTAAGTTGTGGGTTCTATTTTACTCAACAGGTAAAGTTTATGGTTATCAGAGACGGAACTACATACAGACAGAGGGGGGCTATGGGCCCCCCCCAAATTTTTTTAAAATATTAAATAGTAGGTATATATTTAAGATTTTAGAAAATAAGCCTAAGAAAAATTGTATTTGCCCCCTCAAGAAAATTATATTTGCCCTCCTCGACTTCGAATTCTAGTTCCGTCCCTGATGGTTATTGAATAAAAGATTTAGGTTCAATCTCTACTTTCACTAAAAATCAATTATTGATTTAATTATAAAAAACATATTCATCAGAAGTGGATACAACTCTATAAATAAATAAAAAATTGATTGCAAGTTGCAATCGTTTCAGCTTTAATATTTTTCTTCTAACACAAAGAAGATTTGTTCATGCCTAATTTTCTATGCTCTTTCGTTTCATGCAGTGAGGCAGTGGGTACGGATAATGATGGCCTCTTATATCGAATATTCACAGCTAATAAACATGTACCGAATATTCTGTGCTGAAAGCACAATTTAAGTTAGTTACGAAACCCCCTCAAAAAAAAAAAAAAAAAAAAAAGTTAGTTACGAAACAAATAGCTTCCACGTTTGATCTTACTCTCCATTTTAAATAAATATAGTGCTGCCTCAGACACCTACAATCTGGACTCTGTGAAATAACATTAAAAAAAGAATAGAACTTTAATACTAACATCCAAAAGTTTATCAGGGAAAACCCAACCCACGTATCAGCAAAATATTGCTTTTCTTGTTGTGGCAAAAAGCCTTGAAAAAATATATTCAACCATTGTCGTGAAATTCTTAGATAATCCACACACTTTTTGAATACCCAAAGCGCATGTTCAGGGTATCATAAATGTGCACTTCTGTAAATATGCTTTAAATATATCACTCACAAAGTCACAATACTTCAAAAATCACCTTCATGCTAATCCGCTGTTATATATGTGTACTAATTTTAACAACTTTATTTTATAAATTTACATTTTGTTTCCCTTTTAACGGTTAGAAATCGACACTAAGGGTCTATTTGGTTGGGAGGATAGAAAAATAAGAATAGAAAATAGAGAGAAGATGAAAAAGTGGAAGGATAGAAAAAATTGTAGTTTCTCTTATTTGTGTTTAGTTAGAAGGGTGAAAAAGTGGAGAGATTAAAAACTTTTTTGTTTGGTTGAGAATAAAGATTGTATAAATTTACATAATGTCCCTATTAAATAAAACAAATAATAATACATTATACTTAAAAAAAAAAATTGAATATAAATGGACACTTCAGTTAAAAAAAAAAAAAGCATAAGAAATTAACTCAAAATTGTTTTCTAAAAAAAAAAGAACAAAAATAAAAACCAACCAAAATTAATAAGAAAATAAACATATGAGCACCAAAAAAAAAGGAAATGAAGAAGAAGAAAGCTACGCGTCCAGAAAAAAATCAAAGAAAAAAAAAAGAAGAAAAGAAGCCAACATGTCCAGACAAAAGCAAAGCCCAAAAAAAAAAAAAAAAACAAAAACAAAAAAGCCAACAAGTTAGTATCAGAGAAGGAAAAAAAAAAAGAAAGAAAGAAGGAAACCAACACACGTTAGTAACAAAAAAGAAAAAATCAAAGAACATGGAGACTTGAGGTAAATTTTAAAGGTGTTTTTGGAAGTTCATTTAATGAGTTTTCTCTTCCTAATTTTTTCTTTATTTTGGAGAGAAAATTTTTTGGTAGGTCTGAAAAAAAAACACTTAAACTCCACTATTTATTTTTCTTTCTCACCATCCAACCAAACACAATCTAAAAAAGTTTCTCTTCTTATTTTATCTCCAAAGTTTTTCATCTACCTTATTTCATCTCTAAATAAATACATCCTAACTTTCTTATTTTTAGAAATTTCTAGAGTTACACTCAATTTGTTTGTTTCCGGAATTCTTTAGAGCTTCCCTGCATAGTTTAAGCTCAGCCACAAAGTTTTTACTTATCTAGAAAGTTGGTGAAAGAGATATTTTTACTATGAATCAAAGACAATAAAAGAATGTGCTAGAGAATTCAAAGTCGGTGAGTTAACCGACTTTAAGCATGTATAAATATGTTGAATGTGCTAGAGAATGTGCTCAGCTTCTGTGTGTCATAAATGACCAAGTGAGACGCGTAAGGTGAATTGAAGAAAATAAAGTCGAAGGGTTAGTAGATAGGTGTGTGGAGGTAACTATTGATTTGGATATGAATATATTATTTATATTATTTTTTTATTTATCAATAATTACTTATTATATCAGTAATTTATAAAAAACTTGTAATTTTAATATTTTTCTCATTTTAATGATTATAAAAAAAATTTATAAATCTAAAATTTAAAATAAAATATACAAGTTAAAAAAAAAAAAAAAAAAGCTCAACAATAAAAATTACCAGTAAAACTAAAAAACAAAAAAAATTAAGCTTAATTATAAAGTCATAATCCTTAATATATAGAGATGTATAATAAATTATATAATAAACACTACTAGTAATATAATATCCAATTTTATTATGAAACAGCGTTAAAGATGCAAAATGTTTGATGCTTTGTAATGTTTATTGGAGTATAATCACTCTTGCTATTTTAGGCCCTGACAGTCCAATTGCCAATTTGCCGCTGAACAAAATTGGGTTTAGCGAGGTCCCATTACTAATCTTAGAAATGTTTACAATCAGGTTTATGCTCAACAGTTAAGATAGTGAGCTAATTATTTAATATAATTGAAAAAAATTATAATAAAACATCAGAACTTTTAGTTTATACTTCATACTAGGTTGTCAAAGCAAACACAATAAATAGAAAATTATATAAAGTTTGATCATTTATCTGCGAAAACGACAAGAGCACTAAAAAGTGGAAACAATGGCCATAATTTGACGTGACCAATGACCAATCCCCAATGTTGTAGGATATACACTGCGGTTTTTTGTTATTTTTCCCTCAATGTGGACCATATCCCATGTCAATGAAAGACTCGTGATGTAAGGCTGTCACGTAGTTTAGACTTTAGAATTTACACCAAATTTCTATCACGTAGTTTAGACTATTAACATTACACATTTACACTCACACAATGTTTAGAACTATTGGGATAAATCAAACATGCAATCAGGTCACACGAACTTGTAGGAGAAATCTCCCAAACTTCATAACTTTCTTACCCCCAAAATAAATTAATTCATTAAAAAAAAAGGCCCCAAAGTCCCTTAATTCAAAACATAAACTGATTCATGGAAAAGCCATAATTTGAAGAAATAATTTACTAATTCCTTTGTAAATTCACTAATCCCTTGTATAATTTGTTTGGCGGCCTTGAAAGGGGAAATTGCAAGTTTTCAATGGAATTTTAGTCCGAATTCAGAGTGAAAATTCCACGTTTAAATTTTGAGTAGATGGAAATTTTCAAATTTTGGTAGCACCAGATAAAAATATGAAGGAAAGAAAATTTGAGCTTTAGTTCTCTTCATAAAGAAAAGCGTAAAATACACGCATAACATTACCTATCTACCTCACATGGACTTACCTTTGCTTTTAATACACGTGTGCCTACTCTTCTAGCACAACTAAGCTCTTTTGCTGTAGGACTTCCTTTACTTTCCTTATTGATGGGAGAAAAATGGCTAAGGGGCCGGGGGACTTCTTTTAATTTCTTTTACTTTGAAAAGTGAAAGGAACATTTGTTTTCGAAAGTAACCTACTTCATTTCATTTGAAGTTTTGCAATTGGCATGCCATGGTAAAACTATTATAAAAAATTTATTTGGTATGCATGGAGATATATCATTAATATAATGTTACATATAAAAAAAAATTATGCATTAAGGGTCTATTTGGTTGGGGAAATGGAAAAGTGAGAGGATAAAAAAAATTTAGTTTTCCCTCATGCGTGTTTGCTTGGAGGGATGAAAAATGTCGTTTGTACAAATTTACTATCATAACCCTATTACATAGTATATAAAAAGCTATTGGGTAAAATTAGTTTAAAGCAAATATTAAAAAAATAATATGATTAACTAAATTATTTGGAGTGAAAGTTCCACATTTAAATTCTGTGTAGATAGAAATTTCCAAATTTTGGTAACATGGGATAATATGAAGGTGAGAAGATTGGAACTTTAGTTCTCTTTCTAAAAAAGAGTGTGAAATACACGCATGGCATTTCCCTTTCTACCTCATTTGAATGACTTGCCTTTGCTTTTAATACAGTACCTATTCTTCTACCACAAGTATGTAGGACTTCTTTTGCTTTCTTTTGCTTTGAAAAGTGAAAGGAACGTGCTTCATTTCATTTGAAGTTTTGGCATGCCATGACTAAGCTATTATAAAAAATTTATAATTGAAGTTTTGGCATGCCATGACAAAGCTATTGTAAAAAATTTATAATGTATGCATAGAGATATATCATATATATAATGTTACATACAAACAAATTATGTATTAAATGCTATAAGAAGTGAGTTCTAGTTAGCTCAACTAATAAAATGTCTTGTTGACTTTGCTTTTGATGTAGTACCTATTCTTCTACCACAAGTAACTTCTTTTGTTGTAGGACTTCTTTTGCTTTATTTTGCTTTGAAAAGTGAAAGGAACGTACTTAATTTCATTTGAAGTTTTGGCATGCCATTGCAAAGCTATTATACAAAATTTATAATGTATGCATGGAGATATATCATATATGTAATGTTACTCGTGAGCAAATTATGCATTAAATGCTATATATAAGAAGTGAGCTTTAGTTAGCTCAATTGGTAAAGTCTCTTATTGTTAAATAAGAGATGGAATTTGAACCCCGCTTATACCAAAAACCAATTGGTATCTTGGCTTAATGTTAAAGAGTAATTATTATAAAATTGACGTTATAGGTTGAAATTTCATTGTATCTAAATAAAATGTTTGTAGTGTGACTTTGTGTTAAAAACCAAATTTTTCCTCCATTGTGTGTGTCTATTTCTAAAAACAAGATTCTATAAGAAAGATCGAGTTTTCCTGTCTTCACCATCTTCAATTTCATCTAGTTTATTTATTTATTTATTTATTGGTATCAATTCCAAACAAGTGATATAGGCTAATGGTAATTGTATTATAACATTTGATAAAAGGTTTTACTTCTCCCTTTAATATTATGCAATGTTAGGTTTTCTAAAATTTTGATCCGCTGCAATTACTTCCGTTTCCTCTCACATTAATTTTTACCACTCCCATATTTTTAACTTTTAAAGTTTTTTTAACTTTTTTTTTAACTTTTTTTATTCAATGATTGAGATTAAAAATTACTTTTTTCAATTCTCAATCTCAACCATCCAATGCTATTGCATTAGATGTAAATATCTAGATCTCAATCCAATTTTTTAAGGGGAGGAGGAAAGGACATTTACTGCTTGTCAGTTGTCACAACAATTGGGATGTGATTTCATCAACATTCCACAATAACGGCTCATTATATAATATAATAAAGGAAACTAGTTTCTCAAATCACCTTTATGAGAGAGTTGGATGTTTTTACCCTTTTTTTTTTCCTTCATCTTCTATACTTGTTGTTCTTTCTCTAATTGGGTTAGTTTTTCCGTCAACTCTTCTGTCGGTTGCTTTTAGTGTCTGTGAGTCTATTTTTGTCTCTTTATACGTTATAGATATAGCTTTCTCAGTTGCTTTTGACTTTGTTAAACTATCATTATCATTATCTATTGAGTCATTTTTTCTACTATCTGTCATAATTTTTGTTAAAGATGATCTATGATGGGGTTCAAATTCTTTGTCTTTTTCTATAGATGAATTTAAAGTTTTCATTCTTTCGTAGAGATCCAAAAAACTATCATTTCTTCCTTCTACTTTATGATAACATGATATTTGAGGACAACAGCCAACAAGATTGCAAAGTAAATAACTTTCATATCTAGTCCATCAATAGCTCTTTAGAAAAAGTATGCCAATTTCCAAAAATGTCAAATCTAAGTCATACTTATATACCAACTGCACATATGCCGATACAACGGCTTTGGTAGTGTGAAAAATTCTGTCTTTCTAAACCTGATATCTTAGAGTGATCTCCTAGGAAGTGCAGACACAGATATGACACGGTGATATAATTAATTTTTAAAATATTATTACATGAAATGGCTAGTACAACACTAATATAACACGGGTACAACACTTTAAATAAAATGTCCATGTTTCTTATGTCAAAAGTAGTGCAAATGAGCCACAAATATTTTTATAATGAATGATGTAAAACCGTGCAACAGCATTGCACGAAAACTGAAAAAAAGCTAATAAATAATATATCCAAGTCAAATAATGTGGAAAAGTGGATAGGTTATCCAACCTGTCATTTAACTCTTGAAAGCATTACATATTCAATTAGAACTTTGTTGTTATGTTTGAATTAGCGAAGTTCCTCTCAAGAAGCAATCCTAATCTATACTTCTGGTTAATTGGCATGATCCAGTTTCTGACTTGATAAGTTTATGGTTTAAGCAAGTAAATCTTCTGTGTGCACGCACTTGTGCCATATATCAAAATGGAAATTTGAAAGTAAAATACCTCATCAGTTCTCGATTCAAACTAACAGCTAAAGCACAATTGGACCCTTGAAGTTTACATTGGAAGATTTTGAGTTAAAGAATGAAAAACTATGGATGTTTGAGAGAAACTAATTGGATATATATATATATATATATATATATAGAAGATGTTCTTGCTTAGGGGAATGAGTATTATCATTTTGGCTTCTGTGTCAAGGGATAATGCATCATTAACTTTGGCACAATTGTTAGGTAGGACACAATTGGGACACAATTGAATTCCAATTTAAAATCTAATTGAATTTTCTCTCAATTTTGGCTTTAAATATATACATATGATTTAAAAAAAAAAAAAAAAAAAAGTGCTATGCTACTTTTATAGCTGAGAATCATTGAGTTGCCACTTGCCACAAGTAATAGAAGAAGGTTATCACCTAGTCAATTGAGATCATAGTAGATTATTGCAAATGAACTTAATTTTTTTTTTCTTGATAAGTATGAAGTATAAAACTTCATAACATCATGAGGAAAATATAAGCATACTCCAACAAACAATAAAATCTCCAGGAACCTCTATTTTAGGTTAGAGTAGAACCTCTATTTTGTATCCAAAAAAAAAAAAAAAAACTGTTTTGACAACAATTGACAAAAAAGCCATAAAAAAATTAAATATTTGTGAATTCACTAAAATTAATCTTAATGGTTTAAATTTCATAAATCCTTTTAGTGACATATAATATATGTGTGTGCGAGGAGTAAACATTGTAGTATTTATTCTATGTAATTAGAAATATTTTTAATAGAATAAATATGTTTATTTTCTTATATTAATTACTTTAAGCATAATGAAATTTTAATGTCTTTTTTCTTAGATTTATATGAGAAACAATTGATTTTTTTTTTTTAATGTGAAAAGCAATTGATTTGAAATATGGTATTCTTACTCAAATTTAGTTGTTTTTGCAACAACTGAAACAAAGTCCAACTAAAAAAAAAAATTGGCAACACAATCAAAATTGTAAAAAAAATAATTGAAAGATATTTGCATTTTTTAGTAGGCATGAAACATGTCTCTCTATATTAGCCGCTAAATCATGCAATTTTCAATTTGAACACATATAAAGTATGATCAAATCACTATACTACTCTTAGTACTTTTCTATTTTGTCTATAAAATAACTAAATATTACAATTTTTTTACAAGGATAATTATTGAAATATTTTTTTTATACATCAATAGTTAGGAGTGGGGATTTGAACCCTGATGTCTTCGTTATCAGTTAAGCTGCAAAATTATTGAAATATTAGAGGAAACTAATAATAAGTTGTACCGCATATCAAGCTGGAAATCGACTAGTATTTAATAATGAAAAAAGTCACAAATTGTTAAAGTTCAAGAAGTGAAGCAAGAAGCAGCTAAGGGGTGTTGTAAACAAACAAAAAGGAATAACTCAGCAAATAGAAATGACATCATTTCAAATAGAAGAAAGAAGAAGAGATTGAAATGTCGAGTTTGATTTAATGAAGAAACATGTGATCAAAACACGCGTGTGATTTTGTAATCAGTTTAAGTTAGAACAGATTAGATGAATGTTATTAATCAAGCTTTCCATTTTTCATTTTGATCAATAAGAAGTTGATTCAGTCAATTAGAAAGCTCCCTCTTATTATGGTATCAGAGCTCTAAAGCTCATCAATGGCTTCCAACGCAAACACAAAGACAACTTCAGAAATTCCCATTCCTTCTTCTCACAATACCTATAATCGCGGAGTTCCCTCATAGAATACCAATTCATCTTCTTCAATGGATGATGAAAATTCCAATCCATCTAACCGTTATTTTCTTCCTCCTACTAATAATCGAGGAATTATTCTTGTTTCTCAACCTTTGATTGGTCCTAAGAACTATCCAAGTTGGGCAAAAGCTATGTTTCTTTCCATGAGTGGAAGAAACAAGTTTGGATTTCTAAATGGCTCAATTCCTATGCTCTATCTTTCATCTCCTTTATTCAATGCTTGGCATAGAGCTGACACAACCATTCTTTCATGGTTAACCAATTCCTTTTAAAAATAACTTGCAACTAGTGTTACCTACATCAACACAGCTAGGGATCTTTGCTTGACATGGAAAATAGATTTTCCCAAGGAAATGCCACAAGATTGTTCGAGCTCAAGAAGAAGATTGCAAAATTTTCACAAGTCAACTTTCTCTAAGTTTCTATTTCACTAAAGGTGTGTTTGGATACCGTTTATTTGCTGAAAACTGAAAACTGAAAACGTCGTAGCAAAATAATTTTTAAATGTGTGAATAGTGCTGTGGGACCCAAATTTATATTGAAATTTTTGTTTAGATGACTTTTGTGGGTCCGTGAACAGTGCTATGAGACCCACATTTTTTCAGCTAAATGCATAAACGCAAACTTAGGATGTGTTTGGATATCGCTTATTTTGTTGAAACTGAAAAATTATTACTGAAAGTACTGTAGATAAAGGTAAAAGTTAGTTGAAATAGTACAACGAGACCCATGAATAGTGCCAAAAAATACAGTAAAACCCATAAATAGTAATAAAAATAAGCTGAATAGTGAAATAATTTTAATTTTTAATCTCTATCCAAATGCACACTTAAATGCAATCCAAACATACACTAAGTTCAAGATTCTTTGGGATAAATTTGTGAACCATGCCTTTTCCTGTTTGCACTTGCACATGCACCTATGCACAACAAAAGGATAATATTTTCCATTTTCTTATGGATTTGAATGAAAGTTATGGGAATGTTAAAAATCAAATCTTGTTAACTGAACTTCAACACAAACAAAAAAATAAAGAAAGATAAAAAAATTTTCTATCGATTCATCATTCGAGTTTTTTGAAAATTTTCAGCTAATCATCGCTAATTAATCTCGGGACGAATGAAGAAACTGACAGACTTTGGAAATAGGTTGAAAAAAATATCAACTATTGTTGAATGCTGTTCATTCAAGATAACTAATAGATATCTATAGAATTTATCATTGGTAGCCCAAGATCGATTCCAGATGTTCCATTCATTCTTTAGAGATATAAAATGTTCTACAAATTGTTCTAGTAACTCTTCCAATGGCTGGGTGTCCTTTCCTTTGCTAGCCTTAGAAATGCCCTTTTTTGGCCCTGTTTGTTTTTTCTTCTCTCCCTATTTTTTCCAATCTAAGGTAAGAATAGACGTGCATCTATGGCAAATATCTCATAACGTACCAAAACTATTTCTATTTCTTCGATTCGACTAATTACGCCGCTGCCATTACTTAGAGTTCCACTTCTTTCTTAAAGAATATGAACTATCTTGTCCACCATTTGCAACAGAATTTTTTTCAAACCCATACGAGAACGATGAACGAACCATATTGTTGACGTGGCACCGTGAATGGGAGCCGCGAGAAACAAAAAATAATAATATGTGCAGGTCAGTGCAGGGCCAGCTGAATGGTAGAGCAAGAGATGCAGTCGCCTAAGGCGCCAAGTAAAAATAAATCCTCCCAAATTTTAACTAATATGGTTATTTATAATCAATAAATAAAATAATATTTTTTTACTAGATAAAAAAAAATAGAGAAAAATGCAATGTCCACAATATTTTTTATAACACTTTTACAACTAATGCTAAGTAGCAGGTTGTTATAGCTTGTTATTGATGGCAAAAAAATAATTATAGTGATATTTTCAAATAGAAAATAAAAAGCAACTTAAAACTTAGGATTTTTTGTAAAAAAAATTGTAAATGTTGCACTTCTAAAAAACAAAAATGAATAATAATAAGAGTTTAGTTAGAAAACTTTTAATAGTTCTCATCTAAGTCTACCACTAACACCACTCTTTTACTTACCACTATCAATTTACCAAATCAACAAATATGAAAAATTTTGTAAATTTTTTCTATCTGTAAAATTTGTAAAAAAGAAAAAAGAAAAAATTCTACGTAATTTATGTTAATTAGTAGTAATTTTGCATCTAAAACAAGATAATCAATTTTTGCCATAGACCTCCAAATGCATCAAGCCGCCCTTGGGTCAGTGGTGTGAACCCGGGCAGTGAGGAGTTAGAGAGAACATAGCATGCTCAATGTTGGGGGCTCGAGCGAAGTGGGAAGAGCGTAGTGAGAAGTAGAGTCCCAAAGCGTATTAGGTTACAGTCAATACTCTAGATTTGTTAGTGATCAAATTAACGAATAACTGCTATTTATATAGAGGTACTGGAAGCTAACCTCTAAGGCTCTAACTGTACAACGGCTCCGCCATAAAAAAAGACTATTCATTTTAACAATCCTCTCGATAGAATTAATAATTTCTCCCAATTGGAAAGTAGCATACAGAAAGTTTTATTCATATGACAATTGACAAGATATTGTTGCGGACAATAAGGAATTGGGGGTTTTGGTAGTGATGGAGCTTATTGTGATAGCTTAAACCCAAATTGGAGGTTAGCTGAAAGATTTTATCTCTACAACATTACTATCCAAAATAACATAAGTTAGTAACGAAGATGAACAAGGTTTATGTTAAAACGATTTGATAATTTTGAGACTTTAATTGACAAATTTTGATTGACATTTTCAAACAAAATTTTGAAAACAAAATAAAGTGGAACAAATTTTGAGAGACAAATTATGAAGAAATAAAATAGTGGGAGTCTGTTCACGACTATAATCATACACATTTTGGGCATCTTATGTTCTTTTAAATAAGAGAAGAGTGAGTCACATTGACAACCATAATCGAACGAATTCTATGCAATCTATTAAATGGAAAAAAAAAAAAAAAAAAAAACAATATGCCATATACATGTACATATTATAAATATACAATCTAAATTGAAACTGAGGTTTATGAATTGAACAGATATAGAAATAAGCAAACTTTGATGTAATCAATCAAATTAAAAGCCCAATTAATTCACCACAAATTACCCATCCAAATGAAGGTAAGTCTTGTCGAAGCGGGGAACACGGATTTAATAATTGAGAAAAAATTTATGGACACAATTTTTGTGCCGCGACTCCACAGTGCAGGTCCAAGTGCAACCCACTGACAAAGTTTTTTTTTTTATTTTTTTATTTTTGAGAAACAAACACACACAAGGGAGAGGAACAGAGGTTCTAATACAAAAACACACTACAAACTCCACTCAAAAGTCATGGTAACCCACTGACAAAGTTACATTAAAATGATGTAGCATCCAATCTTTATTGCAATCCACTGACTTCTTTCAATTGAATCTTCTGAACTCTATTTGGGGAGGTAACGGTAATGACAACCCTCATAAGGCATTAATGTGGTGTATGCATGTGCAAATCTAGTTCATAAATTAGGGCTGCAAGGCCATGCGAATATCAACCTAAGAAAGGGAAAAATCTGTAATTACCAAAAGGAAAAAATAAACTACAATGAGGTCAACTATATCAAGCTCGCCTTCATGTGAAGCCGCAACACATACAGATCCAATGTATGAGAAACTAGCATTCATGTATCCAAATTCAAGCAGTAGCACCTGCTTCACCCAACCCATCTAGAAAATAATCACACAGAGATATTCAATGCCGTTTGGAATTGCTTTGGCACACGGAGCAATGGAGCCTGGGTTGCACCAGGATTGCCAAGCTGACCACAGGCAGCCATCTGATCATCACCTCGACTAGGTCGTAAGAAAACAGTGCACCCTGCTTCAGCCAAAACATTTCGAAACTCAATCATCTTAGCATCACTGGTTGGTTGGAACTGGGATCCAGTATGAGGATTGAATGAGATAAGATTAATCTTGCATGGAATGCCCTCAATAAGATCAATAAGTCTTTTTGCATCCTCAATGCTGCAAATAAAAATACAGAGACTAAATCAATGACTAGAGTTTTAACATAAATATGGCTAGCATCTCTTTTTTGAGAGTAAAAGAGGTATGTACAAAAACAAGACTCTTGATTAGTTTTGGAAAAATTTCAGGCCATTGAGGAGGGATGGACAGTGACAAAGTGGCAGCATATGATAGCATGATAGTTGGGGACAACTGTCAACGGGATTACAAAGTGAATAAACTGCATATCCATTGCATCAATAGCTCTTTGGCAAAAGTATGCTAACTAGCATTGAAGCATCACTAGATCACTGCTAAATAATATGAACATGGTCATACAAAGCAATTGCATGACATCTTCGGTTTAAACCTACCATGAACCAATCCAATTTCAAGAAATGTCAAATCTCCCCCTCCCTCCACACCCCCAAAAAAAAACAACCAAAAAAATAAAAAACAAAAAGGCTGCACAGATAAGAGACTCAGAGCAGCCAAAGTTGGGGGCATCATACTAGCCAAATCTAAGTCATACTTATATACCAACTGCTCATGTGCCAAAACATTGGTGTTTTGGTAGTGAAAAAATTTCTGTCTTTCTAAACCTGATCTCTTAGGGTGATCTTTTTGATCAACAGATGCTCATTCTTGTAATAATACATAATGTTGCTTATGTCAAATCTAGTGCAAATAAGCCACAAATATTTTTATAATGAATGAAGTACAACAGTGCATCAGCATTGCATGATAACTGGAAACAGCTAATAAATAATATATCCAAGTCAAACAATGTGGAAAAGCAGATAGGTTTATCCAACCTGTCATTAACTCCTGAAAGCATTACATATTCAAATAGAACTTTGTAGTTATTTTTGAAGTGAAGTTCCTCCCGAAGGGTCTCAAGAAGCAATCCTAATTTATACTTCCGGTTAATTGGCATGATCCAGTTTCTGACCTGATAAGTATATGGTGCAAGAGAGTAAATCATCTGTATGCATGAGCATGTCCCATATATCAAAATGGAAATTGAAAGTAAAATACCTCATCAGTTGTCGCATTCAAACTAACAGCTAAAGCACAATTGGATTCATGGAGGAAACGTCTCAGCTGGGGAACAAGACCACTGGTTGAGACAGTGACCTTGTGAGGACTGAAATGAAGGCCTTGGTCATGCACCATAATGTCTGCAGCTTTTATAACATTGTCGATGTTGTGTAGTGGTTCTCCCATTCCCTACAAAATTAAATTTATACATATTACTAGATAACCAGAGAGTATATATGTTTACACTACTCTGTTTTGTCTTTTCAACCTAAAATCCATAAAAACTTCCAGATGTAGCATATAAAGAGGAAGAAGATACACGTAATCATGATACAATCAAGCAAAAGCAGTCTTGAAAGGGCTAGTCAAGATTGTTTGCATGCTACACTTGCCTGTATCATATATACAATTGAAGTAAGCCCTTTAACTAAATTAAATTATTATCTGAAAAGGAGTATGAAGTTCTTTCTCAAAACAAAGAGACATATTTTCTCTTTTTATTATTGGGAAACATATAGCCATACGCATAAATGAAACATATAACATGCTTCTATAGACAATTCAAACCAAATATGCTTCAAAATTACAACATTTATTCTATTCACTGAATGAAATTTATTAGTTAATGCACGATGCAACACATGTTAGTGCACCATTGCGGTTCAAGCAAATTACAGAAAGCCTGTGCATCCTGATATATGATTTGAGCGATATGAGGATTATGTTTGCTGGTAAATAACTCTAGTGTTCAGAAATTCAGTCTGGCAATGCGTGCCTACCATGAATACGACATTGGTAATGGAACCAACTTCACTTGTGAGCAGGCGCCGAGCCAATACAGCCTGCTCTACTATCTCAGCTGCAGTCAAATGTCTCTTTAAACCCATCCTGCAATAAAGGAAGACGTTTAGAAGTTGATATATTATCAAAAGCATGGCACCAAGAGGAAGAGTAAAGGCTTGCCTTCCAGTGTAGCAAAACTGACAATTCATGGTGCAGCCCACTTGACTGGAGACACAAACAGTAGTCCTGCCCCTATCACAAGGTATGACAACAGTCTCTATCACCAGTCCATCTTCCAATATGAATAAAATCTGCAACCTCCTGCCATTTTTCACAATCAATGAGATGATTCTCAAGAAATGAAAGTAACATTTTCAAATAGAACTAGAAGAATATTAGCAATGCAGCTACAAAAGGAAAAAGATCATATCTACCTTTTTAGTTCCATCAGACGCTGTGAGAATTTCTTTTAAAGATAATGCCTTGAATTCAGCATTTTCACTCAACATTTTCTTAAAATCTTTGTTTAAACCTACACAAGTATAATATTGTTAGAACGATGGTTAAATGATTAAACTCACAATGTCCTAACAGCTTAAGCTTTTGGGGAATTGGTGTTTATCATGGTATCAGAGTGGATGGCTGTCTAGGACCACATGTGAAGAGTGTTAGATTAATGTTTAAATGATTAAATTCATCATTTCCCAATAAATTAGGTTTTGGGGACAATTAATAATTTATCAAATACGAAAAATAGAATTCATGAGACTCCGACTGTCCAATCACATGAAGAGAAAATCTAACCAAGAAACATACATTTACCCATAATACGAATGACGAATATAAAAGCGGCAAACATAAACAAAGATTAACATAAATAAACATTAGTAAAATTCTAAATATATGAGTGGTAAAGTGGTAGGAAAACCTTCCAACTCATCAATTTGATGTGCCCAAATGTCATTCCCATAGAGGCGCTTCCATAACATTAGGGCCTGACCAGGCCTGTAACCTTGTAACTGAACCCAATTCTGTCAAAGCAGCCTCTCTCAGTATTAGAATGTGAAGTCTTGAATTTTAACCCAATAAACTGAAATTAAAGATATTTCCCATGAAAAAACTCATTATCTAATATTACTTAGCCTATGTTTGCTGTACTTGTTACAAGCTACTCAGAGAAAGAAAATGAAACCAAAATCTCAATCCAAAAAAAACCCTTCAAGCTCAAAGATAAAGGGTGCATTTGAATGAGCTTGTTACGAGGAGTTATGGTTGCAAAATGGAGTTTTTGGGTTTTAAAAACGCTCTTTTAATCTCTCAAAACGCCTAATCAAAACGAACCCAAGATAATAAGAATAAGAGAGAGGTGAAACATTACTTCAAACTCAGAGTATGTCAACCCTTTAAGAAGGGTCTTGGAGTTGGAGCCATTTTTCGAAACTCCAATTTCTTCAACATCTCCTAACCAAAAAAAAAGAAAAAAAAAAAAGCAGTTGGAAATCAAAAAAACCAATACAAAGGGTTCAGACATAATAAAGATTAAAGGAATAGAAAAGAATGACAGACCGAAATGAGAGGAAGAAGAAGAAGCGGCGGTTGCTGAAAGCGAGTGGCGATGAGAAGAGGAGACGAGGGAAATGAGATACTGTGATTTGGGATAGAAGGAGAAGGAGAAGGAGATGGGGAATCGAGAGGTGATGATGGAATTTGATAGAAGCAGAGAATTGGTTGAGGCTGCTACTCTAATGCTAACCTGCCTCATCATCCACATACTTCCCATCGTTTCCGTTTCAGTTTCACTTTTCACACTACGAGGAGAGGAGTGAGTTCGCTTGTTTATTTGTATGTACTAGCTCTTTGGGGCCAATTTTGCCCAATTCCACAATTTTAGCATATTATTTAGGAGAAACACGTTGTGACCAACTTTTATTTAGATGTATCATATTTTTTTGAACTCGAGTTTCACATAGTTTTAAGTTCAGTAGTTTTTTTATTGGTAAAATTACTGAATAAAACTCGACTTTATTAAACTTAAATTCCACTAGAATTTTTTTTTAAATTCAAATTAATTTGAAACTCGAGTTCCACAAATATACTACATAACTAAATAAGTTTATCAAGACGTGTTTCTCCTAAAGTTTTGTTAAAATTGTGTTGTTTGGCAAAAGTGGCCACTTTTTAGTACTATTATGGCATGTTTGGATGTTTAAAAAAGGAAGAGGAGGAGAGTAGAGGGAGGGAGAGTAATCCAATTACCTTGTTTGAAAATTTTTTAAAGAAGGAGGGGGAGGGGTTTGGAAGGGTTTCAACTCCCTCTAATCTCTTATTTTTAATTTCCCCAAATTTGAGAGATTTGGAGGGAGAGTAGAATAGATAAATTATTGTCCAAGTAAATTCTCTAATTTACCCTTTCTAACAAATTAATTATAGACTAATGTTGCAAGTCTATTTTTAAATATAGGTAAATTTGTCTATTTTAATCATTTATTCTCTTCTCCATCCTAATTTTTAAAACATTCAAATAAGGGGAATGACTAATTACTACCTTCTCCCTTACTAATTTTAGAAACATTCAAATAAGGTGGAAGGGAACCATTCTCCTTTACTCTCCTCCCCACTACTCTCTTCTCCTCTACTCTCCTCCCTCTCTAAACTTCCAAACAGGCCATTACTTTTTAGTACTCTCCAAAGAAATTGCAAAGCCTTTTAGAATTTAGAGCATTCGTAGGCACCAATCATGAAAAATAGGATTAAAGTACAAAATATAGCTAATGAAGTCTAAAAATTACCCAGATTAGATTATGAACAAGTTATGTAAAATGATTTTTTTTTCTTTATATTTTTCAAGAGTGAAGAAAAATAGTAAATGATGAATGCTTTATTAAAATAGATAATAATTTTTTCATAAGTTGATGTGAATATTTTATACTATAGTTTTCGATACAATGTCGCACCACCAAATTCAGGATGTTCAATTGATAGGCTCAATTAAAAGGAGTAATCGAGCAGGGGGAAAAAGTATGGACAACTTGTTTGTAGCTTAAAACTATAATTCCTACTAAAAAAATTAACATTAAATTGCATGTTTTTTATGTTCTTAATACATATGTCAAATTTCATGCTAATCAAATATTATTTACTATTCTATCTATAAACTTATTTTTTATGCATAATTTTTTAAGAAGAAAATGTAATCTAAGTGTGAATTTTCAAAATTCACATAAAATAAAAAGATATTGGTGGAAATTACATTTTACCCCCTAAACTATTACCCTTGTAAGTTGTAACACTTGCATCTCATCCCATAGATAATTATTTAAGGAAATGAGTGTGTATTCTCGTAGTTTAAGGGATAAATTGTAAAATGGGTATAGTTTAAGAGGATAAGTGTAAAAAATGATATAATTTAAAGGGTAATGTGTGCATTCTCATAGTTTAGAGGAGTAAGTGTAAAAAATGATATAATTTAGGGGGTAAGTGTGTATTAAGATAGTTTAGAGGGGTAAATTTGTGATCTTAAGCTATAACTAAGTTTGTTGCCAAACTCTGTCCAAAAAGTATTTGAGCAAAAAACTTAGCTAACTAGCTTGTAAAAGTATTTGAGCAAAAAGCTTAGCTAACTAGCTTAAAAGTTGTTTAGCAAAAAAAAAAAAAAAAAAAAAAAGCTTATAAGTTAGATCTTTTATGACTCTGTAAGAAAGTTGGAATCAAATTTATCTACATCTTGTCTTTTACAAACAACACAAGTGATCACAATTGTATGAGAGACTTTTGAAATACTTGCAAGTAATAGGTTTGAAATAGTAGACGTTAATGGAGCCTTTTCTTTTAAGGTGCATTTGGTTCACCAATGCTATGCATTGTCACATGTGATTGTGGATTTTCCAAGGGTTTTAAAATGATTCTACTTTACAAAATGTACTCCAAAAATCATTCAGAAACCTGTCTCTATTAAACTTGAATTGTTAAATCTGCAGTTAGACTGTCAAAATTGAGAGTGGAAATCATGCTTGATCAGCGTTTGTGAAAGACGAATTGTGTAAATACCTTTGAGGAATAGAACAAGCACATGAAAGAAGATGATAAGAATGCAAACCATAGCACAACTGAAAAACTGCTCTAGTCATCATAAATCAGCTAGAAAAAAGCAACAGATCTACAAAGAAAAAAAAAAAAAAACTGTTATACAAGTTGAAGTACATTTCCAGCATATTACTTGATGACATGCCTGATGATGAAACTAAACTAAATCAAAAATTTTGAACAAATTTGTCCACCATTGTTGTGATGTTGATGTCCTATCTCTGAACTTTATCCAAACAAGTACTATCTCTGAAATTTATCCAAACAAGTGTACCCGCATTCCAATTAAGGAACCTGCATCACAATATTTAACTTCAAAACCACAATTTGGCTCCTCTGGTCTTCTAGCAGGAATATCCAAGATAGGTTCATCAGATTATATCCGCACCTTGCAACATAGAGCAGAGAAGCTACTAGTCCCTGCAAGCCAGATTTAAAAAAAAAAAAAAAAATCAGTTTCCATAATGCTAAACAGATTCATCATTCCATCATGCAAGTCAATAGAGGAAGAGAAATGTGAAACACAAAAGTATTTAACATGAGGGTTATTGTGTGTGTAAGCAGTTGCAGCTTCAGGTTTAATGTGACAATTTGAAACACATCTTAGACACCACATAAATTAAGTAGAGTAGAGGGTAGCAGAAGAATGATTTCATCAGATCTGAAAATTAAGAGAGATAAGTCACATGAATCACCAGTAACCTATGTTCTCCAGAAGGAAGATGCAAAAGAAGCAAGAAGCCAATAGCAGTCGAGTGACAGCCAAAGGCAGGATCATATCCAGACAGCCAGCAAATTGAATGATGATGATTCAAGTGAAACTGACTAAGACCTACACTTTTTTTTTTTTTGATAAGTAATAAAATTTTTATTGATATAAAAAATAGAGTCACCCTATACAGGAAGTATACAATTGGGGATTATACAATCAATCACATAAATGACATAAATCTATCAAATCAATAACAGACCATAAAGACAGACTATGCAAAACAGATATCCAATCCAGCAAAGTTCTAAAGAAAAATAATTTGAGATCAAGCATAGTTCATGAATCACCAGTAACCTATGTTCTCCAGAAGGAAGATGCAAAAGAAGCAAGAAGCCAATAGCAGTCAAGTGACAGCCAAAGGCAGGATCATATCCAGACAGCCAGCAAATTGAATGATGATGATTCAAGTGAAACTGACTAAGACCTACACTTTTTTTTTTTGATAATTAATAAAATTTTTATTGATATAAAAAATAGAGTCACCCTATACAGGAAGTATACAATTGGGGATTATACAATCAATCACATAAATGACATAAATCTATCAAATCAATAATAGACCATAAAGACAGACTATGCAAAACAGATATCCAATCCAGCAAAGTTCTAAAGAAAAATAATTTGAGATCAAGCATAGTTCTCTTTGTATCTTTGAAAGTACGATTGTTCCTCTCACTTCATAAACACCACATCAAGCAATGCGGGGCGGCCATCCACAAATAACCATTCTGATGACACCAAAAATGACTGGGCCAGCAAGCTAATAACTCCACCACAGTCTTCAAAATCACCCAACAAACTCCAAATAAACCCAACACCATATATGATATACCACAATTCTGTAGCAATAGGGCAGTGAAGAAATAGATGGTCTACTTATACACCATTCAATTTACACATATAACACCAATCCAAAGGCCACACATTCTTTCTTCACAAATTGTCAATTGTCAAAATTTTCCCCAACTACAGTCCAATCAAAGAACACAACTATAGAAGGAATCTTTGGTTTATCTTGCTATTTTTTGACGAGTTACTCATTTATCTTGTTATTTCTATAAACAGATATCTCACCCCTTAAATTTACTTTATCTTGGCCAACCGCTATAACTTTGGTAAAAATGACTCAAAGGCATGGAACCCTTACAAATCATGCTAAGGGAGCACGATAGAGTTGCACCATTGCATGGTTACAACACCCTTGATGAGTAACAACCACATACTTATGAGTAACACCCTTGTATCTCTGGGGTTTTGTGGATTCCAGAAGAGGGTATTGTTAGAGTGTGGAATTTA
Source organism: Quercus gilva (assembly GCA_023621385.1). Classification (NCBI taxonomy): domain Eukaryota; kingdom Viridiplantae; phylum Streptophyta; class Magnoliopsida; order Fagales; family Fagaceae; genus Quercus; species Quercus gilva. The sequence goes on from CM042475.1 coordinate 14,632,298, forward strand.
AGGTTTTATAGAGCTTTTGAAGATTGGGAGTTGGCTACATCTTATACTCTACTTCAGCTTATCCAAACTCGTATTCCTCGAGGGGATAGGAGAGATACTCTTTCCTGGCGGCTTAAAGGTGATGGTAAGTTTGACATTCGGTCTTACTACCATGCAATTTGGGGTGCTTCGAGTTCTTTGTTTCCTTGGAAGGGTGTTTGGAAACCAAAGATTCCTAAGTGCGTGGCGTTCTTTTTGTGGACAGCTGCACATGGTTGGATCTTGACTTTGGATAATCTAATGCTTAAGGGTTGCCCTTTGGCTAATAGGTGTTGTATGTGTCGCTGTGATGGGGAGTCGGTTGACCACCTTCTTCTTCATTGTCTTGTTACCCATTCCCTATGGACTTTTATGCTACAGGCCTTTGGTATTCATTGGGTTATGCCAGGATCGGTGGCGGGTTTGTTATCTTCTTGGCATCAATGGCTTGGGAAGCATAATTTGGACATTGGGTGCTTAATGTGGATTGTGTGGTTGCAACGAAATCGTCGATCCTTTGAGGACAAAGAGAAGATGTTGGATGAGTTAAAGGTTTTATGCCATCGTAGTCTTTTGGAGTGGTCTCGTTGTTGGGGTTTTACAAATTGTTCTTCTCTCTCTGAGTTTTTGTCCTCCCTTAGCTTAGTTTCCGGACTACCCTCTGTTTGTTGTGCTATTTGTTTCTTTTATTTCTTGTTGTTCATCATCATGAACTTCTTGTTTTTTTCATTTTTCTCTCATTTATAATAGCTTTCTGATTACCCATCAAAAAAAATAATATTTGCAACAACATTAGACAACTCATCAAGCTTCAGGCATTTTACACAGGCCAACATGATTTTTCCTTTTTTTTTTAAACCCTCTAATATTGTGGTATAGATTTGGATTCAAAGCCCAAAAGCTAAAATGCTACCAATTTTGTAATTTAAGGAATCTTTTAGATGTCTTTTATAAACAAATCCAGAAAGATAGAGACTCTTTTATCGAATACATATTTGCAGTGGCAAGGTGGATGTTAACAGTGAATGTAATGGAAATGATGGAAGCAGCAACTCTATAATCTCCTAGGGCTTACAGGTATGAGAAGAGATGCATAATATATGTGGAAGTCATCTCTTCCTGTCAGACCATTAGTCCTATTACCTTATGTTTTGCTAATCTAGATTCCGGATAGATAATGCAAATTTTTTTAGTTGCATCATCTTGCACTTTGAAGGATATATCCTCCACAGACACAGATACACGCATGCATACAGAGTTGGAAGAAACTTTATAGAGTAAGAAATTAATTAATCTGAACAAAACAACAAGGAATGATGTCCCCAAGAGACTGCCACATTGGGGATTTTTAATGATGATGAGAACAGGCACAGGAATGATTTAAGAACATTTTTTTGATAGGAAAGAAAATATTCCTAATAGACTCCAATCCATGACTTGGGCAGTAGTTGCGATGAAACTCTTAGCCTAGTAGACTAGGAGGGCTAGGAGCAAACAGGAAACAAGCAATTCAATGTGCAAGCACTCATTTTCAGGTCTTTTATACATACATACCTACATATATATATATATATATATATTAGAGAGAGAGAGAGAGAGAGAGAGAGAGAGAGAGAGAGAGAGAGAGCACATTTCATATGCATAGCTAATAAGTGTCTAATTCAGCAGCTTTGAAGCAGGTCCTCAGAAGAATTTGCAAAATAAAATGTTAAAAAAGGCATGTTATCACCTGGGACGACAAGTTTTAAATCTTAATGCATGCAAGGAAAGATTGTTTTTCAATTATTACTTGCAGGGTTGGAGTGTAGATGAGTGAGCAAAGCTCAGGAAAGAGGGAAGCCCGTCATGGAGCAGTCGACTAGAAGTAGAAGACTGCTGGCCTGAGAGAAGGAGGCCTCTCTAGGGAAACATGGCCCAATTTTTCTTCTTTCTTTTTGATTTTGGGTTTCTTTGTGTTTGGTAGAATGTGAAGTGATTGTATCATCTGCTCTTGGTGTCAGTGAATAAAAAAAGAGGATTCTTGCCCTGCTTTATATGGAGAGGTGAGTTGATGGAATGGAAGTTTTGCTGTGAGTGGAAGATAACTGAGGAAGGAACCACCATGTTTGCAAGGCAGATAATGGCAACTGATAATTTACACTCCTAAATCTTCAGTTACAAAGTTTTTAATGAAGTATAGAACCCTACGCTCAGGATAACCATAACAATATTGAGCTGTTGCAGGCATCTGAGTAAAGAGAATGTTGAAGCATTTGTTGCTTGGGATCTGTGGTCAGTCAGCCCCCTCATCTCATTAAGGCTTCAAGTTGGGCATCCTTAAATGATTAAAGGCTTAAAATAAATATCTTTTTATCAGAAAGATATATTATTTCATGAGGAAGAAGATAGCCTCAAATGAAAGAAAGAAAGAAAGAAAGAAACCAGCCTTTTAAAAAGCACACAAATGGACTAAGGGTCTGGAGAAAGCAACTTTTGGTTCCCTAAATCAATCTATGAACACAAATCAGTGAGAAAGAAACCAGCCAGTTAAAAAGAACACAACGGACTAACGGTCTGGAGACAGCAACTTTTGGTTCCCTAAATCAGTCTAAGAACACAAATTGATGAGAATGATGTCACAAAGTCAAACCCTGCATCTACATGGACATCTACTTCAAGGATGTTCTGTTATTTGAGTCATCATACAAAACACCCAAAACTCGTCATTATAATAATACTACAATTATTTGTACCATATAATAGCAATAAAAGATTGAAATATACATTGTGCAAGTTTTAGAAAGATGACTTATCAAAGGCAGATAAGTCAGCATGTACCAAATAGATGCATATATAAATGAGTCCATAATAATGAATGAGAGGTTAACTTTTTTTGATAAATAAATGAGAGGTTAACTTACCAGTACTTAATCAATCCATCCCAGCCGCAAGTTGCTACCTTGCTTTGTTCCAATGGGTGCCACTCACACCCAATGCACACTCCCTCGTGACACTTGAGAGTTCTGAAAACTCGGCATGTCTTCCAATCCCAAAACCAACATTTACCCTCACCATCTCCTGACATTACAAACCGGCCATCTGGCGAGAAATTGACTTGGCAAGCATACCCTGCCACAATGTGCCCGGCAAACCTCTTCTTCTTATTGAGCTGAAACCTCTCCCTCGTGCTATATATAAGAATCTGATTGTCCAAACTCTGCGCAGCAAGATAATTTGTACTGGGATGAAGTGAAATGGATGGCATAGAATGCATATGAGGCTCACTAATATACTTTATAACCACAGGTATCCCAAACTCCCATACTCGAAGCGACTTGTCATCGCTCGAAGTCACAAACCTCCTGTTATTATCAACAAATGTAATAGTATTCACTGCCCCCAAATGTTGATCATACTCCTGTGTAATCTGTCCAGTATTCATGTCCCACTGAACAATCTTCTTATCACTCATCCCTGCCAACAAAATGTTCTGCTTATCATCGTCCGGATTAAGCCTAACTACATATGGAATCTTCCCAGTACTAAAAGTAGATATCACTTGCCCTGTCTCTGTGTCCCAATACTTGATATTCTTATCATACCCAGCCGTCAAAAACTTTGTCCCGTCGTTGCAAAACCAAATATCCCTCACTGCCTTGGAGTGACCCATGTAGGTCCTCATACACTTGCCCGAATTGAACACATCCCAAATTTTCACCTTCGTATCCATCCCAGCTGACAATAACAAATGCCCATGTTTTGGGAAGAACCTTATTGCAGACACGCCCTTCGTGTGGCCACTCCAAGTGTGCACCAATCTCTTTGGTATATAACAATGATCGTTGTTGGCCTTGGCATCCTTGGGAGGCGCAATCCAAGACCTTCCTTGATAATCTCTCTCTTCTTTACCATGGAATGTACTCTTATCTGGAAGAATCTCACCCTTTTCACCACCTCTCTCTCTCTCCTCACCCTTCTTCTTTGCATACTCCTCCGCATACTTCTTCTGCTCTTCTGTCAATTCACCTTGTAATCCTTCCTTCTTGCCTGCCCACGGACTCTTCCGATTCTTCATCAACCAAGTGTCAGTTGATGGATTCTGAAGCTCAATCTTATCAACATTTTCTTCTTGGTCATTGCCTTCCTCCTTCTCTGTTTCCTTCTTCTCAATCTTCCTCTTCTTCTGCTCATGTTGTGGGATGTTGTAGACAGAGATGGCGTCGTTCTTTTGCAAGGCATCAAGATCACCGACATAATTGTTGCCAGCAGAGGCAGAGGGGTCAGCGGCATAGCCATACTTGTGGAAAGTATTGTACTGCTCATCGAAGACAAAAGATTCAATGGAAGCATCCTCAACAAAGCCGAGCTTGTGGTTGCGCATGCCCTGGGCAATGCCATCCTTGGCATAAGGGTGGGCTGGGCCAACGATGGGGGCCCAGAGCTGGTCATAGGTGGGGTTAAAGGCAACAACATGCTGGACTGGGTCGATTGGCTTCGAATGGGCTTGGTGGGCTTGAGCTACTGTGAGGGCCAACATGGTGTCATCCACCTTTGGGGCCGCAGATTTCGCGGGAAGGAGGCGAGGTGGGGAGGCCTCGGGGGATGATGTGGTGGAAATAGGGTTTTGGATTTGGTCCTCTAGATCACCAATATCCTCATCATTTTGGTCTTTGTAGGTTTGGAGGAGATCCATTGAGGCTTTCAGAGAGAGAAATTAATGTGGATTGAGAGCTTTGAGATTGAATTTGAGAATCAGCAAAAAGAAAAAAAGAAAAAACGCTTCTACTATCGGTGTTAGACGGTTTCCTGTTTGTATTAAAAAAAAGATTAAGCAAGAAATGAATATATATAGGAAGGGATATTTCCAATGTGGTAGTGAGAATCGATATCAACTTCCTGCAAAAACATAGCAACGTTGCTGTAAGTACATTATGGAATCATAGCATATATTCCTGACACACATAATTTGTTTCTCTTTAAATTTTAAAAAAATTACATGGTGTAAATTGACTTCTTGGTCATTGCAGTTCAAGGACCAAGAAGAGATCATATGCTAAAGAAAAAGAGAAACAAAATAAAATCTAACATAAATCTCAAGGAAATATTTACGAATTACAACATATTTTGAGACCGAAACATAAAAAAACATCAAATTTTCTTGTTGAATTGAGTGACCAAGTTCACTTAAGCATAAGCTTCCCATGTTCAGTTTAGGCAACATAAGCACTATTTCCCCCTTTCCATAGCTCAGTCCAGAAAAAAAAAAAAAGACACTTCCACATAATATAGGGATATCTTATCAAAACAAGACCATGAAAGTCACTTGCAACGAGCCTTATAGCTCAATTGGTTCCCCCAACTAAAAAAAAAAAAAAAAACAACATGAAATCACTTGCGAGTTATAAAACAATTTACACATGTTAAATTATCGATTATCCCAGAAGCTTAAACTATTAGGAAAGTAAATTTCATCGCTTAACCATAAACCTGTCATTGTGGGCTCCCAAAAAAGAACATATGTAAGAGAGAAACTTCAAAAGTTCAATTAACACTGAATAAAACATAAAACACTTTAAACATTTCCCAACTCATCCATTAACGCAACAACAACATTGGATCTTTAAGAAAAATAAAAACCAACAACCAAAGCAATAGCTAACTGTTAGAGATATAACAAAAACTAACCAAAGGGGGGGAAAGATACCTTAAAAAACCCAAAATCAAGATCATATAATTGGTACTCAATTCCCACAATCCAATTAGACCCGAATATAATTCGATGAAAAAACAGCAACTAGAGAGAGAGAGAGAGAGAGAAAGAGGAACTTACTTTTCAGCGGACCCGAATCATTGAAAATGGGTTTTGGGCACCGTGAGCTTGAGTTGTTAACAGAGGGAAGAGAGGTAACGAAAAAAAGAGCAAATGAGAAACAAAATCAAATTTGGGTGAATTGTAAATTAGGGATTACTTTGGTTTCACAAATAAGGTCATGGTAATTGGGCTGTTTTTTGTGGTCCGATATTATGTAAATGGATTTGGCCCATATGGGTTTGGGTTTTAAGTAGGAAGGGTTCGGTTTCTTCTTCTTCTTCTTTTGTCAATAATTTGATATTTACAACAGATGGGAGGATTTAAATCTTAAATTTTTCAGGTGGAAAATTGGAAATATCAGGACGTGTTAATTATTTGAACTACAAGGTACCTGGCAGAAGAGTTTAGGATTTAAGTATAAAGAGTTCAACAATTTCTCTTTCTATCTTTTAACTATTAATTATTTAAACTTAAATTAAAAAAAAAATAACTATATTATTTCGTTTTATAAAAAGAATAAATCATAGTTATGTCAATTAACTAATCTTTGTAAGTGAAGTAACTATTAAATCAATTAATAATTGGGGTAAGCCTTGGATTCAATGCTTCAGTGCATTGGATTCGTTAAGATGAGGTTATGTGACAAGTGTTTGACACATGTCCAAATATTTCAACACGTCTAATGCACAGGAGCACTAGACCTACGCCAGTTCCTATAAATTTTTAGGATAGATTAATTTACCTACAACTCTATAAAAATTCTACTCCAACTAGAATTCTATATATAAATTAATTTTTAGAAGAATTTAGGGTAAATTTCTTTTATCTAAATTCTAAGAAATTTATAATTTTAATCCATCTAAAATTATATTACCAAGAATTTGAAATCATATCATATCATATTAAAAGTTAGGCTAAGATGCCGTGGCTGCGCCAAGTGGCGGCACCAAGTTACATAAATTTTCTTAAATTTTTAGATTTTAAGAAAAAATATATGTAAGTTTTCTTCAACTATAATTTTTAAGTGAATAAAATTTTTCTTCAACTACAATTTTTAAATGAATAAAAATCTTAATTTGATTAAAGTTGAATTACACCTGTTGTATTTCTAAGTGGATAAAAACAAAAATCATAACAATTAAAAGCCGTGCATCAGGTGGTTATGTTAAGTACTTCACATGGTGCTAAAAAGACCTAGCAATGGTTGGGTCATGTGGTGCTAAATATTGAACCAAATCAAAACAAAATTAGTTTCTCAAAAAAAAAAAAAAAATCAAAACCAAATTAAATATTTGCTAAATATTAGTAGACCCAACAATTGGCATATCACATAAAGACCCAGCAATAGTTGGGTCACGTGGTGCTAAATATTAAACCAAATCAAAACAAAATTAAATATTTGCTAAATATTAAAAGATCCAGCAATTGGCATATCACTTGGTGGTTTAATTAGCTTTAGACTTTTTGTTTATATAAAATTCTTCAATGTGGAGTGTGTGTGTGTATAAATATATATATCAAATAATTCATAATTAATACTGTGGGGCCCAAAGATTTGGCAACCCCGGCCCACTCCATATCTGGCCCAAGTCCCATGCCAAGGACAATGCAGCGTTCGAAGATGAGCAGGGGAGGCCCAAACTGTCAGGAGCATTGCCAAGGACGAACATGTCCTCGGCCGGCCGATATTGGAGAAAGGAGTTGTCATCGCCACATTAAAAGCATACAATTGACACTCTGGCCACATTAATAAGGAATTGACCATTGAACAGTAATGCCTTAGTTACTTTAACTAACAAGAGGACTAGAAAGGCGGTTGATGGGACAAGTCCTTAGACACAAGTTCGGATGATCAACAAGTGGAAGGCAGAGATTAGCTGAATAGGGCTATATAAAGGAACGAACCCCCAGAGAAGAGGGGTTGGAAGGTGGGGAGTTTGGAGGTTCGGAGAGAAGAAACCCTATATTCATTAGTGATGGAGAAAGGGCTCCTCGGACTGGGCCGAGGACAAACTTTCCCTCAGAACACTTAGCAAAATCCCATTTGAGGATCTTGTAAACCCGCACCAACTGTTGTAATGCTTACTAATTCCTAGTCCTTCTACCCACTCTCTATAAATTTATTGTATCAGGGTACTTCTCTCGCCGACATGGGATTAAGGTGTCAAGCCTTACACTACAAGGCCAGCCCTTGGTGAGGTAAAAATCCTGAACCCCCACGTCGCGTGGAAAAGAGGGTCCCTACAATTAGCGCCGTCTGTGGGGAGGACTTGAGAATTAACAAGTATAACGGTTGGTGTACAACATTTTCTTCCAAGTTAAAAAAAAAAAAAAACACAAACAACAGCAACGCACTTATTCAAAGGACAATCATCATAAAGAAATGAAAGATGCGAGAAGTAAAGTAAACGAAATGTGGCTACTTCTTTTATTAATAAAAAAAAAGTTACATCATACAACAAATGCTTAGGTCGGCTTGTTCTAAAGCTAACTACAAAGGTAAATGCTTAGGCAGGCTTGTTTTAAAACTAATTACAAAGGCAAATGCCTAGGCAGGCTTGTGTTGAAGCTAAAAAGAGAAAAAAGAAGAAAAAGACCTAGGCAGGCTTGTTTTAAAGCCAAGCCATGAATGGAGGGAGAGGTGGAGATAGACCTATGCTAAGGCCGTCCACAGCTCCCCAACCAGCATGGGCGGCGATTTGAAGGAGAAGGAAGAAGAGGCCGCGGCGCCTGACGGTCCAACCCCAAGATTCCTCCTGGATTCCCTCCCAGTCCCACGACAACCGGGCACTGGCGAATCACTACCAGCTTGGAAGGCCGGTCGACTCGCCTGCGAAGGAGGGACGTTATGTTCCTTTCGGATCCCCCTCCTAACTGCAAGGGAAGTCCTCTCTCTGGCTAGGTTGAAAAGAAGGAGGATCTTTTGCCTCCACTTATACCGCCTCCACTGTGTCGTCTAGGATCGGGGTGCCATCCTCGGCTCATGAAGGGGGCTCGGCTTCCTTCCCCTTTTTTAAAGGCCACTCCACCCCCTCAAGCAAAGGTTATTATTTTGGCAAACGAAGAGCTTTGAACCCCTATTGAACCCAAAGTGTCTGTGAAATTTGAAGAAAGGGTTACCCCGAAACGTCTTATATAGAAGGCAAGAGTTGGTGAAAACCAGACTGCATAGAATCCTAAGGAGGAGTTATTGGAGGTATTAAATTCCCCCAATTTCCCAAGAGCCTATTAGCCGCTGGATCCTCGTAAATCCGCAAGGATATTAATGAAGACGCACCTCGCGTACCAAAGCGTCAAACGCATTACTCAAATACCCTAAAAGACGCCTCGTAATTAGGAACAGCGTGCCGGGCCAAGGGGCCAGGCCGAAGAAGGGTCCCCCATCGGCAAAGCAAGCTCAAGGCCATTATCACTCCAAGGGCAGACTCTCCAACGAGGAGGATGAGCTCTCCCACTCTAGGCTACTTTAAGAACTAAGTACTAGACAGAACTAAGGTATTGCATGATCCTCGGACTCAAACCTATAGGGAAACTAGTTACTTCAGAAAAACCAAGTGTTAGATAGAACCAAGACCTTACATGGTCCTCGGATTCAAGCCTATGGGGAAACTAGTTACTTTAGAAAAACCAAGTATTAGACAGAACCAAGGCCTTGCATGGTCCTCGGACTCAAGCCTATGGGGAAACTAACTATTTCAAGAACTAGGTGCTAGACAGAACCAAGGCCTTGCATGGTCTTCGGACTCAAACCTATGGGGAAACTAGTTACTTTAGAAAAATCAAGTGTTAGACAGAACTAAGGCCTTGCATGATTCTCAGACTCAAGCCTATGGAGAAACTAACCACTTCAAGAACTATGTACTAGACAGAACCAAGGTATTGTATGGTCTTCGGACTCAAACCTACGGGGAAACTAGATACTTCAGAAGAACTAGGTACTAGACAGAACCAAGGTATTGCATGGTCCTCGGACTCAAACCTATGAGAAAACTAGTTACTTCAGAAAAACCAAGTGTCAGACAGAACCAAGGCCTTACATGGTCCTCGGACTCAAGCCTATGGGGAAACTAACTACTTCAAGAACTAGGTACTAGACAGAACCAAGGTACTGCATGGTCCTCGGACTATGGTCCTCGGACTCAAACCTATGGGGAAACTAGTTACTTTAGAAAAATCAAGTGTTAGACAAAACCAAGACCTTGCATGATTCTCGGACTTAAGCCTATGGGGAAACTAACTATTTCAAGAACTAGGTGCTAGACAGAATCAAGGTATTGCATGGTTTTCGGACTCAAACCTATGGGAAAACTAGTTACTTCAAAAAAATCAAGTGTTAGACAGAACCAAGGCCTTGCATGGTCCTCGAGCTCAAGCCTATGGAGAAACTAACTATTTCAAGAATTAGGTGCTAGACAGAACCAAGGTCTTGCATGGTCTTCGAACTCAAACCTATGGGGAAACTAGTTACTTCAGAAAAATCAAGTGTTAGACAGAATCAAGGCCTTGCATGATCTTCGGACTCAAGCCTATGGGGAAACTAACCACTTCAAGAACTAAATACTAGACAGAACCAAGGTCTTGCATGGTCCTCGAACTCAAACCTATGTGGAAACTGGATACTTCAGAAGAACTAATTACTAGACGGAACCAAGGTATTGCATGGTCCTCGGACTCAAACCTATGGGGAAACTAGATGCTTCAGAAGAACTAAATACTAAACGAAACCAAGGTATTGCATGGCCCTCGGACTTAAACTTATGGGAAAATTAGATACTTCAGAAGATAAGTATGTGGTCAGCTGGAGCGCAATTAAAGCTAAGATTGAGCAAGTAAAAGAAAAAAGAAGAGATAATACAAATAGGACGAATGAGAGAAAACAAAATACGCACTTCATTGAGTCTTTAAGTGTTATACAAAGCAAAAGTGCCATTACAATGCTTTAAAAAAAAAAAAAAAAAAAAAAAAAAAAAAAAAAAAAAAGGGAAGAAACAAACAAACAAAGCGAGGGCACCATGGAGGATCATTCCTTCAACTCCGCCTCAATCCCTCCCTTAAGGGGCTGGGCAGAAGAGGTCTCAGGGCCCTTGCCACCCTCGCCTGGGGCCACAGCCTGGGGAAGGTTAGCCGAAGGAAATACCTCCTCAACGTGAGGGGCCTGAATATTAGCTAAGGGGTTCGCAGCCTCCTTGGGCGCATCCGCGGTGGGACTCTTGCTCATCTCAACGGCCCTAGGAGGATCAGCTTCCTTTGCGGGCTTGTCCGAAGTGGTAGCAACCGGGGCGTCTTCATCAAGAGCAGTCCCAACTCCCCTAGGAGTCACCTCGGCTTCGGAGCTAGAGGGAGCAGCCTCACGAATGGCAGGAGGGTAGTACACATTCTCTACCTTCCACAGGTCAGATGAAGCCTTCACACTTGCTTGTTTCAAGGTTTCATTCCACACTTGGGAATAGTAAAGCCTGCATACCCCAAGCATTTGGGTTCTAAGGGTGGCTTCTGTATCAGCCACCCCTGACTCGTAGGCCTCCTGCACGGCCTCACCTTTGGAAGCCTCGGCCTCATCCCTGGCAGACTCAGCCTCTTCCTTGGCCTTCAAGGCCTTATCCCTGGCGGACTCAGCAACGCCTCTGGCCCCCTCTGCCTCAAGCACCCTCTTTTCCAGGGTCTCAATCTCCCCTTTGGCAACCCTCAGCTAATCCTCTGCCTAGAGCAGGCGCTCCGTTTGATCATGGGCCTGCCTTTGGGCGCTAGCTAGACTTGACTCGGCGATGTCTCTAACCTTCTTCATTTCCTCCAACTGCTCCCTCGCTTTGGAAAGATCGGCCTTGGAGACTTTGAGGGTTCGAGCAACATCTAGCATCTTTTCACGTTCCAGGCCCGCGGCCCTACTTTGACTATTAGCAACATCCTCTAACATAAAGGTAGCCTGGATGGTCTGCCAATTGAAACCAATGCACGATGAATAAGAAGCCAAAAGACAGGAAGCCATGAGAATCACAAGTAATCAGAAAACTTACCATGCCCAAACATTGCTTGAGGTCGAGGAAAACCTTCTTGCTCCTCTAAACCTCCAGCTGGGCCATATCCACGGGGAGCAGCAAGGATCTCCCCAATGCGTCAGCCACCTGCGCACCCTCGTCCCCTCGAGGATTCCGGAGAGAGGTATCGTCTAGCAAAGGCTTCCCATGGAGCATGGGGGCAGGGAGCCAAGCTTGGGCCCCGGGCTGGACGGTGACCTGTTTCTCCTAACCTCGGCGCCCAGCCTTCAGCTGCTTCGATGGCTGCCTAGCATCGCCGTCGCCCTGAGAAGGATCAGATTCCTCACCCCCTCTAAGCCTCTTTCCTTTGTCCCTTTTCGGCCAAGGATTGGTGGGCTTGGACCCAGATGGCGAACCCTACTGGGGTGGGGGAGGGGGAAGCTTGGGAGGAGACTTCCCCAGTGCATCCTTCCTCGGCGCATCCTTCCCCGGCTGCCCCTCAAGCAAAGCCAGCAGGCTCGTCTGGGGTCGCTTCTTAAAAATCATCTTCGACCTAGAAGAGGCTTCTTCAAATAAAAGGTTCGCTTCAGTTAAGCTAGGGTCACCCAAATCGCCAGGAGGGTCCTCAGGCGAATGAAATTAGTCGAACACGTCAAACTTGTCCTCGGATGGACCTGAGTCAGCAACTTCCTATTTTCCTGGCTCTCCCCCTTCGGCCTTAGCAACTTGAGACGATGAAGATGTACCTACCAACGGTACGCCCTTCGGAATAGGAGATCCTTTGGGGATCAAAAATCCATGCTCGACTACCGTTATCTTCTGCAGCCGAGGATCTTTAGCTCGGATCACGTACTTCAGAGTCGAGAATGATGTTTGAATTGGGTCGTACCCCAGAATCTTGTGAGCAGCCTTAACCTAATCGTCGGCCTCGTTCACAAAGATCTCCGACCTCAATATGGTCTGTAAATCCTCCTTATTAACCAAGCCGAAGTCACGCTCAAAAGCGTTTGGATCTGCATAAAAGAAAACAAAGTCCCTATTAACAACCAAGCAAAGAAGAACACGAAGGCACAAGAAATTAAACCCTCTCCTAAGTCTGAATGTCCCACCTGGGGTACCCTCCACTGTTGGACAATGAAGGCCATCGTGCTACTCTCCGGACACAATGAGGAAGTATTTGTTTAACCCCTTGCTGGACTCAGGCAGGCACTGAATGAGCCGGACCCTATCATCCCTCGTCTTCAGGTAATAAGACTTCCCCCTAAGGCGCTGGAGGTTGTAGCACTAGTTTACATTGTGGTGGGTTAAGCCTAGCCCCATCTTCTCAAACAGGGCATCCACATAGCCTAGGATCCTAAATACATTGATGGCACACTGGGTGGGAGATAAGCCGGAGTGCTTGAGATAATCCCTGATCACTGGCCCCATGGGGATCCTCATACCACCCTCCAAAAAGGCGATTCTAGGAACTGCCACCTCACTCTCTTTTCTCTTGGTGCTCCACTCTCCATCTCCACAGTACCTCAAACCCACTGTATCGGGGATCTTATAATCAGCAACGAATTTCTTCATTGCCTCCTCAGACTCAACTAACTTCTTAAACCTACCCATCCTAAGGAACTAACAAAGGGCTTAAGGAAAACGAAGGAAAAAGAGAAAGAGGAACAAGAAGACAAAGAACTCAGATAGAAAGTATGAACCAGGAAGAGAAGAGAACTTACAGAAATGAGGAAAGGCTCCTCGAACAGGCCTTTTTGTGTTGAAAGGAGGCGTACGGACGAATGAAGGCTTGGTCAAGTTCAGCGTATGTGCACAAGAGCTCTTGAATGTAAAAGTGAAGGGACAAATTAGTTCAGTTGGGTATTTATACCCCCAATTAAAAAGTAACCGCACAGGCATTCCTGCCTATTAAGTCAGAAGCATCCCTGCCGTCCATTCATCATCACACTGTTGAACGTGGAGGACATAGGACCGCCAAAATTTAATGAAGGTGTGTCCCAGGTACCGAAACGTCAGGATTGTTCCTAGAGCAGTTAAAAGGATTTTGGTACTGACAGGAGGATAAGATTCGCTAGGCCAGGACGAAGACCCAAGGACATCAAAATCCTCCTCCCCGCCCAAGGAGCCAGGCAGCAGAATTTTGAAGGGCTATTGTGGGGCCCAAAGATTTGGCAACCCCGGCCCACTCCATGTCTGGCCCAAGGCCCATGCTGAGGACAATGCAGCGTCCGAAGATGAGCAAGAGAGGCCCAAACTGTCAGGAGCATTACTGAGGACGAACATGTCCTCGACCGGCTGATATTGGAGAAAGGAGTTGTTATCGCCACATTAAAAGCACACAACTGACACTCTGGCCGCATTAATGAGGAATTGACCATTGAACAATAATGCCTTGGTTACTTCAACTAACAAGAGGACTGGAAAGGCGGCTGATGGGACAAGCCCTCAGACACAAGCTCGGATGATCAACAAGTGGAATGCAGATATTAGCTTAATATGGCTATATAAAGGAACGAACCCCCAGAGAAGAAGGGTTGGAAGGTGGGGAGTTTGGAGGTTTGAAGAGGAGAAACCCTATGTTCATTAGTGATGGAGAAAGGGCTTCTCGGACTGGGCCGAGAACAAACTTTCCCTCAGAACACTTAGCCAAATCCCATTTGAGGATCTTGTAAACCTGCACCAACTATTGTAATGCTCACTAATTCCTAGTCCTTTTACCCACTCTCTATTAATTTATTGTATCGGGGCACTTCTCTCGCCGACGTGGGATTAAGGTATCAAGCCTTACACTACAAGGCCAGCCCTTGGTGGGGTGAAAATCCTGAACCCCTGCGTCGCGTGGAAAAGAGGGTCCCTACAAATACTTATATCTATTACTACCTATATTATTCTCTTCTTCTACCTACAACTTTACAAGTACGTATTTGTTTACTCTACTTTTTTTTTTTTCCATCAAATTGAATATATTTTGTGTATTTGTTTAAGTTGATTTTCTTAAGTTTAATCCAATTTAGAGAATTGTTATGGATTGTCAATTGATTTTTTTTTTCTTCATAATGTTAGTTTGATTATTTAGAAATTATATAAGAAATTGAGCTTTCATGTCTAATTAACTAAGAAATTAATTTTTTTAGTTTTGCAGTAACTCTTAGTCTGTGAATCTGTGATTGATATTTGGAAAGATTAATTTATGTACTACATATGTAGGAAGGTTAATTTTGTGTTTCCAAGCTTACTTGGTTAACTTTTTTTTTTTTTTTTGGTAAATAGCTAAATACTCGGTTAACTGTGTTATTATTTCTGAGGCTTACTCAGTTTATTATGTATTTTTAAGGCTTAATAAATACTGTAAATATTATTTTTTAAATTTATTATACTCTTTGCAATTGTTGTGCATCTTATTAATATGTTATTATGTTTGTGATTGTTGAAGAGTGTAAAAATTTTACTTTTCATTTTTCTCTATCAAAATTTCTTTTGTTTTAGATTTTTTTTTAAATAGATATAATTTTTTTAGTTTTATCTTATTCTCCTATAATTTCTAAGATGATAAAAATATTAATTTGATTACAATATAAATTCTAATCCTTTTATTATTAATTTATTTTTTACTAATTTTTTTTTCTCTTCACACACTGTTACCTTTTTTTTTCTTTGGATTTCCTCTTTACATGCCACTTATTTTTACGATTTAGATTTTAGCTTCACAATTCTACAAATTTATAGATAAAAACAACTTATTATTTGTTCTTATCAACTATTGCTTTATCACTAATTTTTAGATAAAAATAACAAAATTTTTAATATATGTGCTAATGCTATCTCACCAAATTTTAAAGTTAAAAAATTAAAAAAAAAAAAAAAAAAAAAAAAAAAAAAAAAAAAAAAAAACCAACGTGCATAGTTAGGAAGAATTAGACATGTGCATGAGTAGGAGAGTTATAATCTATATTTATTTGCTTATTGAGATAAAATCAATCTTTATTATGATTTTTTACTCTTCATACACAGTTACTTTTTTTTCTTTTCCTTTTTATGTGAATAGAAGGAGTTACGTACACATTGGAATATACATACAATCCAAGTCTACTTGGTAACCCCATAAAGTCATTTATTTATTTATAAAAAATAAAAATAAAAACATAAATTTATTACCTGATTTTTCGTTTTTTTTGATAACTCAAGTCTTTTTCCAATAGAGACAGACCGATTAGAGAGAAACATTCATGGCTAGGCCCCTTTGAAATTATCAAGTTAGGATTATGGGTGTCATTTATGTGAGTTGAAAATTTTTTATGATTATTATTATTTGAGATTATCTATTAGATAAAATTATTATGATTTTTTTTTTTTTTTGAGATTATCTTTTAGATGAAGACTTTTGAATCCTAATTAAGTTAGGATTTCTAATATATATATATATATAGAGAGAGAATTTTTTTAGTGTATTCTTATATATTCCCATCACGAATGCTTCTTCTTTCTGTTTTTTATTTTTTATTTATTTTTTTGATAGAAAGTAAAAACACCACTTATTATTCTAATCAGTACTATCCCCTATTATCAATAATTCTCATTCTCTCATAATTTCTATGATGATTAGAAATCTAACTCTCTTTTTGTTTTGTTTTGTTTTTTCTTATTACTTAGGTTCTTATTACTTAGGCAATTTCATATTTGTGAAATCAATAGTAGAATGCTTTATCAAACCTACCATCCACACTATTGCAAGTATGTATTTCTCTTCTTCGTTTTTGTGTGTGTGTGTGTGTGTGTTTTTTTTTTTTTTGGGAAGACTTTGCTTATGAGTCATAAAGGCAATTTTAAATCCATGAAATCCATTATATAAACCATTATAAATATTTACACTTTATCTATTTATTATTTAAGAATGATCAAATTTAGTATTCTCTCCTACAAGGGTTTGTATTTGTGTTATGTTTAATTTACATATACTTTTCTATTAAATTGTTTAATTTACATATACTTTTTTATTAAGCCATGCATCGCACGGGCATAACACTAGTAATTTAATATAATAGAACTTGCATATTGCATACCGTCCATGTATTTGTGACTCACTAATTATAGCTACTAATTTTTATGATAGTTTTGATAATATTTACTTGTTTTTAAATAATAAAAAAATTACATAAATTTTTTTATTAAGGCATAAATGCACTTTTAGTATCTACATTTTGGCTTTTTTTCCATTTTGGTCCTACATTTTAATTTTACCATTTTTAGTCCCTAAACTAATTAATGCGTATTATTTTCGTCATTTTCGTCAGTCAACTGACGGAAATATCTGATGTGGCTAAAGAAGGAATTAAAATATTATAAAAAATGCCACATCAGCATCTAATTTTTTTTAAAATAATTTATCAATTTTAACTCAATAAAAAAAGAAAAAACAGAATTAAAACAATAAAATACATAAATTTAGATCTAATTCATTTTGAACAAGAACACACAAGAACATGATCACAGATTTAAATATCAACACAAGAACATAAGAGCACAAACCCATAACCAAATACAAACTCAAATTTAAAAACACAAAGAACACAATAACAAACTAAATCTTTCCTCTGCCCATTCAATCTCTCTGCCCATTCTGTCTTTTTGATTTCTCTTTCATCTGCTCCAAACCCAGACCACCCATGGCTAGAGAACCATCCCAAAATCCCAAAATCAAAACAACCATCCCAAAATCCCTACCCTAACCCGACAAATAGAGAAAGAGGTAGAGGAAACTGGGGACGTGAGAGAGAGGGAGGGAAGATTGAGAGAAAGAGCCAACGAGTAGATGCCAGAGAGGGTTTGGGTGGTGGATTGATTTGGAGCCGCCGAGTTTTTGCCTTTCTTAGAGAATCTGAATTTGGAGAAACCGAGTTTTTGGGTTCTTAGAGTTTTTGAGTTTCTAGGTTTGCTGGAGCAGTTGAGCTTTTGGGTTTGGAGCCGCTGAGTTTTTGGGTTTCCTGAAGAATCCAAAAATAGCTCTCTCTCAGTGGAGGCAGTGGGGTCGATTAGGGTGATGAGTCGGTTTGGGTAGTGGGTGTGTTGTGTTTACTGAGACGGGGGGTGTGTTGTGTTGGTGGGGCCCAGATTGGTGGTGGTGTTGTGTTGTTGTGGCCCAGATCGATGGTGGAGTTGTGTTGTTATGAATCCCAAATTAGTGGTTCTCAAACCTCTCTCTACCTCACCCTTACTCTTTTCCTCTCTCTAAGGTTGATTTGGAAGTTTTTAGCTTAGAATTTGTGTGGATTTGATATGGGTTGGGGTTTGTGGGGTTGATTTAGTTTATTATTGTGTTCTTAAATTTGAGTTTGTGGTTGGTTCTAGGTTTGTGTCTAATGTTCTTAGGTTGATGTTTAAATCTGTGACCATATTCTTGTGTTTTCTTGTTCAAAATGAATTAAATCTAAATTTATGTATTTTATTGTTTTTAATTTTGTTTTTTCTTTTCTTTTTATTTAGTTTAAATTGATAAATTATTTTTTTAAAAAAAATTAGATGCTGATGTGGCATTTTTTATAATATTTTAATTCCTCCGTCAGCCATATTAGATATTTTCATCGGTTGACTGACGAAAAGGATGAAAATAATACGCGTTAATTGGTTTAAAAAATAAAAGTGGTAAAATTAAAATGTTTAGACCAAAAAAAAAAAAAAGTCAAAATATAGAGACTAAAAGTGCATTTACGCCTTTAGGTAATCTCTCTATTGCAAGAGTAACCAAGTGATTTAAATAATTGAAAAGCCTTTTTGCAGGCAGCTCTTGTAATTGTAACTTGTAGTAGGCTCGAGATGTACTTGAAACGACATCGTTTGGGGGGTATGATTGTGTAAATGTACATTGTGGCTTGTAAGGCAGACCACTATTTTATTTATTTATTTTTTTACAAATAAATAAATGTAGCATGAAGATGATCGATGATTGGGTTCGAAAAGGGCAAGAAATTTTCCTTTCTTTATCCCTCAAATATAGTAGTATCAAAAAATTAATTATGTTTTAATAGTATAGCTTAAACACATTAAACTAAACCCACAATTTTATATAAGAGGAGGAAAAACCATTTGAACTAGAGTTCATTAATTTCATATGAAAATCATAACTCCACTTCTATTTTTTTTTGATAAGTAAAATCATACCTCCACTTTCTTATCCAAGTTGTAAAAAAATATAGCTTCTTAATGGTATTGTGATTTGTGAAAGTGTTGGTTAAGGAAACAAAATCTAAAAGATGCGTATGCTGGGGTAGAACTTTTGGTCTGTAGGACTGCATTGCCTTCTGTGTCAACCCAAAAAGAAAGAACAAAAAACGGGTTGGATAAACATTTTTTAGTCAATCACATGCCCTTTTATTGATTCAAGCCCAAAACAAACTTGTATGAATTCAATACAGATATTCATATATGGATTCATCCAGCAATTCTAGTTTGATCAATAAAGACATTGCTCGTCCAGGCAAAAAATTATCTTATGCAGCCGCTTCATCACAGCTTGTGAGGCCCACAAACCTACTACCTCCTCATCTAGAGGATGCATCATTGTGATTTTTTATTAAACAGCAACGCATATAAGATAAAAATACGGAACACGAAAAGGGGGGAAAGAGACCAACATTGATCCAAATCTAGAAGCCTGAAGGGTTCGTTTAGTTCATGAAACTAGGATTAGAATTTTATTAGCCAATGGATATCTCATCTTGAATTGTTGATGAAGATAATAATGATTATGTATTCAATAATCCATGGTACAAAATCGTGTTTCATATTTTCCCTTGAAGGTGAATCCGAAATATAAGCATACAAAATTATTCACCAATTATGCTGGAAAATAAAATTTGGCAAATTGCAGTATTACTCATTGGGAAAGACCCATTCCTTTTCAGAACACTAAAGCAGTAAAGATAGTGAAGGTGAATGTCACCATCATCATCACACTCTGAAAAACTCAAAAAACAAAGAGAGAGAGGGGTAACCATCTCTTGTGAAAGCTAATTCTCTAGTTCAACAAAATTAGAAACATACAATTAAACAAAATATGATGCAGAACTTTTGGCTGGTACCTAGAACAAGAACGCGTTGGCCATATTATAGTGTTGTTGCAAATCCTGCCAGCAAAAAAAAAAAAAAAAAAAAAAAAACAAAGTCAATGACTTGAAATAAAGGCAACTTGTGTCACAATAAAGAGAAACTAAGAACAAAAATATTTGCAACAGCAACTACCTTCAGAAGTCTACAACAGCAATCAGAAATCCAAAAATAGATGATAGGAGACAAACTTGATTTAACCACAAATTTCATGCAGCCAAAAGGAAATACTATGATCTAGGGAGTCATAACTGTTTGACATGGACCACATAATTGATATATTGCCTCTTCTTCCATCTTTTTTTTTTTGATAAATAACGTAAGAATATTATTAATAATAAAAAAATTGCCAAACCGAGTACATTGGGGATGTACTATGGGGGCACAAATCAAGAAACAAAAGAACAACGGTCAAGAAAAGTAGAAAAGGAAGAACAAGAAAAATGGGAAAAGACCACACTCCATTCAAAGAGAGTGTGTAAGAACAAAGACTTAAGCTCTAGCAAAGAACGTTCACAACCCTCAAAGCTTCTAGTATTTCTTTCACGCCAAATGCACCAAATCAAGCAATGAGGTACTAATTTCCAAACATCCATGTGACGATGTCGCGCAAACTTTCCTTGCCAAGCCTCAAACAACTCAAGAACAGTATGAGGCATAACCCATTGAAGACCAAACAAGCAGAAAACCAAAGACCACAACTCCCAAGCTATGGAGCAATGAAGTAGCAGATGATCCACCGACTCCCCACACCTCTTACACATATAGCACCAATCAATCACTATCACTCGTCTTTTACGAAGGTTATCTGTTGTTAAGATCTTACCTAAGGAGGCAGACCAAGAAAAGAAAGCCACCCTTGGAGGAACCTTCGATTGCCATATCATTCTCCAAGGAAAGGAAACAAAAGTAGGAGGGTAGAAGTAGCTATAATAACCTTTAACCTCAAAACCTCTATTTCTTGCAGGCTTCCAACAAACCTTATCTGGGCCAAACCCCCGCACTGACGAAGAATAGACCAACCCCATAAACCGATCAAAGGCTTCTTCTTCCCAATCTTGTGGAGGACGACGAAATTGCACATTCCAGTGAAACCTCCCAACAAACCAACCCATAACTTCTGCCACCAAAGAATCCTTTGACCTACTAAGACCATAAAGCTCCGGAAAGGCCTCTTGTAAAGTACAATCCCTACACCACACATGCTTCCAAATTTCACTCTAGTACCATCCCCCACATCATACACTAGAAATTTAGAGAAGTTCAACTAGCCACTTCTAATGTATCTCCACAGACTGACCCCATAAGAACTTGTCACCTTTTTCATACACCAACCACCCCAAATGTTCCCATATTTTGCCTCTATAACCCTCCTCCATAAAGCATCAGTCTCCATGCCATACCTCCACAACCATTTTCCTAGCAAGGCAGAATTAAAGTTTTCCAACCTTCTTATACCCAACCCCCCAACCTTCAAAGGTCTACAAACCTTGGCCCAATTAACTAAATGTATTTTGGGTTCACCACCAATCCCATTCCACAAAAAATCTCTTTGTAATTTCTCCATACGCTTTGCCACCTTACTCGGTAAAGGAAAAAGGGAAAGAAAGTACGTAGGTAAAGACGAGAGCGAGCTTTTAATGAGAGTCACCTTACCCCCTTTAGATAAATACATTCTCTTCCAACCTGCTAATCTCCTCTCCATTCTCTCTAAAATAGGATTCCAAACAGAGAAGACTGCCCACACCCCAGCAGACCCACCAAATCCTCCAACTTGGGCACCCCACCAACAGGAACCAACTTCGATTTCCCCAAATTAATACGCAGCCCTGACACCTCCTCAAATCTAGCAAGAATCGCCCTCAAATTAACAATCTGAGAAGGTTCAGCATCACAAAAAATCAGAGTATCATCTGCAAATAAAAGATGAGACACCATTACTGATGAATCAGCCGTACTACCCACAGAAAAGCCTGAGAATTGCCCAGCGGAGGCAGCCACATCCAACATACGACTTAAGGCCTCCATCACAGTATCAAACAACAATGGAGATAAAGGGTCTCCTTGCCGAAACCTCCTAGAACTTCCAAAGAAATCAAATGGGCTACCATTGATCAGGATGGAAAACTTTACAGTTGAGATGCAATACCTAATCCATTTTCTCCATTTCTCTGAGAAACCACAACGCTGAAGCATATACATTAAAAAATCCCAACTCACATGATCATACGCCTTCTCCAGATCCAATTTACACAACACACCTGGAACTCTTGACTTCAATCTACTATTAATACATTCAGACGCAATCAAGACGGAATCCAAAATCTGTCTGCCCTTCACAAAAGCATTTTGAGAATCCAAAATAAGCCTATGCGCCACCCTACGAAGCCGATTAGCCAACACCTTAGAAATAATCTTATAAATCCCACCAACTAAACTAATAGGCCGAAAGTCCTTTACCTCCACAGCATCCACTTTCTTAGGGATAAGGGCAAGGAACGAAGCATTAAGACTCTTCTCAAATACTGACTGAGTATGAAAATTATGGAATACAGCCATAATTTCTATTTTCAAAACACCCCAACAAGACTAGAAGAATGCCATGGAAAAGCCATCCGGGCCAAGTGCCTTATTACCATTTAAATCATTGATCACCCCAAACACCTCTTCTTCCTCAAAAGGCCTATCTAACCAACTTGCATCTTCCATCGAGATACTAAAAAAATCCACATCATCTAAGACAGGTCTATGAGCCACATCCTCAAAATAAAGTTGCCTATAGAACTGAGAAATACAGTGAGCTATAGCAACCGGATCCGAAGACAACACCCCACCCACCATAAGCCTATCAATAGAATTAGCCCTCTTATGAGAGTTAGCTATACGGTGGAAAAACTTAGTATTCTTGTCTCCCTCCCTAACACAGAGAACTCTAGATTTTTGCCTCCAACATATTTCTTTCAACAGAGTAACTTTTTCTAACTCATCACGAATTCTTCCCATTTCTACCCTTTCCTCCGCTAATAATCCTCGGCTCTCCTCCATATTCTCTAAAACACTCAGGTCCTTCCACAATTTTTTAGTCTGAACTTCAACATGACCAAACACCTCCACATTCCATCTTTTCAGATCATTTTTTAAGAGCTTTAATTTATTAGCCATAATAAAACTCGGTGCACTATGGATTTGATAGGAATCCCACCAAGACCGAACCCTATCCACAAAACCCTCGTCCTTGAGCCACATATTCTCAAATTTAAATGGCATATTCCATCTTCTTCCATCTTGGATAGCAAGAATACTAGAAGTTTGAAAATAAACAGAAAATAAACAGAAAATTAAACAAATAATGGTTTTTTCTTTTCCTTTATTTTGGGGGGACTAAAATATGACTTCTATAAGAAGGCGAATAAATTTAAAACTGTGCAATTGCATTTCATCCTGCACAGAACACAGCAACCTCTGTATTTATCCATCTCTTGTCCTCTCTTACGCCACCTCATCTCACATTAGATATTAGATACTCGTCCGCTTGCTTTGGCAAAAGCATTTGTTTCAACATAAAAGGTGTTACCAGAAGTTAAAGGTCTAGACAAAGTGTGCATTGTTTCCTCTCCCAAAAATAAAGTAAAGAACATTGTAGGCCACCAAGACCACAAGCCATTTTCTTTGTTTTGAACATTATGTCACGTTTACAGTGAAACAGCAAGCACAAGAGGCCAAAATGAATTCATGACTTAATTTTTTACAGCCTTCCTCAAAAAAATTTATCTGCATACGAAAGAAATTTCAGCTGTGTTAAAGAAGGGTCCGTTTTTAGGTGATGTCAAGGTTCCAGTTATATTCATGTTGAACTACCAAAGCTAAGCAGGAAGCATCCAACTCAGCTCCTCACAAAAGGGCCATAATCACTTCATCCCTAGAGGTGAGAAACCCCAACGTTCCACTCTGAAAACTCATATGAATACTCCCTTGCATCCTCAAAAGATTAACCTATCCATCCAACATATTCCTCTCTTTTTTATGATCAAAACCATTATTATCCATATGAACAAGGTAAAATACCCTGGGAATCAGTGGTCAGTTCGTTGACCATTTTCTACAAAGCATGACCCTCAAGAGATTACAAGTAGATGTATAGATATTTAAGGCCACAATCCAAAACGATACATCAAATTGACAACCACCTAAAGATAATTGAAACCAAACCAAAAGGAAAGTTCGAAATTTGAAGCATACCTTCTGATAGACAACCCCAGTTGTCATTGTACACAGACAGCAATGAAGTTAACAATGCAGAAGCAGTAACACTATGCAATGGCATTAGAGATTGCTGCACACCAGACAACTCCACAGGAAGCCTAAAACACCAACATTAATAAGCTTCAAAAAAAAGTCTTACATTACAACCTATCTAATAACACACAGAAATAGCCCAAAAATAGTTTAACAAGTTACATAGTTACTAAACTGATGTACCACACAAACAAAACATATATCTAAGGCTCTATTTAGTTGCTAAGAAAACGAAGCACAATAAATTAAACTAAAACATTAAATACCAAACATATACTATAATCTGGGACTTATCAAAAGCTTAAAACTTGGTCAGGTTTCTTGGTCAATATTCATAAAATAAAACAAACCCAAAATGCAAATTCCACTCTTTTCCTCAAATTCTCGGCAACCAAACAGAACCAACCTGGAGAGTATGCGCTTGTGAACAGAGAGTCGGGAAGCAGAGTTGGGCCCAGCAGAGGCGAGCCCAAGCCCACTCAATCTCGAAGCTTTGGAAGCGAAAGTAGTTGATGAAGATGAAGATGAAGATGAACTACAGCTCAGTAGGGTTTTGGAAGAGATTTGTAGGGTTCTTCTCGCATAGTTAGCCGCCATGGTTTTACTTCTTTCTTTGCTTCGTGAAGGAAATGGAATCGATGAAAGAAGGGGGTTGTTTATGGGCTGGGCCTGTTACAATTTGGGCTTTATTTTGATTTAGTATGGGCTGGGCCAATGTGGGATAAGATTAGCTCAAGAAGAGTTTGGACCTTTTATGGGCTTAATATTAGCAATTAAAGGCTAAGATGAAGAGATAATGGGGCCTTCACTGGGCCTCTTGGAGGGAAGCAGCAGCCAGGAGAAGAAAATTGGACTAATATTAGAATAGTAGTATATACTATACACACACATTTGTGTTAAGAGAATGTATGATGCGTGCTATAAGATATGGGCCAGAGTTGTAGGTGCCTTGGTTGGGCCAAGAGTGGAATAAGATTAACCAAAAAAGAGTTGGGCTTTTTATGGGCTTGATGGTAAGCAATTAAAGGCTAAGCTGAAGAAATATCTGGGCCTCCACTGGGCTGATAGAGGGAAGCATCGGCTGAGGTAACAGAAGTGGACTTATGTTAGTGTTAGTTTGATATAATTTATAAAGTTGTATATTCTATTTTAGGGTTTAAAAAAAAAAAAAAAAAACTACTTACAAATTGGAGAGAGTTTATTCCACATTAATATTTTAGTTCTTAGATATGAAAATATACAAAGTATAAAGTCATTTAAAAATTTTAAATACCATGTTAGATACAATTTTAGATTTGTAATATTTAATCTGAATCATGAGATGAATCAATTTTAAATGGAGAAGATTTTAAATATCATCAAGAACACACCAACTTTACTTGCGAGTTTCAAAGACACCAGTAAGTAATTAATTAACTCTATTTCATTATTGTTGGAAATTACCTAAATTAAGAGGAAGTCCGGCTGGATTGAAGCCTAGAAACCTCTTAACACATGAATGAACCTGTTTTGGATTCAACAGCCAGTTGAGAAAATTGCATTTTAAATTCACACGAAAATTTTGTCATTTAGTATAAACTTTATTTTCTTTGGTGTGATTAGCATGACACAACCGAAAATTTCTAGTCTTCGGGAAACACAAATTTACCAGCAAGGTGGCATCCATCACCACATTAATCATGCCATATGTAGGGAATTCAATGCAAGCGCATAGTTGTGATTGATAGGCAGAGCACAATGGATTGAGATATGGTGATTGCACCATGCAATACCATTTTTTATCGTCAAGATTAAAAGTTCAAAAAGTTAATTTTCATGTCAACCCTTCGATCAAAATTTTTAACTTTTAACATTTTCATCACTTTACCTTCTTAACTATTTTCTTCCACAATTGCATGGTACAATAGCTAGACTATTGTACCTGATCTGAATCCGAGCTGAATTACATCTTTGTCCCACCACATTCTATGTATCAGTTCAAGCTGAAAGGGTGTTTAAAAACATTGCATAAGATGCGAATTCTAGGAGCATATTAGGGCCATTGACATGATCAATGAGTGCACTTTATTTGGGACATAGACAAGTCATGTATTATGGTTGAAAAAGAAAAAAAGAAGTCATGCTTTGTGTGGGCTTGGTAATTGCTTTTGCAGTTAGAAAAAGGCCTGTAATAATTGTATGGTGTATGATTTTTGACCAAATTATGGCTTGAATTTTCAGACAACAATCAGGAGGGCATGATCAGGTGCCACAACTTAAGGAAAAAAAAAAAAAAAAAAAAAAAAGGTGGATACCACCTAATTTTACAAGGGTAGGTTCGCTTTTGTCAACAAAGAGAGGCCAATATGTCTATAAAATGAGTAATAGTATGACCACAACTAATTTCAGACTAATTTTTATAATTATTTTACGTGACAGAGTATGATTGACTGTTTATTATTTTTACATGAAACTATTACTTTTTTTTTTATCACTTATCATCAACCACATCAGATAGTTGTGGAATTGGTTGTGAAGTGAGTTATGATCCTAACATTTTTCCTATGGTATTTCTCATGTTTGGACATGATCCAAATTGTCTTGGGGTTGGACAACTTATCTAGGATTGAGGGTATGGAATTTTTTTGGAAGCCTCAAAACCTGGTCAGTGAAAAATAAACATATGGCCCCATTAATAACAAACCTCTTAAAATTAGGTTGTGGTAAAACTATAAAAACTTACTCTCATGTGGTTTTGTTTGGGTTAATATGCTTAGTTCAAGTTTTCTTGATATGAAGTTGATTCTCAAGATGCTTATTGATCAATACTATTGGGATCTAGTAGGATTGAGGTTAAACTATTTGTGAACCCCTACAAGGGAACGTTTTGTAGTACCTCATTCTCATATGTGCTGCTATACTCGCACCCAATCAGGATTTTCGTCACCCGTACTCTTTTGAGTCTTTTCTATTATAGGAAAAAAAAAAAAAAAAAAAAAAAAAAAAAACAACAACAACAACAACAACAAAAACAAAAACAAAAATCATCAAATAGCTCACTCTCTGGTTGTGTTTTTCTTACATAAACTACTAGTATTTAACAAATGCATTGTTATCATTTACTAGCCACTAATCCGTGCTATGTACAGGCATCTATATATTTGTGAGGTAAACTAAAATAATTTTATAAAATCTTAAATTGATTAAGAAACTACATCATTACATGATTTGTTTTTGTATGACTTCAATTTGTATTATAATTTGACGAAAAAACCATTGCTTGAACGTGCAATGGCTTACAAAAGATTTGTTAGACAATTTCAAATACTACAAAAAAATAACTCAAAATTTCAGATATTAAAACTTTTGAAAGACCAAAAGATATTAAAGAATTAGATGATTCACTGCTTAGAAATTATTGAAACAAAACAAAATATATATGATTAAACAATAGAGAAATATAAGAGAAAGATGAGTTACATTCAAAAGAATAATTTCAATTATTGCAAGCTTTTTTATCTTGTAAAAAATGGCTAAAGAGCTAAAGAAAGTTTGATGGTTCATGTACAAAAATTTCTTTTTAAAAAATACATGAAAAATCATAAAATAAAATAAAATAATTTAACAAAGTAGAGGAGAAGAAAATAACATAAGAAGAACTCATACATCTACTTTAAGTTGGACTTATTAGAGAGATAGAATTTCACTCCTTATTAAGTTTGGATTAAACAAAATTAATTTTGTTTAAAAAAAAATGATAATGATGAGTTTGATTAAGTTGGATTTGTTAAAGAAATAGAGTTTCACTCCTTGTTAAGTTTGGACTAAACAAAAATAATTTTATTTAAATAAAATAATAATTTCATTTAAAATTGTGCTGACGTGAAAAATTGTGAGAGTTTCAGAGGTTTCGGATTAAATAAAAATAATTTTTTTTTAAAAAATTGATAATGATGATTTTGAGTTTAAGTTGAATTTATTAGAGAGATAGAATTTCACTCATTATTAAGTTTGAACTAAACAAAAATAATTTTATTTAAATAAAATGATAATTGTATTTAAATATTGTGCTAACGTGAAAAATTGTGAGAGGTTCAGAGATTTTAGTTATATATATATATAGAGAGAGAGATTAGAGTAATACTGCATGCACAACAATTTTCATAATAGGTTTTACAATAGCATTTTATTGGAAAATTTTTATTGATTCTCATCTAGATATATATTAAGGGTCGTGGTGCCAAGTGTCTTTAAAAAAATTGTTAATATAAACCATTTTAAAAAAGTTTTTATACTATTTTTATAGGAAATTGAAAAATCTGCCAAAATATTAATTGATTTATTTCTTTTCCTATAAAAATTTTTTAAAAATAATTCACTAATAAATGTTCTCAAGGAATTCATTAACTTTTCTCATATAATAAATAGGGTAAACTATGTATTTGGTCTTTATCTTATATATCATATTTTAATTTGGTCCCTAATCTTTTAGTATTTTTTCAATTTAGTCCTTACAGCTATTTTTTGGATGAAAATTGATAACGCATCTAATGGTCAAAATAAAAAAATTAGCTTTCGTTGATGTGACAATACATTATAATTTTATTTTGACCGTTTGACATGTTATTAATTTTCATTCAAGATATAACAACATGGACTAAATTGACATGACACTAAAAAGTTAAAGACCAAATTGACATAATTAAAATATTAGAGACTAAATTAAAATATATTATAAAGAAAAAGACCAAATACATAATTTATCTCAATAAATATCATTTTACTATTTACCATTATTTTCTTATTATCCAGATAGATATACAATATTCTGTAAAAATTTATTGCTGACCATATATGTATTGATCGTTTATTCATTTATGAGACTTGATTATCGGTGCCAAGACAGCCCTACTATCACTTTCAATTTTATCTGTTTATAGTGTCCCTCTCGTATCGGTTTTAACATTTTTTTTTTTTGATGGGACATATCGGTTTTAACATTAAAGGAAGGAAGGAGAGGGTTTGAAAGGAGAGGGTTTGAACTTTGAAGGCCGTACTAGAAATAGGTGTTGTGTCATAAACATAATAACATACCAGAGCCACAGGACAGGAGTTATGGCAGTCTCTGGCACTTGCATGCATTTAATTCTCTACTGGATATTGACTTCTCAGAACTTGAAAATCCATAAATTTACCCCAACTTTAAAGTTATAGAGGTGTCATAGCCTTTTCTATCCTCATGCCAGAACTGTACACTGCAAGGAATCAAATAAATACACACAAACAGACCTCTGTTTTGTTTTTGAGGCCGAATAGTGTTCTGAAAATAGTTGCAGAAATGATACGGATACTATATGAGGACTGTGGGGAGACGTATTTGTCTCGTACATGAGCATTCAATGTAACAGAACGTAATGTGCGGGGTGGAAACGAAAAATAAAATAAAATTATTCTTGGTGATAAGAGAAGTGGTGAGGTAGATGTATAGAACCGATCATTAACAGTTGAAACTTGGCTTGGTAAAAAAATCATTTATATTTGTTTATTTATAAATAAGTTAAATTTAAACTTTAGTTTTAAACTTTTTAATATATAAGCCAAGTTGAAGTTAAAAAATAATAATAATAAAAAGTTCTTGAACAGACTCGTTAATATTAAAGTTTGATATAAAACAAGTTGAGTCTATACTCATTAATGAGTTTCACAATAGGGTTGATATGAGCTTGACAATTAAACCCAAATCTTATTAAGATTTTAAGTAATTTTTTTTAGAAGAAAAATTTTAAGTAATTGGGAGTTGAGATTACCCTTTTAAGCTAAATAAGTATGATAATAAGCTTGATGTAGTATCAAAAAAAAAAAAAAAAAAAAGCTTGATGTATCATAATGTACTTGGGTTGGATCTTAAGTTTAAAAACTTAATATTGAGCATCAATTTAAGTTTGAAATTGGGCCGAGCTTAGCTTGACCAATAAATCAAATTGAGCTCAAGATTTGGGACTTTTTGACAAGCTTGACCTCAAACATCATTTATAGGCTAGGTTTAAACTCGAGCCAAGCTTATACATATTACATTAGTTATCGAGCTAAGCTTGAACACTCACAACTAGACAAAACTCAACTAGTTTACGTCCCTAAAAAGAAGTCTTGGGCTTTTGATTTCATTCTGAATGTCTTTTACCAAGATACAACTTTCTAAATACTCAATTTAACAAAAGAAAAAGAGAGACAATTCTTGACAACTAGTGGCCAACGTTAAAATTACTGCCATTGCACAAGTTTTTTTACTCCATATTTATGATCCAACAAACATGATCGGTTGGGGCTTGATTGCAATACATTTGTTGTCATATCTTATGATATATGATAGGTGTTGGGAAAGGAAATGCAGAGCTTCCCAAAATATAGGACCTGTTTTTTATTTATAACTCACTAGCTACCAAATTAACAGCAAAGGATGGTCATGCTTGGTTAATTCAGTGCCTCAGTGGTCCAACTCTTTACAATATGGTGTAGTTTGTTGAGAGAATCCCAGATTCTTCGCATATAATAAGCTCCCAATTCAGAATACAGAGCCTTCTCTGTACCGTATACAACTGAACTTGTTTAGGCTTATATCAAAGATGGGAAATTAGCTTTAAAGAGTGAGACAATGTTGGCCTCCAGCTTAAACGTTGTGTGCCGGTATGCCATAAAAAACTTGCAAGATCAATGGGTTTTTGGCACTTGGAAACTGTGTTTATGGATCATCCTTTTTGATAAATGAAATACTTACATTGATGTTAATAATATGTATGAAGCAATTCAACCTTTCTATTGTTATTTTTATTCATAATCAAACAATCTCTAATTTGTATTTCTATTGTATTTCTTATTTGTATTCCATGGAAAAGACCAAATAGTATCACCAATCTACAGAGCTATGGAATAGAGTATGGGAATGTGTCAATAATTACTGTTGTTTAGTAAGTTGTGCATGAGAAAGGCCAAAATCACCATATATTACTGTTTGGCAAAATATTTAGCAATATGCTACTGTTTGTAAAATATTTAACAATCTATCTCCTTTTTAAAACTCTAGTTTGTAAAATTCGAGTTTGTTATGTAACTCGAGTTCCAGAAACTCGAGTTCTTTGAAAAAATAGTTTTCAAATTTGTTGTGCCATTTTTTATGGAACTCACAAACTCGAGTTTCATGGTAAACTCGAGTTTTAAAAAAGTGGTAGATTTCTAATTATTTCGCAAATAATAGTAGATCTATACATATTTTGTCAAACAATGGTACTTGGCCATTTTGGCCGGATGAGAAATACACATGTTTTTACTATGTAATAAGTCCTGTTTATTTTGGAAGATATTAAGTTTATGGTAACTAATTGTAGGTCTTTGACTTGTAATGTGTTGAAATTTATTGCTTATAAATCTCAATCAGGAATGACATTAATGTGATTGCAAATTTGTCTTACTTTTTGAATTAAGTGATTCACTCGTAACAATGGAGTGGCAACTAAAAATCATCCACTTTCTCTGTTGTTCTAGGCTTCTATCAGCTTTTGGCCTACATGAAAATAGAGAATGTGCATCGTTTAATGATTAGCTCTTGCATTATGAAATGTGTTGGAATTAGTAGATTTTAGGGTTGATAAATATAGTTGCAATTCACATGCCCAATAATACTCACTTTTTTTTTTTGTTGGTACTCTCTGTCCCATTTTGGAATATCGCAAAATTTCATTCAGCCAAAAAAACAAAAGGATACAAGTTAATAAATATTCGAACCTCCTAGACAATGGCCCTAGCCTTTATGGATGTCGTCCCCTATGTAGGGTTAGTTTCAACTTTCAAGGGTTCAATCCCTTCTACACACACCTAACGAAAACATGGGTTCTAGATAAGACCAAAAAACAAAAAGAGACTACTCAAACCTATTGGTCAAGAACGATCCAAGTCTCTTTAACTTTTCACCAGGAAACTAACTATCAAGTCTCTTTAATTTTTCGCCAGTGCTACCAGTACCCATAACCACAGATATACGGAAGGAATTTGTTTAAGGTTCATTAATTAAGTACAAGCATTTTTACAACAGACGGTTGAAGTGGTAGAGATTTCCATTAATTGCTGAGGACTAGCTTCCTTGTAGTGCAACAAATGCTGTCCTATTAGGTTTCCCTTGTTTGAAGGGAATCGAAGTTCATTTATAAGAGTCTATAAAGTGTACAGACCAAAAAAAAAAAAAAAAAAAATTTACACTTGCTGATATAATAGATATATCAGTGATGGACTTATAGATGAGAATAGATAAAAGTTAGGAGATACGGACACTTTATTTAGGGTGTCATATCCATATTATATTTGTGTTGTATATATATTATACCAGTGTCGTACCAACTATTTTCATCTCACTGTATCATGTCCATGTTCATGCCCGTACCTATATTTGTGTTCGTCCTTAATACATGCACAAAAAGTGGCCCTATGTACCCCAAAAAAAGTGGCACTATGTGGAACCGTGGAACTTCTTCCCGTTATAATTAACAGTAAAGTTTTGTAATAAGTGAAACATTACAAGATGAGACAATTGAGCTTCTTATTGTTTGGAGATTACAAACAAGAATAACTAAAAGGCATTTTAGCCTCAATAATATAGTGCAAAAGGTGTAAAACCAATTAGTACTTCTGTGACTATATATGCCATAGAAGAACCATAATCAACCTAATTATAGGTGGTTGGACCCATAAAATCCGATATTTTTGCATCACTATCTCAGTAGTGTTTACCAGTTACCACTAACACCAAGTGATGAACTGGAGTACAAGAATAGTTGGAGGTTGGTCTTTGGTGGAATGGGGTATTTCCCACTCGCAATGAGTGGATAACACCACTTCAAACTTTATAAACTAGAAAATATATTTTATAAAATGCATTTCAAAATTTATGTTCTTTCTTTAATTTTAGTTATCAAGGTGTCATAACCTTTTTTATTTTATTTTATAGGACAACCATATCTAAATCTCCCATAACATTGGATGATGATAAATTAAAAACAAAGGTGATAATATATGAAATGAAGTTTTCAAATCAATTGGTATGTGACCTTTCACCTTGATGATATTTTTACAATAATATTGTTTTGTATTGCATTATATAATTATATATTTATGTCTCCAGCCTTTAAAAGGGTAGGCACTAACGGGTTATTAACATATATATATTTTTTTAATTTATAGGAAAACTAAAAATTCATATTTAATATTGTAAATTGAAATTACATCATAGAGAAGAGCTTGTTCAATAAAATAAGGACGTTCTTTAATCCAATAAGAGAAGTCATCAATGCTTAAAGTATGTTTTACTAATAAATGAATATATCTATTACCATGTCATCTAACATGGAAAAACTCAACTCTACGAAAAACATGTCTAGAAAATAAAATACCATAGACTATGGAGCCAAGAGAGGAAGGAGGCGGAGACAATTCACATAAAGTATTGGAGATAATCAACGAATCACCCTCCAAAATAGAATCAATAATTCTACATTGGGAGCAAAGCAAATACCAATCTCATAAGCTTTCGCCTTAGCCCCAATAGCATCCATTCATGGGGCTTCAATCTTCTTGGTCAAAGCAGCTATAAGCTTCCCCTTATCATCCCTTATAATAACTCCCACTCCAATTGCTTTTTGAGCTTCGAAAACTGCACTATCTACGTTAATCTTGAAGAGAGGAAATGGAGGAGGGGTCAATGAACAGGTTGCAACTTGTTGAGATGATAATTGTATTGGAGCAATATTATTTTTACATAAATTCAATATTAAGAGCACTCTTATTACATAATAATTATAAATAAATCATATCAATCATAATGAATAAAAAAGTAGTGCAAATGTTATACGTCTTTAGATTAATTGAAACCAAATAGTCAGTTCCTTTCACTTTCATTAGTGCCTGTCCAAATCGGACTAAACCAGTTTTGGAATCCAATTTCCTAGCTGGTCAAAGTGATGAATATGATGAGGCTTCACTTTTAAATATTAATTGGTATTTTAACATTGTTTATTTTAAGGACGATCATTACAACTACTCACCATGGCTCTGCAAATTTAAAGTATAATACTTCATCTGAAAACCGAAATCACAGGATTATTCTACCATAAAATAAGACAAAATATGATATGACCCTCTACCTAAACTAATGAAAGAACATCAGAAAATAACATTATACTATATGACAACTAATATTAAAACCATTACCATGCCCCCAAGTAAGTCTAGTGGAGAGTAGAGACTCAAGTAAAACCAGGGGCTACCACCCCCCCCCCCCCCCCCCCCCCCCCCCAAAAAAAAAAAAATGAAAAAGAGTGAGCCAAGTGTGCCTTGCCAGGTAGGTACCATCATTTTCCCTTGTATTGCACTTTCGAATGCTCCTTTTTACTTAGCTTACTACAGTACATATTAATTGCACTTAGACAAGCTTGGCCAAAGTTTTTAATTTTTGAATAAAAATGGAGTCTTTAGCGTGGATTTATCCACAACACATCACATGACAGTAATAAATAAGAGAAATGTAATATTACGTCTATAATATTTTCACAACAAATTATAGGTGGTTAGTTGATATTGGTTCAAATTTGAATTTATTATTAGGATTATTTTTTTGCTCCAACAATAATAATTAGTAACAACTTGCTACTTATAATTTATTAAAAAAATATTGTAAAAATATTATAGACATAATATTTCTTAATAATATTTCTTAATAAATAGTAACTCTTATTCTAATGGAGCCTTCCTGATAAAACACATATGTCCAAAGATTTTGAGAAAATAAAATTATTCAAGTGCGTCATCGTAGCCACTAGCAGACCCAATAGGCCAATAGCATGGGCCACCTAAAACTTCGTCGCATCATATTAGTAGGGCCATTTTAATGGTGTGTCATTTTCTTCTATCTCTCTTTTTTTGTTCATGTTCCTTAACAGCTCCATTCTCTAGAACAAACAAAGCTACTTTCAGAATTAAAAAAGAAAAAAAATTTTAGTATGCACTCATAAAATCACCATTTCAATATTCAATTCTGCTAGTTATTAATCTATATGTAATTTTATGTTACAGTTTGAGAATAGGAAAGATAAATAAAATTTTGACAAACATTAAACAAAAACACCTATTGCCCCCAACATCAACAACAACAGCTGTCTCTCATAGCCTTTCCCCGAATACAATACAAAAGCATATATATTGAATGGTCACTAAAAAGGACCACCTCATCCTTACTTAGCTACAAGGTTTTGTTTGTTTACATGAAGAACCTCAATCCTCTGCTATTTTTTGTTTGGTATTTAAATTTTCTCCACGTTTGGAATCTGATCCTCTTCTTGTGTGTATGTGCATCTTTTTTTTTTTTTTTTTTTTACACAATTTATTCTTTAAGCAAAAAAAGAAATAAATAAAATAAACTGAATTAAACACACACTTGACCAGAAAAGAAAAATGTAAATAACAAATTTTTTTTTTTTAATTTGCTGTCCAATTATTTGGGTAGCCATGAGAACATTGATCAAAAACTCAAATTATATAGTAATAATAAACATCTTCTTCCAGATGTAAAGTAAAAACCCATAATAATACCTTACTTTTCCTATCAAAAGCTAAAACTTAAAAATAAATCAAACTTGGATTCTTAGCCCCGGCAGTTAAGCTTTCTTACCCACCGGTTCGAACCATACCCACATAATTGCCTAGTCAGCAATTGTCCACGTCAGATCATTCTCGAAAATCCAGTGACAAACCTCGATCCGACCCGGACTCGACCCAAGAGCCAAGAAAGCTCCGTGACTCGGGCTCCAAGCTGACGTGTCCAAGTGACAGATGGCAACACCATGGTTAATCTTGGCTTTCGAATTCGGATCCAGTATGTCCGCTTCGTAGACCCGAACCTTCGGAACCGAGTGGCAGTAATACAGTAGGTACGGGAACAGGCTCTGGTGACATGAGACCGATTGCGTGACTTTCCCACCGTTGATTCCGTTGACCGATCCGACCATCACGTTCTGGTTTGACCCTCTCACATTCTCAGTCGTTCGAACGGCGACGTTTCGACCCAAAACCGAAACCGCAAAGTCAATCATGTCCTCGGCCGAACCCACGCACCGCTTGGTCTCGCCCGGGCTCGGAGCCCTCTCGCAGTCGCTCAGCGAGTCCAAAATCATGGCCTCCATGGTCGAGTTATCATCGGCGTGAAAAATCTGCTTCATCTCAGAGATCTTCGAGGACGAGAACGGTAATTTCGACGAAATCGACCGGGGCAAAAACGACCTTTTCGGCATTTTATCCTTAATGTTGGGCATTGGCATCACTGTCCCTTTCTTCAACATCGACTCGCGAAAGAATTTGCCCGGCTCCACGAACCTTTTTACCAAACTGCCACTGAGCGCCATTGCTACGCTTTTCTGCTCAGTGTTCACGCTCGCATTGTTGTACGTAGCAAATGTGACTCCTTTTTTCGAGTAATCTTTGAAGGTGTTGTTCACGCCGTAGATCTTGAATCCAACGGCGTGGCCTTCGCTACCTTGACCGTAACCGCTGAACTTGTCAGTGCCTTCGTTGAAGGACTTGCCATAATTTAAGAAATTGACCTTCGCCGAGTTTGAGTTCTTCGAGTAACTCTGGAACGAGTCGTCACCCACATTGGATTTGTCTCTGTAATTCTTGAAGGTTTCGATGGCGCCGTTGCCTCCGTCACCGTAGCTTTTGAAATTGTTCTGTGGATTGTTTCCTTCGTTACCGTAATTTGCGAACGTGTCGTTAACGGCATTGCCGGATTGGCCGTAACCCGAGAAACCCGACCCGACGACATTGGCGCTGGCCCCGTAGCCTTTGAAGTCGTTCGGGGCTCCATTGGCGTTTTTGCCGTAGCTAGCGAATTTCTGGTTGCCGGCGTTAGCGTTCTCGCTGTAAGAGGAGAACGAGTGTGACCGGCCGTTGGAATCGTCCGAGTAGGATGTGAAAGCGAGGTTGGGGACATTGACTGAGTCAGCGTACTTCGCGAACTCGCCGGAACCGCCGGTGGAGCCAGTGCCGTAGCCATTGAAACCCTGGTCCACCACGTTTCCGTTCGATGCGTAGTTGTTGAATTGGTCCTTGTGACCCGAGGAGTCCCGGCTGTATCGGCGGAACGAGTCCACCGGCAAGTTCCGGTCGCTGGAGTAGGCCTTGAACGAGTCGGCTCCGCCGAGCCGATCGGTGCCGTAGTTGGTGAAGTTCGTGTCCGCGTACACGGCAAAGTTCGAGTCTTTCTCGTGCTTCTCAAGACTCGGCGCTAAATCGGGAAAGCAGAGGAGGTTCGCGGAGGAGCAGAAGGCCGGGAGGTGAGTCGAGAGCGAGTTCTGGGAGGCGAGTCTGGAGAAACTCGCTGAGTCAACGGTGCTCAATGGGGACGCCTTGGATAGCAAAAAACTCGGGTCGGACTTGGTGTTTCGGATCTCTTTGTTCCAGTACCGAATCAGATAGGATTTCGGTGTGAATGGGTTTTCACCAGATGAAGAGAATCCAACCTGCATTCACACAGAGCAAAAGCATTAACAATGGATGAGAAAAAATAATT
Organism: Quercus gilva; assembly: GCA_023621385.1. NCBI lineage: Eukaryota > Viridiplantae > Streptophyta > Magnoliopsida > Fagales > Fagaceae > Quercus > Quercus gilva. The sequence goes on from CM042475.1 coordinate 14,670,063, forward strand.
GTAGAATGTGAAAAGACATTGAGAGAATGAGTGTAGAGAGTGAGAGAGTGAGGGTGCTTACAGTGAAAGAAGAGAGAAAGATAATGAGATGGAGAAGAGGCATGGGGCTGAGTTTTTTGTGCATTATTTTTTTTTTTAGTGTGTGAATGTGTGAGAATGTTGGTGGGTTTGTTGGGTTAATAGGCAGAAATTTATATTGGTGCGAAGAGATAGAGAGAGAGAGGGGGGGCCTATAGGTTGTGAATCTTAACTTTGTGATTAATGTGAGCTTTGACGTTCATTGGATTTACTTGCAAAGCAAGACAATTTATAAAGTTGATTATGCTATAATAAAAAAATAAAAAAAAAAGTTGAATATGCTTCTTTTTTTATATAAAATTTATGTAAATATTAGAAATTATGCTTTATTATTAAACAAGGGAAAAACGAATATTATCAAAAAACAGAAAAACTAATAAACCAAAATGTATCTAGATAAGGAAATTTGTCCAAGCACACAATCGCCTCAGAGCTCCAAGGACAACAACAGAAGCGTGTAAAACCATAATGGCTCGTTTGCAATATGAGAGCTTAAGATACGTCTTATCAGATCAGGCTATTGTTGCTCTTGCAGACAGAGCTCCAATGACAACAACAGAAGTATGTAACACCATAAATCAAGCTGATCTGAATGTGGATTTGAGTTTCCATTCTTTCCTCCCATCTCCATCCCCTGTTGTTTGCAGTCATTTGGACAAGATAGGCAACTTTAGTGATATTTTCCCTATGATTATCCAAAAAAAGAAGAAGAAGAAGAAGGAAATTTGTGTTAATAATTGTTTCTAAAAGGAATTAGCATGAGATCCAAAAATACATTGTATATACACACAACATTATTTATGAACAACAAAACATATCGTTACAGAATATATTCTCTTTATTTCATAATTAAAATTTTTATTTCGTAAATCTTAGTGAGCAAACGATTATGTCATTTCATATCAAAATATCTTTCAGTATAATAACAACAACAATAATATTAAAAAAGAATGATATTATTTACCTACTAAGAAGCAACACAATAATGTGTCTCAAATATTGAAATTTGAAGAAGAGGGCTTGTATTATAATGGGTATATAAATAAACCCTACAAATTTGGCTTTTTCTCTTCTCTCTATTCTTTTTCCAATATCGAAGTGCACAAAAGGGAAACAATGGTTGATGAACTCTTTCTTAGTGTCAACGATATCTCCCGTATGGTAAACATGGTTGAAGGTCAACTGCTGCTTGATGTTGGGATTTGATTATGTAGAGTAGTAACTTTACTTTGTTTTTTTTTTTTTTTTTTAGTAAGTGCTAAGTACGTTTTAACATTAAGTTTAACCTGATTGTAATTAAACGAAGCTTTTTAAAAGTGAAGAATTAAAAGAGTAACCTTCATGTAAGTTAAATTAATATAGTAAAGTGAAGTTATCTAACTATTAAATGTTGTGTTTAACAAAAAAAAAAAAAAAAAATGTTGTGTAGGTTAAGAAAAGTGCTTGTATAACTGTACATACGAGCATTTGAAAACCAAGTGTGAAGAAAAAGATTATTTTTAAATATAAAGGGTTCTTTTTCTTTAATTTGAGAGATTTCAAGCCAAAGAAATTCATTCTTTTGGTGGATTTTTGGCTTTAGGCCCTCAATCACTTATGCAGAATTGATCTGAGCTATATGATGAAATGTTAGATTGTTGTGTTCTAAAGGAAACAAGTTAAAAAAGGTTTATTGTATTAATTTATAGGCTTTGACAACTACAAAAGACTTGAATATTCTTTAAGAAATTGAGTCTTTTGTGCCTGGCTTGTCATTGTTTGACCAAAATTCCAAATTTATTATTACTAAAATATTATTTTCAATGCAATTGACTAACTAAAAAAAGGCTTGTATTGTTAATTTGCAATTGAATGTTAAATATGCTCAAGTTCACTCTTTTTAATCTTTATTTTTTTAATGGGAAAATTGAGCAATATAATTGAGTTATAAAACTCTAAGCCATAGAAGCCCACACATCTTAGCCTTAATCTTGTAATTAGTAACACATCAATATCATATGAATAACAAATATGCTCCTAAAACCGTGGTGATCAAATAAACCTTACAATTCATGCACAACATAGAACATCGCAAAATAACAAAAATAGTTGATTTGTTAATAAAACACTCATTTCTGATAAACAATTATTTTATTTGGATTGAAAAAAAAAAAAAAAATTATTCCTTACAACATGCGTAATCTCATGATGTAATTTCTCATTCAGATATTGAATAAAGTTAATGAGTTTCCTATATAAAAAAAAAAAGAAAAAAAAAAAAGAAAAAAGAAGAAGAAGAGAATAGTTGATTTTATCTTTGACGAGACTGAAATTTCAGGTGAAATTATATATCAGGAGCTCCAACAAATAAAACTGACCCCACCAATAAAAGTTTACCATTTAAGAAGCATTAAAAGAGGATGTTATTGAACATTTAAGAATGGTTGCAATTATTACTCTATTAGTTCTAACATCCTCAACTCTCAATTGGATCTATTCTATTTCTATTCCCCTATAAAAATGGAATGTTATATAAACCAGCAATTACCATATCATTTATTGGACTAGTAATCTTAAAAAAAAAAAAAAAAAAAAAAAAAAATTGTTTGTTTGAGGTCAGCAGAGCAGTCCTAGATTTTAGTATGGTGGAGTCCATGGCTGCAAAGTGAGCTCTGACTCTAAGAAAAAAGAGTTTGGGAAAATGGATAATAGAAACTTTGAGCACAACGATGAGTCCAAAATGTGTGCACTTTATTGTAACACTGATAGGCAAAGGCAATGCGGGTACTCTTAATAAAGCCGTGTTGACGCCACACGCGGCTCTTTCCTATTGGCCAGACGTCACCCTTACAAGAGATTTCCACGCGTTTTGGCCGCTAATGTTTTTGTTTTCTAATTTACAACCTTTTCGTGATCCCAACATGCATTATTAGAGTGATTAAACATGAGCTCTATCGCAAGGGACCGCGACAAGTCTCGTGAACTGAAAAAAAATGCCACAATTTGTAATTGTTGTAGGTGGGCGTGTATAGCCGACCATTCTGATTCACCAAAATCGCCTCGATTCAACTCAACTTGATTGTTAAGAGTTTGATTGGCTTGTGCAGCCAACCCGTCGATTCATCAAAACTGACTTTATTCAATTCAACCCGTCGAGTTAAGTCGGTTTTTATGAGTTGGATTGGATTGTCAAAAATTTTGGTTTTAAGAATGGGGTGGGACTAAAATATTTCAATTCATCCTTTTGGAATGGGAAAAAAATAACACCAAACTTATGCTGTCTACTCCATTGTTATATAAATCAATTAATAATTTAGATAATCTCAAATGATGATACATTAAAAACTTAAGTGTGAGTTTGGATTGTAGAGTGCGTTTCCTATGGCTACTGTTCACATTTTAAAATGAAGACCCACGACAGTGTTTTAAAATTGAGATCCAAAGCTACCATTCAGCTAACAAATGAAGGCCCACAACAGTATTTTAAAACTGGGACCCACGGCTATTGTTCACGTTTTAAAATTATTTTGTTACAGTGTTTTCAACAAATAAACGTGATTCAAACACACTCTAAATATACTTTATTTAAAGATAGACTTCGATTATGTTAATAAATTTTATTTATTTAACCTTCTCTTCAAATTATTTATTTTTTAATAAGAAGGTGATGATTTGCTAAATAGTAAAATGTTGCCCACTTATTCTTAGAATTTCAGATGATTATTGATGAAACTGAAAATCTCAATTGATTCATTGTTAAAGTAAGTGGATGACTAATGGCCTACGAGTTTTCTTGCAAAGAAAGAAGTAAGGAGGAAAAGAACTAAGACACTGGTGTAGTGCCAGTCAAAGTCCAAAGGGCCTCTAAACTTGAGAGGAGTAAAGCTAGATCACAAGTATATATTAATATCGTGTATATGAAATGCTTACCCTTTCCATGGTTGAAGCTTGTTGACTTCGTGCTAGCATTCCTTGGTGACCGTTGAAAGGCTCGCTAAAGGTATTTACATTTTTCATTGTGGAGTAACCTTTAGTATTTTTATGATTGGTGCTGATGAAGAAGATTAATGTACAATCGTTGAGTGCAGCCGTTACTCTTTATTTATTGAGTGTAGTAAATGTTGTGTTACATCATCCAATTATTTGGATTACACTTATTTTCATATCTATCAATTATAATCAGTTGAGCATTCGAGACAATATACTAAGAAGTAAGAACTCTTACACACGGTCCCTGTTAATATGTTTAAATGCTTTTTCTTATTATTCTTTTTATTTTTATACAAAGCATCCTACTCTTTTAAGTGGCCAATTTATGAAATAAGACAGTGTAAATGAAACTAGAAGTTGATCAAACTTAGTGATATGAGTTAATCTGACATACAAGGCTTAATAGCATTCACACCCCAAATGCCAAATGCCAAATGCTAAATGTAAGCATTTTTTAGTATTTAAGCCCAAAATCTCCACTCCATCAGAAATTGTAAAAACCAAGTATTGCAAAAAAAAATTGCAATACTACTACAGTGCAATTCTACATATAGAATTGCACTGTAGCTGAATGGTAAACTCTCATGTTATTATTTAATTTTTTCTCTCTTCCTTTTTATTAAATGTACTGTAACTAATATGTTGTATTATAGATAATGCTAATTTTAGGATATATTATTTTATTTTGTAAAAATATCATTTTAAAGTGTTATATTGTAAAATAAAAATTAGAAGGTTAGAGTATTATAAAATGATAATGTATAATTGATAAAAATAAAATTTTCAAAATAATAAAGTAGAATAAAACAACATTTTGAAGTGTGAATGCTCTAAGCAATCATTACGACCAAAGAAGTAATTCCATAGTTGCGTTGAATTTATCGCAATAATGCAAGTCATTAGTAAAAAGGGAAAATAAGAATTTAGAGTAAAACATAGAAAACATAACCAGTGATTTGACTGATTTCTGAGTGCTTAATAGTCATTGAAACAAAGTGCTGCACACGTGCCAGGACTTGTGTGCAGATGGCTAAAATGGCTGAGAAATAGTTTAAATAACTTTCATACCTAAGATTTACTAGTAATGCAAGGAATACATCAAATGATATAATTTGTGCTACACCTTGCTAACGTAGTAAGTTATGAGTGTTTGAGATATATCTTTATATAAATTTACTATCACATTTTTATTATTCACAACTTACCATATAGGTGAGTTGTGGTACAAATTATATTATTTTTCATAGTTCTAACATTATGTCTTAAGGCAATAGAGAATTGACACGTTACCCCAATATATAGTTTGGATGGTTTGGGATTAGACCATGTTAAGTAAGTTAAAATTACATGATATGTTGTCCCTTGATTATGTCCACAAGGCCTGTCCTTAGTCCAAATTAATTCACTTTTTTATGAAACTTTTGTAGATTTTGACAAATTGATAACTTATGACTTTTTTTAATTGAATTACTTTTGACTTCTTTATAAGAGATATAATTAATTATTTTTTTTGGGTGATTCCCTTTCCTCTAAAACGGGTTTATTGTCTTTTGCTATAGTATAAAATCAAGACTATCCAAAAGAAAATGACTCTAAAATAATTTTAAGAAAAAATTACACTTTATCACTTTAAATTATACCCCAAATTACATATTGCACCCTAAAATTTTAGAATGCACGATTAGCTTCCTAAACTATAATACATGTTACATTTTGCATCCCGCCATTAATTCTACCATTATCTTGGATGAAATTTCATGAAAAAGTCTAATTGCCCACCTTCTCAATCCTTTAAAAACAAAGAAAAAATTATACCGTACTACTCTAAATTATACTCTCATTTGCATTTTGCACCATAAACTTTGGTTTTTCATCCAAGATAACGGCCAAATTAATGGCGGTGTGCAAAGTATAATATGAATTATAATTTATAGTATTAACCATGTATTCTAAAAGTTTAAGGTGCAAGTGTAATTTGGAAGGTATAATTTAGGGTGGTAAAATGTAATTACCCATAATTTTAAGAAGACATAACTTTCAAGTTGTGAGGGCAAACATAAATACCCAAAGCAGTCCCTTATCTTTCAAAGAGATACGTGTTTTTGATACAATATTACGGGTCCGTTTGGATACAATTTATTGTTGCTGAAAGTTGCTGAAAGTTGCTCAAAACACTGTAGTAAAATAATTTTTAAATGGATAAATAGTACAGCGAGACCCATTTTAATATTTTTTAATCATAACAGTACATGAACAGTGCGTGAACAGTATACGCACTGTTTATGAACAGTAATTTTTGTCACTAAAAGCAGAAACAAAGTGCAGAAAAAAAAAAAAAAAAAAAAAAGAAGAAGGGAAAACGCAGTTGGAGTGCGCGTGGGTCCCAGCGCAAAACGTGAAACGCAGGAAGTTGTGGTTTGCTGTGCTATCCAAACTGATACTACATTTGCATCAATGTGATAGGTATGGCTTATTCTGGTACCATTATGGCTTATTCTGGTACCATCAAATGCTTTGATGGATTGCAATCCAAAAATCAAATCCTCATCAAAATTAATTAGGTAGGTAACAGCTCATCTTCATCAATGATATATAACCGCGTGCATTTTTTCATCAATGAGTTTAGTTTAATTTGATTGATTGTGATGTGGATAACCCTCAGCAGACCATGATCCAAATTGGTCTATTCTGCAAAGACTTCCGTTTCTGTCATCTAAACGAAATAGTATTTTGCTTATTTAGTCAAGTATAATTCACCCTTAATGCAACCTATAACTCAGCCTTTATATGGAATATACTATGTCGGCTAAGAGATCCAAATAGTAATTTTATATGGAAAATGCTAACGAGTGCTCTAAGGGCACTCATTAATAATCCACTTAAAGAAATTTTTTATGGGAAATGAAAAAAAAGTAATTAATATTTTAAAAACTTTTTTCATTTCCCATAAAAATGGTATCAAAACTTTTATAAAATGAATTATTAATAAGTGCCCTAAGAGCACTCGTTAGCATGACCCATTATATATACACCCAACTTTTACCTCTAAAATTCGACATTTATTTTGGGCCAAGAATCTGCATTTCGAATTTTAAACAATGCTAATTACCATAGCTTCACATAAATGCTCTTCTGGGGGACTAAAACAAGAGGCTACAACTTACACGCATTAATTACTTTCACTTACAACATTGCCTTTTAATTTTACTAAATTAAATATTGATGGATATGTAAAGGACAACCCAAATCCTAGGCAATCTAAGCACTAGTTACTGTCAAAAAAAGAAGAAGCACTTGTTGGTGGCCACCCATGAATGATGAATCAATGAATGATCCTAATTCATTGTCAATGCAAAGCCTACTTGTTTTTGGGTACACATTTTTTGGTTGGGTACAGAATTGACTATACCAAACTCCATGAATGGCCTTGACAAACTGAACCTACCTTCACAACTCTTTTTTTTATTTTTATTTTTTATTTTTTATTTTTCTCTAAATATAATCAAAGGTTTGTACTGCACTGCTCTGATGATACTAAAAAAACACTACATACTTTCTTTTCAGGCCCATCAATGCCCTTCAATTTTGCTGCCCATGGAAACACATTATAGTAGGTAAATTTAAGATGGCAAATAAATGTGGGCATCAATTCTTGGGTTTGGCAACTTAGCAAGATCTACACCATCTCTGTCATTTGCTTTCAGTTATGACTTTGACAGCCAGTAAGCCAATACCAAACTGAGTTTCTTTTCATTGATCAGCCAAATTTGGAAGATTTTGAGAAAAAGAAGAAGAAGAAGAAGAAAAAGGAATACATAATAGATTACTTTAGCTTACTGGCTTTCTTGTTTTGGTCAAGTTTCATTCAAGTATACTTTTTATTTGTGAACATTTTTCAAAGATTGATTGAAATTATTCAAATCTGAATTCAACACCCCATTCCCCCCGACCCCCAACTTTTGAATTTATAAGGACTACTTAAACCTTTTTCTTTGTCTGTAATATACTCATGAAAAGAAAAAATGTAAATCAGATTTTCATTCAAGTACTTTTTAATTGTTAATATTTTTCAAAGATTGAACTTGATTTGGTTATGCTATTTTAATCTGAATTCAACACCCCTTTTTTCTTTGTCTGTAAATCGCATTTTCATTGTCTGTTCTTAATTTCTTCTAAGGGAATAAATCACATTTGCACTTTATTCATATGATATTCACTTGATTAATATATGTTATATTTATGAATATAAAAATGTAAATCTCTTTTATATTGTCTGTACTTTAATTTCTTCTAAGGGAACAAATCACATTTGCACTTTATTCATATGATATTCACTTGATTTGCAAAAAACTTCTTGTTAAACTTATCACCAAATGTGGTCAAAGTGTATATATATTTTTTCTAAGCCTCTAACAGGTTAAAGTGACAATTTTTCAAATCACAAATAGGTAAAATGATTCATCGCCAGCACTAGATTTACTCGTGCTTGGACAACAATGTTTACTAATCTTGACAAAGTGAAACACAAATGGGTATAATACAAAATTTTAAGTCTTCTGATGACAAAAGTAACTCAACCCAAGCAATTAAATATAGATAAAGAGTAATTAACCTTTTTACAAATATTATTATTAAGATGATCCAACTTTTTTGTATCTTATTTTTAAATGGTCTAGAGAGTACCATCACATATTAAATTATTAATCACAAGAAGTTTTAAAATTTTCAAATAATAAGGCCAATAAGGAAAATAACACACTTCAAAGTTCAAACTCCTAAAATTTACTTTACATCTTATCCCATTCCCCATATTTTCTACTTTTTGCGCTAAAATAAATGTTTATAATTACATGTATTTTTTTTTTAAAATTCCTATACTTAACTATTTTTGCTTATTAAAAAAAGCCTCTAAACATGCTCTAGCACATGTAAATAAATAATTACTTTTGCACGATCATGCATGACGATGAGGATTGTGGAATCATAAAACCTAATTAAGATGCCGATGCTCGAGAAAACAAAATAGAAAAATGTTACTTCAGCTAGACAATTTAACATTTAGGTCCTTCCAATTAAATCGATCACTTGGAATTGTTACAAATAATATTCCCATTAGTACAAAATATCAGTGATTTGGTGAGATCCCACAAAGAGAAGAGTGCCACATTGTTCTCCAATTCTTGGAAGTATAGGATTACCCAAGAAGTAACAAATTTGTCAATGTGGTTGCAAATTCCAAATTATGTCGTTTTTTTCAGTTTTGTTTGCCAAGTTGCGAACCCAATTCTTTTTCCATCTCAAATTTGTTTTAACTTTCCAAATTTTGTATTAGCTTAAGCAAACATTTTCCCAACTTTATTCCAGCTAGCTCCACCTAATATTATATATTCTCACCAGTTTTTTTGTTATCCCAGATCTTTTCCATTGTAGAAGAAAACAATGAACCACTGAAAAAAAAAAAAAAAAAAAAAAAAAAAAAAAAATCTATCCTATCCAGTGTGCAAACAAAAACAATATAAAAAAAACCTTACTAAAAATGTCTGAAGTTTATCTATTTGAAATTTATGTTGCTTATTTTGTGGTCTGAGAAATGCAGAGAACATTTCCCAGATAAAGTGAACACATTAAAGATATCCTAATACAACTTGTGTGGGGGCAAATTTCTTTTGACTACTGCTTCCCGAGTTTTCTATACATGATTCTCACTCATTTTCAAAGATCTAGAAGCCGCGTTTTTCTACTTACATGTATTTTATTTTATGCAAACTCTATATCAAACACATACACATATAGAATGGATTGGGGTACCTTATAGTTATAGCCTTACGCCACTAACTTTAGTGCAGGTTATCAAAAAAATCCACATGCCTCCATTAATATATGTCAATGTCTTGGATGCCTTCATTATCTATCTGAGTATCTCTCTGTGTGTGTCCTAACTCAATGAGCAAAAATTAAAAAAAATGTGTGTGTATTCTGACCCCAATAGAAAAAGAAATGAGCCCATGATTATAAAATAGGGAATTTGGTTCTTGCGTTCACATTGCCTATTACTTTAATTAGGTAGAGATTCGTGGAGAATCATATTTTGAATGCTTTCTGACTGGTGAAGCTTTTACCTTCTATGCTTTGGCACTGAACCACATTTTAGGTATACAGATAATGTTTGAAAATCGAGGACTAAACCAGACCTTGTGTTCCATGCCAGACAGCCAGAATGCAAAGTTGCAAACCCAAAAGGTCAAAAGTCAAAACAACTTGTTCATACTTCTTAGACCGCTGGACTAGTTGATATTCATGTCTACATTATTTAAATCCTGTAACTAATTTTGTATTTTTATGCAAAAGTTAGCCAATGACAACCTTGAGGATTAATGATACTTCCTCCTCTCATAAATATGGGGTTTTGACTTGTGACTTGTGAGTTTTCAGGTTAAATCCCGCTGGTTTTTGAGACTTAATTACAAACAATAACAGCAGGTTCCAAGCCTTTAGTCCTATAAAATTTTGGAGTCAGATATGGATTATGAATCTTCAATACACTTTGAGACTTGATTACCAAGAAAAAAAATACTGAGTGTGTTTAAGAGCACCAGGAATCATTCATTGAAAAAAAAAAACATTAGTCATGGTCTATGAATGCACTTGCAATATCTGTTCTCTCTCTCTCTCTCTCTGGAACACTCTGACATATCCACAAACTCACGCATCTCATACATCTTCCTTTCAATCTGTGCAAGGGTCATTTCATGTAATCATAAACGCATGAGATATTTGTCATTGTGATTGGTTTTAAGAACGTGCAGTGCACAGTAAACTTACATGAGAAAGGTCAACATTTAACAATAATGGTATATGGTCTTCTATGACTATGATACACAAAAAGAGCAATTGTTTTCTTTTTTCTACTGAAGAACCGGCCAATTGTATCAATGAGGAGGGCACAGTTCTTGATTTGGATCTCAAAATTTCTAGTAGGTTTTTAAAATCTCATGTGCTCTCACATGTATAGCCATTGGTCTAGGCAAACAATCACAACTCAATACAAATTTTAAAGCTAGGTTTATGGTTATTTTTAGAAAGTTTCTACCTACTACAAGAGCCGTGCCAAAACTAGATACTATTTAGTTTGTAGTTTCTATTGCAGCAGAGTATCTCAGTAAAGGTGGTGTCTTTTGTTTAAGAAAAACACATTGAGAGAGAGAGAGAGAGAGAGAGAGAGAGAGAGAGAGAAATTAGCCACTTTTTCTTCTCTAAAAAATTCCTGCTTCAAGGGTATATTATATAATGCATAGATAAAATATCCTTCTCTTTTCATATACAAAAAAATCAATAAACAAATTAAATAAACCCTCAAGGTAAACAGAGAAAATTATAGTCTCAAAATCAAGAGGAACAGTGAAAAAAAAAAAAGCAAATTCTAGTTAAAGTCTGAGTGTCACGCAGATATGGTTTATTTTACTGCTTATATTAAATCCTACACATTTTTCATGGTAATTTTTAGTTGACGTGACTACTCAACACCCTTGGTGCTAGTTCAAAAAGATTGTAAATTCAGACTTCAATGCTCTTTCCATGTATCAATGTTATAGTTAGTGCAAGTTCAGCATTGGTTTGACCGATCTATAGTACTGGCAATTAATCAACAATTGGACAGAGTAAATGTACCCAGGATTCCAATTTCAATTGTATTTGTACTGTCTTTTAAGATCTGTTATTTGTGTTACTACCATCTATATCCATTTTACTCTATGGATGTGTGAAAATGAAGTAAAGTTGGCTAGCAAATTATGCTTGGTACCTCTCACTTATTCTCCTTTCAAGTACAGTGATGACTGATTTCTGACGCCACAAAGCTGATTCTTTTGCACAAATAAAGTAGAGAGAAATAGATCACTCTGGGTTTTTATCATGTTTATAGGTGTAAAATAGCCATCCTGATGTCAAATCAAATTGCCTAAAGTGACAAACAAAACGATATGCGATTGAGAGTTTGCTTTTTGTATGTGTGTTTACAACAAAGGAACCTTCCAAAAGAACCTTCATATGGGATTTGATAGATGTGGACAAGGAGACATCAAAGGGCTAACTAATTAAATTAGTGTTTTTGGGGGGTTAGCTTATTAGCTTGTGGGCTTTAATGTCTAACATTCACTTGGACATACATCATGTGTTAAACTTGGACATTGTTGAAAAAAATTACCCTTAACGTAAAAGTGTGAACGTTGTGTCTACAAAGTGTACGTCAAAGAATGTGAAAAAACAATATTCCTTAACTTATTTGCTTGTGTACAACTATGTTCATTTTTTTCAAGGTATAATTGTGTTTTGCCAACTTTCAACAATAAGTAGATGCACTCTTAGCAAAAAAATTAATCCACATGCAATTGTAAGTAAGAGACAATGTAATACATTGATCATTTCTTTTCATAAAAGAATTGCTTGATCATCAAAAGTTAGAAGATTTGTCAAAGAAGTCCAGAAAATGATGAACCACATGAAGTTAACAGTTTAAGCTCTTTGATTAGTGTAGGTGAAAAACTTAAAGCATTCAGGAATCAGTACACAAACATTAGAAACATAAATTGTGACACACAAAGGCCCATAGCGCGATATATTTCAGTCTTGGGAACTTTTTTAACATGTGCACCTACCATCCACAAAGCAAAGTATTGAATTTTTTTTGGGTTATAGTATCGACATGTAATTGATATCCCATGGAACAGCACTCAAGATAATAGGTGGTGGAGATAGTACAAAAATTCAGAGCATAGAAGAAAAGAGAAAGCTGTTACGAGCAGACAATTACAAGGAAAGTCCTATTCATGAATGATGATGTTATTAACAATTACAAGGAAAAAAGAAACTTTACAAAGAACTTAAAATGTTGAAGCAGACAACAAAGTACAAGTCCTGAAAGCAAACGTTGATGTCAAAGTATCATTAGAGATATGGCTTTTTTCCCATGCCTTCTTACCTTCATATCCATGAAGCTAACATGGCAAGCTCAATCATACAAGTGCCATTATTACAGTGTTTTACACCAATTCAAATTTATATAGGAGTATATATGACGTTTGTATATCGTAATAACATTTAATTTGATTATCTTTTTCGTTTTATAATGTGGCAAAGCACATTACAATATTTTGTTCTCTTTCTTTCTTTCTTTCTTCTATTGTTTTTGGTGCTTTTTATCTTTTTATAAGTATCAACCATGTGAGTGAGTGGTCCTTTCACTGGTTTTAAGGGTGTGATAATGTATGGAGCCAGAGTCCCACTTATACAAAGACAAAGAACTGAAAGAAGGTGTGGTAGTTCTTAGTAGGGCCAATTGTTCCCACAACCAATTGAGCAACATATTCTACTTATCTCTGTGATCCTGTGTGCGCGCAACTATACCAGTGACCGAAGATGGATAAGCTAGCAAATTGTTTTTTTCTGCTTAGGTTTTTTACTGTTTGTCACTCATTAATGGATCATGGATGTATAAGAACCTCAAATCTGTCATTTCAACAACCCCCAAAAAGTTTACATTATGTTAATCACATGCTTATAGTATGATAGACCTACTTCTAGATGCAAGTCCTGCACTCTCTCAATATGTTATCAATAATCCTTCAAAAATTTATTGTATTATTGTATTATTGTGCCTAATTATCAACTTTGTGGGATTGGTATAGTGATGAATATGTCATAATGACTTATATAGTATTAAGTTGCTTCTTGAAATGATTAAAGCTATCAACTAACCTTTTTCTTCAGCATTACAAGCACCTGACGTAATTCGGCTCTAACGTGACGTTCTACACATTAAACATGCAAAGAATTTACAGGCAATCAAGTTGTGCATATCTCAGTATTGAGACAACATTATCTACCGCTAAAATCAAGTCATTGGATGATCATCAATCATAGCCACTAAAATCTCCAAAGCAATCTGATGGTATGCAAGAATTCTTACGTAATCAAAATAACTCCAAAGCAATTTGATAATATTTAGGAGTTCTCATGTAATCCAAATATAATAGCATAATTATCTGTTATCTTATAAACAAATCTTTATATGTATATGTACTTACGTTTGAATATAAGTATAAAAGTAGTTATAACACTCGAAATATTTTCAAGTAAGAAAACCAAAACACAAACTCTTATTATTCTTTCTTTTACTCTGTGAGCATAATTCTAACTTCTAAGTAGGGAGCACTAGGCAAGTTCATTAATTTCTTTTTAAAAAAGAGGCATTCATTATGGTTGTACAAACAAGTGCTATAATTCAAGAGTATAGTGAACGACATCCAATGAACTAAGGCTGTATTTCGGAAAAGAATTTGAGATATGTTTGAATGGATTCGAAAAGAGCTCTTCCTCCTTAAGAACACATGAAACAATGAAAAAAAAAATGTTTACTCATCAACAATGGGGTCAATTTTTTTCCCCGGAGGGGAGTGGCATTTTCAGGTTACCTCTCCCTTTTGAATAAGGGTACCAGTAAAGGCATTTCGTTCTCTGAAATTCACTCACATCTACATCACTAGCTAGTGCCAAATCATTTTTTTAGTATGATATAATAGATGAAAGAAGTAATTGATCTTAGGAGAGGTATCAACAAAACAAACAAAAATGCAAATGAAAACTTATTGCAGTGAAAGTGGAAAAATTATTCATTCCTAAGCTAGGGACGGTAGCCATTTGGTCCTCCAACCAATAAAATGAAACTATTTCATATATAAAATGTTGTATTCACTTGAACTCGTGACTTATCACTTTTAAATTTTAATGGAAGGCACTTGCCATTAATTCCTATTTTTTTTTTGGAAGAAGCATCAATTCCTAAATTTTAGAAGTCCATGTAGTAATGAAACTTGTAATAGTCTACTTGTATTGATTAGGACAACCACATGTATAATACAATTGGAAATAATTTCTCGTGATGCTTCAAAAGTAATAATAGAATGTATTTTTTATATTTATAGACACAATACATTAACATTGATTGTAGGACCTGGGCTAATTTTCAAATTTTGTAATTATTTAATTTTAGTATTAAATGTAATTTTTGTTATTTTAGGTTTAGGTTATTTATTTTTTTCTTTTTAGGTGTTTTTAATGTTATTTAGTCAAATTAGGGTTTTAGATACTTTCGTAACTGCCTTAGGGTTTTTAGTTGCCATAGGTTTTGTTTTTACTATTTAAACACATTGCAGCCTCTAAAGGCAATTCAGTTATCAGATTATTATCAATAAAAAATACAGACGTTTTGGTAGTTTTCTTCTCTGATGGATTCCAATTTTATTACCTTGTGGATTTAAGGAACCCCTTGTGGATTCGAGGTTTATTACTTAGAAACTAACAGTTTAGTTTCTGTTCATCAAAGAGAGCATCGAGTGTGATTTTTTCAGACTTTCGCGACATTAAACGTCCTTCTATATATAAGGAATTTGAACTTAAAATACCAAGTTTAATTTTTGAAAAAGTAATGTTACAATAACAAACTTTTTTACAATGCTTTTTTATATATATATTGATAACAATGCTTTTACATATTATTGATATGACGAATTTTTACAGATTATTATATGAGTTCATCACTAATATTACTTTTTCATTTTCCTAAAATCACTTAAATACAAAAACATCTTAAATACCTTATCCAAACAGAGCAGATTTCTACTTTTAACTAGACAGTTTTGGCAATGGAATAATGCAACAATTGGGGATTGGCACATTTCAAAATCTTACTGTTTCGATGATAGCATTCACCATCACTACTACCTGCTACGGCATTAGAAACGAAGTCGGCTACCAACTCCTTGAGGCCCCATGGTGGCATAATGCACAGATAGAAATCTCACTCTCACCAAAGCCAGCCCCACAAACTAATAATGTTTCTCCTTTTGGGAGTCTTTACCAGCAATCATCATTGCGACAATGCAAGGACCCAATGACAATTACTAGTATAAAGTATAAACTTCCTTTACCTTACCCAGCTGATCATATATACTGAGATTCAATCTAGCAACCATACATTTCAGTGGCAAAGAGTGTTAGAGGCACTTTTTTGGACCAAAAACCAGCGAAGCCATTACCCACAAAGCCACTCCAAAACCTTTTTTTTTTTTTTTTCAGCCCACAATCCTTGTAAACAAGGACCCGGAGTTGGGTGAAATTGGGCTCACAAAATCAGCACCAAGGTCCACTGGATCTTTATTTAAAACGTTTAAATCTCCAGCTAAAGGCCCATTGAAATTGAAGCCTTAAGGCTGGTCCAAGGTGGTCTCAAAACAATACAATGTATTGAATACATGAGCCTCCAAACGGAACCCACAATGCTTGGGACTATCTCAGGTAGCTGATGACAAGCGAAATTAATATACTCTCAGCTAAGCCCACCATGGTCAAGCTATTAGCTTGAACATGGCTCTTAGCTTAGCAAAGGCAGTCAGTGGCAAACCGAATGAAATAGATCAAAGAAGAGACTACCAGAGTTCCCAGTAAGTGTGGAGACGCAAGGAAAATAAATATTACTGAATAAATATATCACAGTCGTTAGTCCAAGCATTTAGAACCACTACCAATTCCTTAAGATGTTTGAAACTACTTGTAACAGGAACCAGTCTAGGTTTTACAACTCTCACTATCCTTTTAAAAGAAATATTACTAAATTAATATAATTCATTGATAACATTCACACCATTAATAATAATAATGTATAACATTTATGACATTTTTTTTTTTTGGGTTGAAAAACACCCCATAAAGGGCAACTTATTTATTCAAAATTTAAGTTTGAATTGTAAACATCAAAAACATCTGGTAGAACAAGTACTCCATCCAAACAAGAAAATGGTCTGAAACTAATTATTCTACTAAGTTTATGGGCGACATTATTACCATGTCTACGAACATGGCAGAAACGAAAATTCATAAAACAGGAAGAGATTGTCTTGACTAGATGTTTTGTGTGATATTACCATCTTAAACTAAACTCTAAATATATGCTTCCCAAAAGAAAATTGCATCTTAACCCCCCAAAAAAAAAAAAAAAAAACCCACAGTAGCATAACAAAAATCCAAAAACACCGAGATCTCTTTAACAGGCAAGTAATGTTTTCTAATCAAGCATCCAGGCATAAGTGACTTTTTTGGGAGAAGGGGTAAACAGAAAACATTATGAAAAGGAAAAGAAAAAAAGCTGGGGGCACAATTTTTCTAGGTATAATTATACTTAAACCAACTTTCATGCCCTTCATTTTCATTTAAAAGAGTGTTGCACGCTCATTAAGTTGGGGGCACACTTTTGAAACTAAATAACAGTCCACAACACATTGCCTAAGTCAAAGGAATTTCTATTGATTTTCTTGATATTTATAAGGTCACATCGTATTGAACCAGGGATCTCAATTCTGGCTTTACACAAGTTACATAACAAATAGTCAAGTGTAATTTTAATAGCAACATGTAAAGGGGTTGAGTCATGCATATCATTTTGGATCTTAAAGCCTCTTTTTTCTAGTTGTTCTTTCTCTTGGGTTAAAAGATACCTTAACCATGTGGCCCATAATCCATTAATCTTGCTATGTGTGGTTTTATGTCAATAGTATGCTTTGTTGTAACTTTTCCTCACACCTCTCACTCCAGACTAATGTGTGGGATGCTTGAAGGAAAGATTTTGGGTATGTTTCTTCAGTTTAATCAGGCGAAAATACCAAATCTTTGGTTTATTTAGCCAAAAAGAGAGTCACACATGGGCGTTGACAAAGAAACAACTTTATTATTATTATTATTATTATTTATTTCTGCTTTTGCTAAGATTGGTAATTGTCAGCCTTAGTGTTAGAAACTATAGCTATAGATTGAAGAAAGAATGCAGTTGAAGGAAGACTGCAAGTGTATAGTTTCAGTCTTATTACTGCTTAAGCTACTTATAGTTTTAGTTACTGTTTTATATTAGTGCACATAACGGCATGTTGTTTGTACATAGATTAGTTGAGAGATAGTTAGTTACATAGTAGTGCCACCTGTCATGTTTGGATTGGCTAGAGAGATGGTTATCATGTTATGTAGTTTTAGCTCCTCTGTTTCTCTTATATAAAGAATAGAGGCAGATATTTAATATATACGAAATCATTCACACAAGCACAATGTTCTCTCTCTCTCTCTGATTCCATCTCCTCCATTGTCAAACCATCGAGCTTGTATGTGATTTCAACATGGTATCAGAGCTGAACTAGTTCAAAGATTCGTTCAAATTTGGTATTCTCTAATTCTTCCTAGTTCAATTTCATTTTCTTTGATTCCTTGGTGCTTCTTCTTTAAATCAACTAGAAATTTCCTTCATTGTGTTTCTGTTGATTCTTGCACTAAGTTCATTTTCTTCTAGGTCTTGATTTCATTAGGATATTGAAATCTTGATTCTCTTTTTCTTCATCATTGGAAATTGAAACTTTTGATCTTAGGGTTTCAATTCCCAATCTGTAACTTTCTGTTGTGATTTCATCAAGATTGTAAATTGCATCTTGATTTGATCTAATATTACATTGTATCACAGTATTCATTACTTGTTCCTTGAAGAATTCTCTAGAAAGGTCAATTCTTGATTTTCGTTTGCTAATTCTTGTTTGGAACTATGAATCTTTAATCAAGTTTCATCATTTTCTTGATAAAATTGCACTAAGTATGACTGAGAGTACTTTTAGTGCTACTGCTCCAACTGTTCAGCCTTGGGAAAATACCTCTAGTCCCTATTTTTTATCCAATGGTGATAATCCTAGTGTTTCATTGGTGGTTCAACCTTTCACTGAGTAGAATTATAGCACCTAGAGTAGGGCAATCCTTATTTCTCTAGATGCCCAGACCAAACTAGGATTCATTGATGGTTCCATTCCCAAACCTCGATTTGTTGATCATCCCTATTACACAGCTTGGTGTAAATGTAACAGCATAGTCTTGGCTTGACTGTTTAATTCTGTCTCTAAGGATTTACAACCAAGTATAGTCTATTTCAAGATTGCCAGAGATGTTTGGATTGACTTGTAGTACATATATGGACAAGGCAATGGACCTAGGATCTTTGAGTTGAGAAAGGAGATTAGTTCTTTGACTCAAGAAAATTTAACCATCAATGCATATTACACCAAATTTAAGAGACTTTGGGATGAATTTTCCAATTATAGGACATGTACCTGTGGTCATCAAGTAGAGGAGTGTACCATGTCTTTTTTGATGGGGTTGAATGAGACATGCAATTGTCAGAGGACAAATTCTTTTTATGGATCCTGTGCCTCCCTTGAGCAAAGTATTCTCTCTTATACTTCAAGATGAGAAGCAACGGAAGGTAGGCGTTGCCAAGAAGATGCAATTTGACACAGCAGCTACTCTAGCATCAGCATTAGCAACAAAGAATGTTAAGAATTTTAAGAAAGGCAGGCCACAATGTACTCACTATGGTGCAATGGGTCATGTGGTTGATAAGTGCTATAAGTTACATGGATACCCTCCTGGCTATAAGTTCAAGTCTGCTAAAGGCTAAGCTGTAGCTGCTCTACCACCTTTTGCCAACAATGTTATTGCTCCTGAAGATGATGCAAGTGGAGGTGTTAGCCTTATGAAATCAGAATATCAGCAGTTACTTGGTTTATTAAACTCCAATTGCAATTTTGGTATTTAAGGACCTTCTGAGGGAGCTGCAGATACCCATCAAGTTGCAAATATCATCACTTAGCCTTCATTTGATCTTCAAGGACGTGAGATATCAGGTATATGGTCTGTTCCCTCTCTTGAATACTCAGTTTTTTCTTCTTCCATCAGTACTTTTCATATTCAGTCTACTGATTGGATTCTTGACAGTGGAGCTACTGATCATATGATTCATTCTTTAGCATTTTTTACTTCTATTACTTTTGTTGTACAAATTTCTATTAGACTTCCCAATGGTGACATGGCTAAAGTTGCACATATTGGAATTGTGCAACTATCTTCTACCTTAGTTCAATGAGTTAAAGCGTAAATCATAATAGGTTAGTTGGTGATGGAATGACTAAGACAAACAGATTGAGAGGTAAAACACTCCTCGGTCAAGTTCGAGGATGGAATGTTCTTCTATATATATCTCTCTTAGACTTGTACAACTATTCAAGCTCTTGGTTATAGAGTGGTTTTCTTTCTTGTTTTTTGTCCCCTTGCATCTGAATCTTCCTTTTTCTTTTATATCCAGCCACAAATCATCTGAATCTTATACTTGGAGGGCTGAGATTGTACTTTTAGGACTTCTGTCCCATCCAGAACATACTAGTAAGCTTTACCCTATAATCCTAGCTATGCCACCACTATTCATGGTCATTTCCTCGTTAATGTGGCAAGATGAGTGGTTGTCTTGTATTTAATGCGGAGGGGATGGCTTCTATACCCTTCTTTCTTCATCTTTCTTGTATTTTGTGCCAAGTCTGCTTTCTTTCCTTTTTTATATTTTAACTTTATGCGTCTCACATAACTAGTGTTCGTCCCTGAGGTCTGAGATGCATCATCGAAAATAACCTTGACTGCCTGTTTAAATCAAATTTGGGATCCTTGTCCTCACCATATATATATATATATGACACAATGTGAAAAGTATCAAATTGCAAGTAAGAAGCACAAGAATAGTGATTGGATGTGAAAATCAAATAGGCTTTGAATTGTATACCAAAGCACATAACGATCAAACAGAAAAGAAAAGGCCAAATTGGGTTTCCAATGTTAAGAGGGAGGCAAATTTTGTCCCCCCATTTTTCGGCCTTTTGGGCTTAAATTGTAACTGGGCGGGCCTGTTCCCATCTCCTGACTTCATGCCTCTGTTTCGGCAGTAGAAGATAGAGATGATTAGGGCCCCGTCTTTCCTTTGTATCTCCTTTATGCAATAAAGTCTTTTTTATCCATTAAAAAAAAAGGCTTTACCATGCATGTTGGCATCTTCATACCATAAATATTAATTCCAACAAAGGTTTGCAAAAGAGGGCTTATGCTATGCCCTCAAATGAATGAATGTGAAATAATTCCAACATTAGGACAGTATTCTAAGCACTCTGAAAAGACAACATGTGAAAACGTTCATATTTTAACACAATTGATAACTTAACAATCAATCTAGACACAGAAGTCTGAAGGAGAGGACTACTCTTTGACTGCATATAGACAGCCTTCACCAACACATACTTTTGACAATCATTCTTTGAATAATACTCTAGCTGCTACACCTAAATGAAAATCTTCAATTATTTATTTATTTATTTATTATTATTATTATATTTTTCATGATCTGCTAAATGAAAATCAATTCTATTGATCAAATAACTGCATCAGACCATTTATAGGAACACCCAGCCACAAGGGTACCATTCCAAGAATCCCTACAGCAAAAAAAGTTTATTTTTTAATAGAAACCTCAAAATTAAATCTTATTTAATTCTTTCTTACCAAATGAAAATTTTTAAACAATTATCAATTATTAATGACATTATTTACTCTCATAATCCAGTCATCACTTTAAAAGAATATATATGAAGAATTTGTAGGGAGAAGAAACAATTATGCTCCATAAAATATGGATCAATGACAATAGAATCTTATAACACACTGAAAATTACAAACTAAACAAAAGAAGCCTGAAATAACAATATACACTTGTTGCATGCTATGTAAATCCTAGCTTAGAATTAAAGGAAACCGTAATAATTAATAAAATTCCACAATAAATAAAAATTACAAACAGTCCATAGTTTAGAACTAAAAAATATGTACCTGTATCATTTCTAGCTTATACTAGTACAAATTAATAGAGAAAGTCCATATATTACAAACTTTATACATAATTAAACTAGTCTAGGAGTAGCTAGACCTTAGACTTTCCGTAAATACACAAAACATATGGATGAAAGGCAAGTCCAAATTTCACGTAAACTATTAGTAGTTCAGCACATTTATCAGTTTTGCATTATATGTGATGGATCGGGATCTGCAAAGCTCTACACAAAATACATAGAGAGTGATATTGAATTTGTAAGGGATAAACCAAATTGATCTGATAAATGGGGGAAGGATAGCTGGAATGTAATATGGTACGATGGGTTAAATCAAACACTTAATAAATAAAATGAATAAATGGTTCACCAATTTATGGCATATAGGAACACCACCTAAAAAGATACAGAACCAAAATTCGCTACCCAAGGAAACCACCAATGCGATAAGAGTTTAAAAGAAGAAATTCATCTTGTAAAGCACAAAGATTTTTTAATTTGAAAATACACTTTGATTTTATTTAATTCAGCCAGAAGGCTTATATAGAGCATAGAACAACCCACTAAGCATAGGAGAATGAAAATGGTAATTAAAACTTAAACCTAGTCATGACCAAAGTCAGACATGACTCTTAAGAACTAGAAGTACAATAAATTAAATACTTGTCGGCCAAGGAGAAATAAAACATAAAGTTTGATACGTCCGAGGAGACACTAATTGAAGTCTATTTGACTTCTTTTTATTAATGGGGAAAAAAAAAAAAAAGGTTCAAAACGATAGGTTGCACTTTTGGTCTTCAAGGATAACATCTGGGCCAGACTTAGCATCAGATTAGGCTTGCTGAAACTTGTGACACTCTGGTGTCAGAAAGGCAACTTCAAAACACACATAAACTATCAGTGCATTTATTAACTTTCATATGTGCTTCATCGAAACCTGCGCTAGTGCTCTAGCGAGGATGGTCCTGAAAAAAATAAAAAGCATTAATATTTATTCTTTAAACAAAGTAAACAATGAAGTAAACTCATTCAAACACAATTAATTTTTCTAAAATAGAAATTAGTGAAAGCAGTGTTTTTTATTTGCCATCCAATTATTTGAGCTAGGAAGCATGGACACAAATACAAACACGGCACAACGATACAATCAAAATTTTTTTTTATTTATTTAAAAACTATAACATAAAATGGTAAATACAACACTGGTACAATAACATAAATATAATATTTTAAATGAAATATCCATGCTTCTTAATATTTAAATAACCTTGAAAGGGGTCATCAAAACTCACATGTTGAAAATGTCAAATAAATCCATAACTTATTTCTTAAGAGATTCATATGGTAGGCATATATATTAACAAACTTTGTGTCTCGCTCACCTTGGTGTGTGTAAGGACTAGCTAGTGAGCAAGTCAGCAACAGTCCAGATCAGGTGATTCTCGACAACCCAGTGGCAAGCCTTGATCTGACCGGGACCTGACGCTATAGTCAATTCAGCTTGATTCGGGTTCGAATCCGACGTGTGCATGTGACAGCTAGCAACACCACGATTGATCTTAGCTTTCGAATTCGGATCCAGTATATCTACTTCATAGACTCGAACCTTTGGTACCGAATGACAGTGATAAAGTAGGTACGGGAACAAGGTTTGATGACAAGAGACTATTTGCGTGACTTTGCCACCGTTGATTCCTTCGACTGATCCTATCATTATATTCTGCTTTGACCCTTTAAAATTTTCAGTTGATCGAACCACAATGTTTCTGCCCAAGACCGAGATTGCAAAGTCAATCATGTCCTCAGCTGAGCCCACGCACCGCTTGGTCTCGCCCGGGCTCGGAGCACTCTCGCACTCATTCAATGACTTCACTATCATAGTCTCCATAGTGGAATTATCATCCACGTGAAATATCTTCTTCAACTCCGAGACCTTAGATGTCGAAAACGGCAATTTCGATGAAATTGACCGAGGCAAAAATGACCTCTTAGGCATTTTATCTTTAATATCTGGCATTGGCAGCACCTTCCCTTTCTTTAACATTGACTCCCTAAAGAAAACACCTGACTGAACCCACCCTGCTGCATCGGCGAAAGCACCTGTATGGGTTATCAGTTCTTCGAGATTCGGGGATGAATCGGGGAAGCAGAAAAGGTTGGCGGAGGCGCAGAACGCTAGGAACTGAGAGGAGAGAGCATTCTTGGCGGCGAGTTCGGAGAATCCAGCAGAGTCGACCGGGCTCAATGGGGACGCCTTGGATAGGAGAAAGGTTGGTTTGGCAATGGCGTGGTTGTTGTTTCGGACCTCTTTGTTCCAATACTGAATCAGATTGGATTTCGGGGTGGATAAGCTTTCACCGGCGGAAGCGGAGGCGGACCCAACCTGCATTGACACAAAGGGAAAACATTGAGAATGTGAGAATAAGAGAATATCAAAGGCAGAGTGAGAGTGAGAGTGAGAGTTCTTACAGTGAGAGACGAGAAAAAGAGTACGAGAAGAATAAGAGCCATGGGACTGAGTTGCTTTGTGTGTGCTGAGAGCCTGAGATTAGTTTTGGTGGGTTTGTTGGGTTATAGTACGTGGAGATTTATAGGAAAATCAAGTAGTACATAAAACTAATAAAAGAGATTCTCAAAAAGCAGTATTACAAGTTGATTGGTGGGCGGCCATTAATTTCAAGTTGATTGGTTGATTGGTTGGCGGCCATTGCAAGTTGATTGGTTGATTGGTTGCCAAGAAAGTGTAAGAAAATGAAAGAAAATATGTGATAATATGTGATTTGATAGTAGAGACTAAATTAGTTACTCATTGAAAATAACATAGATTGAATTGGCGAATATCAAAATATAATGATCAAAATGATATATTTTTTAAAATTATTAATAGTTAATGGCCTTAGATATCTTCCGCTGTTCTATGAGCTTGTAAATTATAAGAAAAAATTTAAAATCACATCATTATGCGTCCTAATTTTGTTATAACTTAGACGTGATGGTAGGAAAAAAAATGGTAAATCTGTGTGAAAATAAAGAATAATTAAATATAATTTTTCACATAATATAATTGTGAGGAAAAATATGATAAAAAGCGTGGCCATAGAATTACACAAATTATAATCGGTATAATTTCCTAATCTCTAGTGGGAAAAAGGCTGAACTGATGAAGATGCAAGGAATTATTAGAATAAACAAAAGAGACTTTTTTTTTTTTTTTCTTTGAAGAGGAAAACATCCTCATATCTTATTAAATGGAAATAGAGTCCAGATACAAAGCTTAAGCTTGCATTACAGGTGGAGGAGATTCCTCCATCCAGATAACATCATGTACCAGATTTTTTGCATGCCTGGCTAAAAGGTGGGCTACTGTATTGACACTCCTTTTATCAAATTGCACGTGTGACCATCTATTTCAATAACAAAAGAAATCACCAACTAGGCAATTATTGATAGACGGGATGATTATATTATTCAAAAGCATACGCACCAAAACATAGCTGGCATAGGAAAAAAAAAAAAAGTTTAATTAAGTAACCCAACAATTCAATTATTATTATCATTATTTATTTTTTTTAATGAAAAAGTGTTAAGGATAAGAACCACCACAGATTCTAAGAGTTCAAGTAGTTGTGATAAGTATGAACTGTGGGCGGCCTCTTATACATAACAAAAGGAATTCAATTATTGATAGTTAAGTAGTGCATGTATATTCAGCCAAAAAAAAAAAAAAAAAAAAAAAAATGGGAGAGAGTTGTGCATGTATCTACTATCGACCACTTTTCTCCAGGAACAACAAAGACGCAAAGGATTTCTTTATTTTTTTAGGTGTTAAATTATAATTGATATAAGATCACATTTAAATGGGCCATGGTTTGGACTATTTTTATTATACATTCTTCAGAGTATATCACCTCAACATTTATAAGAAAACATTATAATTTTTTTTGTATCACTGGGCTTATCCGTTTCATAATGGGTATTCCCTTCAATTACTAGCCTACTTGCCCGTAACAATGAAAAACAAATGT
Organism: Quercus gilva; assembly: GCA_023621385.1. Classification (NCBI taxonomy): domain Eukaryota; kingdom Viridiplantae; phylum Streptophyta; class Magnoliopsida; order Fagales; family Fagaceae; genus Quercus; species Quercus gilva. The sequence goes on from CM042475.1 coordinate 14,695,915, forward strand.
AATTGCCAATGCTATAAACTGAGTATCCAACTGATTTTATTTTGGCTTGTTAAGCGAGAAATTAAGGGTCCGTTTGATTTAGGGGTGTCTCAATTTTCATAACTTAAACTCAAAACCCATAACTCGTAACCCAAACTCCACTATCACTCAAAAAATCCAACACTTTTGTTTGGTCATAAAACTCAATCATGTATCTTAGTTTTTAATTTCACTTTTTGCCAAAATAATGGACCCACCCACTAACACTACACAAGAATATGGTTGCTACCTGCATCCCTTTTCTTTTCTGTTCTTCAAACCTAGCTACACCGAAACCTAGCTCCACCACCACCACCAACGGCAAATCCAGAAATCCACAACCACAACCACCGCCATCAATAGCCCTCAACACAACCACAACCTCCACCAAAAAATCCGAATGAATCAAAAATCCAAACCCACCAACAGCCTTCAACCAAATGTGTTTGATTGAAGAAGAAAAGAAAAAAAGAAAAAAAAAAAAAAGCATCAGGTCTCACCGTGTTACAGCCATCACCGCGTGAAGAAAAAAAGAAAAGAAGAAGAAGCAGCAGCTAAGAGAAGAAACCAGAGTCAAGAAGAAAGAAAAGAAAAAAGAAAAGAGAGAAGAAAGCATTAGGTCTTATCACCAGCGAAGCTTCCGATCCCCTATCGCCTATCAAATCCCCGGCAAAGCATTAGGTCTCATCAGCCCATCTCTATCTCCATCTCTCCATCTCTATCTCTCTATCTTCTCCCTCCCTTCAACCCACAGCCACTCACCGACACCATCAACCACTACCAATCCACCACCACTAACTTATAACTAATGTCCACGGCGAAGTACAAGCTGATGTCCATGGCAAAGGGTCTGGTTTGAGCTTGGATCAAAGACCAAAATCACGACTTGTGGTTGATCAAAGACCCAAATCACGAGCTTGGATTAGAATCCTTAGATTGGAGATGAACCGATCTGGGTTGAGCTTAATGGTGATGACATCGGAGACCCAAATCATGACTTATGGTTGATCGGAGACCCAAATCACTATCTTGGATCAGAATCCTTAGATCGGAGATGAACCGATCTGGGTTGAGCTTGATGGTGACGACTTGCGATTGCTCGTGGTGGTTGCTCATGATGGTGATAATTGTCGTGGTGGTGGCGGTGGCTTGTGAAGGAGCAATAAAGGGTCAGTGAGAAGAGAGAGCTCTGAGTAAAAGAAAAAAAAAATGAAGAAAGAGAAGAGACAGAGAAGAATCAGTTGAAGAGAGACGTTACTTGATGGGACAAGTCATACAGGTGGGTCCCATTTTTTGCTTAATTTTACAAAAATGACATTGAAACTCAATTCTCAAAAACTGAAAACATCTATTTCTTGTTTCCTGTTTTCATCACTTTAACTCAAAATTGTTGAGTTTTGAGTGATGGAAACACAATGTAAAAATCAAGCCAAACAAAAAAAATTATGTGAGTCCCACGTTTTTTGATAACTCAGTTATGAGTTTTGGATCATATCACTCAAAACACTTCTAAATCAAATAGGCCTTAAATTAGGCATTGAATTTCTTCTCGAACTGTTCAGAGAAATTTTTTTTCAACTCACTACGTGGTATTTCATAAATTATCCAAGTATAATTTTGAGCCCAAGACATATTTAATGAGTCATGCTGAGAGAAAATTTAATTAGAATCTGTTTGTTTGTTTAGATCCCTGAACGCTTAGATTGTTTAATCTAATTAATTAACCAAATTAACACTTAGGTCTTAGGGGTTTATGGGGGAAAGGGTTCGAGCTGCAGGGTTAGCAATATGTTGTAATTATCTCTAATAAAAAAAAAAAAGTTAACACTTAGGTCTATTATTTAGATTTAGGTTAAATAGTAATAATCATATCATGCATTGCGGAAAAATAAATAAGACAACGATATGATTACCTAAGAAAACCAACGAAACTATTCAGTTTTAAGATAAAAAACCTGAGGAAGATTTAACATGACCTATTCTCAAGGCAAACAAATCCAGTAATAGAGAATTGAAGTTTTTACAAAAGATTTAACCTTAAATCTATTGTTATCTCCAGTAATAAATTACTGACACGATCACGTGTTAGCTTCGAATCCGCAGACTCCTTCTCTTTTGGATTTGTAGCACAAGCACCCACACTTGTAACTTTGAAACCCCACTAAAAGGTTTAGCAACACAAACTCTCCAGTTTATGACTCCAAGACCACCCTTGGAGGTTTAGATCATCGGCAGTTGTTGATATTTGTAGTGGGCCTTTTTACAATGTTGGACTGGGCTGCTTCATGTGGTATTAGGCCCAAGTGTTCTGAGTAAGGGAGTTGAGATCGGTCCAACTACAACTCACTTTGGTTCGGCTTGTGCGCAAACTATGTCTCCCTTTTGTTAGGTTTTGATCACATACCCATGGCAGGTAGAGTTACTACGGGGAAGTTATGGCAGATAGATGTAATAAAGATAACACAAGAAATACTAGACAGAATAAATAAAAGGAAGCGGCAAGAAGCACCCCTGTACACAAAAGTAACAGAAATAAATGGGGAAATAATAATAATGGGCTTCTTGGATAAAGGAAGGAAAATCAGTCTGCCACGCCAAGTAAGGCTATGGAGCTTGAAACCGAGGAGGGAAACCATTTCCTCAATGCGAATAATCTCCTTAGGAAAAGTAATTAATTGCTTTGAGGGAATGAGCCTAAATGGTTTATGCTCAATGAGGATCTTGTTTCTTTGATAGAGAGCAGGGCTTTAAAGGGAGAGAGGAGATCAACTTATTGGTGCATGCCTGCCATTCTAAGTTCTCTTTTTTTCCTTTGTTTTTCCCTTTTCTTTTCTTAGTGCTTACTCCTGTCTTTATGATTTTCTCCTAGAGGTTTCTATTAACGTGGTTGTGATCCCACAGCTGTGCATGTCAAAGGCCCTTTATATAGTGCTTGTCATGATTGGTTTTTACTATTTTAGCCTTTAACTACCTCTGTCTGGTATGGGTGTCCTTGCCGACCACTACTGGTTCGTCAGTTGTTTAGTTATCACCACTTACCTGTGCTGACTGTGCCACTTCCCATTAGTAGACAAAGAAGGCTATTTTGTTTGTTTGTCTGCCTTGGCCCTCCTACCTATTACGGTGTGGGTGCTCTCTCTCTCTATTCCTCATAGCATACACCTAGTGGCTCTAACTCATCCTTACTTCTTTTGGGCGGCATGTCATCCCAGCAGGACATTTCTCCCAAAAGAGCTTGAGCAAGAGCCCTAAAATAGGTTTTCACATCTCCTCACCGCCAGACCATATCCTCTTACCTCTGACCCATGACCTCATTGTGTCTTGTATTGGCTAGGTACAAGCTGGTGATGTCTGGGCTTTGCGTGTGCTTCACCTCTATGTATGTCCAAAATCTGCCTGCCGCTCATGCGTTCACCATGGTCTGGAGGCTCGTCTGTACAGTTTGCCGCCCGTCCTTGACTTCTTACAGTGTGAGTTGTTTTCTGATTTCCCATCCTTTTATGGCTTGCTCCCCTTAAGGGCTGGGCTTTATTTGATGGTGGGCTTTTCCTCTTTTCAACCTTCCCTTTTAATCCTTTCTACGGTTTTGCTGCCTGTTTCTGCCGTTCCACTCTGCCATTCTTGCTGTGATGTTATTTAACCTCAGCCTGCTAGGCCTCTTTGGGCCTGCTGCTTATTCTTCTCTCAATGATTCAATATAGTCATTTGGGCTTGGCATTACATGGCTCGTGGGCTCTTTTGTGCCATTTATTTCTTCCTGGGCATCCTTGGCCCATTTGCTTTTCTTGGGCTTCCTTGGCCCTTTTCTTAACTCTATATTCCCATGGGCTTTTGCTAATTCTTTTGTGCTTCCCTAGCCCAATTACCTCATCATTCATCCTTAGGGCTCATGGGCTTACCATCAACCCCTTACTTTCTTTGTTTGCATTGCTTCAGGCTTGCTATGGCCCATTCTCATTTTTCTACATTACATACTGCCCATGAGTTTGCTACTTCTCTCTCTCCGGGCTTCTTTAGGCCTATTTGCTTTCTCAAGGCCCATTTGTTTATTTCATGGGCCTGTGATCCATTATTCCTGCCGCTTGGGCTTAATGGTTTTTCTTTCCACTTACTAACTCTTTTCTGCCCATGCTGCTGGGCTTCTTCTTTCTACTGGGCTACTCAAAATGAGTATCAACAATCTTGTTGCAGGAACTTCAGATCTATCGGTTTTAATAGTATGAGAATGATTTCTGGTAGTGACTTTGAAAAAGGAAGGCACAATACCTTTTAGATCTCACAAAAGGACCTCCAAAGTCTTCTCAAAACATGCCTTAGGGTTTTCTTTAAATACTATGTGAAAGAAACCCTAATCACTTAGTGGGCTTAATGAGTAGATGGGCTTAATTAAAATTTTGCAGACCTGTATTTTGATCGGTTGAAATTGTCTTTCGATTAGTCAAACTTGGCATGTTTTGAATTCTTCTTTTTGCAGCTTGTATGTTCTTATGTTTTGACTTGTAGCATCTTGAATATTGTCTAATCAAACATATAGACTCTAAGATCTATATTTAGACAAGTTTATACTCACGGTTTGCCAATTGTTATAAACTTTTAGAACCTAATAGAATCAAAATTAGATTTTGCCTTTATTAGCTTTTCATACAAATTAAATTGTTTAGATTTTTTCTGTTATTTTTTTTATTTTTTTTATGAACTAATGAGTATGTGAAGATCGTGAATGTAACAAACTGTAATTGAGTTAAACGATTTCATGTGCATATCCCTATTAAATTTAGGAGATATTATTGAATCAATTTATTTTTTTATTTTGTGTTGTATTTAGTAGAATTTCACGGACAATAATAGTGGATTGATTTTATATATGTAGTGTCCAATAGTGATTTTCAAAATTATATACATAACAGGAGTGTAATGAGAAATTTGGCGTAACCAATATCATTAAAATTGCAAGGAAAAATCATTTTAGTACCTTCAAATGTCATGGTCGAACTAATGTCCTATATTTTTAATAATCCAAATTAACATCAATAGCATCATTACAAATCATCAATCATGTGCGTAAGCATGAGTTATATACTAGTTTAAATAATATGCGATGATGATTTTATGAGTTGGCACATAATAGGTTGGAAAAGATTTTCCCACATCGATTTGGAGAAAAACTTTCTTTTGTTCTCTAATTGCAAAAGATGGTGTTGGACTAGTGCCCTAAAACCCAAATCCTTAAGGCCCCAGGGTGGCATAATTCACAGTTAGAAATCTCATTCTCACCAAAGCCAGCCCCACAAACTAATAATGTTTCTTCTTTTGGGAGTCTTTACCATCATTCATCATTGTGATAATGCAAGGACCCAAAGACAATTACTAGTATAAACTTCCTTTACCTTGCCCAGCTGATATATACAGAGAGTCAATCTAGCAACTATACATTTCAGTGGAAGAGTGTTAGAGGCACTTTTTTGGACAACAAACCAGCAGAGCCATTACCCACAAAGCCAGTCCAAAACCATTTTTTTTCAGTCCACAATCCTTGTAAACAAGGACCTAGAGTTGGGTGAAATTGGGCTCAAAAGATCAGCACCAAGGTCCACTGGATCTTTCATTAAAATGTTTAAATCTCCAGCTAAAGGCCCATGGAAATTGAAGCCTTAAGACTGGTCCAAGGTGGTCTCAAAACAATACATGAGCCTCGAAAGGGAACAAACAAATCACAATCCTTGGGACTATCTCAGGTAGTTGATGAGAAGCGAAATTGACATACTCTCAACTGAGCCCAAGAAGGTCAATCCTTGACTATAAATAACATGGCTCTTGATTGCTCTTAGCCTCTCATGCAAACTCAGTAGCAAAGTAAGTCAGTGGCAAACTGAATTAGATAAATCAAAGAGTTCCAGTGCTCCCACCTCCCAGTAAGCTTGGAGACGCAAGGAAAATAAATAATACTGAATAAATATATCACAGTCGTTAGTCTAAGCATTTAGTATTTAGAACCACGTACCACCAATTCCTTAAGATATCTCAAAATGTAATTCTACCAGGAAGCAGACTATGTTTTACAACTCTCTCTATCCTTTTAAAAGAAATATTACTAAAGGAATATAATTCATTGATAACATTCACACCAACACTAATAATGTATAACATTTATGACACTTTAAAAAAAAAAAAAAAAAATTGAATTGTAAATATCAAAAACATCTGGTGGAACAAGTACTCCATCCAGACAAGAAAATGGTCAGAAATTTTAGCTCTTTTATTAAGTCTATGGACGACATTATTACCATGTCTACGAACATAGTAGAAACGAGAATTCATGAAATAGGAAAAGATTGTCTTCTTGACTAGATGTTTTGTGTAATCGATATTACCATCTTAAACTAAACTCTAAATATATGCTTCCCAAAAAAAAATTGCATCTTATCATAATAATAATAATAATAAAAAAAAAAAACCCTCTAAATATAAATTAAGTTGGCTTTGTCAAGATAGCTGAATAAGGAATATATATATATATATATACACACACACCACAGGAGCATAGCAAAAATCCAGAAACACCTAGATCGCTTGTTGGACATCAATAATATTAAATCTTGGGACTTCCAAGTTGTGAGTCCAATCGACTAATGTTGTCATATTAGGTTACCTAGAAACAAAATGGAATCTAATTGTAATAACTTTTTTAAAGAATGAAACATAGCTTTGAATCATCATTCTTTGCTTTAACAGGCAAGTAAAGTTTTCTAATCAAGCATTCAGGCATAAGTGACTTTTTTGGGGGAAGGGATAAACAAAAAAACATTATGAAAAAAAAAAAAAAAAACAACTGGAGGCACAATTTTTCCAGGTACAATTATACTTAAAACCAACTTTCATCAAATAAAGTAATAAACCATCGACAAAAAGCCGCGTCCAAATGCACACCATTACCATTTACTTCTACGTACGCTTCATTTTCTTTTTAAAACAGTGTTGCATGTACTCACATTGCCTAAATCTAAGGAATTCCTATTGATTTTCTAGATATTTATAAGGCCATATAATCTTGAACTAGGGTTCTAAATCCTGGCCCCACATAAGATACACATCAAATAGTCAATTGTAAAAAGTCATGCATGGTCGTTGACAAAGAAACAGCGTTTTTTTTTTTTTTTTTCCTAAGATTGTAACTGTCAGCCTTAGCTCAATATATATGGGGTAAGGTCAAAATGATATAAGATAGAAAAGAACTGTAACCTAACCATCAGACCCATATGAAAGTGATCATAGTGACTATTTCATAATAACATGGAGACACAAAGAGTCGGAGAGAGAGAGAGAGAGAGAGAGAGAGAGAGAGAGAGAGAGTAAAGGCTTTAGCTTTCTCTTTGTTTCCCATTTTTTGGTGATGGGGGTTGGTTTGATCAGCAGTGGTGGTGGTAGTAGTAGTGGTGGAGGGTTTGCAAGAGTTTTGGCTGATATTGCTCCACACAGCTCAAACAGGACTAGTGGTGCCTTTGCTCAGCTACTACCCCTTCTTAGTACTCCACCTATTGGTCTTATTCCCAGTTCATGAATGCACAGTTCTTCTACCCTCACTCTCTCCAGTGTGTGCCTCACTCTCTTTAACACCTTAAAGGCTATAATAAACCCCCCTCACCCAACAATAAATGCTACATGGAAATAATGACCCAAACCGCGCGATGGCCTGAACTTGACAGAATATTAAATGAAAACTTATATACGAAAGTTAAATATGTAAACTTAAATGTAAACTGAAAGTAAAAGGAATGAACTGAAAGCTTTTATTGAAGAAATTACTGAAAATGCTTATAAATGTAGTTGGTTGGTTTAACTTGAAAGACTTGTAATGAAAGTTTATAACTAGAATACATATTCTGAAATGAGATGAGTTTCAGAAATGTAAATTGGATGTGATACAAGTTAAGGAAAAAAGTTCTGGGTTTTTTTTTTTTTCGTCTAAACTTTGCTCTGCAATTGGCTCTGCTAAACTTCAAGGCATAACTTGGTATATGTGTGATATTGGAAGTGCTTTGGATTATTCTCTAGGTTTCCTGATAGCGGAATGTCTTGGTTTTGCACAATGCATTATAAATATATATATATAATGTGAAAGATATCAAATTCAAATTAAGAAGCGTGAGAATAGTAATTGGATTTGAAAATCAACAAGGCTCTGAATTGCAGGGAGAAGAAACAATTATGCTCCATAAAAATAAGGATCAATGACAGTAGAATCTTATAACACAAGGAGAATTATAAACTAAACCAAAGAAGCCTAAAATAATAATAATATTAACTTGATGCATGCTATATAAATCCTAGCTTAGAATTAACTGAAAGAGTAATAATAAAATTCCAAAATAGAGAAAAATTACAAAGAGTTCATAGTTTAGAACTAAAAAAATATGTACTGGGATCATTTCTAGCTTATACTAGTAAATGTTAGGTTCTAAATCTTTAGATATAAATGTTTAGGTTTTAAATGATTCATGTATTGGCAAACCAAGTGCATAAACTCGTCTAGGAATAGATCTTAGTTCTATGAAGTCTATTAGACATTTCTCAAAGTGCTACAACTCAGAATTCAAGAATGTACAACCTCCATAAATCAATAGTGAAAAGCTTACTAGCTCAACTGATCGAGAGGAAGCTTCAATTGATAGAACCGCAAGTAGTTGAATTTGATTAAATCCTATTAAACGTTTAGGGTTTCAGTCCAAATATACTTGGTATATAAGAAAAAACTTAAAGCACGTTTTTCAAGTCTTGAAGAGCTACTCTTTTGAGATCTGAGAGGTTTTTTTTTTTACCTTCTACTCTTTCAAGCATCTACTAAAACTCACACTCATACTACTAGTACTGGTGGAATAAAGTTGCAGCCCAAGCTTTAGCTATACAGCGTACTGAAGATCAAAGGCATGAATAGGAGGTTCATGTTGGAGCAAATCCACATCAAAGAAATCTGAGGATTTCAAATCTAGGTTTGATAATCATAGTTAAGTTTACTATGAGTTTATATTCTTGACTTTGAACTTCTATTTGGTATAGTAGATTGTTCTTTTAGGATTGTTCCCCTTAGATTTTTTTTACCTTGAAACTGGATTATTTTATTGATTTTCCTAAGTTATCATATCTGTGCCTTATTTATTTTTTCGCTGCATGATATGTTTGATAAATGTTCAACATAGATCTACACAATTGACTTAAGTATCAACTTGGAAATAATTTTAGGTTAAACAAACTGTGTTTACAGGGAGCTAAAAACTAACAGTAAATATACACAAAGTAATAGAGAAAGTCCATATATTACAAGCTTTATATATATAATTAAACAGATTTAGGAGTAGCTAGACCTTAGACTACTTGTCAATACACAAAACACATAGATGAAGGCAAGTCCAAATTACATATAAACCATCAACACATTTATCAGCAATACATTATAAGTGCTGGATCGAGGACTGCAAAGCTCTACACAAAATACATAGATGACAGCCAAGTTCAAAACACACATAATTAAACTGTCAGCACATTTATTTGATTCACATCATACGTGCTGGATTGAAGCTTGCAAAGCAGTGAGGATGCTCCTGCAATAAAATAATAATAATATTGCATTAATATCTAAACTTGTTTTTCTAGTCATTTCTTTAACATTTTAATCTTAATTCTTAATATAGATTAATTTGTTTAAAAAAAAAATTAGTATAAGTAGTGTTTATCATTTGCTGTCCAATTATTTAAGTAACCTTTTTTTTTTTTTTACTGAAAGAGGTAGAATTGGTATAGTAAAATTCAATACTCAAATTATACAGTATAATAAGCATCTTCCCTATGTAAAGTAAATCCATAACTTGTTTTTCCTATTAATAGCAAAATTCATATGGTAAATTAGATTGTTTTTGTATAAACCGTTACAAAATTGTGTTTTGATTTTAAAATAAGCGTTAGTAAAAAAGTTATGAAGAGTTACTATTTGAGTTTTAAAAATTATGTTTTAAGCTCCCAAAATGCATAACGAGACAAACCCTTAATCAAATTGATGTTTTGCCCACCTTGGTTTGTAAGGACTAGTTAGCAACTGTCCAGATCAGATCATTCTCAAAAAGCCAGTGGCAAGCCCTGATCTGACCGGGACCCGACGCTATAGTCAATTCAGCGTGATTCGGGTTTGAATTCGAGGTGTGCAAGTCACAGTTGGCAATACCATGATTGATCTTAGCCTTAGAATTCGGATCCAGTATATCCACTTCGTAGACTCGAGCCTTTGGGACCGAATGGCAGGCATAGAGTAGGTACGGGAACAAGGCCTGATGACAAGAGACTACTTGCATGACTTGCCCGCCGTTGAGCCCTTTGACTGATCCGATCATTATATTCAGCTTTAACCTTTTTACCTCTTTGGTTGAATGAAGGACGATGTTTTGACCCAAGACTGAGATTGCAAAGTCAATCATATCCTCAGCCGTACCCACGCACCGCTTGGTCTCGCCCGGGATCGGGGCACTCTCGCACTCATTCAACGTCTTCATCATCATAGTCTCCATAGTGGAATTATCATCCGCGTGAAAAATCTTCTTCAGCTCAGAAATCTTCGAGGTCGAAAACGGTAATTTCGACAAAATAGTCCGCGGCAGAAATGACCTTTCAGGCGTTTTATCCTTAGTATCCGGCATTGGCACCACCTTCCCTTCCTTTAACATTGATTCCCGAAAGAATCTACCTTGTTTCACCCTACCTCCAACGCTGGAATTTGCTATTACTTGATCAGTACCTCCAGAATTTCCTATTACTTGATCAGTACCTCCAACGATGGAATTTCCTATTACTTGATCAATACCTGGGGTTGAATCGGGGTAGCAGAAAAGGTTGGCGGAGGCGCAGAACTCTGGGAAATGAGAGGAGAGAGCATTCTGGGATGCGAGTTTGGAGAATCTCGCTGTGTCCGCCGTGCTCAATGGGGACGTTTTGGACAGGAGAAAGGTTGGCTTGGCGTTGTAGTTTTGGACCTCCTTGTTCCAATAGCCAATCTGATTGGATTTCGGGGTGGATAAATTTTCACTGGCGGAGGCGGAGGGAAACCCAACCTGCATTGACACAAATTGAGAATGTGAGTATAAGATAATGTCAAAGATAGATTGAGAGTGAGAATGAGAGTGATTACAGTGAGAGATGAGAAAAAGAGCAAGAGAAGAAGAGGAGTCATGGAGCTGAGTTTTTTTGAGTGCATTATTAGTGTTGGCGAGTTTGTTGGGTTATAGTACGTGGATATTTATAGGAAAATCGTATAAGAATACCAGAGCTATAAAGAAATCAAGCAGTACATAAAAGTGATTATCAAAAAACAGTAGTACATAATAAGAAGAAAAAAAGTAATGTTAAGATGATGAGATGGTCAATAATAAAGCAAGATCGATTCATGCATTATTGCCTAGTGGTGACAACGAGACAGACAGTGATTAAGAATATCACAAGGGGATAAGGGAAGGTGGACCTTTGCAAAAAGCTATGTTCTTTTATTGTCGATCAAAAACACTACGTAAAAATAAAATATCTTTTTTACTTTTTATCTTTTTCTTATTTTTCACAGTAAACAAATTTCGTAAGTTAATTTGGAAACAATAATTAAATTCATTTCAAACTAATTATTTCCAAGGTCCAGTGAAAAAAGTATTATATGATTTTCAATTGCATTGATTGGGCATTTTCCAATGATCTTCATGTGACCATTGTTCTCCCAAAGAAGCCTGCTGCAATGTTATTTTCTGGAGATTCATCATGCGAAGGGTTTCATCTCCCAACGGTTCTGGGAGAGAATTGAGAAAAGTGTGCTTGGAATTGACATCATCCATGCCATTAAAAGAGTAGTATTTCCTTGACATTCTGTCAAAATGTTTTTCCAGATCTTTTCTTTCAAATGAGCAACATTTCATCAATAAAAATTCTTCTCGGGCTACCTCTGTGTAATGAGTCACAGAGCCAAGGAATTCATTATGGACCACCGTGAAAAAGTCTTCCAGTGTGTTGCATTGAGCTGCCTGTCTTTGCTTGTATTCTCCAAAATTAATCCACCATTCTCTTAATCTTCCTGTAATCCTTGCAACAAATTTAGCAATAATCTGAAGAACAGTAGCATTTGGAGATTGGAGTTCTGCTATGCACCAAGAGTACATGTTAAAAATCTCCTCATGCCATCTAGATGGAGGAACACTGTCAAGAGTAAACAAGTGTTTAGAGTCAGCGGTTGATGAGTAGGTCAATCTTGTTTGGTATTCTGGGATAAAAGGTGGTGGAGGAAATATTGGTGGTGGTGGAGGTGGGGGCTGTTTTGGTCGAAGGACATCATCTTCTTCTTCCACCTTTGGTTCTGTATTTGTCATAAACACCTCCTCTAAACCAAGATCAGATAAATCCAACTCAGAATCCTCAATTACAGGAAGTACCAAGGGTTCCATTGAATCATCAAGGGTGAGGGTTTTGAGAAATGATGAAATTGGGTTTGGAGGGTCTGGGTCTACAGCCAACATATTCATGTCTGGAGGCTTTGAAGAGACACCTACAATTGGATCGGGGATTTGGTATAATGGCTCTTTGTCTTTTTTGGTAGGAAAAGATTCATTTTGTGGTTTGATTTGGGTCTCAGGCTGAAGTGGAATCTTATAGGTCATAGCAGGGAAAATTCCACTTGGCTTAAAAGGATTATGGTCTGGATGTGTTATGGCTAACGGTTGAAGATTTTGGTAGGGAGAGATTGGAGAAAATGGAGAGGTAGATGGTATAGACAGGTCTTTATATAAAGATTGGTGGGGTTGAAAAGACATATGGACATGTATCGGAGGAGTCTGAGGATTTGCCTTCTGTGATCCTTCCATGGATTGGAGCTGGAGCAACAACTGTCTCCTCTCTCTTTCTTTTTGGCCAATAAGAGGGAAAGAAACAGACAAGTCTCAAACTGTAGACGTAATGGTGGCCAATTCTTGCTCAACTGCTTTGATTTTCTTCTTCAAGTCCTCAATAAGGGAATTTGAGGATGAAAAGGTATGAGTAACTACCTCAGCCATCTTTTGTTGATTGTCTAAAATCTTTGAAAGAACTTGGTTTTGAGCCACAGCATTTTCTGCTTGCCAGTTTAAAGCTGCTTCTGCTGAGGAGACTTGCTTCTTGGTTCAATCTGGATTAATGCCAACAGGGTTTTTGATTTTCCAGATATGTTTGGTGTTGGTTTGGGGATGATCAAAACTTTCTAATGGAGGAAAATTCTGTGAGTAGGAAGGTGAGGCTTGGTCAAACATGGAGCATGGTAAGGGCTTTTGTATGTGAGTTTGGTGAACAGGAAGGGGTTGACATCCTGATAACTGGGGGAGGACTTTCTGGTAATATAGGATTAATGGAGGCTTCTGGTTTTGGTTATGCTTTTCTTTGCATGGGGAGGGAAAAGGTAAGGGTTGTTTTTTGGTTCTAGGATAGAGAACATAATAGTCAAATTTTCCAGAGGGTTCCCCAAGGAGGTCAACTTCTGGGTCTTCTGCTTCATATCTTTCTTTGAGTTTTTGCTGAAAAGATTTCTTCTTTCTTTTTGAATAGTCTTCTTCAAAAGCTTCATCTTCTTGGCAATCAGCACAATTGCAAACATCCCACCATATGTGACCAGAAGGTGATTTTCCTTCATAACAAGGCTTTCCGTCTTCACCAAAGGCCTTAATTTTAAGACCATTCATGCCACTATATGAGACTGGTTGGAGCATGGCAATTTGCGTTGGAAAAACTGTTACATCCTTCTTGTCTGGAGGATCTTTTAAAAATCTTGTCTCCACTTCACCATTTGCTTTCCTGATAAAGAAAGGTTCATTTGCCTGAATTGGCTTAGTTGCTTGGTGCAGCATTTCATACCTTGTAATCCATGACTTTGGGAAAATAGAAGTCATCTGCTCTCTATTAAGCTGTCTCGGAACAAACGTACACATTGGTGTTATCCCTGGATCAACTTGAATTAGTAGAGCATCATTGGACTGGGCTAGGTCTGGTACTGCCATATCAAAAGCATGATTCTGGAGTCTATAGGCCAGCTGATAATGAAGTGTGGCAGCAAAGGTGTCTTGCACTTGAGAAGCCCCTGTAATCTGAACCTGTACTTTAAGAGCATCACAAAGGTGAGGATCTTTGAGGGACATATTGAAGTTGGGAAAAAGGGTGACAAAAACTGTTCTCGCATTGAGAGTGGTTTGAACAGTTCCTACGACTACATTTTGATATTCTAAGAATCTAGAATAAAGGAGTGAAATTCTAGAAGCTATAGGAAGTCCCTTTCTTCCGTGGAAGGTTAGTGCTAGTCTTACTGCCCCAAAGTGAAGATGGGTGTACCCTTGTTTTTGCCATGGAATCACAAACTCTTTGGGAAGGGCAAGAGTGATAAAGTTTTCTGTTTCACTGGCTAGAATATTAAACTGATCAAACTTAGAGGCCTGGACATATTCTTTTACAGTAGAAGGACGAGAAGGACCTAAAAACTTTTTTATAGATTGTTTGAAAGAAGTTTGGGGTTTATCAAATACAGTATAAGGATTTACAATAGGGAAATCTGTAATAGGGATCTTACTATCTTCAGGTATGTAAGAGATTTCATACAGGTAGTCTAGCCTATTTGTAGTGGATTTACGGAGGGAAAGATCAAAGGCAGAGCTAGTTGTATCAGGAATTTTAAAGGATGTATTTGCCATGATAATTTCTTTTAGAAAGAACTGTTTACCAAAGACCAGACAGGACTAAACACCAACACAGGTTGAAGCGTCCACAAGGTAACAACGGAAAACAAAGTTCCTTAAAACTTTTAAGAACAACCTCCTTAGTGTTCTACTTGATTATCAAATCCAGTCTTCTGATGTGATTTATACAGAGGATCCACGTATTGTGGCAACTATAAATCATAGAGCATACTAATCAGGACAATAATTAAAGTATACTAATCAAAGGAGTGAGAAACAAATCACAGGCTCTGATACCATCAACCTCTCCATTTTCTCCAATCTCTCCCTACCAAAATCTTCAACCGTTAGCCATAACACATCCAGACCATAATCCTTTTAAGTCAAGTGGAATTTTCCCTGCTATGACCTATAAGATTCCACTTCAGCCTGAGACCCAAATCAAACCACAAAATGAATCTTTTCCTACCAAAAAAGACAAAGAGCCATTATACCAAATCCCCGATCCAATTGTAGGTGCCTCTTCAAAGCCTCCAGACATGAATATGTTGGCTGTAGACCCAGACCCTCCAAACCTAATTTCATCATTTCTTAAAACCCTCACCCTTGATGATTCAATGGAACTCTTGGTACTTCCTGTAATTGAGGATTCTGAGTTGGATTTATCTGATCTTGATTTAGAGGAGGTGTTTATGACAAATACAGAACCAAAGGTGGAAGAAGAAGATGATGTCCTCCGACCCAAACAGCCCCCACCTCCACCACCTTTTATCCCAGAATACCAAACAAGATTGACCTACTCATCAACCACTGACTCTAAACACTTGTTTACTCTTGATAATGTTCCTCCCTCTAGATGGCATGAGGAGATTTTTAACATATACTCTTGGTGCATAGCAGAGCTCCAATCTCCAAATGCTACTGTTCCTCAGATTATTGTCAAATTTGTTGCAAGGATTACAGGAAGATTAAGAGAATGGTGGATTAATTTGGGAGAATACAGGCAAAAACAGGCAGCTCAATGCAACACACTGGAAGACTTTTTCACAGTGGTTCATAATGAATTCCTTGGCTTTGTGACTCATTACACAGAGGTAGCACGAGAAGAATTTTTATTGATGAAATGTTGCTCATTTGAAAGAAAAGATTTGGAAAAACATTTTGACAGAATGTTAAGGAGATACTACTCTTTTAATGGCATGGATGATGTCAATTCCAAGCACACTTTTCTCAATTCTCTCCCAGAACCGTTGGGAGATAAAACCCTTCGCATGATGAATCTCCAGAAAATAACATTGTAGCAGGCCTTTTTAGGAGAAATTTATCAGCATGTGCTTATTGCCCTAGAAAAGCTCTGCAATCAAAGGAAATTTCTTTCAGAAATTGACAAGATTCATAGCAGACTCAAGGATAATTGTAAAAGGAAAGACTTGCAGATTAAATGCTATGACAAGAATTGTGCCTGCTCAACAAAAAGAAGAGCTCATTTTAAAAAATATTCTTGGAAGAAAAAGCACTATACAAGCCAAAAGAAGAAATCCTTTAGAAAGAAAAAATGGAAATTCCTTAGAAGAAAGCAGTTCAAAGGAAAAACTTCAAAAGTCTGTTTCGTATGCAGAAGACCTGGCCACTTTGCAAAAAACTGTCCAAGGAAAGAAAAGGCAGCAAAACTCCTTGAGCAAGCACAGATTCATGCAGAAGATACTCCTTTCTCAGACGTAGAATCACTCTTTTCGCTGGATGACGACTATTCTCCTCAAACTTTAGCAGTCCTGGCCTATTCTACATCTGAAGAAGATTCAAATCTAGATAGTGAAGAAGATTTAAATCTAGATAGTGAAGAAGATTCAGACCTAGAAATCCAAACCATCTATACATCCCAGCCCATCATAGCTCCCCTAACCAGTCCCACACCCATAGCCCAAGTAAATATCCTCCTTGATACGTATGCTAGACCCATTCCAGTAATAGTCTTGTTTGACACAGGAGTAGCAGCAACAATTCTTCATCCCAAAATATTACCCAAAGAATGTTGGCTACCCCATCATCAGATGTTCAGAGCAGCAAATGGAGAAACATTTTTGATCACCTTGAAAAGTAAGCCTATTCTCATCAGAATCTTTCCAACACTCACTATCAAACACCAAGTCCTTGGATCCCCTCTTACAGGCAGAGACCTTCTTATAGGATTTGATCTCCTTCATCAAATACCTAGCCTTAGATGGTCTTCAAAAGGACTCATGCATAAACAGCACCTTCTCACCTGGACCCAAGTTCCTCATTTATTCACCATCGATCCCTTTGACCCTTTAAGGTTCCAGATTATCAATGACTATTGTGCAAATAGTCACTCTGAATTCCTCATCAAGAACCCCCATCCTTTGTGGAAAAACCCAAACTTCTTCATCCATTTACCCTTCAAAAAGAATGAAGATGTTAACCCTACCAAAGCCAGCCACAGAGGGATGAACTCGGAACACCTAACCTTAGCCAAACAAGAACTATCGACCCTCCTTTCAGAAGGCCTCATTGAACCTACAACGTCTCCATGGGCGTGTGAAGCCTTTTATGTCAACAAGCATGCTGAGCAAGTATGAGGAAAACTCAGATTGGTAATCAATTACTAAGATCTCAATCATTTCCTTGCAGATGACAAATTTCCTTTGCCAAATAAGAGTGCTCTTTTCCAACATCTTTCAAATGCCAGAGTTTTCTCAAAGTTTGATCTTAAAGTAGGATTTTGGCAATTAGGAATCCACCTAAGACGGCATTCTGCATCCCAGACCACCATTATCAATGGATTGTCATGCCTTTTGGCCTTAAAAATGCTTCATCCCAATTCCAGAAAGCAATGGTAACATTGTTTCAGCCTCTCTTGACTAATGCATTGATTTATGTGGATGATATTCTCTTATTCTCAAAAGATGAAGAGTCCCATGAAAAGTTACTTACTGAATTTTATAATTTGGTAAAATCTCAAGGGATAATGCTTTCAGAAAAGAAAATGGTCATAGGGCAGTCTTCTATAGACTTCTTGGGGGCTAACATTTCAGATGGAAAGTATACTTTGCAGCCTCACATAGCTGTTTCCCTTCGTGAATTTCCTGACAAGCTTACAAATGCCAAGCAGATACAACAGTTCCTTGGAATTGTTAATTACATGGCAGATTTCATCCCAAAAATATCCTAATACTAGAATTGTCTTGCTCAATTACTGAAGAAATCACCTTCAGAATGAAATTCTGTTCATACAGAAGCAGTGCAACAGTTGAAAAAATTAGCAAAAAAGCTTCCTCCTTTGCAGATTCCAGGATCAGGGAAAAGGATACTGCAGACAGATGCAAGTGATGAATATTGGGCAGCAGCTCTCTTTGAAGAGGTTAATGGCAAAAGAAGCATTTGTGGATATAAAAATGGTGCATTCAAGCCTTCAGAACTCCATTACCATTCCACTTTCAAAGAGATTCTAGCAGTCAAACATGGGATTGAAAAATTCCAGTTCCACCTCCTTGGGCATACTTTTTTAGTAGAAATGGATATGTCTTCCTTTCCCAAAATGCTCCAGTTCAAAAGAAAAATGCTCCCACACCCTCAGTTACTCAGATGGTCAAATTGGTTTTCACAATGGTCTTTCCAGGTAAAACACATTAAAGGCAAAGATAATCTTATTACTGACTACTTGTCCAGAAAACCTCTAGCCCTTAATACCACTATTATTCCTCCACCCTTGTGTGTATACCCTGTTACTGATCCATCCTCATCTTCATCTTCAAACCCTCCCCTGAAAGACCCTAATGATATCCTTACCATGATAGAAACCCTCCCTCTAGAAATAAAAGACCAGATAAAGACCCTGACCCTTGAAGCCAGATCCAAAAGAATCATTAGAGCCCTTCATGAATACCTTAAAAAGCACAAGTGTCATTTTCTTGCTGTTTTCCCTGACATAGACCAACCATGGAAGACCCCTTTTGCCTTTTGGATAACCAATTGGAATGTGGCACATTACCTCTACATGTGGTATTTACTCAACGAATATTATCTGTGTCTCCATTTTGAACCAGAGTTTTACAGATACATTTTCCCTCATAGGAACAAATATTTTCACAAATTCTGGTTTGAAATTTTGAAAAATGATGCTCATAATGGTGAATGGGTAAAATATCCAAAAACAGAACACCCAAGATTTGGTCATAAACTTACTTCAGGGTGCTTAGTTGCCAAGCTCAATTCCAAAAATGACATCCGGGCAGATGAAATTTTCCACCCTGCAGAAATGCATTGGGTTACTAATCCAGATGGCACTCTCCATACTCATTCGAATGTTCATTGGGTATCCTGTTTCCATGCTCTTACAATGGCAGAATCTCTTAATAAAGGAATCTTCCCTGAAATAATACCAACTGATCCAGATGTTTGTAGAGAACAATGGCCACATGAAGATCATTGGGAAATGCCCAATCCCCTAATGGGATATGATGACTCCCACTATCATAACCATGATCCGGATGATGATGTTGATGAAGAATGGTTCCAAGGAAGAGATGGATGGGACTAGACATTTTTAGCAAAAAAAAAAAAAAAAAAAAAAGGTCCCAGAAACGTCTTCAGACATAATCCTTTATCTTTTACTGTTCACAATCCATGCCTCTGTCAGATCCATATCTAAGGTACTCTACGCATGCAACCAGGCACCTACTAAAGATGACACCTGTAGAATCAAATCTAGCATTCAGAATCCAGGACGATCACTCTTCAGAACCCTATTCAGTCCTTCAGTCACGGGTTCCTATCTTTTTTGCCATCTGTAAAGCCATAAAATTGGCCCCTACATCCTTTGAAATGGATTGTATTGTCTATAAATAGAAGGGGTGTAAACCTTATAAGGCAAGAGAGAATTAGAGAGAGCTATGATAAGTCCTTCTGAGTCTCACATGTCTGATGTAAAAAAGTTGTTTAATCTAATAATATCTTTCAGTTTGCTGTATCTTGTTCTGTGTTCCATTCCTTATGTTCATACTATTTTCTATACTTTCTTAGTAGGCTACGTTATTTACCAGTTTCTATAATCTTCTTACGCCCCCTGTTTTCCCCCTCTGGGTTTTCTCCCTTTCTCCATGCAATTGAAAATCATATAATACTTTTTCCACTAGACCTTGGAAATAATACCAATGTTTTAAAAAATTAGTGGGGTATTTTCATTCAAAGCATTAAGTATTTGCACTAAACTTGTCACAACTTTGATCCTAGTTTTAAGAACGTAAACACTTCTAAATAAAAATAATTTAATAAAATTTCTATCATTCAAAGTTAAGGAAATAATTATTTTTATCTTTAAAGAAACTTCTTTTGGATAAATATCAATAATTTCATAATGAGAAACATTCGACTATTTCATTAAAAAATATTAATACATGCTTTAAGTAAAATATCACTAATTAAGAGAAGGGTCACTAACCTCCAATAGGCTCACCAAAATAACCAAATTTCAAGTTTATGACACCTTAAATTCAACCAAATTAATACGCTAACCACTAAATTTGAAAAAAGTTGACTTCCATGCTGGTTTAAAGGAAACTTCCTTCAACGTTGGAGGAAGTTTTTCCCCTAAAAAACCTCAACAAAGAAAGTCCCAAAATTATGTTGCTTCTAGAAACTAAGGAAATACTACCCTAAAAAATTGATTAAAAAAAAAAATCTGAATACTTACATCTGCCTATAAAAAGTTTATAATATTTTAAACTTAAGTTACTTTTCTTAATTCTTATTTAAATAAACATTAGCTAAAAACCTTGTCACCTTTTGGTATTTCATACAAAGGAGTCTATGGTAAAAAATCCTCCATTTCCTTTTATAAAATTATCAAAAAAAAAAAAAAAAAAAAAAATCACCCAACGCCCACATCATGACAAAGGCCAGGTGTTAAAAGCAACGATGATATTAAGTGAGAAAAAATTGAAAAAAGAGAAGAAAAAAAAAGTAAGGTTTTAAAAAACTGTATATAAAATTTAAAAGCTAATGCTAATAGTTGATGTCAAACACACTCTTAGGATCTGTTTGGATACAATTTGTTTTGCTGAATTGAAAACTGAAAATACTGTAATAAAATAATTTTTAAATGTGTGAATAGTGCTGTAGGACCCATTTTTAATATTTTTTTAATAAAACGTTCATGAACAGTGCGTGAACAGTGCACACACTGTTCATGAACAATGCGCTTTGTCTCTAAAAGCATAAACAAGCGCTGACATACAGTCCCTAATTTCATCATCATTTTTGTTTGATCTATTTGGAAGGTACAAGGTGCATTATATATCTTGTTCTCTTTCTTTCTATTGTTTTTTAGTGCTTTGATCTTTTTATTATCAGCCATCAGCCATGTTGATAATTTTTTTTTTTTTTTTTTTTTTTTAACAGGGAGTGGATTGCAGAAAATATCCTACAATTAATGTTGCGTATAAACTTTTTCGTTATAGAAAAATCACATTTCAATATTTTTAAATGGAAGAATATATAGATTCTTATGCAAACACAATAATAATAAATTCATTTTTTTAAAAATGATAGAAAATATAGTTTCATATACAAACAAAATCATAATAAATGCCTCATGTTATAATATATTATATAATTTTATGTACAAACTCAAATATAATAAATACCTATAAATAAATATTGTAATTATCAAATTTCATATTTGAACAAAAATTTAAAAATAGGAAAATTCATATTGTGTTAATTATTTTTTGTGAATTGCATAGTTTGTTGACTAGTATATATTTTGTAGGGATATTGGGCCCGGGTGTCCATCGTTTATTTGTGTTCCGGGCCTATGGCCCAACCCGAGGATGAAGGGTTGTCCGATGATGAGAAATCTGTATTAGAATAGACTGTGTTAGTAATTAGAGGTTAGCTTTAGCTATAATGGCTCAAGAAGGTGAGTCGAGGATAAATATATCCTCGGATGATTGATGCTAAGGTCCGAAGGGATTGTCTATCGCTCAGGGTGATGTATCTAGAAGTCTTGCTGGAGTAGATAAGTATCGTGGAGATATCGGACAGGAAAGTGCCCTAAAATATCTAAGGAGAAAGCTGCTACCTTCGCATTAAATGTACTGCAACTAACTCTCTGACCGCATTAATGTAGAGGTGATACCTGAACAGTATTGTTTCATCCTTACAGCTACTATATGGTGACTTAGAGGAAGGACTGATGGGACAAGTATCAACACCAACCCTCTAGCATGCATGTGTAAGATGGGAGTGAAAAGAAAAGAGAGTATAAAAGAGAAGGAGGGCATAAGAATGGGGGATTGAAAATTCAATAGAAAAATACTGTAGCATTCAGGAACCAAATTTGTAACCGAGTTTGAGAATAATATATAAGAGCAAACCTCCTCGGACCGTGCCGAGGACGATTTTCCTTCAATACAAACCTTCTTCGTTTTATTCTCTTATCATCTAAACCCATTCTAGTGCTTGTTTGATTAACTAAATCCTAGTTTTTCAACCCATTCTCTATAAATTCATTGTTTTGGGTTTTTTGAGCCTAAGTCCATCCACATAGTGGGCTGAGAATTCAAATCTAGTCCTTACAATTGGCGCCGTTTGTGGAAAATTAGTAGTGTTATAGTGAATCTGGCACAGGATGATGGTAGGTTCAGGTCCACATTAGGCAAAGTCTATAGGGTCTTAGCAAGATCATTTCTGTGATCTCGAACGACAAAGAGACGGGGAAGGAAGTGTACATACTACCCATACCAGTAACAGCCAAGTTCGGGGTAAAAGTCACATCTTTTGTAAGGAGAATGCTAGAAACATGTAGAAGGAGATTGATCACTTGAAGAGAAGTTTGTGCCACGAACAGCGAAAGCGAGCTCCATCCAATTCTGACCTCTCTTTTAATCATGAAGAGGATGGTAGCTATAGGAGAAGATCGAGGACTCTACCTAGCGAGTCTTTCTCATATGAGGAGGACTATCATCATGAGCGCAGAAAAAGAGATTCACCCTCAGTTGGCCTGGGAAACGATGCTATGAGTAAGGCACTCAACCAGATTTTCAAGTCACCTTTTACGCACTGGATTAAGGGGGGGAGACTTTCTCAGCGGTTTTCACAGCCCACATTTACCATGTATAACGTTAGAACAAACCTTATGGAGCATGTTAGCCGCTTCAATCAAAGGATGACCATACACTCCAAGAACGAGCCTTTGATGTGCAAGGTATTCCCATCTAGTTTGGGGCCTGTGGCGATAAGGTGGTTTGATAGTCTGAGGGTAAGCTCTATTGATTCCTTCAAGGAACTCACTCAAGCATGTAGATCCCGCTTTATCACGTGTAGCCGGGTTCCCCAGCCTTTGGCTTCTTTGTTGTCTTTGTCCATGAGAGAAAGAGCAACCTTGAAAACATATTCGGACAAATATTGGGAAATGTTCAATGAGATTGATGGTAATTTTGACGACGTAGCCATTAGCACTTTCAAGCTTGGCCTACCCGCCGAGCACAGTTTAAGGAAGTTGTTGACTGGGAAACCTGTTAGCAATATACGCCAACTTATGGATCGGATTGACAAGTACAAAAGGGTTAAAGAAGACCAACAGCAAGACAGAGGAAAAGGCAAGGTTATCTTTCAGGAGAAGAAGGATTTCAGGTCGGACTGTTACAATAATAACAGACCTGAACGGATTTTGCTGGGCAGTCTGAGTCTATAGCTCCTCAAGCGGTAAATACTATGTTTAGAGATCTGGTGCATCAAGTGTTGGAAAAGATCAAGAACGAGCTATATTTCAAATGGCCGAACAAGATGAGTGGAGACCCCTTGAGGCGCAATCAAAGCCTTCATTACCAGTACCATTAGGAGCGGGGACATACCACCGAGGACTGTTTGACATCGTGGAGTCATTTGGAGCAACTAGTCAAAGAGGGGAGGTTATAACATCTTTTGTACCATCCCAACAAGCAAGGAGACCAATCGAGGTCTGGAACTCAGGAGATGCTTCTTCCAGGCCCCCAATAGGCACAATCAATGTCATCTTTGCTGCATCTAGAAGGACTAGTTCACAGCCCTTTAGGGTGATGTCTGTAGCTCGGTTATCAACCAAGGACACTAATTCTGGGCCAAAGAGGGCTAAAGTGGAAATTTGACCAGCATTGAGTTTCTTGAATGAAGATAAAGCAAGAACCATCTAGTCGCATAATGATGCTTTGGTAGTAATCCTCAGAATAGGGGGGTATGATGTGAAAAGGATGATGGTGGATCAGGGCAGCGGGGCAGAGATTATGTATCCTAATTTGTACAAGGTGTTGAACTTAAAGCCTGAGGACTTGACGACCTATGACTCACCTTTAGTGAGTTTTGATGGGAAAGTCGTCATCACAAAGGGTCAAATTAGGTTACCCGTGTAGGCAAGCTCAGAAGTGGTCGAGGTAGACTTCATTTTAGTTGATGCCTTCTCTCCTTACACGGCCATTATCGCCAAACCCTAGCTTCATGCCCTGGGGGTTGTGTCTTCAATTTTGCATCAGAAGGTGAAGTATCTATCAGTAGACCAGATCGAGGAGTTGGTGGGGAACCAATTCATGGCTAGGCAATGCCTTGTGTCTGTAATTTTGCATCAGCCAGCAGCTGAGTCCTCGACCTCGATTAAGGAAGGTCTATAGCAATCAATGTCTATGAAATTACTCATGAAGGAGCCAAATGAGGAGGCTAAATGCAAGGATTTAGAGAAATTTACCGTGGGTGATGATCCGCAGAAGTTTTTTCAAGTTGGAGCTTAGCTACCACCTCAAGAGAAGGGGGAGCTGGTGGAGTTTCTTAAGGGGAACATTGACGTATCTGCCTGGAATGCCTACGAAGCTCCGGGGGTGGATCCGAGCTTCATTTGCCATCATCTAAATGTCAATCCGTCCGTCACCCCTAGGAAGCAACTGCCTCGGCGTTCATATAAGGAACACTTTAACGCTGTCAAGGACGAGGTGGCGAAACTTAAGCAGGCTGGGGCTATTAAAGAGGTCTTTTACCTTGAATGGCTGGCTAACATAGTAGTGGTAAAAAAGAAGACTGGGAAGTGGCGAGTATGTGTAGATTTTATGGACTTGAATAAAGCCTCCCCGAAGGACCCTTTTCCTATACCTTGGATTGACCAGTTGGTGGATGCGACTGTGGGTCATCCTCAGATGAGCTTTCTGGATGTCTTTCAAGGGTACCATAAGATACCTTTAGCTTTGAACGACCAAGAGAAGACAGTTTTTGTCACTCCTGCTAGAAATTACTATTATAAGGTGATACCCTTTGGCTTAAAGAATACAGGGGCTACCTATCAGAGGATGATGACCAGGATGTTTGAACCATAATTAGGAAAAAGCGTCGAAATTTACATCGATGATATGGTGGTTAAAAGCAAGGTAGAGCCCGAGCATATTAGTGACCTTGGGAATATTTTTGCAATCCTGAGGAAACATAAGCTACAACTTAATGCTCCCAAGTGTTCTTTTGGTGTCAGATCTGGGAAGTTCTTAGGCTACATGGTCACACATCGTGGAATTGAAGTCAATCCCGATCAGATTAAGGCGATCAATAATCTAGAAGTTTACAGGGATGACCACTGCTCTAAACCGATTCATCTCTCGATTAGCAGATAGGTGTAGACCTTTCTTCCAATTGTTGAATAAGTGGAAGGGGTTTGAATGGACTGATGAATTTTTTCTAGCTTTCCAGTAGTTGAAAGAGTATTTATCTCGGCCACCCATCATGTCTAGACCCAAGGTGGATGAAGTTTTATTTGCTTACATCGCAGTGGCCTCCCAAGCGGTGAGTTTGGTACTAATACAAGTTGATAATGGCGTTCAAAGGTATATTATGTGAGCAAGTCCCTACATGAGGCTGAGGTTCGTTACTTACCGTTAGAGAGGGCCATTCTAGCCGTGGTGCATGCTACGCGTAAACTTCCCCACTATTTTCAATCACATACAGTTGTTATCCTAATTTAATTCCCACTCAGATCTTTGCTTCGGAGTGTCAATTACACAGGGAGAATTGCAAAGTGAGGCATAATTCTAGAGGCTTTAGATATCAAATACATGCCTCGCACCTCTGTAAAGGGGCAGGTCCTTGCTAACCTAGTGGCTGAGTTTGCTGAAATCCCAGTGGAAGAGAGGGTGGAGGAGCAACACATGGATGAAAAATCGGTTGGGATAATCTCTATACAAGATCTATTGTCTTGGAAGGTATACGTTGATGGGGTAGCAAACCACAGGAGATTTGGTGTGGGGCTAGTATTGATATCTCTAGAGAGAATCACGATTGAGAAATCATTGAGATTGGGCTTTTCGGCCACAAATAATGGAGCTGAATACGAAGCTCTGCTAGAAGGGATGCCATGGTTAAAAAAATGGGTGGAAAGGCAGTGAAGCAGTTTTCTGATTCAAGGCTAGTTGTGAGCCAAGTCCAAGGAGAGTTGGAAGCTAGAGATCCTAAGATGTAGGAATACTTAAATCAGTTTTAATAACGGTTTGGACCTCTTGGTTTTTACAGTGGTGTAAAATTCCAGTACCATTATTTTTATTTATTTATTTATTTTTTTGTTGAGAAAACTAGTACCAAAATTTAAACAATCAAAATTGGACATTTGCCATCAAATTAGAATTAAATATATGATTGAGTTTCTTATGGTTCATTTATATTAGACTTCTCATATGTTGCACTGAATAACTCACTTGGTGCCAAAAAAAAAAAATGGATGGGATATGTGGCACAAAATTAGAAAAAAAATTGAAATTCAAATTGGAATCTAATTAGATTTTCTCTCTTCTTTTTCTTTAAATATATACTAGTTGACAAACTATGCAATTCACACACACACACACACACACACACACACAAAAAAAATTTTTTTTTTCTATTTTTAAATTTTTGTTCAAATATAAAATTTTCTAATTGCAATATTTATTTATAGGCATTTATTATGTTTGTGTTTGTACATGAAATTATATAATATATTATAGCATGAGGCATTTATTATGATTTTGTTTGTATATGAAACTATATTTTCTATCATTTAAAAAAAAATGAATTTATTGTTATTGTGTTTGCATAAGAAACTATATATTCTTCCATTTAAAAATATTGAAATATGATTTTTCTATAACAAAAAAGTTTATATGGAACATCAATTGTAGGATATTTTCTGCAATCCACTTCCTGTTAAAAAAAAATTATCAACATGGCTGATGGCTGATAATAAAAAAAATTAAAACACTAAAAAACAATAGAAAGAAAGAGAACAAGATATATAATGCACCTTGTACCTTTCAAAATAGATCAAACAAAAAAAATGATGAAATGGTATCACTATATACAAACGTCATGCATGCTCATATATGCCTATATAAATTGAATTTGCAATGACATGACACCCGATTGATTGAGCTCGCCATGTTTGTTTGTGGATACTTTTCTGTTTTTTTCCTTTTATAAAGTTCAAAAAATGAAATTAGGGAATGTCAGCCGTGAGCGAAAAATTAAGAGTATGTTTTGTATCAACTATTAGCATTAGTTTTTAATTTTTATGTACAACTTTTTGAAGTTTTACTTTTTTCTCTTTTTCTCAATTTTTTCTCACTTGACATCATCGTTGCTTTTAAGGCTTGACCTTTGTTGTGATGCAGGCATCAGGTGAATTTTTTATTTTATTTTTTTTTGATAATTTTATAAAAGGAAATGGAGGATTTTTTTACCATAGGCTTCTTTGTATGAAATACCAAAAGGTGACAAAGTTTTTAGCTAATGTTTATTTAAACAAGAATTAAGAAAAGTAACTTGAGTTTAAAATATTATAAACTTTTTATAGGCGGATGTAAGTTAAGAATTCAGAATTTTTTTTAATCAATTTTTTACACTGTGTTTGGTTGGGGCGAATATAGGGAGGATGGAAAACATAGGGAGGAAAATAGGGTGGAAAACTATGTTTTCCACTGTTTGGCACAAGAAGGAAAATAGGAAGGAAGGAAAACCCGGAAGAAAATTCTCTCCTGGGCCCACAAATTTCATCCTCCCAAATCGGGAGGAAAAGCTTGAAGAGAAAAGTACTCTCACAGCACTTTTACCATAATGCCTTCTGGAATCAAGTAAAAAAAAAAAAAAACAGAGAGCACGATGGTGAAGCACAAAATTGATGGAGCTCTCAATCAAAATGCAAACTCAAATCACAATTTTAAAACTAGTCAAATTAGAACCAAAAAAGAAAAGAAAAGAAAAAGAAAAGAGCAAAGTTGACCCATCTGAGCCTCGGTGGGAAGAGGACATGCAGTGGTGATTCTTGAATGCTCTGGTAGACGTAGTGCTAGAGAATAAAAGAAAAAAGAAAAGTGAAGATTGAAGATACAGCTCCAGACGAAGTGCTAGAGAAGAAAAGGAGAAGAAAAGAAAAAAGAAAAGTGAAGATAAGAGGATAAAGCTCCAAACAAAGTGCTATAGATAAAAAGAAAAAAAGAAAAGTGAAGATAGAGTCAAGGGAAAGGTGTGCAGGAGAAAAAAAGAGGAAAAAGAAAAGAAAAGAAATGTGTGGATGAAAAAAAAAAAAAAGAGAGATAATGGAAAAATAAAATAAAGGATAGGAAATTGAGAAATGCTACTACAATATTTTTACAAAAATTCTTAATGGTGGGTTGTTATTAATTAATACGGATGAAAAAAAATAATCAAGTGATGTGTTTAAATTAAAATCAGTAATAACTTACAACATATAATTTATTGTGAAAACTGTATTTTCCATTGTTTGGCAAAAGAAGGAAAATAGGGAGGAAGGAAAACCCGGAAGGAAATTTTCTCTCCCAGGCCTACAAAATTTTCTCTTATAGTTTTCCACCCTATTTTCCTCCCTATGTTTTCCATCCTCCCTATATTCACTCCAACCAAACACAGTGTAAAAAATTGATTAAAAAAAAAAATTCTGAATTCTTAACTTACATCCGCCTATAAAAAGTTTATAATATTTTAAACTCAAGTTACTTTTCTTAATTCTTGTTTAAATAAACATTAGCTAAAAACTTTGTCACCTTTTGGTATTTCATACAAAGAAGTCTATGGTAAAAAAATCCTCCATTTCCTTTTATAAAATTATAAAAAAAAATAAAAAATTCACCCGATGCCTGCATCACGACAAAGGTCAGGCCTTAAAAGCAACGATGATGTCAAGTGAGAAAAAATTGAGAAAAAGAGAAAAAAGTGAAACTTTAAACATAAAAATTAAAAACTAATGCTAATAGTTGATACAAAACATACTCTTAATTTCGCTCACGGCTGACATTCCCTAATTTCATTTTTTGAACTTTATAAAAAGAAAAAAACAGAAAAGTATCCATCAAACAAACATGGCGAGCTCAATCAATCGGGTGTCATGTCATTGCAAATTCAATTTATATAGGCATATATGAGCATGCATGACGTTTGTATATAGTGATACCATTTCATCATTTTTTTTGTTTGATCTATTTTGAAAGGTACAAGGTGCATTATATATCTTGTTCTCTTTCTTTCTATTGTTTTTTAGTGTTTTAATTTTTTTATTATCAGCCATCAGCCATGTTGATAATTTTTTTTTAACAGGAAGTGGATTGCAGAAAATATCCTACAATTGATGTTGCATATAAACTTTTTTGTTATAGAAAAATCATATTTCAATATTTTTAAATGGAAGAATATATAGTTTCTTATGCAAACACAATAACAATAAATTCATTTTTTTAAAATGATAGAAAATATAGTTTCATATACAAACAAAATCATAATAAATGCCTCATGCTATAATATATTATATAATTTCATGTACAAACACAAACATAATAAATGCCTATAAATAAATATTGCAATTAGAAAATTTTATATTTGAACAAAAATTTAAAATAGAATTTTTGTGTGTGTGTGTGTGTGAATTGCATAGTTTGTCAACTAGTATATATTTAAAAAAGAAAGAAGAGAGAAAATCTAATTAGATTTCAATTTCAATTTCAATTTTTGTCTAATTTTGTGCCACATATCCCATCCATTTTTTTTTTGGCACCAAGTTAGTTATTCAGTGCAAAATATGAGAAGTCTAATATAAATGAACCATAAGAAACTCAATCATATATTTAATTCTAATTTGATGGCAAATTTCCAATATTGATTGTTTAAATTTTGGTACTAGTTTTCTCAAAAAAAAAAAAAAAAAAAATGGTACTGGAATTTTACACCACTGTAAAAACCAAGAGGTCCAAACCGTTACTAAAACTTAAAAGTGAAAGACCAATAGAATCTAAGTGCCCGTTTGTTTGGGCGTTTGAAGCCCAAAAGTTAACTTTTCAAAAAAGCCAGCCTTTTATGCGCGTTTGGTAAGTATAAAACGCAACTTTTTTCAAAAAGTTGCGTTTTATATTTCTGAAGAAACGCGCGTTTGAGTTATGGGAGAGCTTCGGTCCATTTTGTAAAAGCTGGTGTGGGCGTTTGATTTATATCCATTGGGCTAAGTTCATTTACCAAATTGCCCTTCAAAGTCTCACGCACAGCCTCATTCCTCTCATCTCTCTGCTCTTCCCTCACTGTTCTGCTACAAACACAACACCACCCAACACAATCAACAAAATCGAAATCAACTCATTTCAAACCCGGTCTATCACCGGTCTACCACCACAATCAACAAAATCAACAAAATCCATTTCAAACCCAACTCAAAATCAACCCCAAACCCAAGAGAAATCAACTTATTTCTCTCTCATTCATTCTCTATCTCAACGGTAACATACCACAATCAAAACAAAAACACAAAACCCAATCGAAAGATTTGAAACACAAAAAAAATATTTCTCATAAGCTTAATGAAATTTAAGCAATAAAATAAAACTGATCAAACCAGAAAAAAAAAAAAAAAAAAAAAAAAAAAAAAAAAAAAAAAAAAAAAACCATGTAGAACGCTGATTTGTGTAGAACGCCGATCTCCACTTCTCTGCCGGTGATCTATGTGTATGAGAGAGAATTTGTTTGTGTGAGATAGAGGGAGAGAAATTTTTGTGTGTGTGTGTGTGTGTGTGTGTAAGAGAAAGGGGAAGAAACAGAGAGGGAGAAGAGAAGATATGTTGTTCTAGAGGCTACCACACAACTACACAAGTGATCCGGAAATAACTAGAAGGAAAGAACTAGAAAAAGAAAAAGAAGGGTAGATTGAGATATAGTGGTATACGTGTGTGGTGGAGAAAAAACCAAGAGAAAAAAAGAAAAAGAAAAGGAAACGTATGGCTGAAAGAAAGGAAAAGAATAAGAAATGACTATTCAAAAATACTCTCATAATATTTTCACAATATTTTCACAATAAATGTTAAAGGGTAGATTATTATTAGCTAATATTATTAAGAAAAAAATAATTTATTTAGAAAGAGAAAAAAATAATTTTAATAGTACGTTAAAATTAAAATCTGTATCAATTTTTATCACAATATTTTCACAATACTTTCACAATAAATCTTAAGTGGTATGTTATTATTAGCTAATATTGGTGAGAAAAAGATAATTTTTTTAGAAAGAGAAAAAGATAATTTTAATAGTACGTTAAAATTAAAATCAGTATCAATTTTATCACAATATTTTCACAATACTTTCACAATAAATCTTAAAGAGTAGGTTATTATTAGCTAATATTGGTAAGGAAAAAATAATTTTTTTAAAAAGAGAAAAAGGTAATAGTACGTTTAAATTAAAATTAGTATCAATTATCACAATAATTTCACAATAAATCTTAAGTGGTAAGTTATTATTAGCTAATATTGATGAGAAAAAATAATTTTTTTAGAAAGAGAAAAATTGATTTAAGTATATAAAGTAGTTGATTTAAGTATGAAATAAACTCACATCCAAAAAAAAAAAATAAAAAAAAATAAACTCCCTTATATATACATTGTCCTTTTTGGTAATTTATCCCTCAAACTATAACTTTTATAAGTGCTAGCCAAATACTCAACTTTTTCAAAAAACACTTTTTAACAGTTTTTACCAAACACTCAGCTTTTTGAAACTCAGCTTTTTCATTATGCACTTTTTAAAAACTCAACTTTTTCAAAAAGCCAAACTTTAAAAAGCTGAACCAAACTCACCCTAAATCTAATTCAAATTAATTTCTAATTGTAATCTAATTTTATATACAGGGACGGAACCACATACAAGCTGAGGGGGGCTGTGGCCCCCACCCCCACCCCCCCCCCCCCCCCAAATTTTTTAAAATATTAAATAGTAGGTATATATTTAAGATTTTAGAAAATAAGCCCAAGAAAAATTATATTTTTCCTCCTCAAGAAAATTATATTTGCCACCCTCGACTTTGAATCCTAGTTCCGTCCCTGTATATATATATATATATATATATAAGTTGAAGCGTAGTATTTATTGTTGTTAAGCTCATGCTGAGCCACATCATCCACCAATTTCCTGAAAGAAAATATTGTAAATTGGAAGTGGCGGCTTACGTTCCATTGCTGTCCACATTTTGTATTTATATTCAAATATACAGAGATTGTTGATAAGTTACAACTCTAAATTACAACTGAAAAATAATTACAGCCTAACTACAATTTGCAAAGTTTATCACCAAGTGAAGATCACATGATAAATATAATTTGTAGAGTCTATCACTAAGTGAAAATAACTTGAGAACTTCTTCAGGAGATTGAGTCACTAGCAAACTCATCTTTATCCTTAACATGCCCCTGCAAGCTGATGAGGACGTCATGAATCATAAGCTTGGAACTTAGAAGGTGAAATCTAGCAGAGGTTAACCCTTTGGTAAATAATTCTGCAAGTTGAGTTGAGGTGGAGAGAAACTTAAGCAAGATATCTCTACGTACTACCTTCTCCCTAGTGAAATGGTAATCAACTTCAACATGCTTCTTGCCAGCATGAAACATTGGATTAGTAGCAAGAGACAATGCACCAAGGTTATCACACCAAAGTGTAATAGGACAAGGAAGAGGGATACAAAGGTCTTTGAGCAGCATTCAAAGCCAATATAACTCAGCTGTCACCATAGCCATGGTTCGATACTTGAACTTTGTACTTGATCGAGACACAACCTCCTGCTTCTTTGCACTCCAAGAGATTAAACAAAGGCCAAGAAAAACTGCAAAACCAGTAGTAGACCTTCTATCATCAACATACCCTGCCCAGTCAGAGTCACAGAATGCATTTAGAATCAAAGAACCCTTGCCAAAGCAAAGACCATGATGAAGTGAGCCTTTGAGATATCTTAATACTCGCTTGGCTGTTGACCAATGAACAGTAGTTCGAGAGTGCATAAACTGACAGAGTTGGTTAACAATGAAAGCAATTCTTGGGCGAGTCAAGGTACAGTATTGAAGGGCACCAAAAATGCTTCTGTACTCTGATGGATTAGAAAGTGGATCACCTGATGAGTATTGTGACAATTTGAGACTAGATGCCATTGGTATAGCACATGGTTTAGCTCCAACCATCTTGCACTGATGAAGAATATCAACAATATATTTGGTTTGAGAGAGGTATAGATTGGATGTATCACGATCAACCTTGATTCCCAAAAATTAATGTAGAGATCCCAACATTTCCAACATTTTCTCTCTCCTTTTTAACTATTTTTCTCTTATTAATTTTTCACTTTACAATTACAATTCCTCCAACATTTCCTTCATATTTACCTTTTTATATCCCCACTACTCTATTACATTAACTTTATAATTCCTCCATCCTTTCATCTTCTTTTTATTTTGACTCTTCTTTTTCCTATTTCATTTGTTATAAAAATTTGATATTCTCCCTTCTATCCAATACATATTTTGCCCATTCAAAAAGGTGAATACTCTCTCTCTCTCGATTATTTATTCTTTCTGGCAACTCTACTTTAGATTGATGATTTTTTGTACTTTTTGTATCTCTACTTTGAATTGATACATTTGGTGATGTGTTTTTTTAGTTCCCTGTCACATGTACTCTCTCTCCCTCTTATAGTTTTGATTTGAGTTAATTCTTATATATTTTGGAAGTGAAAATTTGAGTTTATATAAAAATACAATTTACATGATTATGTATTTGAATGAGTCTCTCAATTATTTAAGTTATATCAATTGTAAATTTTTAATGAAGTTTGATTATCCTAATAATCTCCTTAAGAGAATGAGAAGTTTAAATAATTAATTTAAAACTTAAAAATTTTTAGTTGTAGGAGAAAAAAAAAAGTAAAACATAACATGCTATAACAAAAGTTTGAAGAATATAGACCATTTGAAAAAAATAATAATATCAATCAAACACACCCAAGTTTAAAAAAAAAAAAAAAATAATAATAATAATATAATTATATATTTGTAAAGATAGAGAGGTGGAAAATACTCTTAAAAATAATTCAATTTTTAAGTAGAATAAACTATCTTTAGTAAATTTTAAAGAATCAATCATACATTATATCACATTAAAAAATAATTATATATTCTCACCTATCGTGCGGATTTGCGACTAGTAATATATAAAAGTTAAAACGTAGCATTTAACGTTGTTATGCTCTTGTTGAGCCACATCGCCATTTTTTTTTTTGGTTTTCAATCTTTTTTTTACAATATTAATATATCCAATAGTGCACCATGACTTTACGTGTTTTCTATAACCCTTTTTTTTTTTTTTTTGGTAGAAGACATTCTCTATAGCTTAATTGTAATTTATAAATCCTAGTAACATAATCACTTTTCACAGTCTCTAACATTTGTTTTTAAGAAAGAACATTGTCTATTCTCAAAAAAAAAAAAAAGAAAAAAGAAAAAGAAAAGAAAAGAACATTGTCTAACATGATTGTAACTTCTAAAATCATAATAATTGCTATTATAACTATGGGGCCCAAAGATTTGGCAACCCCGGCCCACTCCATATCAGGCCCAAGGCCCATGCCGAGGACAGTGCAGCTTCCGAGGATAAGCGGGAAAGGCCCAAACTATCAAGGAGCATCCCCGAGGACAACCATGTCCTTGGCCGGCCGATATTGGAAAAATGAGCTGTCATCGCCACATTAAAAGCACGCAACTGACACTTTGGCCGCATTAATGAGGAATTGACCATTGAATAGTAATGCGTTGGTTACTTCAACTAACAAGAGGACTGGAAAGGCGGCTGATGGAACAAGCCCTCAGACACAAGCTCGGATGATCAACAAGTGGAGGGCGAGGATTAGCTGAATAGGACTATATAATGGAATGAACCCCTAGAGAGGGGGGGGGGGGGGTTCGGGGTTCGGAGTCTAGAGGGATTTGGGACAACCCCTATACTCATTAGTAATCAAAAAAGGGCTCCTCGAACCATGTCGAGGACGAATTGCCACTTAGAACACTTAGCTAAATCCCATTTGACCCAACCGTTGTAACACTCGCTAATGCCTAGTCCTTCTACCCACTCTCTACAAATTTATTGTATTGGGGCACTTTTCCAGCCGACGTGGGGTTAAAGTGTCAAGCTTTACACTACAAGGTCAGCCCTTGGTGGGGTGAAAATCTTAAACCCTTGCGTTGCGTGGAAAAGGGCCAGTCCCTACAATTGGCGCCGTCTGTGGAAAGGACTTGAGGATTAGCGAGTGTGACGGTTGGTGTGGAAGGATCAAAAACAACATTTCTTCCAAGTTCAAAAAAAAAAAAAAAAAAAAACACAAACAACGGCAACGCACTCATTCAAAAGGCAATCATCATAAAGAAATGAAAGATTTGAGAAGTAAAGTAAACGAAATGTGGCTACTTCTTTATTAATTAAAGAAAAGTTACATTGTACAACAAATGCTTAGGCAGGCTTGTTCTAAAGCTAACTACGAAGGTAAATGCGTAGGCAGGCTTGTGCTGAAGCTAAAAAAAAAAATAAAAAAATAAAGGGGCCTAGGCAGGGTTGTTTTAAAAGCCAAGCCATGCATGGAAGGAGAGGTGGAGATAGGCCTGTTTTAAGGCCGTCCACAGCTCCCCAACCAGCATGGGTGGCGCTAGAAGGAGAAGGAAGAAGAGGCCGCGCGCCTGACGGTCCAATCTCAGGGTTCCCCCTGGATTCCCTCCTAGTCCCACGACGATCGGGCGTTGGCGAATCACTACTAGCTTGGAAGGCTAGTGGACCCACGCACGGAGGAGGGACGTTATGTTCCTTTCGAATTCCCCTCTTAACTGCAAGGGGAGTCCTCTCTCTGGTTAGGTTGAAAAGAAGGAGGATCTTAGGCCTCTACCTATTTCGCCTCCACTGTGTCGTCTAGGATCGAGGTGGCATTTTCGGCTCCTAAAGGGGGCTTGGTTTCCTTGTCCTTGCCCTTTTCCAGGGCCACTCCATCTCCTCAATCATAAGTCACTATTTTTGGCAGGGCCCTTGAAAATGCTCAGAAAACGGAGAGCCTTGAGCCCCTATTGAATCCAAGTGTTTGTGAAATTTGAAGAAAAGATTACCTCAAATTGCCTTATATTGAAGGCAGGAGCTGGTGAAAACCAGACTATGCAGAATCCTAAGGAAGAATTAGCAGAGGTATTAACTCCGCCCAATTTCAAAAGAGCTTACCAGCCGCTGAATCCTCGTAAATTTGAAAGGATATTAATGAAGATGCGCCTCGCACACCGAAGCGTCAAGCGCGTTACTTGAATAACCCAAAAGACGCATCGTAATTAGAAGTGGCGCACCGGGCCAAGGAGCTAGACCGAAGAAGGGTCCCTCTTCGGCAGAGCAAGCTCAAGGCCGTTATCACTCTAAGGGTAGACTCCCCAACGAGGAGGATGAGCTCCCTTACTCCAAGCACTAAAGGAAGTTCCAAGTGTTAGACAGAATCAAGGCCTTGCATGGTCCTCGGACTCAAGTTTATGGGGAAACTAACTATTTCAAGAACTAAGTACTAGACAGAACCAAAGTCTTGCATGGTTGTCGGACTCAAACTTATGGGAAAACTAGCTACTTCAAAAAAATCAAGTGTTAGACAGAACCAAGGCCTTGCATGGTCCTCGGACTCAAACCCATGGGAAAACTAGTTACTTCAGAAAAATCAAGTGTTAGACAGAACCAAGGCCTTGCATGGTCCTCAGACTCAAGCCTATGGGGAAAATAACTACTTCAAGAACTAAGTACTAGACAGAACCAAGGTCTTGCATGGTCCTCGGACTCAAACCTATGGGGAAACTAGCTACTTCAGAAAAATCAAGTGTTAGACAGAACCAAGGCCTTGCATGGTCCTCGGACTCAAGCCTATAGGAAAACTAACTACTTCAAGAGCTAAGTACTAGACGGAACCAAGGTCTTGCATGGTCCTCGGACTTAAACCTACGGGGAAACTAGCTATTTCAAAAAAATCAAGTGTTAGACAGAACCAAGGTCTTACATGGTCCTCGGACTCAAACCTATGGAAAAACTAGCTACTTCAGAAAAATCAAGTACTAGACAGAACCAAGGTCTTGCATGGTCCTCAGACTCAAACCTATGGAGAAACTAGCTACTTCAGAAAAATCAAGTACTAGACAGAACCAAGGTCTTGCATAGTCCTCGGACTCAAACCTATGGGGAAACTAGCTACTTCAGAAAAATCAAGTGTTAGACAGAACCAAGGCCTTCCATGGTCCACTCAAGAAGACAAGTATGTGGTCAGCTGAAGCACAATTAAAACCAGGATTGTGCAAGTAAAAAGAAAGGGATAATACAAACAGGACGAATAAAAGAAAATAAAATGCGCACTTCATTGAATCTTTAAGAGTTACGCAAGGCAAAAGTGCCATTACAGTGCTTTAAAAAAAAAAAAAAAGGAAAGAAAGAAAAAACACATAAACAAAGCGAAGGTGCCATGGAGGATCATTCCTTTAGCTTCCTCTCAATTCCTTCCTCAGAGGGCTGGGCGGAAGAGGTCTCGAGGTCCTTGCAACTCTCGCTTGGGCCTACAGCCTGGGGAAGGTCAGCCGAAGGAGATACTTCCTCAACATGAAGGGCCTGGACATCAGCTAAAGGGTCTGCAGCCTCCCCGGGCGCATCCGCAGTGGGACTCTTGCTTGCCTCAACGGCCCCAGGAGGATCAGCTTCCTTTGCGGGCTTGTCCGAGGTGGTAGTGGCCGGGGCATCTTCATCAAGAACAGCCCCAACTCCCTCAGGGGTCACCTCGGCCTCGGAGCTGGGAAGAGCAGCCTCACGAATGGCAGGAGGATAGTACACACTCTCCACCTTCCACAGGTTAGATGAAGCCTCAACATTTACTTGCTTCAAGGCTTCATTCCATACTTGGGAACAGTAAAGTCTGCATACCCTAGGCACTTGAGCTTTAAGGGCGACTTCTGTATCAACCACCCCTGACTCGTAGGCGTCCTGCGCGGCCTTACCTTTGGGCGCCTCAGCCTCGGCCCTGGCAGACTCAGCCTCTTCCTTGGCTTTCAAGGCCTCATCCCTGGCGGACTTAGCAAAGCCTCTGGCACCCTCTGCCTCGAGCACCCTCTTTTCCAGGGTTGCGATCTCCTCTTTGGCGACCCTCAGCTGATCATCTGCCTTAAGCAGGCGCTCCATTTGATCATGGGCCTGCTTTTGGGCGCTAGCTAGACTTGACTCGGCGATGTCTCGAGCCTTCTTCATTTCCTTCAACTGCTCCCTCGCTTTTGAAAGATCGACCTTGGAGACTTTGAGGGTCTGCGCAACATCTAGCATCTTTTCACGCTCTAGGCCCGCGGCCCTACTTTGACTACTGGCAACATCCTCCAACCTAAAGATAGTCTGGATGGCCTGCCAATTAAAACCAATGCACGATGAGTAAGAAGCCAACAGACAGGAAGTCAAGGGAATCACAAGTGATCAGAAAACTTACCATGCCCAAACATTGCTTGAAGACAAGGAAAACCTCCTTGCTCCTCTGAACCTCCAGCTGGGCCATATCTACGTGGAGCAGCAAGGACCTCCCCAATGCGTCAGCCACATGCGCACCCTCATCCCCTTGAGGATTCCTGAGAGAGGCATCGTCCATCAAGGGCTTCCCATGGAGCATGGGGACAGGGAGCCAAGCCTGGGTCCCGAGCTGGACGGTGGCCTATTTCTCCTGACCTCGGCGCCCAACCCTCAGCTGCTTCGATGGCTGCCGAGCGTCGTCATCGCCCTAGGAAGGATCAGATTCCTTTGTCTTTCTTCTGCCGAAGACTAGTGGGCTTGGACCCAGATGGCAAACTCTGCTGGGGTGGGAGAGGAGAAAGCTTGGTAGGAGACTTTCCCAGCGCATCCTTCCCCGGTTGCCCTTCAATCAAGGCCAGCAGGCTTGTCTGGGGTCGTTTCTTGAAAATCATCTTTGACCAAGGAGAGGCTTTCTTGGATAAAAAGTCCGCTTCAACTAAGTTGGGGTCACCCAAATCGCCGTGAGGGTCCTCAAGTGAATGGAATTGGTTGAACACGTCAAACTCGTCCTCGGATGGACCAGAGTCAGCAACTTCTTATTCTCCTGGCTCTTCCTCTTCAGCCTCGGCAACTTGAAGCGACAAAGAAGTACCCACAAACAGTACGCCCTCAGGAACGGGAGATCCTTCGGGGATCAAAAATCCGTGCTCGACCACGGTGATCTTATGCAACCGAGGATCTTCAGCTCGGATCACGTATTTTGGAGCCGAGAACGATTTTTGAATCGGATTGTATCCTAGGATCTCAGGAGCGGCTTTAACTTGGTTGTCGACTTTATTCACAAAAATCTCCGACCTCAGTACGGTTTGCAAATCCTCCTTATTGACTAAGCTAAAGTCACACTCAAAGGCATGCAGATCTGCATAAAAGAAAACAATTCCTGTTAAAAACCAAGCAAAGCAGAGTGCGAAGGCACGAGAAATTAGACCCTCTCCTAGTCTGAGTGCCCCACCTAGTGTACCCTCCACTATTGGACAATGGAGGCCATCGTGCCACTCTCTGGACACGATGAGGAAGTCTTTGTTCAACCCCTTACTGGATTCAGGAAGGCACTGGATGAGCCGGACCCTATCGTCCCTTGTCTTCATGTAATAAGACTTCCCCCTAAGACGCTGGAGGTTGTAGCACCAGTTTACATCGTGGTGGGTTAAGCCCAACCCCATCTTCTCATTCAGGGCATCCACACAGCCTAAGATCCTAAACACATTGATGGCACACTGGGTGGGAGATAAGCCGAAGTGCTTAAGATAATCCCTCATCACTGGCCTTATGGGGATCCTCATACCACCCTCCAGAAAGGCGATTATAGGAATCGCCACCTCACCCTCTTTTCTCCTAACGCTTTACTCCCCTTCTCCACAGTACCTCAAAGCCACTGTATCAGGAATCTTATAATCAACAACAAACTTTTCCATCGCCTCTTCAGACTCAACTAACTTCTTAAACCTACTCATCCCAAAGAACTAAAGAGGGGCTCAGGAAAAACGAAGGAAAGAGAAAGAGGAATAAGAGGACAAGGAGCTTAGGCAGGAAAGTACGAACAGGAAAGAGAAAAGAACTTACAGAAATGAGAAAAAGCTCCTCGGACAAACTTTTTATGTTGAAAGGAGGCATAAGGTCGATTGGAGGCTTAACCAAGTTCAACGTATGTGCGCAGGAGCTCTTGAATGTAAAAGTGAAGGGGCAAATTAGTTCAATTGGGTATTTATACCCCCAATTAAAAGTAACCGCACGAGCTTTTCCACCCATTAAGTCAGAAGCATCCCTACCGTTCATTCATCATCACACCGTTGAACGTGGAGGACACAGGGCCGCCAAAATTTAATGAAGGCGCGCCCCGAATACCGAAACGCCAGGGACGTTCCCTGAGCAGTTAAAAAGATTTTGGTACTGATAGGAGGATAAGATTCGCCAGGACAGGACAAGGACCCGAGGATATCAAAATCCTCCTCCTCGCCCGAAGAGCCGGGCAGCAGAATTTTGAGGAGCTATTGTAGGGCCCAAAGATTTGGCAACCCCGGCCCACTCCATATCAGGCCCAAGGCCCATGCCAAGGACAATGCAGCGTCTGAGGATGAGCGGGGAAGCCCAAACTGTCAAGGAGCATCGGCGAGGACGACCATGTCCTCGGCCGGCCGATATTGGAGAAAGGAGCTGTCATTGCCACATTAAAAGCATGCAACTGACACTCTGGCCGCATTAATGAGGAGTTGACCATTGAACAGTAATGCCTTAGTTACTTCAACTAACAAGAGGACTGGAAAGGCGGCTGATGGGACAAGCCCTTAGACACAAGCTTGGATGATCAACAAGTGGAGGGCGAGGATCAGCTAAATAGGATTATATAATGGAATGAACCCCCAGAGAGGGGGGGTTCAGGGTTCGGAGTCTAGAGGGATCTGGGACAACCCCTATACTCATTTGTAATTAAAAAAGGGCTCCTCGGACCATGCCGAGGACGAATTTCCCCTTAGAACACTTAGCTAAATCCCATTTGACCCAACTGTTGTAACACTCACTAATGCCTAGTCCTTCTACCCACTCTTTACAAATTTATTGTATCGGGGCACTTTTTCGGCCGACGTGGGGTTAAGGTGTTAAGCCTTACACTACAAGATTAGCCCTTGGTGGGGTGAAAATCCTGAACCCTCGCGTCACGTGGGAAAGGGCCAATCCCTACAATAACTATTATTAAAAGAACACTCATGAAGAAAATACTAGAAAATACATCCATTAAGGAACTATGAAAAAAAGATAAAAAGAATTAAAACAACCGTTTTTTTTTTAACAATATTAAAATATTCAATAATGTAACATTACTTCATACATTCTTTAAGCCAGTTGTAATTTATCGCTCATAATAATTGTTACTATTTACTATTTGGTTATAACATCATATTAAAAGTACTTTTTTTCTCTCCTCGTTTGTAGGAGCTCTCTCTCTCGTTACTACGAGATATTTCTCCCTTAGGGTTTCTTAAGGGTTTGCTTTCTATTTTCTTAATCTGACTACCATGGTAGACGATGTTTCAAGTATACTGGAAAAATGAAGCTCACTTCGGAGGAGGAAGAGGTCATTGAGATTCCGGAGGAAGGGCGCAAAGAAGGGATAGAGAGTTGTGTTCTTAGTTTGATTGGGAAGTTTCTTACTTGTCAGCCGTTCAATAGGAAGGCAGCCATAACTACGCTGAAAAGGGCATGGGGTTTGGAAAAAGGTGTTCAGATGATAGAAGTGGGAACAAATCTTTTTCAACTCAAGTTTCAAACTGAGTTTGAGATGGATCGTGTGCTTAAGGGAGGGCCGTGGTCTTTTGATAATCAGGTTTTGCTATTGACTCGTTGGAAAGCAAGGATGACGGCAGATAATGTTCGGTTTGATTCGGTTGCCCTTTGGGTGCAAATCTGGGGCACCCCGTTTGATTTGGTGTCGCCTAAAATTGCAGAAACAGTTGGTAGTAGATTAGGGTCAGTGGTTGAGGTTGAGAAGAAACAGAAGCTTGAGGGACAGAGTTATTTTATGAGAGTAAAGGTTGCTATTCCATTAGCAAAGCTGGTTCGGCGAGGGGCTTTTTTGGCTGGTTCTGATGGTATGAGTCACTGGGTCACGTTCAAATATGAGCGCCTCCCTCTGTTTTGTCACTTTTGTGGTTTACTTGGCCATGATTTAAAGCATTGTGCTCCTTATTTCGCAGCAACCAAGAATGATGGGGAGGTTATCTATCAATATGGGGACTGGCTTAAAGCTATGGGGGGACGGCCTAGATCACCTCCTTGTAGTAAGTATGAAAGGGAAGAGACCGGAGTGGATTTGAACCAGCGAAAGGAACGGTCTAGGCAGATCAGTCACGATGCAGTCACTAGAGATGGCGGAGACACTATCCATCATTATTCCAAGCCTAAATCCTTTACGGAGGAGGGTGCAAGTGGTGGTCAGGTACAAGTTCTGGTGGCTGGTTCCATGCAAATTGATACCGTGTTGGGTGCAAACCGAGCTGACGTGGAGCATAATTCTGGGGTAGCAATCTTAGAACCAGATATTCAGCTAGTATTAAATGGCATGCCTAATTTGAATACGTGGAATGAGAAGGAAGTTAAAAGTGCTAATAGGAATGAGGTGCAAGTAGTGTCCAGATCAGAGGAGTGTCTTGAGCACGTGCTATACAATAATCAGCCATCTTTGGGTGGAGTCGGGCTATCTAATTTTAAGCCTAAATCTACATGGACTCGGTTTAATAGAATGGAGTTTGGGCTTGGTGGATTAGCCCGTGCAATCACTTTCCCAACACTTGGGAAGAGAGACATGAGAGATGATGTTGATGTGCAGGTTGATGAGAATGAAAATAAGAGAGGAAAGGTAGCAAATGAGGATGGCTTTTCAGAGGAGTTATCGGCGGGGGTGGATAGCCACCCTTGCCGGAAGCAATGAGGCTGTTAAGCTGGAACTGCCAAGGGCTTGGGAACCTTTGGACAGGTCGTAGCCTTCGCAAGATTGTGAGGGAACAAGCTCCCACAGTTTGTTTTCTGATGGAGACTAGACTGGATAGATATGGTTTTGAAAGTTTATATGGTAATTTGCCTTATCAGAATAAAGTCATTGTGAAGCATCCTAATTCGGGTGGAGGGTTAGCACTTTTGTGGAAAAATTCTATTACATTGGAGGTTATCAACTACACGATGAACCATGTTTTGGCTGTAGTTACAGAGGAAGACGGCTTTAGATGGTTTTTGACGTGTTTCTATGGATGGCCGGAGGCTTCACAAAAGGAAAAGTCTTGGAGATTGTTGGAATATTTGAAGACATTTGTGGAAGGACCTTGGCTGGTTGTAGGGAATTTTAATGCTTTTTTACATGCCTCTGAGAAGAAAAGTAAAAGATCACCACAATATTCATAGGTTGATGCATTTAGGGCTACTCTGGAGTCTTGTCAACTTCAGGATTTGGGTTATAAAGGGTATCCTTTTACATGGAATAATAGGAGACCGGGTGAAGCAAATACTAAAATCAGATTGGATAGAGCCATAGCCAATAAAGACTGGATTGGAAAATTTCAAATGAGCAAAATTTTTCACCTTTCCATTCATGCTTCGGATCACTTACCAATTCTTGTGCAGGTTCAATCTTTTGTTCCACAAAGAAGGGAGAGAGGATTTAAATTTGAGGAGTCTTGGCTACTCATGGAAGAGTGTGAGGCTACGGTAAAGGAGTCTTGGGATAGTGAGCTGGTTGTTGAGTAGGGTTTGGCTTCAACATTGAAGAAGATACAAGTTTGTGGTTCAGAATTAATGAAGTGGGGTTCGGCAAGAACAACTCCAGATGAAGAGGCAATCAAACAGATTCAGAAGAGGCTGGACAGACTAAATGAAGAGGAGATGACTTCTGATAGCAAGGCCGAATATTTAGAGTTGAACAAATAGATGGATGAGCTTCTCCAAAAACAGGAAATTTATTGGGCCCAAAGGTCTAGAATTTCTTGGTTGAAGCATGGTGATAAAAATACTAAGTTCTTTCATTCTAAGGCTTCACAAAGAAGGAGAAAGAATCATATCCGGGTTATCAGAAATAGCTAAGGGCAATGGGTGGAAGAAGTAGAGGAGGTGGTGGCAGTTGCTTTTGATTATTTTGAAAACCTATTTCAAGCAAGAGCATGTGACCGGATGGAGGAGTGCCTAGATGCTGTTCCACAGATAGTGACTGAAGAAATGCAGGAGGCTCTGTCTAGGGAGTTTATTGCAGAAGAAATGAGAGTGGCCTTATTTCAGATGGGACCTATAAAAGCCCCTGGACCTGATGGTATGAATGCCCTTTTCTTTCAAAATTTTTGGCACATAGTGGGTGATGATGTTGTTATGGCTGTTTTGGATTTTTTAAATAATGGTCACATGCTACCTGAGATAAATCACACAAACATAGTTCTTATTCCTAAAGTGAAAAATCCTGATAAAATGTTTGATTTTAGACCTATAAGTTTATGTAATGTGATTTATAAGATTATGTCAAAAGTTTTGGCAAACAGATTGAAACAGGTGCTTCCATATATAATCTCACCCACCCAGAGTGCCTTTGTACCAGGGAGATTGATTACAGATAATGTAATGGTGGCATATGAAACACTACATACTATGCATGCTAGGAAAAAGGGGAAGAAAGGGTCTCTGGCATTACAATTGGATGTTAGCAAAGCCTATGATCATGTGGAGTGGCAGTTTCTTAAGGGGATTATGGAAAAGATGGGTTTCCTGGAATTGTGGACAGAGAGGGTGATGAGTTGTGTTACTACTCCAACTTTCTCTATCCTAGTGAATGGTAAACCTTATGGTATGATACATCCTTCAAAAGGAATAC
Source organism: Quercus gilva (assembly GCA_023621385.1). NCBI lineage: Eukaryota > Viridiplantae > Streptophyta > Magnoliopsida > Fagales > Fagaceae > Quercus > Quercus gilva. The sequence continues at coordinate 14,740,888 of CM042475.1, forward strand.
GACAGGGTGATCCATTATCACCATATCTGTTTCTCTTATGTGCAGAAGGCTTTATAGCTTTGTTGGCAAGAGCAAAAATTGAAGGGAGGATTAAAGGGGTTTCCATATGTAGAGGAGCACCCAGAATTACCAACTTACTATTTGCTAATGATTCTCTGTTGTTTTGTCAAGCTGTACAGAATGAAGGGCAAGCTGTAATGGAAATTCTTCAAACATATGCACAAGCTTCAGGGCAATGTGTGAATTTGGAGAAATCTTCAGTTTATTTCAATAGTAATACCACAGGCAGCCAGAAGCAACAGATGCTGCAGATCCTAAGGATGAAGGAGGTGGAGAGATTTGAATCTTATCTAGGGCTGCCAACATTGATTGGAAGAGCTAAGTATCATACTTTTTCTTATTTAAAAGACCGAATCTGGAAGAAGTTGCAAGGTTGGAAAGGAATGTTGTTATCTAGAGTCGAGAAGGAAATTCTGATAAAGGCGGTGGCCCAATCTATTCCTACTTACACAAAGAGTGTGTTCCAGCTTCCTATGAAACTATGTGATGAACTAAATAGCATGTGTGCTAGATTCTGGTGGGGTCAAGTAGGTGATGAAAGGAAGATCCATTGGAAGAGGTGGGATAAGCTGTCAATTCCAAAGAAGGAGGGTGGTATGGGTTTTCGAGATTTGAGAGACTTTAATTTGGCCATGTTGGCTAAACAAGGATGGCATTTGATCCAAGGGAATGATTCTTTGCTTTACAGGTGTTTCAAAGCAAGATATTTCCCTCGGTCCTCTTTTCTACAGGCCAAAGAATCACCTGGTTGTTCCTATGTGTGGAGAAGTATATTGGCTGCCTTGCCTATTCTTTGATTGGGTTCTTGTTGGAGGGTTGGTAATGGGTCTTCAATAAGTGTTGTAGGGGATAGGTGGCTTCCTAACCATCCCACAAATAAAATTATGTACCCAAGATATGAGCTGGTTAAAGATTTAGCAGTATCAGATTTGATTGATCCGGAGTTACATATATGGAGAAAAGACATGATTATGGGATTGTTTCATAGAAAAGATGCCAAAGCTATTTGTAGAATCCCCCTTAGTCAAAGATCTGTTCCAGATTCAATTTTTTGGCTGCATAACAGAAGCGGTAAGTTTTCTGTTAAGTCTGCGTATAAGCTTGCTAGACAGATTCAACTCCATGGAGATAGGGCTGAGTCTTCAAGTGGATGTGCTAGGAAAATAATTTGGCCGGTATTGTGGAAGCTTAAAATTCCAAATAAAGTCAAAATATTTGGATGGAGAGCTTGCCATGATATTTTACCAACATTCTACAATCTATCACGGCAGAGGATCATAACTGAAGAAAAATGTCAACTGTGTACTAGAGAGGTGGAGACAACAACTCACGCATTGTGGGGATGTGCTGTGGTGCAAGACATATCGGCTAGTAGCATTTCGAAATTGCAGAAAGGACCCTCTATTTTTCATGATACACTTCAACTAATGAAGTTTCTAGTAGACAGGTTAACGGTTGAAGAGCTGGAGCTATTCTGGGTGCAGGCTTGGATTATTTGGAACCAGCGGAATTGTGTTGTGCATGGCGGTCAGTTAAAGGATCCTAAATGCCTGAACAAACGAGCAGAGGACTTTGTTTTGGAATTTCGGCAAGCCCAGATGCAGCTGACAGTGGTTTGGACTGAGCAAATTATTTCTGACCAGTGGCAACCTCCACCGCTGGGTGTATACAAGTTAAACTTTGATGCTGCAGTGTTTTCGGGGCTAGACAGAACAGGTATAGGTACTATTATTCGAAATGAGAAGGGGGAGGTCATGGCTGCAATGTCTGCTGTCGGACCAGCTGTAGAAAATAGTGAAGAAGCTGAGTTGATGGCCTGCAAAAGATCCTTGGAGTTTGCCGTAGATGTTGGGTTTTCAAGTTTGATTATTGAGGGTGATAATGCTAATGTCATTCAAGCTATTTCTTCATCTTTGCCTAACAGTTCCTTTCTTGGCTGTGTGGTGGATGATATTCGCCATTTGATACATGGGTTATATTGGGCTAGGACTAATCAAATTAGGAGGGGAGGTAATACAGTGGCACATTTTCTTGCCCAATTTGCTAGAAATTTAGAGGAGGATTTAGTTTGGATTGAGGATTCTCCTCCACCCGCTTTGGCGGCCTTGTTTCATGATGCTTTATTTTTATAATTGAATGAAAGTTGCCTGTTCAAAAAAAAAAAAAAAAAAAACTCATAATTTTCCTTTTTCTTTTTAACAATAATAAATATACTGAGATGCAATCCAGCTACCGTACATTTCAGTGGATGGATGTTAGAGGCACTTTTTTTGGACAGCAAACCAGAAAAGCCATAACCCACAACCCATGTAAAGAAGGACCTGGAATTGGGTGAAATTGGGCTCACAAAATCAGCACCAATGCCCACTTTCATTAAAATGATTCAATCTCCACCTAATGGCTCATTGAAATTGAAGCCTTAAGGCTGGTCCAAGGTGATCTTCAAAACTATACATGAAACCCACAATCCGTGGGACTATCTCATCTCATGTGGTTGGAGAGGTGAGTAGTTGACAATAAACTGACATGCTCTCGATTAAGCCCAAAAGGTCAAGCTATTACTAATACGAAAGAAAAATAGACTAGGCTCTTAGAACCAATAAATATATCAGAGTCTTTAGTCCAAGCATTTAGAACCATCACCAATTCCTTAAGATATTTCAAAATACTTGTACCAGGAATCAGACCAGCCTCTGTTTTACAACTCTCACTATCCTTTTAAAAGAAATATTACTAAATAAATATAATTCAATTTCCACAATGATTATTTCTCCCCAAAAAAAAAAAAAAAAAAATTCCACAATGATTGCAAATCCTTCTGATAAAATTTTAGAATGCAAATTCTTGTTGTACCAAAAAATAGATTTTGTTCAGAATCATTAGCAGAAATTATCAAATATTCTACTATCTAGTAATTAAACGTTTTATAATTAGTAAATTAGATTTATTATCGTAGAGACAAGGACCCAAAACACCCAAAATTGTATATTGGGCCTTGAGCTTTGTTCGAGGAGGTTGACTGGTCTGAGGATCGATAAAGGTGAGAATGTCAAGTTCAGAATCTCATAAATAAGATGCAAACGGAGAGAATGGGAAAATTAGTCCAAGGAAGCTCACCTCCTCGAATGAGCAACACACAGATCAAATACATGTCCTATTATTCCAGGATGTTCTACTAACAAGGACGTGTATTGTGAACGCACAAGAGGGATGGAAGCTCAGAATTATCTAAGGAAAAGCTACTGCCACTGCATTGAATGTTCTGCAACTAACTTTCTGACTGCATTTATGTGGAGAAGACCCCTGAACAGTGTTGCCTTGGCTATCTCGACTCACAGAGAGCTAGAGAGGATGTTCGATGGGACAAGCACTCAAGTAGTGGCTTGGATGATCGACAAATGGAGGGCCAAGATCATTAAGAGGGAGATATATAATGTAAGAAACACCTGGAGGAAGGGGGATCAGAAAAACAAAAAAGAAACACTGTAGCAATCAGAAACCAAACTTGTAACCATATTCAAGAGCAATACATAAGTACCAATCTTCTCGGACTTTGCCAAGGACATTTTTCTTCAGTTTAAACTTGTTATCTTCACTCTTTTGTCATCAAGACCTACCTAATTTGTTATTTGGTTAACTAAAGCCCAGTTTTCCAACCCATTCTCTACAAATTCATTGTTTTGGGCTTTTTGGGCCTAAGTTCATCCACACTTTGGGCTAGGAATTCAAATCTGGTCCTTACAATTCTCATAACCAATATTTTCCAACAACGTGTCTATTTAAACCATGATCATGAGCAAGTGCATAACGAAATTTCCAAAAGATAAGTGGGTATAGGAAGTCGTGTTGTTGAAATCTATTGAGTTCCAAATATCCTTGAAATTCCTCCATTTAAAATTAGATGGGAATAAAGGATTTCTTTTGGGTTATTAAATGACACATAGTACGATACTGTCAAAACATGATATTATAGTAAGAAATGAATAGATATATATCTCGAAATTAGATAAGACTGATCGACTGACTCTTTAACCTCTTTTTTTCCATCTAATTTAATTAGTTTACAATAATAATAAAAAATGTTTAATATTTACGACACATAGACTAGATGTTTTGTGTGATATTACCTTATTAAACTAAACTCTAAATATATGCTTCCCCAAAGAAAATTGCATCTTTAACACCCCTCCAAAAAAAAAAAAAAAAAAAATCACAGAGGCATAACAAAAAGAAATATGCAACCCAAACTCATTTCAGAAGCAATTCTGGTCCTACCTGCCACCCAGCTGCATAATTCTTCTCCATAAACCAGTATTTGAATGAAACATAACTAGGAATCTAGGACACCTATGCCTGTTAATTTGGCACCAGTTTTTTATTTTAGTTTTTCAGCTTGTTTGCTTTTATATAGATTTTTAAATACTCAATTTTTCTAGATACAGTTATACTTTAACCAACTTTCATCAAATAAGTAATCAACAAAAAGTTTCCTTCAAATGCACACCATTTACTTTTATGTACCCTTCATATCTTTTAAAAAGAATGTTGCACACTCATTAAGTTGGGGGCACACTTTTGAAACTAAATAACAGTCCATCACATTGCCTAAGTCTAAGGAATTCCTATTGATTTTCTTGATATTTATAAGGTGACATCATATTGAGCAAGGGATCTAAATTCTGGCTCCTTACAAGGTACATAACAAATAGTCAATTGTAATTTAAATAGCAACAAGTAAAGGGGTTGAATCATGCACACCATTTTGAGGCTTAAAGCCTCTTTCTCTTGGGTTAAAGGAGACCTTAGCCATGTGGCCCATAATCCATTAATCTTGCTGTGTTGTTGTGATGTCAATAGTATGCTTTGTTGTAACTCTTCCTCACACCTCACTCCTAAGTCTTGCCTAATATGTGGGATGCTTGAAGGAAAGATTTTGCGTCTTTTTCTACGATTTAATAAGGCAAAAATACCAAAGCTTTTGTTTATTTAACCCCCCCAAAAAAAAAAAGTCATGCATGGGCGTTGGCAAAGAAACTGGGGTAAGGTCAAAATGATACGAAACGAACTATAACCTAAGGACATACCCTAACGAAAGTGATGGTGACTATTTCATAAAAGCATGGACAGAGAGAGAGAGTAAAGGCTTTTGCCTTATATTTGTTTCCCATTTTAACGGGGGTTGGTTTGATCAGCAGTGGTGGTGGTGGTAGTAGTGGTGGAGGGATGGCAAGAGTTTTGGCTGATATTGCTCACACTGCTCAAACAAGACTAGTGGTGCCTTTGCTCAGCTACTACCCCTCCTTAGTACTCCACCTATTGGTCTTATTCCCAATTCATGAATGTGCAGTTCTTCTACCCTCACTCTCTCCACTGTATGCTTCACTCTCTTTAACACCTTAAAGGTTATAACAACCCCCCCTCACCCAATAATTAGGGGTGGTAATTCGTGTTCACGTGTCAGGTTCGTGTTATGTCAAGTCATGAGTATTCGACTACATAGGTCAACATTAATCCGACATGTTTATTAAATGAGTCAAGATTCTTCAACCCTAACATGACTCATTTTTTAAACGAATAAGTCGTGTCAACCTATTTATAAGATCTTATCAAAATGAAAAGAAAAAAATTTATGAAAAAACAAACAAATAAATATTTTTAATATAAAATTCAAAATTAACAAGTAACTGCATTACAAATAATTATTCAAAACTAAAGCATATCTTAATATCACAAATAATCAATCACAATATGTCAGAAAATAAATCACAACAACTAATATGTTTATATACCTAGAGTTTGATTGGTATATTGGTAAAATGTTATTTAATTAAACGGGTCAAACAGGTCAAATGGGTTCTATGTGTTCAACACTAACCGAACCCATTTATTAAACGGATCAATCATGTCAACCCGAAAATGACACGAATCCATTAAACTTCAACTCATAACCTGCTAATTTCATATCGTGTCGTGTCAAGTTCGCAGGTTATGTCAAATTTTGCCACCCCTACCAACAATAAATGCTACAGGGAAATAATGACCTAAACCGATGGCCTGAACTTTGACAGAATTTTAAATGAAAACTTATATACGAAAGTTAAATATGTAAACTTAAAATGTAAACTGAAAGTAAAAGGAATGAACTGAAAGCTTTTATTGAAGAAATTACTGACTGAAAATACTTATAAATGTAGTTGGTTGGTTTAACTTGAAATACTTGTAATGAAAGTTTATAACTAAAATACATATTCTGGAATGAGACAAGTTTCAGAAATATAAATTGGACGTGATACAAGTCATGAAAAAAGCTATGGGTTTTTTCTTGTCTAAAATTTGCTCTGCAGTTGGCTCCGCTAAACTTCAAGGCATAACTTGGTATTATAATTAATAATAGTTATAATAGCAACAAGGCTTTGAATTGCATACTGAAACACACTGAATTGTAGGGATAAGAAACAATTATGCTCCATAAAGATACGTATCAATGGCAGTAGGACCTTATAACGCACTATAAATTACAAATTAAACCAAAGAAGCCTTAAATAACAATATAAACTTGATGCATGCTATATAAATCCTAGCTTAAAGGAAACAGTAATAATTAAATTCCACAATAAAGAAAAATTACAGAGTCCATAGTTTAGAACTAAAAAAAATATGTACCTGGATCATTTCTAGCTAGCTTATACTAGTAAATATAAACAAAGTAATAGTGAAAGTCCATATATTACAAGCTGTATACATAATTACACTAGTCTAGGAGTAGCTAGACCTGACTTTCCGTAAATACACAAAACACTTAGATGAAGGGCAAGTCCAAATTGCACATAAACCATCAACACATTTATCAGCTGCACATTATATGTGTTGGATTAAGGTCGGCAAAGCTCTACACAAAATACATAGATGAAAGACAGGTTCAAAACACACATAATTAAACTATTAGCACATTTATTTGCTTTACATCATACATGCTGGATCAAAGCTTGCAAAGCTCTAGTGATCTGCTCCTGCAGTAAAAAAATAATAATAATGCATTAATATCTCAACTTGTTTTTCTAGTCATTTCTTTAACATTTTAATCTTTATAATTTAAACAAAATTAATTAAAAAAAATAGTAAAAAGCAGTGTTTTTCATTGGCCATCCAATTATTTAAGTGACCTTGAAAAGGTCATCAAAACTCAAATTATATAGTATAATAACCATCTTCCAGACGTAAAATAAATCTAATAATATTTTTCCTACTAATAGCAAAATACATACGGTAAATAAGAGTGTTTTTATACAAGTAATTGCAATCTATGTTTTGAGTTTAAAATGAGCATTTATAAAAACGTTAGGAAGAGTATTGTTACGAAAGGGAGTTTTGGGGTTTTAAAAACTCTTTTTTGACCTTCCAAAGTGTCTAACGAAACGGACCCTTGATCAACTTGATGTCTTGCCCACCAAGGTCTATAAGTACTAGTTAGCAACTGTCCAGATCAGATGATTCTCGAAAACCCAATGGCAAGCCCTGATCTGACCGGGACCTAATGCTATAGTCAATTCAGCATGATTCAGGTTTGAATTCGACATGTGCATGTGACAACTGGCAACACCATGATTAATCTTAGCCTTTGAATTCGAATCTAGTATATCCACTTCGTAGACTCGAACCTTTGGAACCGAATGGCAGGAATAGAGTATATACGGGAACAAGGTTTGATGACAAGCAACTAACTGCATGACTTTGCCATCGTTGATCCCTTTGACTGATCCAATCATTATATTCTGCTTTGACCCTTTAACATTCTCAGTTGATCGAACAACAATGTTTCGACCCAAGATCGAGATTGCAAAGTCAATCATATCCTCAGCTGAGCCCACACACCGCTCGGTCTCGCCTAGGCTCGGTGTGAAAACTAATTTGGGAAAAATGATTTCATTGCATTTAGTAGAATTACAAAGCTAATCTATATATACACTGATACACACTGAAACACGCCACTAACTTTAACTAACTCCCACAAATTGTGCTAACTAAATACTAACAGTTCTTGGCACGTGTATTACTAACAGTAGTTGGCACATGTGAACATATATACAATATTCTAACTAAAACTACAAGTCGTATATAGCAACTAACTACATGTCATGCTCTGCTTTGCTACACCTGCACTTCCTCTGTTGCTCTGTTCTTCCACATTTTGATTTCCTCTGTTTTCTGCGTGTATGAGCTAATCTGAATCAATTGATTCTTTGACAATAGCTTCAACTTGACCAGATGGCTTCTTCTTTTGATACTCCCCCTCAAGATGGACTAGGGGCAAATGAATATTGATCAGTCCTATCTTGGAAATGAGCTCTAAGAAGTGATTAAAACTCAAAGCCTTAGTTAGCACATCAGCCAATTGGCAATGAGTCCTAACATGAATTAACTTTATCACCTTAGCCAACACCTTATCCCTGGCCACATGACAGTCAGTCTCTAGTTGTTTGGTTCTTTCATGAAATACTAGATTGGAACCAATGTGGAGAGCAGACTGACTATCACAAAAGAGCAAATCTTCTCTGTCATGCCTTACTTGAATATCTTTTAGAAGATAAAGAATCCATACCACTTCACATGTAGCTACTGCCATTGCTCTATATTCAACTTCTGCTGAAGATTGTGAAACAGTGGACTGTTTCTTGGATTTCCAAGAAATTAAGGACTCACTAATGAAGATGCAATATCCAGTCACTGATCTTCGTGTGCCTGGACATGCGACCCAATCTGAATCAGTAAAGCCTTTCACATGCAACTCTGAGGCAGCTGAAAAGAACACTCCCTTCCCTGGTTCATTCTTCAAATAATGCAAGACTCTATAGGCTGCTTCAAGGTGTGGTTTTCTAGGCTTAGACGTAAACTGACTCAACTTATGAACAGCATAAGTGATGACAGGTCTGGTGATTGTCAAATATAGCAACCTCCGCACTAATCTTCCGTACTTGCTGGGATCATTAAGTAAATCACCATCATACTTGCTTAAATTAAGATTCTGCTCCATTGGGACCTTAGAAGGTTTACAACCAAGCATACCAACATCACTTAGTACTTCCAAAGCATACTTTCTTTGACAAAGAGCTATACCCTTAGCAGTCCTTGCAACTTCTAAACCAAGGAAAAACTTTAAATCTCCTAAATCCTTGAGCTTGAACTTTTGATCCAATAAAACCTTGAATTGATCAACCTTGTCCTTGTCATTGCTGGCAATTAATACATCGTCCACATAGACTAATAAAGCAATAAAGGACTCACCTTGTTGTCTAGTAAACAATGAGTAGTCTGCTTTGGATTGCACAAAGCCTAATTGAATCAAGGCTTTAGAAAACTTGGAGAACCATTGCCTAGATGCTTGCTTCAAGCCATAAAGTGATTTTTTTTAATTTACAAACAACCTCCCCTTTGCTGTGAAAGCCAGGTGGAAGAGCCATATAAACATCCTCAAGAAAATCCCCATGAAGAAAGGCATTGTTGACATCAAGTTGGCTCAAAAACCAACCTTTCACAGCAGCCACAGCCAACAAACACTTCATAGAAACCATTCTGGCAATAGGACTAAAGGTCTCAATATAATCCAAGCCTTCTTTTTGGGTAAACCCCTTTGCAACCAACTGAGCCTTGTACCTCTCCACAAAGCCATCAGACCTATACTTAACCCGATAGACCCACTTACAACCAATGGCCTTTTTGTTGGGTGGAAGAGGAGTAAGAGTCCAAGTGTGATTGGCCTCCAATGTTGCAATTTCAGCATCCATGGCAGCTTGCTACTTGGGGTCAGACACAGCTTGAGAATAGTATTGTGGTTCAACAATAGCAGAAATAGAACAACAAAAGGATTTATAGGATGGAGACAAGTGATCATAAGAAAGAAAAGAAGAAAGAGGAAGAGATGTACCTGACTGAAGCAGATTAGGAGTAGGAATTCAGGTTACCTGACTGCAATGGTAAGCTTGAAGATAAGATGGAGGTTTAGAAACTCTAGTAGACCTCTTAAGATGAGGGTTAGGAACCAAAGGCTCATCTAGAGCCTCAAGCAGATCCTGAGGAAGATCTTCATCAACATCATGATGAATATCGATAATGGTGTCATCAGAAATGTTATGGGAAGAAGCTGAAGGAAGGGAAGAGAAGTGTGGAGAAGTATCATAAAAGGAAGGTGGAATGGGGTTCATGACAGGAAGTGGAATAAGAGCAGAAGAAGGAGAAATAGCATCAACCACAGAAAAGGGAAAAACTTTCTCATGAAAAACTACATCCCTAGACACAAGAAAAGTGTGAGATAAGAGATCAAAGACCTTATAACCCTTGATATTATAAGGATATCCAACAAAAACACACTTCCTTGCTCTAGGAGAAAACTTGGAAGACTTAGGACCAGTTATGGAAGCAAAACATAGACAACCAAAAGTACTAAGATGGGAATAAGAAGGAAGCTTCCCAAATAGAAGTTCATAGGGAGTTTTATGTTGTAAAAGAGGAGAGGGCAGTCTGTTAATGAGATAGACTGCAGTGAGCACACAATCACCCCAAAAATAAAGAGGTAGATTGGACTAAATTTGTAAAGCTCTAACAGTAGATAAAATGTGTTGATGTTTTCTCTCCACAATGGAATTTTGTTGTGGCATATAAACACAACTAGTTTGATGAATTATGCCCTTAGCTGAATAAAAATAAAAAAGCTTAAACTCAAGAGCATTATCAGACCTAAAGCATTTGATCTTGACATTGAATTGAGTGAAAACCATGTTATAAAAGGAAACAATCAAGGCTTTGACCTCAGATTTTGCTTTCATGAGGAAAAGCCAAGTTGCCGCCTTGGTGGCATCATCAACGAAAGTAAGAAAATATCTATGACCAGCTGAGGTGGGAACAGAAAATGGACCCCATTCATCCATATGCACTAAATCAAAAGAAGAATCACACATTGTATTATTAAAAGGAAAGGGCAATCATTTCTATTTTGCCAATTGACAAATAGTACACTGTTTAGTACAACAATTTTGCAAGAAAGGAAAAATGTTGCTCAAAGATTGAAGCTTAACATTAGAGGGATGGCCAAGTCTAGAATGCCACAAAGAATACAGATTATTGTGAGCATTATTAGAAGAAAAAGCAGTAAAAGAACTAATATTGTGCTTGGACAAGAAATCAACAAGGGAACTAGAAGCTGAAAATAAGCTTGACTGTTGCAACAAATACAAACCATCAGACATTTGGCCCACTCCAATCGTGCTCCAGTTGGTAAGGTCCTGTATAAAGCAATAAGCAGAAAGGAAAACCAAACAAAGAGATTGTGTTTTAGTCATGGAACTGACAGATAAAAGGTTAAAAGAAAAAGATGGTACACATAGGACATTAGTGAGGGTTATATGTGAAGAAAGTTGGATAGTGCCAACATGTGTGACAACAACTGATTCCCCATTAGGCAATTGTACCATAGAATGTGAAATAGCAGTAATTGAAGTTAATAAACTCACAGAATAGACTTTGTGGTCAGTAGCCCCAGTATCAATAACCCAAGTCTCCATATTGTGAGCCTTTCTATTAACAAACTGAGTAGAGAAGACAGAATGCTTGAAGTTCAAGGACATACCTACCACTGTGTTGTTAGGGAAACCCACAGTATTGGCCATGTGGTACTCCTGCCCTGTAGTATGTTGCTGAGATGGCCGTGGTAATGCACCAATCAAGGCCAGCAACTGTTGGTACTAATCTGTGGTGAAGGAAGGAGCAGAGTATTAGCAGCTACATGACCAGGTACACCTTCTTGAGGAGTCATTGCCATATAATTGTGAGGTTGATCTGGGGTAGGAAAAGAGACCAAATGAGCCATGGACTTGTTCTTGGTTTTGAACCTGGTGGAAATCTGTGAAGCTTGTAACATTTGTCAATGGTATGGCCTAGCTTGCCACAATGAGTACACATCGGTCTGTCTTTGCCTTTGCCATTAGAACCCCCATTAGTGAAATTCTGAGTCTTAGTGGCCAAAGCAGTAGATTCAACCCTTGTACCCATGCTAACACTCCTTTGCATCTCTTCTTGAATCAACAAAGAATGCACCTTGTTAACAGAAGGTAAATGATCCATTAGTAGAATCTGAGTTCTGACTTGAGGAAAGGAATCATTGAGTCCCATGAGTAACTTCATCACTGATTCTTTGGCTTGGAGAGCTACGAGCCTTTGATTCACATTGCATTGACATTGGCCACAAGTGCATAAGGGAAAAGGGCTGAGACTTTGCAATTGATCCCACCGAACCTTCAATTGTGTGAAGAAATCAGTGATTGAAACTTCACCTTGATGAAGCTCTGAGATTTGCTTCTGCAAATTGAAGATCTTTGGTCCATTTTTGCGACAAAAAGTATCCCTCAAATCATTCCAAATTTCCAAAGTAGTTTCCCTATAGACAATGCTAGCCTAAAGTCTTGGAGAGACTGAATTGATTATCTAAGTCCCTACCATACTATTTGCATGAATCTAGGCTTGGATTGTAGATGGAGAATCTACAATTGGAGATAACAAAGTGAGAGAGCCATCTATGAAGCCAAGCTTATTCTTAGCTAAATGTTCAAAATGTGTATAAACCACCATTGAACGTTTAGACCTCAAATTATAAAATATCAATTCAAGCTTAATATCAAACGATTAACATGCGGAACATGAACATAAGCTAAACATAGAATTGATAAACAATCTAAGCCAAATATAAACACATCCACAACAGAAAATAAATGGCAAAGATAAAGGGAAGGAAGATGCAAACACACAGACAACACACGATGTGTTATCAAAGAGGAAATTGAAACCCTCGGCGTAAAACCTCTTCGCCGCCCTCCAAGAGGTAAATAATCCACTAAAGAATGTAGTTGGGATACATGAACAACAGAAGACCCTCCAAGCCTAATCTACCCAGTGTACCTAAGCCCTCCAAGCTTCTTGCTCCAACAAGGTTGCGCCGAACCTATTTCTTCTTTAGCTTACTGGATTCCACTATCAACCATAGCATCAACCAATAGACATTAGTTCCTTCCTAACTGCTTCCTAAAGTACCAAATAAATCTTTTCACGGATATGGGTATGGTGAGAAAAGGATTTGGCCAAGAACCTCTCAAGGATGTATCAATGGAGAGGAAGAGAGTAGAGGAATTTGAAGAGTCTCTTAGGTAAAGATTGTGGATGAATCAATCTTGTTTTTCTCTAGGGTTTCTCTCTCAAAATTCTCTCTGGAAGCTCTCTACATATTGTGGGTATAAGGGTCTATATATAGTGGTGAGTGTTTGGAATCCGTAGAGTTAGTTTTTCCTAAACAGTGCTGGTTGGCGGCTAGGCCTCGCGACTGGTCTGAGTCACGAGTTCCAGCCGCAAGATAATGGCCTGGCTAGCCTGGGACTTTTGTCCTATAGTGCAACAGTTGGCGTAACCCTTTAGCTCCCCTGCGTGCTTCTCACGTGTGCTGCAGTTGGCGACTTCTAGTCCCGAGTCACCCGCGAGTTCTAGCTGCAAGACTCTGCCTCCTTGCACAAACTTGAGCTTTTCTTTACATCTTCTCACACATTACCCTTATAAGAATCCCATATAAATACAGGGTTACTAATTGCTAAAATACAAGCAAATTTGGCACGGAATAAAGCCAACAAGATAGTTGATTAAATTCAACCTTACAATCTCCCCCTTTGGCTATTCCGTGACAAAACCCTACAATAGATTCTAGACTTGACGCATGAGTTGGGAACAGTTGAGCAAAACTCACTCACACCTAACTCTAAATTCTGATAAGCTCTTGAAACATATGAACAAGTATCTCCTGAAACACAACAACACAACAATATCATTGTATGCAGAAAAACTTGAAATGCATATGGAGCAAGCATAATATGATCAAGCAAAAAATGACTTAAGCAATAAATCATGGCTTGACCAAAACAGCCAATCACTATACAAAAGTGATCACAATGCTCATTCTCACAAGGAATAAACATCCAGACATGCAAGCTAATAAGCTTATTTGCAAAGTATCATTTGCATGTCCAACACTCAACCAATGCATAAAACATATATGCATCTAGGAACAATCCTATGAGGGCACAAGAGTGAAGTACTAAAGAAAAATGCAAGACATTTAACATCAAGTACTTAAGCCACAAAGCATAAAGGTTGCATAAGCATGGTACAAACCATAAAAGCCTACAAAATGCATGGAAACAAACCCTAAAAGCTTACAAAAGCAACATGGGTACAAATGTACCAAACAGACAACTAGCTGAATAACATCATAAGTATAAATAAAAACCAAAGCCAAATATATCCAAGAGTATCAAAGCTAGCAGACTTACCAAACTAACTAGTAGAATGACCAAACTGATTAACACAGTGTAGCAAACCCATAATAAAAGCTAAACAAAATACCATAACTATAAACATAAATAAAATAAACAAGATAAACACTATTTCTGTCTGCAGCTCCCCCTTAAAAAGCACTTCCCCTCAAGAGCTGCTCCTCAAAAATTCTCCCCCTTTTTGACCGAAATGGTCAAAGGGTCACTGCTGGGTGTGGAAGCTGTCAAACTTGGCTGAAAGAATGTTGAGCTGATCCTGAATTGCTGCCATTTTGTCAGTATGCTTATTTTGGACCTCTCTGAGTCCATTAATCCTCTCTAAGATGATCTGAAAAGCATCTGGAGGTACAACTAATGAGGTTGAAGCCTTACTCCTCTTGCTTCTGCTCCTGGGTGTGGATGTCTATCCTACAGCCTCAGCTTCAGTCTCCATTGGATCACCTTCTCCTTGGTCACCCTCCTCTTCATCACTTGGAGACGCACTTGTATCCTTGTGATGGTTTGTTTGTTAATGGCTGAGAGTGGGGTCATGGGACTGATATCTTGAGAGATTGCAACACCTTTGGCTCTAAAAATCCTCATGAGAAGGCTAGGAAAGATCAGCTTGGGCCTAGAAGTGGTTCTAGTCTCATCCATAATTGTGTCAAATATGTGTGAGCTAATATCAATGATGATTTTCTCCTTGAGCTCCATGAGGAAGATAGCTCTAGCATTGTTGATTGTAGTCAACTTCCTTACTGGATACAGATTGTACATCATGATGGTGGTCAGACACCCCATGTCAGCAGGGAAGGCATTAGTGTTGAGACATCTCCCCTCTCTCTGTCCACCAATGCGATTTTGGACAGTTTCTATAGATAGCATCCTGTCCTTGTAATTAGTGAATTCATAATCCTCTAAACCCTCAAGCCCTAGTTCATCATCAATATCATGTGCATCTAGGGTGAACTCACGTCCTTTGACCCAGCAATTTAGCTCATCCTCTTTTATGATAGCATTTGCATAGAATTCTCTTATTAATGGCTCACAAACTGGAGGTAGGTCACTCAACAGCTTATCCCAACCTCTGCCCTCAAAACATTCTGGAATGAAGGTGTCCTTCAAATCCCCTAAATCTATAAATCTTTTCTGTATTACGATACCCTTCAAGAAGGAATCTCTGTATCTTTCAAAGTGTTGAACAAACCTCAACAGGTTATGGTCCATTTTCAGCCTTTTGTCAGCCTTCTTAGTAGGAGTCTTCTTCTTTGTAGGTGTGGGAGCCATCTGTAAACAAGCAGAAAAGGCCACAAGACAAGTAAAACACAATATGTGGAAATGCACACATATTAGTAACAAGTTAGGAACAAAGGGAGTAACAGAGTGTCAAGTCAACACATAGATCAAATCAGAACTTCATCAAATCAAACAAGTTCAGTATGTATAGATGTAGACTGGAGCAAGCATTAAACATCTAAAAATGGACAATGTAAACCACATTCAGACATATGAGAGCATATGTCTATGAGAAATGTTCAAGTTATACCCTCAAGATATAAACACACACATGATATGGCACTAAAAAATATTTTCAGACAAACAATCCAAAATCTTAGACATTTTGAGATACCCAAACTCACATTCAGAGAAAAACATAGAAAGACCTCAAACCCATATGCCCAATGGGTATAAAATCTATCAAAAATTAATGCTCAGAACAAAGACTAGCACAAGGATACAAAATCATGATACCAAATATATTCAGCAACAAAAGAAATCAACCCCAATCAAACAAACCCAACATTTTAAGCAAACCTATGTTCGAACACAGTATTTCGCAATTCACAGTGTTAACTCACAAAACAAGAAAAAAAATGCTCAAATCAGGAAATATGAAGTGAGAAAGAGAAAACCCATACCTTTTTCTTGAAGATTGAAGTGAAAATGGTGCAGAAATGGAGGTTTTTCGAAGAGTGATACGATGAGTTTAAGAGAGAGAAATGGAGAAGACAATGAACAGTCACAAAATTTCGAGAGAAAAACTGAAAAGTTTTTAAAAACTGACTTTAAAACACAAAACACGCATTTTTCGCAACTGGGTTAAGCCGCGTGCAAGTCGCCAGGCCCAGCCGCCAAAACACTTGAAATCAAAAATTTTGAAAAATTTCCCAAGTGTTTTTCGTGACTGGAAAGTCTACCTGCGAGAGAGTCACGATGTGAGCCACAAAGATCTCTCTATACCCCTCGCGACTGGACCTTCCACCCGTAAACAAGTCGCCACAATGAGCTGCGAGAAACATAAAAACTCAAATTTTGAAAAATATTCTAAGTCTTTTTTGCGATTGAGATGCTGACCCGCCAGTGAGTAGCAAAAAATCTCGGAGAGGGCTCGCGATTGAGGCATGCAACTGGGATAACCCGCAACTGAGTCACCAAAACAGGGCAAAACTATTTTTGAAATTTCGACACTTTTTGTAAAAACAAAATACTTTCCAAAAACAACTAAAAACACTCAAAAATCTTTTTGTGTTTGATCAACAAAGATTGAGCATGTGAAAACACATTTAATCAAGTACAATCACACAAATGAATAGGGCATTCATTGAACATAGACTTGTGTGATATGTGTGAATATCAAAAATGAGATAGTCCTTAGTCCAATGTGAAGCTTCAATGATCAATTCAATCAAGGCATACACAACTAACACTAGATAATGTGACCCATCTCAATTATAGAAATATGCATATATGACCTCCCGCATAAACTTGATTACAATTCTTTGAAGCTTTTCATTTGGCTCCATATACATCATATCATTTGCATTCCCTTTTTTCTAGTCAAATACTAGTATGTGCGACAGGCTTTTACAGCCCAATACCTCTTTTCATTTGGAGATTTACATTTGGTGAGCTCTTTTAAGCAAAAACAAAAATTAAATAGTGGGAAGATATAGCAAAAACAAAAATTAAATAGTGGGAAGATATATAAGCATAAGTCTATGGATGTCTCAAGATCAACAAAACCATTCACTAGTCATTCATGACAAGGTTGAAGATCTATTTATAACAGTCACATAGATTTCAAAATTTCTCCCACAATGATATGAGTGCATTGGATACAAGCTAAGCTCGTAAATGCACAAAGCCATTAGTACAAAGGTATAAGGCAAAACATGCATTGAGATAAAACTTAATGAAGTCGATCAAACTTTTTGGATTTTCTACTTTTTATGTGTTTTTGGATTTTTGACACACATGAAGAAAAATATTGATCAAAAGCAACAATGTTAAAACATTTTAAACAAAAACAAACCAGTAGATAGATATTTCAACTAAAACATGCAGGAAGCATACAACCAAGCATATACACAAAACATGGGAAGTATTAATGCATGGACATGTTGTAATGCTTATGCATGAGTACCCTTCTTCACCCACACGTCACATGCGTTTGGGGTGATATCCTTGACGGATTGGGTACGAGAGTTAGGACTTTCAAATCTTCGTGTGAAGCTTTCCAGGCAATTGGTGAAGGCATTGATCATCTTCATTACGTCCATCATTTTGGGATCATCGTTTTAACTTCTCAGTTGCTCACTACCCCAAAACCTCTTGTCATTTCTTCTTCCTCGTGACCGAGGTGCGCTTGCATTGTTCAATGCTCTCAACTTTTAGTAGTTGGGTCTGGTATGTCCTTGCAATCCGCAATAGTGACAAACATAATTTGTTTCAGGACCCCGTTGTGATCTTGGAAGAGATCTTCCTCTAGCTTCAAATCTGGCTTCTGATTGATTACGGGACTTATTAATCATCCGTTGATCAGCCACCTTCTTCTTCTTCTCAAACTTAACTTTCTCAAGAATAGGCTCTTCTACAAGGGTCTCTTTGGCTTTCACAAATTTCACTTCTTTGGTAACATGTGCCAATGAGCTATTCCCTTCGGTATATCCCAAACCAGACTTATCTGAGAAGTGTTTTTGAGATGAAATAACATCTTCCAGCTTCTTGGAGGAGACCCTTTCTATTTTGGCATGTGCTTGCACTACCTTTTGCTCAAGAAATCTCACTTTCGTATAAGTTTCAGATAGCTCACCATTTAGTGTCTCAATCTCACACTTCGCCTCCATATATTTGACTAGGAGACTTTTGTAATCCTCCTCAGCTCTCTTCATCTTCTTCACAGCCGCCTTCGCCACCCTTGTATACTCTCCCGATTTCTCAAAAAGTAAGGTGTAATTCTCTTGAAGGTTAGCTATATCTTTCTCCTCTTCAGCATCTGATTCCTTAATAATCCTTAAGGATTCTTCATCACTGTGTTCTCCAAGTTCTTGCACAAGTTGATTCAGGTCCTTCGAGGACTCAACATGATCAATAGCCATAAATGCAGAATAATTTCCTTCTCCGTCACAGCTATCCTCAGAGTCAGAATTTGATGAGTCTGAATCACTTAGAGTAGTGGCATAGACCTTGCCCTTCGACTTCAAATAGTTGGGACATTCCTTTTTGAAGTGTCCATGTCCATTACATTCGAAGCACGTAATTCCCTGTGAAGATTGGGAATCTCTACCATCTTTTCTTCAGAATTATTTCTTCTCCTTCCCGGAACTCTGAACTTTTCCTTTGTCACCAGATTTCCCACCGTTCTTGAGTTTCAAGAATTTCTAGAAGTTCTTTACAAGGTACACCACATCTTTATCAACTGCATCCTCATCCGAAGATTCATGAGATACTACCCTCTCATCAATTTTTTTAAGAGCAAGCGATTTACTCTTCTTTTGTGTGGGCAGTGACAATTCATATGTCTGCAAGGAACCAACCAGCTCTTGAACTTTAATGTCGTCAAGATCCTTGCTCTCTTCAATGGCCGTTACTTTGGCACGGAAACTTTCTGGTAGTGACTGAAAGATCTTCCTTACTATTCTCGAATCCTCCGTCTTTTCCCCCAAATTGAATTTGCCAACAACCACTTCGTTCAACTTACTATAAAAAGAGTCAAAGGACTCATCCTCACTCATCTTTAGCTCCTCAAAGCGAGTGGTCAACATCTGGAGTTTGGTGTCCTTCACCTTCTTAGTCCCTTCATAAGTTGTCTCCAAAATTTCCCAGGCTTCCTTAGCAATGGTGATATGTGAAATTCGGTGAAATTCTTCTAGAGA
Source organism: Quercus gilva (assembly GCA_023621385.1). NCBI lineage: Eukaryota > Viridiplantae > Streptophyta > Magnoliopsida > Fagales > Fagaceae > Quercus > Quercus gilva. The sequence continues at coordinate 14,760,446 of CM042475.1, forward strand.
GACACCACAAAAAATAGCATTCAATGCTTTGCTATTTCATTGGCCGCCGCAAGAGCAGCCTTATCCCAAGTGGACTTGGTAGCCTCCGGCCTAGTCTAACCTACTTCAACTGCATCCCACACAACATCATCAATAGAACTCAAAAACGCCCTCATACGGACTTTCCAAAAAGCATAATTATTACCATAAAAAAATGGTGGTACATTAAGAGATTGAGACCTATCCATCTCAACAAGGGGTCAGGGATCATACTTAAGTATTTGAACCACAACAATTGTACCCGCTCTGATACCAATTGAATGTTCAAAATGTGTATAAACTACCCTTGAACGTTTAGACCCCAAATTACAAAATATCAATTCAAGCTTAATATCAAACGATTAACGTGCGGAACATGAACATAAGCTAAACACATAATTGATAAACAATCTAAGCCAAATATAAACACATCCACAATAGAAAATAAATGGCAAAGATAAAAGGAAGGAAGGTGCAAACACACGGACAACACACGATGTGTTATCGAAGAGGAAACTGAAGCCCTCGACGTAAAACCTCTCTGCCACCCTCCAAGCGATAAATAATCCGCTAAAGAATGTAGTTAGGATACATGAACAGCAGAAGACCCTTCAAGCCTAATCTACCTAGTGTATCTAAGCCCTCCAAGCTTCTTGCTCCAACGAGGTTGCGCCGAACCTATTTCTTCTTTAGCTTATTGGATTCAGCTATCAATCATAGCATCAACCAATAGACATTGGTTCCTTCCTAACTGCTTCCCAAAGCACCAAATAAACCTTCTCACGAATATGGGTATGGTGAGAAAATGATTTGGCCAAGAACCTCTCAAGGATGTATCAATGGAGAGGAAGAGAGTAGAGGAATTTGAAGAGTCTTTTAAGTGAAGATTGTGGATGAATCAATCTTGTTTTTCTCTAGGGTTTCTCTCTCAAAATTTTCTTTAGAAGCTCTCTACATATTGTGGGTATAAGGGTCTATATATAGTGGTGAGTGTTTGGAATGCGAAGAGTCACTTTTTCCCAAACAAGGCTAGTTGGCAGCTAGGCCTCGCGACTGGTCTGAGTCACGAGTTCCAGCCGCGAGGTAACAGCCTGGCCAACCTGGGACTTTTGTCTTGTAGTGCAACAGCTGGCATGACCCTTCAGCTCCCCTGCATGCTTCTCACGTGTGCTGCAGTTGGCGGTTTCCAGTCGCAAGTCACCCGCGAGTCCTGGCTGCGAGACTCTGCCTCCTTACACAAACTTGAGCTTTTCTTTACATCTTCTCACACACTACCCTTACAAGAATCCCACCTAAATACAGGGATACTAATTGCTAAAATACAAGCAAATTTGGCACGGAATAAACCCAACAAGATAGTTGATTAAATTCAACCTTACATTAGCAATGAGAGATTTCCTAACAGACCGAGCCCAAGCAGGGTAGTTTTCTCCATCGATTAGAGGTTGAGAAACAAGAACAGCGCTAGGATTTTCTCCATGGTGTAAGAACAAAGGATCATTCACATTTGATGAATCCTGTGTGGAAGATTGAGTTTCAGAGGCTGAAGTAGTAGCTGTAGCAGTGACAGCCATGGAAAGAGCTTCAAAGCTTGTGAAGAAGAAGAAGAAGAAGAAAGTTCTTGAAGAAAAACAAAAAAGGTTCCCAAATCTATTAAAAGAAAAAGAAAAAAAAAAAAAAAAAAAAACCCTAGGTTTTGCGCTCTGATACCATGTGAAAACTAATTTGGGAAAAATGATTTCATTGCATTTATTAGAATTACAAAGCTAATCTATATATACTTTGATACACACAGAAACACGCCACTAACTCTAACTAACTCCCACGAATTGTGCTAACAAAATACTAACAGTTCTTGGCACGTGTATTACTAACAGTAATTGGCACATGTGAACATATATACAATATTCTAACTAAAACTACAAGTTGTATATAGCAACTAACTACATGTCGTGCTCTGCTCTGCTACACCTGCACTTCCTCTGTTACTTTGTTCTTCCACATTTTGATTTCCTCTGTTTTCTGCGTGTATGAGCTTATCTGAATCAATTGATTCTTTGACAATAGCTTCAGCTTGACCAGATGGCTTCTTCTTTTGATACTCGGAGCCTTCTCGCACTTATTCAATGCCTCCACTATCATAGTCTCCATAGTCGAATTATCTTCCACATGAAAAATCTTCTTCAACTCAGAAATCTTCGAGGTCGAAAATGGTATTTTTGACGAAATGGACCGAGGCAAAAACGACCTTTCAGGCATTTTGTCCTTAATATCCGGCATTGGCATCACCTTCCCTTTCTTTAACATCGATTCCCAAAAGAAAATACCTTGCTGACGCCAAATTATTTTTAAGGCGTCAATGTTGGAATGGGATATGAGTTCTTGAAATTAAAGTCAAGGTTGGCGGTGGGGCAGATGGCTGGGAACTGAGAGGAGAGAGCATTCTAGGCTGCAAGTTTGGAGAATCTTTCTGCGTCGACCGCGCTCAATGGGGACGCTTTGGATAGGAGAAAGGTTGGTTTGGCGTGGTTGTTTTTGACCTCTTTGTTCCAATACCGAATCAGATTGGCTTTCGGGGTGTATAAGTTTTCACCAGCAGAAGTGGAGGCAGACCCAACCTGCATTGACACAAAAGGAAAACATTGAGAATGTGAGAATAGGAGAATGTCAAAGATAGAGCAAGAGTGAAGAGTGAGAGTGAGAGTGCTTACAGTGAGAGATGAGAAAAAAAAAGTAAGAGAAGGAGAGGAGTCGTGGGGCTGATTTTTTTTTTTTTTGTGTGCGCTACTATGTTTTTGTAAAGGGAAAGGGGGAAGTGAGATTAGTGTTGGCGAGTCTGTTGGTTATAATGTTAAAATGTAATTTGTAATTGACAAGTGGCTCCCTATATGTCTAAGAAAGAAGCAATTGAAGTTGTATCATCCGAAAAAAAGAAAAAATTGCAATGAAATAGAGTTTCAGCAATAGAGTTTCTGCAATACTCTGTTTTTTTCATATCTAGCATAACAGCAACTTAAATACTAAATTCTACTCCTAGCCATATTGTTCTAAACTTGCACCCAACATATAATACGTGGATATTTATAGGAAAATCATACTAAGAATGCCAGAACTATAAAACAATCTTGTACATGAAAGTGATTATCCAAAAACAGTAGTACGTAAAAGAAGATATATGTTATGATAGAATAATAAAGCAAGATCGATTCATGCATTATTGCCTAGTGGTGACAACGAGATTGTGATTAAGAAATATCACAAGGGATAAGAGAAGGATGTCACAAGGTGGACCTTTGCAAAAAGCTACCAGTACCAGCTATGCCGTACAACAGCAAAGGTAAATGCTTCTTGTCGGGACTCTACGTAAAATACCTTCTTTTATTTTATCTTCTTCTTATTGTCCATTAACTATGCCATTGCTTCTTCTAAAAAGAAAAAAACAATGCCATTGTTAGTAAATTTGAGCTGCTATGTACATAATCAATCATTGAAGAGTTTTGTAATTCAATTAATTAGTATCTTTCCATGCAATAAATGCTTGTGTGTCTAAGAGAGAAAGGTTAAAGCTACTGGAATTACAGTATGTAATACTTTCTAACTAGAACAATCACCGTAAACATGAAAAAAAAAAATGTATATATAAACTTTAGGCAAAAATCCAAAACTGACCCTCTAACTTTCAGCTTTTATCATTTCAGTTCTTTAACTTTCAATTTTGTCATTTCAATTCTCTAACTTTCAATTTTTATCAATGTAGTATTCTGTTAGATCTCAGTTATCTACTGCAGTTAAGTGAGCCAAAATGACACCGTTTTGACTTTTTTTTAAAAAAATTTGGAATTAAAAGAAAATAATAATAAAAAAAAACCGTTAGTGAATAAAAACAATAAATAAATAATTGAAGGGGAACGACTTCATTCCCCTTCCCCTGAAATCAAAACCAGAAAATGTGATGAATTTCTAATTTTGGAGAAAATTAGGTCGGTTTGAGAGAGAAAGACTGAGTTTGAGAGAGAGACCGAGTCATCGGAGGTGAGGTCAGTGCTGCAAGTTCACTCGCTCCGAAGATCGGTCCGCAGTGAAGCTAACTGTGCAGAATCGTCAGGCCAAGGTGTCGGTGGTACCATTGGTAGCGACTCTGGTCATCAATGCACTGAAGGAACTGAAGCGTGACCGGAAGAAGACGAAGAATATCGAGCACATCGGGAATATCTCCCTCGATGACATCATTGAGACCGCCAAGGTTACGCGCCCTAGATCCATGGCCAAAGACCTCAATAGGACCGTTAAGGAGATTCTCGGCACGTGCGTCTTTGTGGGTTGCACGGTCGATGGGAAAGACCTAGGGATTTGCAGCAGGGGATCTCCGATGGTGACATGGAAGTCCTTCTGGACTGAGTGAGAGTAATAGAGAGAGAGACAGAGAGAGAGAGAAAGAGGTTCTTCTATTTTAATTTCGAAAAAAAATAGAATATTTTGGTGAATTTTGAGATATTTCAAGGTAATTAGATGATATGGATGGATAATTATTTAGTTTTTCTTATATTGAATTATGGTGCTTGTGTTTGATTTAATGATTTTTGTGGTTAATTTTGCTTTTGTGATTGTTTGTTTTGTTTGGTTTGATGTTGTTGTTAGCTCTGTGTGAATGGACATTTTATGTTGTTACTTATTATACATATTTTAAATCTTGAAAACAGAACTCAACATCCTTTTCTTCACGTTGATTCTCTAAAATTAGAATGTTAGCAATAGAGACCTTGCAATCTCTCAATCTCTCCACAAATCAGTCTCTATCTCGGTCTCTCTTTCAAACTCGATTTATCAGAAATCCATCACTTTCATGGCCTCAATCTCGATCTCTTTCTTCAAATCGACCCATCGTGTTTTTCGGATTTGATTTCAAAGGGAAGGGGAAAGACGTCGTCCCCCTTAAATGTTTTTTTTTTTTTTAAACAACTTTTTTTTTAAAATTCTGAATTTAAAAAAAAAAAAAAAAAAAAAAAAAAGAAGAGAAAAAAGAGTGCAAGTAACTGAGGACTAACGGAATACTATATTGACAAAAATTGAAAGTTATATGACTGAAATGACAAAAGCTGAAAGTTAGAGGGTCGGTTTTGGATTTTTGCCTAAACTATACCTTTCAATGGCCAGGGCCCTATTAAAAACTATAAATATCCTCAAAACATGATTACAGAAATTAGGAAAAATTACGCTTTACTACTCTAAACTATGCACTATATTACACTTTACACTCTAAAGTATCTGACCGCACACTTTGCACCATAAACTATCACACTTTACACCCTGGTGTTATTTTTGCTGTTATTTTTAATAGAATCTTGCTGCATGTGACAAGTATACGCCTCTTGCTTAAGTGGAACAAAGTTGAAAGACTAAAACACCCTCCTTCCTCTCTTCCTCACTTTTTCTCAAATTTCTGTTTGTGGTCTGAGAATATGACTCGGAAAATCAAAGAAAATTAGACTTCTTTTATGTTTGAATTCTCATCTTTTGAAACAAGGACCTTAAGTTGTCAGATCATAAACGAACCACACGGTTTTAATTGAGGTGGGTTTTTTCTGGGTAATCGAGATGAGGGCATACGTGATCCATTCCCGAACGGATGGCCGGCGCTCAGGTTGCTTATATGTATATGTCGGAATGAGAGGTTAACTCAAAGTTTTTTTAGTTTATCTTTGCCTTAAAAAAGAAGTCCTCTTCTGAATAACAAACTGTCATGGATATGGCTTGAATTCTAGGACAAGATGGCCCAAGATCCTCCGATGGAGGAGGAATTTCACTCTACTGCTAACGATATTGCAGTATCAGTATCATTCAAACCATTTATAAATGGTAAATTATTTGTTTTATTTATTTTTTATGACCTATAAATAAGTATTAGCAGGATGTTAGGTGGTTTTGCTTGCAAACAGAAGTCTCATCTGGAAATATGTAGTCAAAGCCGGAATCTTCTCTGATTAAAGCCATATTATATTTGGAATAAGTGTTTCCTTGATTCAAGAAAGTAGTTTTGACTTTATGTGGGAATTAAGTCAATGCATAATTCGGTGAATCTTGAATTGTAGATCAAGATTTGTATCTTGGCTCATTTGAGATAAGTTCTGCTTTTTTTTCTTTTTTTCTTTTTAAGTTCTGGTTATTGTACTATTTTTTAATTGTTTGTTAGTTATAACTTATAATGTATTTTGGTGAATCTTGAATGCAGTGCAAGTTGTGGAAAAATTTGGGTTTTGTTTTAATCGATTTTGAAGAAGGGTGTTTCAGTATTTTAACTTTATTACACCTAAGTAAGAAGTATGTGGTTGTCACATGTAGTAAGATTATGTTAAATATAACAACAAAAATAACACTGGGGTGCAAAGTGTGATAGTTTAAGGTGCAAAGTGTAACTTAGTGCATAATTTAAGGTGGTAAAGTGTAATTTTTCCTAGAAATTATTCAAATCTATTAAAATTATAATGCTTGCTTCATCTCAAATAAACTAAATACTAGGAAATACATATAAACTTTTATCAAGAATACTTACAACTAGTAAAAAGTCCACAAATACAAATTTCAAAGTCACTGAATTAAACATCCACACCTTATAGAAACATCATTGCTAACAAAAAAAAAACGAATTTCGTAGGTTTGGAAACAATAATTAAGTTCATTTCAAAATAATAATTACATGTTTGAAAGCAATTGACAATCGTATAATAATTTTTTCATTGGACCTTGGAAATAATATCAATATTTTAAAAAATCACATATATTTACTAAAAAGTTATGAGTATATGCTATATCCCTATGACTAGGTCGAAGTCTCAGAGATTTCAAATTAGGTTTTAATTGTTGTCTAATTTTGTGCAAGGGAGTCAATGCTGTACCGGTTTGGCTAGCGGTACGATATATTTCGGATACTGGTTAATACTGGTGTACCGTTTTGGGTTTACCGCTATTTTTTATATTTATAAATAAATAAATAAATAAAATATATATATATATGTGTGTGTGTGTGTGTGTGTGTGTGTGTGTATTTTATAATAAATATAAAAGTTTACCATAAAATATTTCCTCAATTCAGAAATAATTATTCATGGTTTTAGACTTTATCAATTAAAAGAAAAAAAAAACACAATATAAAAAATAGAAAGCTTAAAAGTTACCATTGCATATTAAGAAAACAAATAATACTAATAAGTTAATGCAAATAAATTACCATTCTGCTCTAACAAAAATTCAAAAATTACAAAACTTAAAAAAAAAATAAAAAAATTTGTACCGGCTGATATTACCCGAAATTGGCCAGTATGGCCGATACATGGCCAGTACGGCTGGAATTTTTTTCCAGTACGAAACAAGAGGGTTATATGTACTGGTTTGCTTGCCGGTACTGTATATGCCGGTCGTACCGGCCGGTACGGTATGGAATCGACTCCCTTGATTTTGTGTCACAGACTTGGTTTAGATCTAGTGCATTTAGTGTACTGGACCTAGTCAGATGGTAACGCAGTCCACAAGTGGATATATGTTATCATCTCAACGGGTCTAGTACTACTGGACACTAAATCTAAGCTTGACCTTTGTGTCACATATCCCATTCAAACTTTTTAATTTTTGTGCCAACTATCTAGTGAGTTATTCAGTACAAAATACAAGAAATCCAATAATAATAAAAAACCATAAGAAACCCAATCATATATTTAATTCTAATTTTATGGCAAATATCCAATTTTGATTGTTTGAATTTTGGTCCTGGAATTTTACACCACTATGAAAACCAAGAGGTCCAAGGCGTTATTGCAACTTTTTTTTTTTTTTTTTTTAAGACCAAGAGAATTTCAATCTAATTCAAATTAATTTCTAATTTTAGTAACATAATCACTTTTCACATTCTCTATAACCTAATTGTAACTTATCAATCAAAGTAACGTAATCACTTTTCACATTCTCTAATAATTGCTCTTATAATTATTATTGAAAGAACACTCATGAAGAAAATACTAGAAAATACATCCATGAAGGAACTATGGCAAGAGATAAAATGATTAGAACAACTTTTTTTTAAACAATATTAATATATAAATATTTAAATATTCAACAGTGCACCATTACTTCACACATTCTCTAACCCAGTTGTAATTTATCAATCTTAATAATTATTACTATTTACTATTTGATTTATAACTACTATTAAATAGAAGAACTCACAATTTTCCCTTTTTTAACAATAATAATTATATTAAATATTAAAATATGGAATTTTCTAATTGCCACATAAGACTCAATTATCACACCCTTTTTTTTTTTTTTGCTAGTGTTTAACACCTCCACTTATTTTGTAGTAAATTTCAATAACCTCTTCTGAGATTTGGGCTAATCCCAACTAGGTCCAAGATATTTCAAAATTGACCAACTTAGTCCCTAAACACAACTTGGTCCTTAAACACCGTTAGGCCCATCTGGTAGTCATTTGAGCCCCTTATTCTCTCTTTTCTCTCCATGATTCTCTTTTCTCTCTCATCTTTCTCTTTTCTCATCCCTCTCCCTAATTCTATACTCTAATCCCTCAAAATGGCCAAAACCTCATGGCTATCACTAGCAAACCACAACCACTGTAAGCCACCACCACAGTGGTTCAGCTATCTTTTGGTTCTCTCTCTCTCTGAAGCTCAGCCATGGCCCAACTCCACGAAACCCACTCCACAACTAATTAATGGCAGCAAAGCTATACAACACCACCATAACCGCTGGCCACCGCCTTTTCCTCTTCATTTCTCTTTTATTCTCTTCTTTATTTTTCTCATTTATTTTCTCATTTTTTATGGCGAAAACCCCCCTTTTATGTTTGGTTTTGTGATTGGTTTTTGCTTTGGTTAATTTAGGGATTGGGTTCTCTGTTGGCTATAGAGATTTAGTAATTTTAATTTGGGTTTGTAAAATGGGATACTAGGTGTTTTGAGCTTGGCTATTAGGGCTTGGAGGGTTTGGAAAATGGGATTTTGGGGTTGATTTAAAAATGGGTTTGAATGTATACTGTGTATGAAACTATGTATATATGCCTAAATCAATGATGTGAAAGATTTGTTTGTGGTGGTGAGCTTTTTAACATTGGTGTTGAGTCGGTGATTTTGTTTGGTTTTGTACAAGAGAAGATCGAATTTGATAGTTTCATCAATCAAAATCTGTGTATATATGCTTTGTAAATTGGTATGGGATTGGTGTACACACAGAGAGAGAAAAGATGGACAAGGGAGAGAATCAAAGAGAGGAACGAGAGAGAGAGAGAGAGAGAGAGGGCTCAAATGACTATCTACTCTAATGGTGTTTAAGGACCAAGTTGGTCAATTTTGAAATGTGTTGGACTTAGTTTGCATTAGCCCAAGCCTTAGGGTAGTTTATTGAAATTTACCTTTTTTTTTTTTCTTTTCTTCTTAGCCCTTCCAGTCAATTATGCCCAACATTACTACTCTCTTGCTTCATGCATTTTTTTGCTTCTCTCTTCTTCAAAACCCAATTAGTTCTTTTAGATTCTTCAGTTATAAATCCACTGATTTTTTTTTTTTTTTTTTTTTTTTTTAAGTTCCAAACCATTCCTCTCCTTTATATATCTCAACTTTCAAACCCATTTCTTTGTCATTTTGGATATTGTTATCCTAAGGCGAAGTTGGAACTGAATCTAAAATCACCTAGTGAAAAGGGTATTTTTGGCCTATGAAAAATTCTTCAACTCTTTGATCTGTCGGGCAAAACACCTCACTTCAGGTCCGTCGAGAGGGTGGCTCACCTAGTATCCATAAAATTAAAGACACGTTGGGACGAGTATCTCATGTAATTCACTTAGGACCCAACGGTGCAAGTAAAAGATCCCGACAGGGACCCATTGGCCATTTGGGTAGAATGTAATTGAGTCCGACATATGAGCCCAATGGGTGCTCTATTGGACCCCGACGAAGGATTTGCACACTGATGGTTGAGTATGCTGAGTCCCACAAACTTTTATGTGTTCTTCACTCATGTATCCCTATAGAAATAACTTGCACACCACTTCCAAAGACCCTACTAAAAGTTCGTATCTTCCTCGTATAGGAAGAGAAGCCCTAAAATCTTGGGGCATTAACTCCAAATTTTCTCTACAAGGAAAACTCCTACACTCAAGGGATCTTAGTTAGCTCTACACCACTATATAAGCACCAAGCCTCCTCTTCCTTAAGGTATGTGAAATTTCCTAGCTCTTACACTATTGAATTCTTAGTGATTCTTCTATCACTAACTTAACATTCGGAGGGTCTTTGGCCAGCATCCCACCGGTGCTTTTTGCTGGTTCTTTGTTCCTTTCTTCTTCAGGTACTCTTCATTGGCGCACATGTGAACGATCAATTCACTGATGATTTTGTGCATCATCGCCTAAAATCCTTGATCTCTATTACTTAATGAATGTTTTGCATGTAGCAATCTCTCTCTCTCTCTCTCTCTCTCTCTCTCTCTCTCTCTCTCTCTCTCTCTTGCTCTCTCTCTAGGATTTTCTTCATTTTTTAGGTGGGTCTATGATGGTTTGTGGTTGATTTGCTTAGTCTTGTGGGTGCCTTCGAATGTTTTGAAGAACGTTTGATGATTTGCTAATTAAATATTGATTTTTTTTTCTAGATGGACACCACAGTAAACCTTTAGAACCAATAGTGTATTTTCTGATTTAGTTTTTTCTTGAGAAAAAATTGACATGACCTAGGATTTTAATCTTTATCGCACGTTTAGTTAGTGGGTGAGAAGGCAACTTCCTATCAAAATAAAAAGAGATGTCCTATTAAAGTATTACTGGAGGCAAGCGGACCCATCTTTATCTATTGCTCTTATTATTAACTAAATTGATAATTAATTAGAAAAAATATATGTGGGCCATATTAAATATACTGGCAAAGACAATCTCACAATAAGAACAAAGTTTGGCTACAACTCCTACTAAAAAATTAACATGACTACCTATTTTAAAAATCTAACTATTAAATTGCATATATCTTATATTCTTAACACATATGTCATATTTCATGCTAATTAGATTTCATTTAATATTCGATCCATAAAATAATTTTTTATGCATAATTTTGGACTACAAAACTTGAAATTTCAACATTTGATTAATGAAATGGATATTAATATTTGATCTTGAAATTTTGCAAGTATAAAAGATATAAGAAAAAATGTAATTCAATAGTATATTTGTCAAAATTCATATCCAACAAAGAATATTTAGTAAAAGTTGTAACCATTGGCTACAAAATAATTTGTAATTAAACTTTGTTGTTTCAATAATAAACTGGTATTTTATCTTAATTTCCTTATTTCTGGTTGTGGGAAAGAGTCTTCTGATGGAGATGCAAAAAATTATTAGAACAAATAGTAGATTTCCAATACCATGGCTTGTCCCCAAGGTCAAAAAGAGAATATTTTAATAACAAAAGAAATCACCAATTTAATCAAATGTTTGGTAAAGCATACCTGCATACGTACCAAAAAATAGATGGGATGGAAAGCTATTGAACTATAGAAAAAATAAAGTTAAAAAGTAAGCACGCAAAAAATACCATTTTTTTCCTTATATTTTGTAGTCATTAATTATTAAAAGAAATGCTAACGAGTGCCCTTAGAGTTCTGGTTAATAATCCATTTAAAAAAAGTTTTTATGAGAAAAAAAAAAAAAAAGATATTAATATTTTGACTGCTTTTTTCATTTCCCATAAAAGTGATATCAAAACTTTCCTAAGATGGATTATTAATGAGTGCCCTAAGGGCACTCGTTAGCATGACCCAATTATTAATTTGATCTATATTTGTCATTTTTATCTTGTAATTAGTTTGGTCTTTGTTATTTTCAATTTGCAATCATTATTAGTTTAAATCTGGATTTGTTTTAGTTGCTAAGTTGCTATTGTGTCTACTAGAATTGGAATTTGGTAAATTTGATTAGTGTTTGGTTGCCAAGAAAGTGAAAGAAAATGAAAGAAAATATGTGATTTGATGGTAGGGACCATATTAATTGCAAGTTGAAGGACCAAATTGATTGTTACCAAAGTGTAAAATCCAAATTGGCAGTAACCCTAAAATGTAAGCATCAAAATAGTATTTTTCCTTCAATTATTGATAGTCAATGGGCTCATGAATCTTCCGCTTTTTTATGGGGTACGTGGTAAATTGTAAGAAAAATCTAGGATCGTATCATTTTGTGTCATAATTTTGTTACAATTTTGATGTGGTAAGCTGTAAATAGTAGAAAAATTAGTAGATTTATGTGAAAGCAAAAGACAATTAGTTAGAATTTGCCACATAAAATAATTGTGAGATAGAATATGGTAAAAAGCATGGTCTTAGAATTAATTAAATTATAATTGATATATTTTCCTTATCTCTGGTGGGAAAAGCGGGAAAAGGCTGAACTGATGGAGATGCAAGGATTTATTAAAACAAACAGTAGATTCCCAATACCATAAGTTGCCCCATGTTTAAAAAGAGAATATTTTAATAACAAAAGATATCACAAATTATTGATAGATGGGATGATTATATTATCCAAAACATAGATGGGATGATTATCCAAAAAATAAAAACAGAAAAAAAAAAAGTTAAAAAGTAACCCAGCAATTCAATTATTGATAAGTTAGTAAGAGCATGTATCTACTGCTCAGAGACGCAAAAGATTTCTTAATTTTTTTCATAGTTTTTTTAGGTGTTAAAATATAATTATGTAAGATCACTTTTAAATGGGACACCATTTAAACTATTTTATTATACACCAATCACAATATATCTACTCAACAATATATCTACTCAACATTTATAAGAAAACATTATAAAATTTTTTGTGCCACTGGGTCTAGAATTGTCTTTTTCATAATGGGATATTCCCTTCAATTACTAGCCTACTTGCCTCGTAACAATGAAAAACAAATGTGATTGCCATTTGCCAACGCTATAAATTGAGTCTCCTAACTGATTTTGGCTCATTAACTGAGAAATTAAATTACTACATTATAAATGATTGTTGAATTTCTTCTTGGCCTGTTTTGAGGAAAATTCATCCAACTCACGACATAGTGTTTCATAAAACTATCCACATGTAATTTTGAGCATATGAAATGTTTAATGAGTCATGTAACTTATTTGAATAATATGCGAGAATGATTTTATGAGTTAGCACATAATGAGTTAGAAAAGATTCCTCCAAATCAATTTGGAGATTTTTTTTTTTTTTTTTTTGGGGGTTCTCTATGGGCACAAGATAGTTTTGGACTAGTGCCCTAAAACCCAATTAAATAATTTATCTTTTAATAACAAAAGTGCTTTATTTTCTAAGAATGTATGTTTATAAAATATTAGACATTATGTGTTGTAGTTCTTGAGATACATTGTAAATGATTTAGGTGTGTTGTGAATGAGATTCGAATACAAAAGTAAATAAACAGTTCCTTGTAAACTCAAAAACAGTTCCTTATGATGAAATTGGGCGCTTCATCTAAGAAGATTATAACATATCAATTATGATTATTTGTTTTTATCATGAAAGTGAAAGACTTCTAATTGATATGTTATAAATAAGACTTAAATTTATTGGTATGTTATAAATAATTAAATTATTTAATTATATGAGACTATTTGTATATGAATTAATTGAACATCATCATATAATTCTTGAGAGGCATTGTATGTGATTTAGTTACAGAATATATAAATCACAAGTTCCTTGTAAACTCAAAAACGTAGTACATAATCGGTGATGTAATTGAGCGTTTTATCTGCGAAGACTATAACATGACAACTAAGATGGTTTGTCTTCATCATAGAAGTGGAGACTTCTAGTTGATGTGTTAATGTGTTTTAAGTGTGTAAGACACATTGAACTAGATTGCTATAAAATTAATTATTCAATTTTAATTGAAAAATACAAAGTGGGAAAAAAAAAAAAAGTAGATTAGAAAATTTGTGCCAAACATAAAATGAGTTGGAAATTGAAAATGAATACAAGATTTAAGAAATAGAAAATGAATACACACCCAACACAAACCAAACAACACCTAAATTTCTAGCTCTTGTTTTGAAGATCCCTATACCATCTTCCTTCTTAGTAATTAGGAATTTAGGATTTGATAGGCCAAGAATGTATTGATCCCTTTGATAACTTAATCAATTAATTTAGCCAAGTAAAATTAATTAAATTCAATTACATGTAATAAGCGTGGCAGCACAAACAAATCACCAAATAACTAAATGCAACGGAAAATAAATTTGACACGGGTGATTTGTTTATGAATGGAGAAAACTATCGAGGCAAAATGCCACTGAGTGAATTTAAGGTCACTACTCCCACGAATCCACTATTATCAAAATAAGCGGTTACAAGTAAAAGGAATCCCAGTACCTAATACCAACCTATAGTTGAACCCTTACCCCAATACACAATTGGACTTGTAATGTAATGACAATCTCTCCTTTCAATGCACAGCTCCAAGTACGTGACTAACCAATCAATGCACGGATCCCAGTACGTGACTATCACACCAACTCGAGAAACATGTTGGCTGCAAAGTTCTTCAGTTTATCCAGACGATAAAGATCCAGAAGCTCCTTAGTTACAAAACCCTTAACGCATAAACGCAGCAGCTTCTTCAAGGAAGAAGATGAACTAGGACAAATTGTCTCCGGTCACAATTTGAGTGAATAATCACTTTTCATCAAGTTGCATCACGTTAGATAGCCCTTAAAATAATCCTTATATAAGTCTAGGATTATGAGAAAAGAAACCCTACACAAATAACTTGGATATACGTGAAAAACAGATCTAGAAATCTGAATTTCATAATTCTCGATAGATATAGCTTCTGCTAAGAGCTGTCGAGAATTAAACATTAAATCTCGATAGATACATCTGTCGAGATAGCTGTCGAGATTTAATGATCAGCACTTCTTCCCTTGATTCTTGGACAAATTTGCATGACTTCAATACTAGACTTGAACTCTTGTTCCTTGAAGTATTAAACACATCATAAATCTACCCAATTACAAGTAAAGTGCGTTTTGTCAAAGGATTAGCCAGTTTACAATGACTTATGTTCTAACAAGTTCCACATATGTCCTAACAGGATTAGTGACCAAGTACATTTTCCCTTTATTTGAATAAAGGAGTAATTTAAGGATCTTTAAATGTGTATTTTTAATAGAGGTTAATGGAATGCTTGAATTGAACAAATTAAAATTAGAGAACTCAAATGAACAAAAGTACATTCTCCAAAAAAAAAATGAATAGAAGTAAAATTAAAGACCTAAATTGAATTTTAGTTAAAGTTAGAGAGTGTAATTTACATCTCAACCTTATTTTTAATACACAACTCTTTATTTTATTTTAGGCAAAAACACCATTTTGGTCCCTACATTTTGAGGTCACAGTCAATTTGGTTCATACATTTTGATAGTAGTCATTTTAGTCCATGTTATTTCAACTTGAAGTCAATTTGGTCTCTACGGTTAACTTTTATCATAAAATACTTACGTGGCAAATGGATTGCACAATTGGCACATTTAATATTAAAATATTAAATAAAATGCTGATATGTTTAAATCTTATTGGCCACGTTAGTGATTAACAGGCAAAAAATTTTTAACAAACTAAATTAATCAAACAAAATAAAATTTTAATTTTATCTTGGACTTTCTTGACAACTAAACACCAACCCATTACACAATTTTTCATACCAATTCAAGGAATCAGAACCTTACACAAAACAAATCCAAATCCTCCTAAAAAACCAGATTTGACAACACCAATTCATCAATAGATAGCACATCTGATTCAGATAAAGATGGTTTTGCCAAAAGATCGCTACAGTTCCATGAAAGATCTATGAAATTCGTAATGGGCTTCGTGCCTTCAAGCTTCATCTTTCGTACAAGCAATGCACGTATGCCAGAGCCAAAGATTGATGATCCTTTTCGAATCTGATCCAATCGAGGCTTGTGAGGATCCGATCACTAATACAATAATAATGATCTTCTTGTGTAAAAATAAATAAATAAATAAATTTAAAAAATAAATAATAATAATAATAATAACAACAACAAATCTTTGATATGTTTTCTAGAAAATTCAATACTAAAAACAAGTTTGTTTCCCAAGAAAATCAAAACAAATATCAATTTTTTAAACATTACCAATCCGAAAATGAAAACTTACTTTTAGCAATGAAATTCATTCACTTCAATTAAAACAATATAAACTTACGAGGTGGTGGAGGTGGGAAGCGTGAGAATGAGAATTGAAGATGTAAGCTATTTTGATTATTTCAATTGGTTGTGTATGTCTGGGTTGCACTTTGGTTCTGCAGAGTAAAAGAAAATTGAGAAATTATTTAATTAATTTAATTCTCTAAATTCATCCTTTTAATTTTTTATTTTATTTTTCTGATGTGTATTTTTTTACCAGTTAATCACTGATGTGGCCAATAAAATTTGGACATAACAGCATTTTATTTAATATTTTAATATTAAATGTGCTAATTGTACAATTTGTTTGCCACATAAGTATTTTCTGTTAAAAATTAACAGTATGGACTAAATTGACTACTAGTTGAAAATAACATGGACTAAATTAACTGTTACCAAAATATAGGAACTAAATTGACTGTGACCTCAAAATGTAGGAACCAAAATAGTGTTTTCACCTTTATTTTATTTTACGGAAACACTTACTCTATTTTCAATTGATTATAGGGCTTTTTTAGCTATTATGAATCCTATGATGATTGCCATGTCATTTTATAATAAAAATTCATCCAATCACTATTTTCTTTCCTTTTTTCATTTTTTTTAACCAAACTTCCTTCAATCATTTTGTAATTTTAGCATTGCACAATATTACAGTGCTGCTCACTCCGGAGGTAATCATAGTATCATACACAAATAAGCTATGACTAAAATTTAACCACTCATATGCATATCCAAAACTCTTACTAATAATTACACTGCAATCCTTGTTAAATATAAAAATAAAAATAAAAATAAAAAGTTTACACTGCATTACAATATGGACAAAAAAGAAAACCAGTCATTAGCAAATCCCTCTAGGTTAACAAATTCAACTGAATCTATATAATATCTAAAAGTTTAAGCATAGTATTAATTGTTGTCACACTTCTATTAAGAATCTATATAATATCTAAAAGTTTAAGTGTAATATTAACTATTGTCACACTTCTGTTAAGTCACATTAATGTAGCATTTGGTCAATTTTGGTTCATTACGGTCTATTCCTTCTAGTTTGGTCCACTTCGGTCTCATTTGTAGCATTCGGTCCATTCCTTCCAATTCAGTCCATTTCGGTCTACTTGGGTTTAGTCAGTCCACTTGGGTCCCATTGAGTACATTTCGGTCTACTTTGTCTAGTAGGTCCAGTTAGATCTATTTTGGTCCCATTCAATCCACCTCAATCAATTTGGTCCATTTCTATTCAATTCAGTTGTTTTTAATGCACGTCGGTCCATGTTGGTCCACTTCGATGATGATTTGGGAGGAAAGGTTGTGTGGAAAAAGGAGATACTTCATAGACAATTATGTTACTTTCTCTACGTAATGTTGGTAGATTCCTGATAAAATTACATTTTTCTTATGTTATTAATTTTTTTCTTTCAAATATAGGTAATGAATTTACTTATATATGCTTCATGTTTACGTCATTCAAAACATATAGAGGATGACAAAAGGAGCACTAGAAACAAATTCCAACCACACATTACATTATTTACAAAATATCTTGCCTTATATAATAATTGAATGTAACATGCATCATGTTTCCTTTAAAAAAAATTACTAAATTTAAAACACTTTCAAATAACAAATATAGATAACTTAATTTAGAAAATATAATATATTGTATTAAGAAAATAATCAAATTATTTTAAGAAGGATTTGAAATTAACACTTATACATCTCATCTACTATTTTCATGTTTCTCTTAATAAAAAAATAATTTTCAAATTTTTCTATGCATCACACAAGTTTGTGACTAGTTAAAGATAAAGGTGAAATTCCACTTTACCTACTTGTGGTTTGGTCCATTTTAACAGTGCCCACCCATGGTTTAAAAGCTATCACTTAACCCACCTAGGGTGGCCTCCGTTAGACCCCCGTTACCCACCACTACCCTTTCCGTTAGAAAATCCCCTTTACTATATATGCCAAAATTAGAACCCAAATAGAACCCTAAAAAAAGAACGAGCTCTCTCCCTCTCTCTACCTTAGAATCCCCAAAAATCCCCAAACCCATAATCCCTTTTCTTGATTGACAAAGTAATTGCCAAAGTGAAATCCGAACACTTACAAGCAAGGAGGTGTGCTGAAGCTTGGGTTTTCCCCAAACCCATTTCTCTCTTTACTCCGATTGCCAAAGTGGAATCCGAATATGTCTTCTTCAAGTTATTACTCAGGTTCTAGTTGCCATTCATGTTTTTCCTGGTTTTGTTGGTTTTCTAGTTTTGTTAGCTTTATGAATAACCCTAATTTGATTTAGTTTGTAGGATGATGAACCTACTTGTAAATACTTTAGGTGGTTGGATGGCAAAAGATGTGGTTTTGTTGGTTTTCTAGTTTTGTTAGCTTTATGAATAACCCTAATTTGATTTAGTTTGTAGGATGATGATGTTAGGATTAGTGCCCTTAAATCCTATTGTAAGATGCTATGTATGATATTAAGTGTGACATTGTGTTTGACATTATGTATGACTTAATATTATGTTTAATAAATTTGTTTTATTATTATCTGAAATAATGGTAACATGAATATTCGGACATTATCATATAGTCCATGAGATGCATAGTATGTGATTTATGTGAAGAGTCACAGAAGATATAAATCACAAGTTCTTTGTAAACTCAGAATAATAGTTCGTAGTCGGTGATAAAATTGGGCATTTCATCTGCGAAGACTATAACATATCAACTACGATGATTTGTCTTGATCATGGAAGTGGAGACTTCTAGTTGATGTGTTAATATGTTTTAAGAGTTAAGACATATTGAACTGGACCGCTGTGAGATTTATTATTCTCCTAAAGACTGTCAAATGAATAATAAATCTCACGACTTGTATTTGCACAAACTCTTAATCCTGAGAGAATAATGAACCTGATCATGAGGTGTAGGTTGCTTTGATATATCAGGAGTGAGATCTATAGTAATGGTCAAAACCTCAGTATGTTGGGAAGCCACATTTAGTGTTGATGGAACATATATTATCAAGATGGAATTCATAGTCTCTTAATGGAGATATAAAATATTCCCTTGAGATAAGTTTAATGAGTTTGTTATTCAGAGAGTTAGGCCTAACCACTTTAGTAAGACTAAAGTATATATTTATGGAATTGGATTTCATAAATATATAATGAATAACATTAAAGGATTGAACCGGGTACTCAAGGATTAAGATGTAGTAATTTACAAATTGGCAGTCTACATTAATGACTTTGTATTACTACAAATATTTAATGAAGGGGTTGCATGTATAATAAAGTCTTGGGATATAATTTATAGATAAGGCCTAGAGTGCAACTATATTTTTATAGTGGTATTAAATATAGTTAATGGTAACTTTGGACTTGTCAAGAGTTGACAAAAAAGCCCAAGACCCATTGGAGCTAGTGTCTTATTGGTCCCTTTTGGTCCCACTCCAAGCCACACACTTAAGCCCAATTGGAAAGCCCAGCCCAATTAGATAATTGGTTAGATACAAAGGGAAAAACGTACAGAAATGTGTGTGTAAGAAAAACATCATTGTAATGGTGTGGAAGTAAGTGAAAGTCACTCTCTAATAATCCCTTTGTTACCAATTGAGAGACCACACATCTTGGGCGTTAGTGGAATTGGAGTGAAGATTAAAGGTATTCCCAAGTGCTTCAATCTTCGGTTTTGGAATTCACCGCTTCAAGGTACGATCTCTTGTTCTCAAATTCTGAAATTTACTTTATGCATGTTATCAATATCGAATGAAGTAGATCCGTTTCAAAACTTACTTTTCCGCTGCGTTCATCTTTAATTCCATCAAATGGTATCAGAGCCAGGTTTTCAATTTCGTATTGTATAACATGTTTTGTGAGTTTTAGAATTAGAGATGATAGTTTCACATTGTTAGAAGATTATATTTCTTAATTTTCTGCATGTTGTTGAAACTATGTTTTGATGAAGACTGAAATTGATGTTATGATGTTGTTTAAATTTAAATTTAAGTATGTTAAATTGAATCTTAAGGCATTAGCATCAATGAATTTCAGTTTTGACATCAAACTCTGTCTGTAATGTTCATATGTTGAATGTTCGTTCATGAAAACGGAGAAAACTGCCTTAGGAAAAATTCTGGAAATTCGAAATTCGCGATTTTCGATCGATCGAAAATCACTTTCGATCGATCGAATGAGACAGTGATCAGATTTATTTAGATCAATTGATTTTCGATTGCTAGTCGATCAATCGAATTTGTTTTTCGATCGATCGAGAGGCAATCGAGTATCAATCGAAAGAGTCAGATGATCAAGTTCGAATTTCTTAATTTTTTCGATCGATCGAGGGCCACTTTCGATCGATCGAAAGAAAGAAAATTAGAAATTTTTCTAAGTGTTTTCACATGTTAAAAGAGTAAGACTATGTGTAATTAGATTATGCATGTTTCAAAACTAAAAACCTTTCTTTTAAAACATCTAGTGGGAGAGAGATACAAGGGTTGTATCTCACGGCCTCCATTGTTGGTTTAAAGTAGTGTGATTAAGCACCTCGCCTTGGCGTATATGCCTTGCTCCCTTCGGAGGGTGTTTGATTCATGGTACTACAGGTTAAACTTCTTAGGGATAGATGAAATGTGTTTGTACACTGAGAACGACCACGCTTCCGTGGAGTTACTTGGTGATTCACATTGATTCTAGGCAATGGTGTACACTAGACTAAGTGTGATGTTAACCTCCCTTCGGAGCTATGTCATTATTACTTAGAGGCTAAAGGAATAGCGGCAAATTATTTTTGTTTGGTAAGAGTTACCATGATAGCATTAATAATGAGAATAATTCTCGCCTGATCATAGTGATTTGTATGACCTCGCTTCCGAGGAATATTAATTACGGGATTGGGTTGTCGTTGCATACATTATATTATGGTTTTATTAAGGTTCCATACTATATGTTCATATGCTAAATAGATAATGTCCAGTTTACTTATTATATTCATGTTTATTGTTTTCAGATTTGAACATGGCATCTTTTAGCCCACTTGTAACTATTCTTAATCAAAACAAACTGACTGGATCCAACTATGTTGACTGGAAAAGAAATCTAGACATTGTTCTTACTGCTGAAGAGCATAAGTATGTTCTTACTAAACCATGTCCTAGCTTTCCTTCATTAGATGCTCCTCTTGAGGAAAAACAACGATATGATCGTTGGCAGAAATCTAATGAAATGGCCAAGTGCTACATCTTAGCATCTATCTCAAATGTTCTACAGCATCAAATGCAGGATGTAGAACTAGCTTCAGACATAATGCTAAGTCTGAAGGAGATGTTTGGTGAGCAAGGCCGTTCTGCAAGGCAAGAGACCATGAGGCAAATTTATAATACCAGAATGGCTGAAGGAAGTTCATTGAGAGAGCATTGTCTTACAATGATCTCTAATCTGAATACATTGGAAGTTTTAGGTGCCGATATAGATGGAGAATCCCAAGTGGATATGATACTCCAGTCGCTACCAGAATCATTCAAGGAATTCAAACTAAACTATAATATGAATAAAAAGATTTATACCATGTCTGAATTAATGAATGAATTTGGTAGCGGCAAAAGGCATTCTTGGTACTTCCAATGTTGAAGCCAATGTTGGTGAAGCTTCTACTTCTCAACCTAAGTCGAAAGGCAAGGGTAAGAAAAAGAAGAAGAAGGACTTCACCAAACAAGAGGGTAAACAAATTGCCTTAGGGGTTGCTGATAAAGGAAAGAAGATCAAAGGAAAGTGTTTCCATTGTGATGAGAAAGGACATTGGAAGAGAAATTGTCCAATATTTAAGGCTGCCAAGAACAAAGGTATGATTAATACATTCCTTCTTGAAATATTTTTGGTACAGAATCCCACGGATTCCTGGTGTGTGGATTCAGGTTGTACTAATCATATCTGCAATTTCTTGCATGGGTTCCAGGAGACCAGAAAGCTTAAAGAAGGGGAGTTGTTTCTTACTTTGGCTGATAGGAGCAAGATTCCGGTTGTAGCTGTTGGTGTTTGTAATTTAGGTTTTGAATCTAGAGTTCTAATATTAGAAGACTGTTTGTATGTACCTAATGTTCGTAGGAATTTAATTTCAGCTACTTACTTAGGTAAACATGGATATTGTGTTATCCTGAAAGACAATGTTGTAATAAAGAAGGATAAAGTGTTTATCTGTTTTGGCAATATTGTGGATGGTCTTTATATTTTAACTCTTGATAAGCATGAATTATATAATTCTGAATTAGATAATAACTCTCATGTAAAATCATTAAAGAGAAAATTTCCTTCTACTAGTGATGCATATCTTTGGCACTTGCGTTTGGGTCATATTAATTCAAATATGATTCAAAGACTGATCAAAGATGGACTCTTAAAGCCCATGGACTTTGATGAATTTCCAGTTTGTGAATCTTGTTTAGAAGGTAAAATGACTAAACGACCTTTTAATGCAAAAGGTAGAAGAGCCCAAGAGTTGCTAGAGCTAGTGCATTCTGATGTTTGTGGTCCTATGTCAATCCAATCAAGAGGTGGCTATGAGTATTTCATTACTTTCATTGATGATTACTCAAGATATGGTTATGTGTACCTAATGAAACGGAAGTTTGAAGCCTTTGAAAAGTTCAAAGAGTTATGGCTGAAGCTAAGAATCAATTAGGTAGACACATAAAAGCCATTCGATCTGATCGAGGTGGTGAATACCTTCTTGGAGATTTTAAGGATTACTTAACTAAGAATGGAATTGTATCTCAATTGACTGCACTTGGAACTCCACAACAAAATGGTGTAGCAGAAAGAAGGAATAGGACTCTTTTAGAAATGGTTAGGTCCATGATGAGTTACTCAACTTTACCGATTTCTTTTTGGGGTTATGCCTTAAACACAGCAATACATCTTTTAAATTTAGTTCCATCAAAATCTGTTCCCAAAACACCCATGGAATTGTGGAGTGGGCGTAAGCCTAGTATAAAATATCTCCATATTTGGGGTTGTCCAGCACATGTTTTAAAAGGGAAGCCTGATAAATTGGAACCAAAATCAGAAGTATGTTTGCTTATAGGTTATCCAAAAGAAACTAGGGGTTATTTATTCTATAGTCGTAAAGATAACAAAGTTTTTGTTAGTACAAATGCTAAATTCTTGGAAAATGACTATATGAATAATTTTACTCCTAGAAGTAAAGTTGTGTTGGCTGAAATGAATGAATCTGTAAATGAACAACCAATAGATGAAACTAGGGATGATGTGGCTGTATTAGATGCACATCATTGGGTCCAAGCTATGAAATCGGAATTAGATTCCATGTATTCCAATCAAGTTTGGGATCTTGTAAAGGCGCCTAACGGCATTAAACCTGTTGGTTGCAAATGGGTTTACAAGAGAAAAAGAGGGATAGATGGAAAGGTTGAAACCTTTAAAGCAAGGCTAGTGGCGAAAGGGTATACACAAAAAGAAGGTATTGATTATGATGAAACCTTTTCTCCTGTAGCAATGCTTAAATCTATCAGAATTCTCTTATCCATTGCTGCTCATTTTGATTATGAGATTTGGCAAATGGATGTCAAAACTGCATTTCTTAATGGCAATCTTGAAGAGGAAATCTATATGATACAACCGGAATGTTTCATAGCAAAGAACCAAGAGCATATGGTATGCAAGTTGCAAAGGTCCATTTATGGACTTAAGCAAGCATCTAGGTCATGGAACATCAGATTTGATCAAGCAATCAAGACATTTGGTTTTGAACAAAATCTTGATGAACCATGTGTGTACAAAAGATATCAAGATAAAGTAGTAATGTTCCTAGTGCTTTATGTTGATGATATTCTACTCATTGGAAATGATGTAGGGGTAATGTCATCTGTCAAGGTTTGGTTGTCAAGCCAATTTGATATGAAGGACTTAGGTGAGGCTAACTTTATTCTAGGGATCAAGCTTTTGCGAGATCGCAAGAATAAGATGTTAGGATTATCACAAGCTGGATATATAGATAAGGTTCTAGAACGGTTTAGCATGCAAAACTCCAAGAAATAATTACTTCCTTTCAGACATGGAGTTCCTCTGTCTGATGACCAAAAACCTAAGACTCAAGAGGAAGAAGAAATGATGAGACAAGTTCCTTATGCTTCTGCAATAGGAAGTCTCATGTATGCCATGCTTTGTACTAGACCAGATATCTGCTATTCAGTTGGCATGGTCAGCCGATATCAATCAAATCCAGGACCAAAACATTGGCAAGCTGTAAAGCATATTCTCAAGTATCTACGGAGAACGAGAGACTATATGCTTGTTTACCGAAGTGAGGATTTGATATCTATTGGCTATACAGATTCAGATTTTCAATCGGATCTAGATTTCAGAAAATCCACTTCAGGATGTGTTTTCACCTTGGAAGGTGGAGCTATTAGTTGGCGGAGTATTAAGCAATCTTGTATTGCAGACTCCACCATGGAGGCAGAATATGTTGCTGTTTGTGAAGCAGCAAAGGAAGCTGTATGGCTTAAAAAGTTCCTTTCTGACCTTAGTGTAATAAGAATGGAGCAAGTTCCAATCACATTGTTTTGTGACAACAGTGGAGCAGTTGCACAATCTAAAGATCCAAAGAATCATAAGAAAGGAAAGCACATTGAGAGGAAGTACCATATCATTCGAGATATTGTTACTCGTGGAGATGTGGTGGTAGCAAAGATTGAAAGTGCAAATAATCTAGCAGATCCATTTACTAAAGCTTTGTCTCAAAGGACTTTCGAGTCACATTTGGAGAAAATGGGAGTTAGATTAGTGCACAATAGTCTTTAGGGCAAGTGGGAGAATGTTAGGATTAGTGCCCTTAAATCCTATTATAAGATGCTATGTATGATATTAAGTGTGACATTGTGTTTGACATTATGTATGACTTAATATTATGTTTAATAAATTTGTTTTATTATTATCTGAAATAATGGTAACATAAATATTCAGACATTATCATATAGTCCATGAGATGCATAGTATGTGATTTATGTGAAGAGTCACAGAAGATATAAATCACAAGTTCTTTGTAAACTCAGAATAATAGTTCGTAGTCGGTGATGAAATTGGGCATTTCATTTGCGAAGACTATAACATATCAACTACGATGATTTGTCTTGATCATGGAAGTGGAGACTTCTAGTTGATGTGTTAATATGTTTTAAGAGTTAAGACATATTGAACTGGACCGCTGTGAGATTTATTATTCTCCTAAAGACTGTCAAATGAATAATAAGTCTCACGACTTGTATTTGCACGAACTCTTAATCCTGAGAGAATAATGAACCTGATCATGAGGTGTAGGTTGCTTTGATATATCAGGAGTGAGATCTATAGTAATGGTCAAAACCTCAGTATGTTGGGAAGCCACATTTAGTGTTGATGGAACATATATTCTCAAGATGGAATTCATAGTCTCTTAATGGAGATATAAAATATTCCCTTGAGATAAGTTTAATGAGTTTGTTATTCAGAGAGTTAGACCTAACCACTTTAGTAAGACTAAAGTATATATTTATGGAATTGGATTTCATAAATATATAATGAATAACATTAAAGGATTGAACCGGGTACTCAAGGATTAAGATGTAGTAATTTACAAAGTGGCAGTCTACATTAATGACTTTGTATTACTACGAATATTTAATGAAGAGGTTGCATGTATAATAAAGTCTTGGGATATAATTTATAAATAAGGCCTAGAGTGCAACTATATTTTTATAGTGGTATTAAATATAGTTAATGGTAACTTTGGACTTGTCAAGAGTTGACAGAAAAGCCCAAGGCCCATTGGAGCTAGTGTCTTATTGGTCCCTTTTGGTCCCACTCCAAGCCACACACTTAAGCCCAATTGGAAAGCCCAGCCCAATTAGATAATTGGTTAGATACAAAGGGAAAAACGTACAGAAATGTGTGTGTAAGAAAAACATCATTGTAATGGTGTGGAAGTAAGTGAAAGTCACTCTCTAATAATCCCTTTGTTACCAATTGAGAGACCACACATCTTGGGCGTTAGTGGAATTGGAGTGAAGATTAAAGGTATTCCCAAGTGCTTCAATCTTCGGTTTTGGAATTCACCGCTTCAAGGTACGATCTCTTGTTCTCAAATTCTGAAATTTACTTTATACATGTTATCAATATCAAATGAAGTAGATCCGTTTCAAAACTTACTTTTCCGCTGCGTTCATCTTTAATTCCATCAGATGAACCTACTTGTAAATACTTTAGGTGGTTGGATGGCAAAAGATGTAAGCGTGGGTTTGAAGTTGCACCCATTGTCCTTGCAAGATTTAGTATTGATAGGCCACAAACGAATTGACCTCTTGTGATTAATTAACCAATTAATTTAACAAAGTTGATTAATTAAGTTAATTAACATGCAATTGCATGACAGCACAAACAAATCACCAAATAACTAAATATGCAGCAGAAATTAAATGACACGGTGTTTTGTTTATGAATAGGGAAAACCTCGCGGCAAAAACCCCACTGGGTGATTTTCAGGTCACCACTCCCGAAACTCCATTATTATCAAATCAAGCGATTACAAGTAAAGGAATCCCAAGTACCTTACCAACCTACAGTTGAACCCTTACCCCAATACCCAATTGGACTTGTTCTGTAGTGACAGTTCCCACTTTTGATGCACAGCTCCTAAGTACGTGACTAACCAATTTGATGCGTGGATCCCAGTACGCGGCATACTCCTTTGCACGAATCCCAGTACGTGACTAACTCCACAGCAACCCCTTGATTGTTGTAGTTGATTTGCAACAGCTTCACATAGAAACACTAATAAGATCTTCAATGTTGGTGCAAGAGACTTTGCTTAGTTACAAAACCCAAAGGCGTACAAGAAATGCAGCAAGAACTCTTTCTTCTGTAGGAGGAGGCTAGGGTTTCAAAAAGAAAACCTTATGAAGCTCTCTAGGGTTAGGTTTTTCTTTTTCCACCTCCTTTTAAATAGGAGTTTAATGGGCTCTCCTATTTCAAATAGGCTTACACAAACCTTGGGTTTTCTTAGTCTAATAAGGATTATACAAACCCATAAACAAATAGCCTTTTAGAATAAAACGTTGCAGGCTATAGAAAAAATCCCGTAAGCTCGATCGATCGAGGAATCTATTCAGCTTTAATGAATCTCAACAGATCGAGCTTCTATCGAGGAGCTATCGAGACCTACAGATTGCACTTTTCTTGAGCAGTTCTTGAGTAATCTTCATGTCTTCAATTTAACCACTTGTAATGATTATCTTGAACCTACTTAGATTTACCCAAATACAAGAAAAGTGCGTTTTGTCAAAGGATATGCCAATTACATAAAATATGTCCCTAACAATCTCCCCCTTTGGTAATCCGTGACAAAACCACAAGAGTACATTGAATGTCCTAGAATACATTCTACTCAAGTTTACAGAATAAATAAGCCTAGTCTAAAAGATCTGAACCTTGGAAGTTGCTGCAAGAAGAAGGTTCGGAATCTTGACTTGGCTTTAACTTGTCTTTCCTGAAAGGCACTAAACAAAACACATCAAGGTACCATGTGGAAAATAATGACAAGTTAACTAAACAAGAAACAAGTGTATAAAGAGAGAAAAGAAACAACACATGTGAGATAAAGAGTGAAACACATACATCATCATCAAATATTGAAATAACACATGATGTATGTAAGTGGTTACAAAACCAAAAGATACACAACACATAAAAATATATCAATATCAATGTGTATCAAACTAACTCTCCCCCTAAGTTAGTTATATCAAAAACTTTCTTCCTTTTAACATGAAGTTCTCCCCCTAAGTTTATTACTCCCCCTGAGGAATGACATTCAATTCTCAAATTTCTCCCCCTTTTTTACACGATTGTCAAAGGGCATAAAAAGCCAAAAGACATGATAGGAGATAGACAGAAAAATGACAAAAAGGGAACGAGGAGAACGAGGAACCATAGACCTACACGAAAAGAAAAACAAGATGCTATGGACACAAAGGAAAAAAAAATGCAAAACAAAAAAAAAATGCAAAACAAAAAAAAAAAAAAAAATGAAATGCATGCAAGGGGATCCCAATCGATCGAGAAGGTGTCGAGAAAAACAACGTCGACAGAGAAAGCTGTTGAGGATCTGTCGAGGGACAAATCAAAGACACAAGAGCAGAAGCTCGATCGATCGACCAAGCTGTAGAGAAGCTATCGAAAAGACAGAAGAATTCTCGATCAATCCACCAGGTATCGAGGAGTTGTCGAGATTGCGATAAGAAAAAGTTTGAGAAGCTCGACAGATAGCTAGGTATCGAGGAGGTGTCAAGCCAACTTTCAAAAACAGTTTTTCAAGAAGTGAAAAACATAGACATGAATGCAATCATACATGCAACTCAACAATGATCCAATCAACATAATAGGCTCTCAAAATCATCTCTCAATGAAAAAATTTAAGCACATAGATCTCCAAAAACACACACACACACACACTAAACAAGTCTAACCGATTTTATATTTTAAAAAATAAGTCATAACAGTTTAGTGAGCATACATTAGCACATGTAAAACCTTTGTGATGGCCAAATCACATTGTACCTGTACATGTATCAAAAGTAGCAAAGAATATTGCGTGTCGTGTGTGAAAAACATCGCAAGATTGCATAAGTGTATACATGTTATGACGATTTGAGATATGAGAAAATTATTTTAACTCACACAAAATCATAACTGTTTGATGGGGACTATCACCTTCAAGGTATATCCTATAACTCCTACATCTCCTAGAATACACGCTTGCAATCATATTTAAAGCATTTTTAATCTTTTTGCTTTTTATTTTCTTTGCATATTTTCTTTTTAAGCATATCATGCATGGGTATACAAGGGAAAGAAAAGAAATACCCATTGATATTTGACATTCCAATTTTGCTATGCCGAAGCACACAAATATCATTGACATCACATTTTTACTATGCCGAAGCATACAGATGTCATTAATGATTAGCAGGCAACAGTGGTGAGATGGTTATTTATGTCTTTCTCTTAGGATTTTATAGTCCTACCCGTCAAAAAGAGTGATATGAGTGTTAAGTTTTAAGAGATAACTTAATCTCACTCATCACAAATAAGAGCCACAAAGCTCACTTGCTTAGTTGTGCATAAAGATGCTCATCTAAGCTACAAATGATACAAAGTTTAGAAAACTCTGTTTCATTGGCCATCCAAGATACACAAGTACCAAAGTACACAAGTACCAAAGTACACAAGACACACACTGTTTTTGTATTTTTTTGATTTTTCAATTTTTTTTTTATATCAAAAACAAAAATAAGCAAAACTGAAGATAAACACACAAAAACATGTTAAGCAAAGCAAAAACAATGCATAAAACTAGATGCAAATATATGAAAGCATGATTCCAAAATGATAAGAAATCAAGAAAGAAAGTCCTACTTTAGATAGAAATAATTAAAGCAAAGGACAAACAGAAAGACAATTAAGTCTTAGGATCCTTTATCACCCACACAGCACGAGTCTTTGGCCGTGAAGATGAAAAGGCACGTGTTCTAGTATGACTACTAAAGGACATAAAGGAATTAGAATTCCCTTGAAATTGAGTCAAAAAGCTCAAAACTTTTAATAACTCACCAAGAATAGGTACAGAGCCTTTAGACAAAGGATGAGACCTATTTGACACTCGCTTATGAGGAAACAATTTGAAACAATTAGGACGAGTGTGACCTGAAGCACCACAATGGTGACAAACATGAGTAGTTTTAGAATTACTCAGTTTCCTAGAAGGAGGTCTAACCTTGGAGGTTGACAGAGACCTTAACTTAGGACAATTTGGCCTAATATGACCAACAATATGACAATGATGACAAGTGGGGACAAATTCAGAATTTTTATTCTTCCTAGGAGGAGTTTTAGACATAGGTTTAGAAACTTCAGCATTAACATCAGAATTTTTACCTTTGTCTATCCTAGCAATATTAGCCTTCAACTCTTTATTATTCCTTTTAAATTGGGGAATATAAAAATATTTTTCTTTTGAGTTAGGCTCAACAACAAGTTTGGCACTAGTTAATTTTTCAACTTCAATTTTAAATTCAACTAGTTGCTCTTCCAAACTATTAATTTTGTCCACTTGAGATGAAATTTGATTTTTAAAATTTTCATTCAAATTATTGGCTTCATCCAATTTTGCAATCAAATCATCTTTTTCAAGCTTGACCTTTTTAAATTTAGCTTTTAATTTTGTAGAACATTCAAGAGATTTCATACAAAAATTATAAAGCTTGCAATAGGCATCTTGAATATCATCATCATCATTCAGCATAAGATCATGCAAATCAAAACAATCAAGAGTTTCCATGACAACAGGGGTCAATGGATCACACAACAAAGATTAAAACCTAATCAGAGTGTGCCTGCTCTGATACCACTTGATATGCCACAAACGAATTGACCCCTTGTGATTAATTAACCAATTAATTTAACAAAGTTGATTAATTAAGTTAATTAACATGCAATTGCGTGGCAGCACAAACGAATCACCAAATAACTAAATATGCAGCGGAAATTAAATGACACGGTGATTTGTTTATGAATGGGGAAAACCTTGCGGCAAAAACCCCACCGGGTGATTTTCAGGTTACCACTCCCGAAACTCCACTATTATCAAATCAAGCGGTTACAAGTAAAGGAATCCCAAGTACCTTACCAACCTACAGTTGAACCTTTACCCCAATACCCAATTGGACTTGTTCTATAGTGACAGTTCCCACTTTTGATGCACGACTCCCAAGTACGTGACTAACCAATTTGATGCGCAGATCCAGTACGCGGCTTACTCCTTTGCACGAATCCCAGTACGTGACTAACTCCACAGCAACCCCTTGATTGTTGTAGTTGATTTGCAACAGCTTCACATAGAAACACTAATAAGATCTTCAATGTTGGTGCAAGAGACTTTGCTTAGTTACAAAACCCAAAGGCGTACAAGAAACGCAGCAAGAACTCTTTCTTCTGTAAGAGGAGGCTAGGGTTTCAAAAAGAAAACCTTATGAAGCTCTCTAGGGTTAGGTTTTTCTTTTTCCACCTCCTTTTAAATAGAAGTTTAATGGGCTCTCCTATTCCAAATAGGTTTACACAAACCTTGGGTTTTCCTAGTCCAATAAGGATTATACAAACCCATAAACAAATAGCCTTTTAGAATAAAACGTTGCAGGCTATAGATAAAATCTCGTAAGCTCGATCAATCGAGGAATCTGTCAAGCTTTAATGAATCTCGACAGATCGAGCTTCTATCGAGGAACTATCGAGACCTGCAGATTGCACTTTTCTTGAGCAGTTCTTGAGTAATCTTCATGTCTTCAATTTAACCACTTGTAATGATTATCTTGAACCTACTTAGATTTACCCAAATACAAGTAAAGTGCATTTTGTCAAAGGATATGCCAATTACATAAAATATGTCCCTAACAAGTATGTACAAGAATCAAGCAAGAGTTGCATAGGAGAAGGAAAATGAGGCTAGTGATAAGGAAAAAGTAGCTATTGAGAGAGAAAAAGTAGCCAAGCGAAGGGAAGAAAAGCTAGGGTAAGAGAGAGGATAGCTAAAGAGAAGTTACAGAAGTACAAATTTGCACTTGTTGTTTAATGGGGGGTTTTTGCTATTTTTTTGCGTTTTCTAGTAGGATGGGAGAATTTGGAACAAAACCATTGAGTCTAACTTGTGGGCAAGCTGTTGTAGTTATTGTATAATTTTGGGCACTACCACTTTTGACAAGTGTATTCCATGTATTTGGCACTATGTAATGTTATTGTTTATTTGAATAGAGTATGCAATGTGTTCTTTATGTAATGTGTTCTTCTTTATGTAATCTGCTGTTGTTTATGTAATTCTTCCTTGTTTGTGTAATGTGATCTTGTAATTTGAATAGAGTATGCTACCTTGTTTATGTAATGTGTAATGCCGCCTTGTAATGAGTTCTTTATGTAATTTGTTCTTGTAATTTGAATAGAGTATGCAATCTGTTCTTCTTTATATAAGGGGAAATTGCAGATGCATCTCACAAGATTCTGTTTACATCAAATGAAGAATCATAAAGAAGTATGTTTTAAAGCAAGAGTACTGTTCCATATATATATATATAATAAGCATTGTTCAAAACAAGTGGACTCCACCTAATATTAATGGCTAAACACTGCCAAAGTACTTCAATAATAGGTGGTTCTGTCCCCACTAAGACAATAACAAAATAACTTTACAGTAAAAAGGTATGCACAATAACAAAAAAGTGGTGATATGCCACTATCAGACATGCACAATAACAAAAAAAAGTAAAGTGTCTGCTTGCACATTATCCAATCTTCATTTCCCAATGACCTTGCCCTTGCACTTGCCCCTGCCGCTGCCCTTATTCTTATCCTTGCCTTGCATACTATCCCTTGTTGAGAACATTGCAACAGATGTTTCAGCTTTTAATCCACCTTCTATCCCATATGAGAACAGATGACTGCTCCCAACTATCCTTGGAGGTACCAACCCCCTTAGAGGCTGCAAAATACATAAAAACTCCATATCAAGATCTAATCCAGTGTTTTATGTAAGTATAAAGGGTGGTGTTTGTGTTTGTGTATAGACCTGAGATAGAGGTTTTGTTGTGTCCCATGTTTTTTTAGGAGTATGAGATATGGGTTGGTTGCATGAGAACCATTGAGCTAGCTGTGGGTGCTTTACTTGGTGGTGGTTTGCTTGAATCTACTATAGATGGTGGCGGTCTGCTTGAAGCTAAAGCAAATGCAGATGTTTCAATTGGCTGTGTGTAGGGTTTGCTTGTTGGCTGCCTTAATGGCTGCTTTTGTGGCTAGTTGACTAGTTGACTAGTTGACTTGCTTGATAGGTGGTTGGCTTTCTTGTTGAATGGCTAGCTACCCCACTTGTTGCTTGACTGGTTACCTGCTTAGCTGCATTGTTTATTGGTCCAGGTGGGTGCCTTGCTTACTAGTTAACTGTCTTGTTTACTAGTCCAAGTGGGTGCTTTATTTGTTGGTTGGCTGCCTAGTTGGCAGATCTAGGTGGCTGCCTTGCTTGAATGGTAGTTGCCTGGTTGGCCTTCTTGTTTGCTAATCTTTTTAACTGTCTTGCTTGCTGATTGGTTGCTTGGTTAGTTAGCTGGCTGTTTGGTTGCCTGGGTTGTTAGCTGCCTTGCAAACCTCCTTGGTGGCTGCCTAGGTGGCTGACATGCTGCCTGCGTGGTTGGCAAACCAGGGTGGCTACCTTGCAAACCTCCTTGGTGATTGCCTAGGTGGTTGACTGGCTGGCTAGCTGGCTGGTTGGTAAATCAGGGTGGCTGCCTTGCAAACCTCCTTGGTGGTTGCCTAGGTGGCTGACTTGCTGGCTGAGGTACTGAAGTTACATCCTGACTTAGTTGGTCAGTGCTTATTCCTTGTTCCTCTTGTCCCTACAAAAAGAATTATCTTGCATCAGAAATAGATTTGTAATATAATTGTCATAGTAAACACATTTTTGCTTTACTTACAAATTTTTTTTGCCTCTTAAGTCTCTATCTCCTTTGCCATGGTTTCTCACTATTTATTCCAACCTTACACCTCCTTGAATTATGCCCCTCCTTATGGCAAAACCCACATTTTATAGGCCTATTTGACCTATAAACTTTGTATGGGTTGTTTGGCTCATCTGCATCTTTCTTCCTTTTCATTAGTAGCTTGCCTGGAGGCTTATACACAATTGGAGCAACAAAGGCAGGTTGGTTGGTTTCAACTCATTCATCTTGGCCAGGTAGTGGGGTAATCATCTCCTTATATGTAGCCACATAGGCATCCTTTCTATAGCATGCATGCATATAATCCTCTGGCCTCTCTAGGTTCTTATAGATTGTTGCAACACCATGTTTACATGGGATTCCTGTCAAATCCCAAACTCTACGAGTACAACACTTTCTAGTAAGGTTAACCACATGCCTCTCATACTCATTATCAACCTCATATATATAGCAACCTGATGGAACAGCAAAAAATGACTTAGAATCAACTTTCAACTGCTTAAGTTTATGCACTATGTTTGGACATATGTCACTAGTGAATTTTCAATCCCAGTCCTCTTATTGTACATTCTAGTCATCAGCCTAACCTTAATCCATTCTAGCATGGCAATAATAGGCTTATCCCTAGCTTCTAGTATTATAGAATTAAATGACTCACTAAGATTATTCACATAAAAATCAAAGATGGCCCTTGGAGTGAAATGTGACTTAGTCCATTGGGTTGGTTGGATGTCTGCTAGATACTCCCATGCTTCTTTGTCCAATTCCTTCATATCTTGCATTCTCTTCTCAAACTCCCTAACTGTTGTTGCTGCACCACACCTCCATAATGCAGTCTTCAATTCTAAACCCTTGAAGTTTAACTTAAAGTTGCTGTAAATATGGTTCACACAAAATCTATGTTCAACTGTTGGGAACAACATCTTCATGACAGGTTTCAATCCCTAGTTATCATAAATACAATAAAAAAACATCAAAAGAACAAAAATGAACATCATCTGTCTAAGAACAAAAACAAAACTTTCAAAAAGCAGAAATGTAATGACTAAGAACAAATAGAAATCTCAAAAAGCAAGTGAATTGTATTACCTTCTACCTATCTGAAATGAACACCAAATTCAACTCATCTGGTCTCTCAATATCATCTACAAATGTTTGTAAAAACCACACCTAAGAATCCTTGCTTTCTTGCTCAATTACACCTAATGCAACAGGAAAAATATTGTCATTCACAGCCCTTGCAATTGCTGATAATATATGTCCACCAAACTTGCCCTTCAAGTGTCAACCATCTAATCCTACAAGTGGCCTGCACACCTCCCCCCCCCCCCCCCAAGAATCCAACTTTCTATGCATTGTATCTCACATATATCCTCTTGAACTTGGGTTGTGTTAGGCTCAGTAATCTCAGTTTGCAAAATCATCTTACTCTCCACATCAGTTACTCTTATCTTCTCAGTATAGTCCCTAAATTTCCCATACTACAACATCTCATCACCTAGTATGAGCTCTCTAGCTTTCCTCTTAGCTCTATACACTTGATTTATGCTCAAGTCCACAAACACATCTAGCATAACTCAATGCTTCACACTAGAAATTTCCAAATCAGCGTTTTTGTTGAAATCATCCAACTACTTCCTAGCCACATATGTAGAAGTGACTTGGCTATGCTTGAATGTCCTCCCACTTGTACAAGCTGGAACCATAGTTTTTATCTAGAAGGTTAACTCCCTTGAAATTTGTGATGTTTATATCCTCCAACCACATTCATACTTGCAGTGGACAGAAACTTTAGTCTTTTCGTCAAGCTTGAACTTAATGTCCATAGGCTTTTGCACTATTTATTCCCTCAAGGTAGCCCTAAACACCTTCCTATTTGGGAACTTCATACCTTTGCATAACTGAGGGTTACTCATGCCAGTCTTCTCATTAAACTCTAGACATCTCACCCTTGGATCCTCATCCTCATCCTCAAACTCAGAACTGTTAATGCTTCTAGTATCATCATCATCAAGAGCTTTTTCAGCCCAATCATTATCATCAGCAACTTGATCACTGGCAGAAGCTTCTGGTCTCTTCCCATTATCTGTAACTCGCTCCTTCAAATGCTCTCCATCATTTACATTTTCAGTATCTCTTTGATGTTTTCTCATATTGGGCACCTCATTGTTCTGAGCACCAAATATTTCATCAGGATAATATGGTCCTTCATACCCTTCATCTAGCCAATCAGGTTCATCCACGTGAACATCTTCACTACCAATAGTTTGTCCATGGGTAGCATTGTCATCCATGTTCTGTCCATGGGTAGCATGGTCATCCACATGCACAGCTCTACCAACACTACCATCCCTTAAACCCTCAACAGGTTCTTCACTAACATCATTTTGGTCAACCATAGATGATCTAATCGAGACAATATTGGTCACCTCCTCACAATCAGTATCATCATCTTCATCATTCATTTCCTATGGTTGGTCTACTGCAATTGGTTGATCTGGTTCAACTATAGGTTCTTCAATAGCAATTGGTTCAACTTTAGGTTCTACATAAAGTGTGATTTCATTTGTTGGCCATTCAGCATATAGTTCACACATGTAGGTCACATAATCATCTTAAGTAATTAACCTTAACCCTTACTCTAAGTCACCACCAAGTATTAAATAATAAATCCTACTATTAATGGGTCCCCCAACCTCAGCACAAGTGTCTTGTACCTCAAAATGACTTAGTAGATCTGGATCAACATTACCCATTGTAGATACCTCCCTACCTACATACTTTAAACCAGGATTCCACTCAAAATTCCAACTATGGTGAATAGTAAAATCAAAATGAATTTCAGCAACCATCTGTAGGAGTTAAAACACATGCACAAACTATAGTAATTAAATACATAACCAACACATACACAGAGAGCACCAATCGTTGACAAAAGCAAAATAATTTCAGTTGTACATAAAATACCATTTAACGTGAGGTCAGAGACAAGAAACACAACCAACTAAAAAATTTGTCTCCATGGGACTACAGACAACCTAAAGATGCATCTAGCCAAAATATTCCTAGGGACCACAGTCATCAATGTCAACTATAAATGAACAAACACACCAATGGTAAACCACTAATTTTATGACAGGAAAACTTTAATCCGAATCACCTTCATCAATCGTTACACATTGAAAAAGAACAAACACAACAATGGTAAACACTAGAAAGTCATTTCATACTTGATATAGAGGAAAACCCAAGCTTTAGCACACCTCCTTGCTTGTAAATGTTCAGATTTCACTTTGGCAATCAAGGAATTATGGGTTTGGGGATTTTTGGGGATTCTAAGGTAGAGAGAGGGAGAGAGCTCGTTCTTTTTTTGGGGTTCTATCTAGGTTCTAATTTTGGCTTATATAGTAAAGGGGGTTTTCTAACGGAAATGGCAGAGGTGGGTAATAGAGGTCTAACAAAGGCCACCTTAGGTGGGTTAAGTGATAACTTTTAAACCATAGGTAGGTACTATTAAAACGATCCAAACCATAGGCAGATAAAGTACAATTTCCCTGAGATAAATCAAAGAAGAGAGTACTAGTGCTCCCAGAAAGCTAGGAGACACATAATAGAAAAAGAAATATTACTGAATAAATATATCACAATCATTGGTGGCCTAGTGCAAGCATTTCAAAATACTTGTACCATAAGCCAACCTCTGTTTTACAACACTCAGTCTCAATCCTTTTAAAAGAAATATTACTCATGATAACATTCACACCAATATTAATAACGTTATTTTTTTTTTTTTTTAAAGAGAAGAAGAAAAAAAAAAAAAAAAAAAAAAAAAAAAGGTGATACAAGGTGTGTTGTAAAAGTGGTAATGTAAAAATAAATAAAGTGGCTTTTAATAATACCAAAATGCTTTCTTTTCTTTTCTTTTTTTTTTTCTTTTTCTTTTTTTTTTTTTTTTTTTTTGGGGGGGGTGGGGGGGGGGGCATTAATTAATCTAATGGGAATGCTCTAATACCACCTCCCACAAAAAATGCTACAGGAAAATAATGACCCAAACCAATGGCCTGAAATACATATGATAATGTGAAAGATATCAAATTGCAATTAAGAAGCACGAGAATAGTGATTGTATGTGAAAATCAACAAAGACACTGAATTGCATACCAAAAGGTCCAAAACACATAATGATCGAACATTAAAGAAAAGGCCCAATTGCCTTTCCCATGTTAAGAGGGAAGCAAATTTTGCTTCCCATTTTTTGGCTTTTAATTGTATCTGTTCCCAACTCCTCACTTCTTGCCTCTGTTTTGTGTGGAAGATAGAGAGATGGTTAGGACCATTATCTTTCCTTGTAGGTCTTTTGGCAATAAAGTTTTCACCAAGACATACTTTTGACAATCATTCTTTGAATAATACTCTAGCCGCTAGATCTAAATGAAAATCTTTTTCGTATTTTTTTAATGATCTGCTAATTGAAAATCAATTCTATTGATCAAATAACTGCATCAGACCATCTATAGGAACACTCAGCCACAAGGCTACCTTTCTAAGACTCTATAGCCAAAAAAAAAAAGTTAGTTGTTTGATAGAAACCTCAAAATTGAAGTTTATTTCTTTCTTACCTAATGAAAATTTTTTAAACAATTATCAATTACCAACAACGTTATTTATCTTCATAATCCCGTCATCAATTAAAAAGAATAAATATGAACAGTTTGCAGGGAGAAGAAACAATTATGCTCCATAAAATATGGATCAATGACAATAGAATCTTATAACACATGAAAATCACAAACTAAACAAAAGATGCCTGAAATAATAATATACACTTGTTTCATGCTATATAAATATTAGCTTAGAATTAAAGGAAACCGCAATAATAAAATTCCACAATAAATAAAAATTACAAACAGTCCATAGTTTAGAACTAAAAAATATGTACCTGTATCATTTCTAGCTTATACTAGTATATAAACACAAATTAATTAATAGATAAAGTCCATATATTACAAGCTTTATACATAATTAAACTTGTCTAGGAGTAGCTAGACCTTAGACTTTTAAATACACAAAACACATAGATGAAGGGCAAGTCCAAATTACACATAAACTATCAGCAGTTCAGCACATTTCAGCTTTACATTATATATGCTGGATCGAGATCTACAAAACTCTACACAAAATAAATAGATGAAAGGCAAATACAAAATACAGATAAATTATCAGCACATTTATTAGCTTTACATCATATGTGTTGAATCGAAACCTACAAAGCTCTTGCAAGGATGCTCCTGCAATTAAAAAAATAATAATGCATTAATATCCCAACTTGTCTTTCTAGTCATTTCTTTAACATGTTAATCTTTATTCTTTAAAAATTAAACAATGAATAAACTCATTCAAACATACAATTACTTTTATATTAAAAAAAAAAAATAGTAAAAGTAGTTCCTTTCATTTGTCGTCCAATTATTTAAGTGAAGGAAGTACGGACACGGACACGGACATGGACACAAACACGCGGTACAACAACATAAGTAATTTTAAAAAAAACTATAACATAAAACGATCAATACGACACCAGTAAAACTCTCCTAAATGCTAGTATTTAAGTAACCTTCAAAAGGGTCAACAAAACTCAAATTAATAGTCTTTCTCAAAAAAAAAAAAAACTCAAATTAATAGAATAATAAGCATCTTCCAGATGTTAAATAAACTAATAACTTATTTCCTAAGAGATTCATGTTAAACAATTTCGTGTCTTACCCATGCACCTTGGTGTAAGGGCTAGTCAGCAACTGTCCAGATAAGATGATTCTCGAAAACCCAGTGGCAAGCTTCGATCTGACCAGGACCTGACGCTATAGTCAATTCAGCTTGATTTGGGTTCGAATCCGAGGTGTGCATGTGACAGCTGGCAACACCGTGATTGATCTTAGCCTTGGAATTTGGATCCAGTATGTCCACTTTATAGACCCGAACCTTTGGGACCGAATGGCAGGAATAGAGTAGGTATGGTAACAAGGTTTGATGACAAGAGACTATTTGCATGACTTTGCCACCGTTGATCCCTTTGACTGATCCGATCATTATATTCTGCTTTGACCCTTTAACATTCTCGGTTGATCGAACAGCGATGTTTCGACCCAAGACCGAGATTGCAAAGTCAATCATGTCCTCAGCTGAGCCCACGCACCGCTTGGTCTCGCCTGGGCTCGGAGCCTTCTCGCATTCACTCAACGACTTCACTATCATACTCTCCATAGTAGAATTATCATCCACATGAAAAATCTTCTTTATCTCAGAAATCTTAGAGGTCGAAAATGGTATTTTTGACGAAATGGACCTAGGCAAAAACGACCTTTCAGGCATTTTGTCCTTAATATCCGGCATTGGCATCACCTTCCCTTTCTTTAACATCGATTCCCGAAAGAAAATACCTTGCTGACGCCAAAAATTTCTAAAGTTGACAATGTTGGGATGGGATATGAGTTCTTGAAGAGTCGGAAATGAATCGGGGAAGCACAAAAGGTTGGCGGTGGGGCAGATGGCTGGGAACTGAGAGGAGAGAGCATTCTGGGCAGCAAGTTTGGAGAATCTTGCTGCGTCGACCGCGCTCAATGGGGACACTTTGGATAGGAGAAAGGTTGGTTTGGCGTGGTTGTTTTTGACCTCTTTGTTCCAATACCGAATCAGATTGGCTTTCGGGGTGTATAAGTTTTCACCAGCGGAAGTGGAGGCGGACCCAACCTGCATTGACACAAAAGGAAAACATTGAGAATGTGAGAATAGGAGAATGTCAAAGATAGAGCAAGAGTGAGAGTGCTTACAGTGAGAGACAAGAAAAAAAGTAAGAGAAGTAGAGGAGTCATGGGGCTGAGTTTTTTTGTGTGCATTATTATGAGATAAGTGTTGGCGAGTTTGTTGGGTTATAGTACGTGGACATTTATAGGAAAAAAAATAATACAAGAATACCAGAAACTATAAGAAATCATGTAGTACATAAAAGTGATTATGTTTCTCCAAAAAAATAAAAAAAAAAGTAAAAACATAAAGGTGATTATCAAAAAGCAGTTGTACGTAAAAGAAGATATATGTTATGAGGATAATAAAACAAGATCGATTCATGCATTATTGCCTAGTGGTGACAACGAGATTGTGATTACGAATATCTCAAGGGACAAGAGAAGGATGCCACAAGGTGGACCTTTGCAAAAAGCTACCAGCTTTGCTGTACAACAGCAAAAGTAAATGGTAGTTGTGTGGACACTAATGTAACCGTCCATATCTATCTACTGATATTCTCTATTAACTTTGCCATTGTTAGGAGTTCAAATTTGATATGGATGTGGTGTAAAACCTTTATTTTTTCACGTTTAATACTAGTTTGCCACATCAGACTTGTAAAAATGAGAATCTAAATACAATCACAAACGATCAGATTCTCAAACACTTTGATCTAATTAAATAACCAGTAAATAGAAAAGTAAAACCCAATATCCTTCTCGTAGTCAGGAGTTGCTAGCGTCGCCATGACTCCGCGGAGCCCAAAAGCATCCAGCGACTTTACTGGAATCTGGAATTTTCACCAAATCCACCACGGATGTGGTGGTTGAGGCTTACAAATTAGGAGTAGTGAGTAGTGATTATCAGATCTGCTAAGTAAATCGATAGAAATGGTACTGCACGCCCACTAATTCACCATAAAGAAAAGACTTCCACGAAATTTATGTTCTTATTTGACAAAATTGAAGAATGAGATATAGTCCCAGATTCTAGCTGTGTCACCAACGACTTCAAGACTTTCCTTTAGAAGCTCAGATTCTTGAATACCCCAGCTGGGTATTGACATTTTTTATGCCGCAGTTCAACTGTGTAAATTCCATTTCTCTCACTGTGTATGTGTGAGAATTTATGTATGTTTTTTTTGTTCTGAGATTTGATTAAACTTTTCTACCATCAACAACGATGACCCCACTTGTCTTTTTTAGTCTTGTAGAATCGGCTGCCAATTTACGCAGAGTTATTTTTGCTTGTTTGATTTTTTCCATTTTTGATTTATTAATATTTGAATACATTCAAGGGGATTGTGATCATGTGTGTTAGTCAATACTCTTTTATGTGAAATCATTTTTAAAAAAATTATATCTAACGTGGCATCATTTTATTGGAGGGCATAAACACCTATGTTTACACCACGCCCTTATTGAATTTATTCTCCCATTGTTAGTAAATTTGAGCTACTAAGTACACAATTAATGGTCAAGAGTTTTGTAACTTAATTAGCATATTCTCATATAATAAGTGCTTAGTGCCCAAGGGGAAAATAATCAAACGACGGGAGTTAGAACATTTAATACTTTATAACTACAACATAACGACAATGGCCACACATAAGAGTGTGCAGCCAATCTGCCAACTCGTCAAAATTGACATGATCTAACCCAACCAGACTAACTAGGTTAGTTTGTAAGGGTTGGTGGGTTAGATTGAGTTGTGAAATTTATTTTAATAGTGGGTTGGATTGGGTTCAGGTCATAAGATTCACAAATTCATTTAACCCAAATCAACCCACTTATATTTTATATATATTTTTAAAATTTTTAAAATATATTTTTAAATTTTGTTATTTACTATTTTACACCTCTTTCTAAATAAAACTTTAACCCTAAGTTCTCCTCATCTAATTTGTATTGGTTTGCCATTATGTTCAAAATTATTTAGTTATAAATGTGTTCTTATTTTTTGTGGACTTTCGTTATTGTTCTAATTCTCAATTTAATATTGATAATAGTAATTAAAAAAAAAAAAAAATCAACCCATGGACCTCAGCAAAACTATCTTCACTTCAATCAAGTCTTCTGGCTAACTAATAGCGAGAAGAAGCGAGATTACATAAAAACGACCACTTCTCGATCTCAACGTCACCCCTAGCCCTAAGCCTGCCCCTCCTACTGAGCCCGCCCAAGATATTTCGGACTGGAGTGCTCCCTATCTCCCCCCCACCCCCAAACCACAGGAGATAAGCGAAGAGAAATTGGAAAACCTCCATTTATTATCTAAGGAAGAGCAGGCAGATAGTTGCACTAGATGGAGCATCCCCCAATCTCTGTGATTTGGTGAATGAAAAATTGCAACCCGGTTTTGAATTCATAACCTTTGTTAACCGATGGAGGAATTTAGCAGCTAAAGCAAAATGGAATATAAAAGAGGAAGATGCAGTACAAATGGTTATCGATAACCAGCGGTCAAACTTGACACAACTTGATCCATGTGGATTGGATTGAATTTTTTTAACACACCACGGTGAGTTGGGTTGAAAAAACCCTTCAACCCAACTCATACACACCCCTAGCTACACACATGAAATATATATATATATATATATACACACACTTTACCTTTCAATGTGGAAGACCCTATCAAAAGCTATAAATATCCTCAAAACATGATTACAGAAATGATTCAAATCAATTAAAATTATAATGTTTGCTCCATCTCAAATAAACTGAATACTAGGAAATAAATAGAAACTTTTTTCAAGAATACTTAGAGCTAGTAAAAACTCCACAAATTGTTTTGAATCAATTTGTGGAGTTTTTACTAATTGTAAGTATTCCCCATGTTCCATATAGGAGGATTCATTTATTTAAGTTCCTCTTATTCAGAACTCCCCTCCAAAAGAGGGGCATTATCTCTCAAGTGCAATTAATACATATTGCAAACGCCCGCCATGAATTGTTTATGCATATGCATAAATGCCAAAACTTCATGGCATATCCCAAATTAAAGAAGGAAAATACAACTGTGTATACAATTTTTTTTTTTTTTTGAGGGGGCTATATACAAAAAAATTCAGGATGAAAAACGATAATTCTAAACAAGATAATATGAAGAAGACCTGCGGAGCCAATATATATATATATATATATATATCTATAAATACAATTATTTATAAGACTAGTTTTGTTGAAAGTATTTTTCATCCCATTTACAAAATTAGAACTGTTGAACAAATATTTTCTATTTTAAAAACTCATGAAAAATATTGCTTGTTTTCTAAAAGAAATATTAATGATTTTCTTGCTAAAAAACTCAGTTATCTGCATATTGATATGGTTCAAGTTGCTGTTAAACCACTCACTAGAAAAGGAATAAATGTTTATGTTCTCATGTGTTTAAGAGATATTAGACTTAAGAACTTTAAAGAGCATTCTTGGTATGATTACTGCTTCTTTGTATGATGGTCCTATTTATTTCAATTGTTATCCTGATATTACTCTTGTTTTGGATGATCCTAATATTGTTAAAACTTTAACTTTAAATATCAGACATGTGGAGCCAATATATATATATATATATATATATAGGCTCTATGTCACATGTGAGAAATCTACAATAGTGGAA
Organism: Quercus gilva; assembly: GCA_023621385.1. Classification (NCBI taxonomy): domain Eukaryota; kingdom Viridiplantae; phylum Streptophyta; class Magnoliopsida; order Fagales; family Fagaceae; genus Quercus; species Quercus gilva. The sequence continues at coordinate 14,804,712 of CM042475.1, forward strand.
GAAATTAACATATTTCAAGACATTGTTGTTCAAGTGATTTGCAAAGAAAAAACTTGCAGTAAAATAAAGAATTATAAAGGAATTATTTTAGTCTGTGACCTATACCTTAGGAAATCCTTTGATGGAACAAAAACCTTTTTTTCCGAAGGCTAGATTAGGGATTTTTCAATTTTAACTTTGGTTTTCTATTTATAATCCTTTAATAACAAGTGTGTCCACAAAATAACTCCTAATTGAATATTGTGTGTTTATCTTTATTAGGTCCGGCTTATCTCCAGTAATGTTTTAATCGGACATCTCTTTTTGTTTTGATGAAAAGTTGTCACGGCACCCTCTAATTAAACATAGTGTGAAAATTAAAACCCAATCCTTAACGGAACATACCTTCTATCTAAAAGCTATTAACTTTTTTTTTTTCTAAAACAAAAAAGCTGTTAAGGGTTTAACATTGAAAATGAATATTTCCCAATTTTGCTCTGATTCCTTTCAAAAACCCATTGCCCATTTCGTATTCCTTTCTAAAAAACACACCAACATGTTCTAGAACTTTGAATCTTCCATTTCATTAAAAATATCCTAGAACCCAACTCTTTCTCCTTCAAATTCTACCATTCCCGAAGAAATCTTTGATGGATCTTCACTTTTGAAAAAATCTCTTGATGGATCTTCACCATCTTTGCCTTCTGAAACCTAGGTGTCCATTCTTTGGTCCCTATACTATCAAATCAAAATGGGCCTTCTCTATCTTCAGGTAAAAATGCACAAGCTGAGTAATCTCTGGCTCTTCCGTTCTCAAACGCAACTGGTCTTCTACAGTTTTACCACCTATCAATGAAACCCTAAATGGGTCTTCTTCTTCTATGACTATGCAAACAAAAACCCTGGATGATTGTTCCAGCTTCTCTCGATCTCTATGGTGATTAAGAAGACCCATTACCATCTTAACCAAATCGCTTGGATAATAATTTATGGAATTATTTGTCTTCACACAGTTCTTCATATTTTGATTTTATGCCCCGATGCCTAAACGTTAATAATGTTCGACTTAAAAGTCTGTTATGTTAGTTTTTCCTTGAAAAAAAATTGATGTGGTCTTGAATTTTAATCTTCACCTTAAGTTTATTAGTGGGTAATTTGGCAACTTCCTATCAAGATAAAAAAAGATATTCTATTAAAGTAGAGGCAAGCAAAACTCAGCTTTATCTACTTACTCTTGTTATTAAATAAATAAATAAATGATCTAAATAAAAAATAAGTAAATAAAATATATGTGGGTCATGTTAAATATCCAGATAAAGATAATCTCATAATAATAACAAAGTTTAGCTACAACTCTCACTAAAAAATTAACATAACTATATATATTTTGCAAATTTAATCGTTAGATTACATATTCTTTATGTTTTAACACACATGTCAAATTTCGTGATAATTGAACATTATTTATTATTTAATCTATAAACTTATTTTTTATGAATAATTTTAGACTACAAAAATTGAAAATTTAAACATTTGATTGATAAAATAGCTATTGATTTTTGATATTGAAATTTTGTAAACATAGAAGTATAAGAAGGAAATATATTTAATGGTAAATTTGTTAAAATTCACATCCAATAAAAAGATATTTAATGGAGGGTTGTAATCATTGGTGGGCTACAAACTAGTTAATTTGTAGTTAAACTTTATTCTTACAATAATAATATTTTATCTTTATTTCCTTATCTCTAGTAATTAGAGTAGCTAAAGTTTGTTCTAACAATAATAACTTGGTATTTTATCTTAATTTCATTATCTCTGGTAGTGGCAAAAGACTCATCTGATGGAGATGCAAAGAATTATCAGAACAAACAGTAGATTTCCTATATCTTTTCTTTCCCAAAGGTCAAAAAGAGGATTTTTTTTTTTTTTTTTTTATATGAAAAAAGAGGATATTTTAATAAAAAAGGAAATCACCAATTTAATCAAATGTTAGGTCAAAATTGAAAGATATAGTGAATATGTGTGCGCACATGCAATAAACTCTAATCTAAGAGCATGTGAACATGTTAATTGAATTGAACCCCTAAAAACATCTAGGTTTGTTTTATTTACTAAGTTGATATGTGTATTTGGCAGAGTTGAAAATTGAAATTTTTTATTTGTATTTTTGTGTTTGGGAGCCAAGAAAATGAAAGAAAATATGTAATTTGATTGTAAGAACCAAATTGACTGCCATCAAAATTTATTGACAAAATTAAACATCCTTAAAAAGTAAGGACCAAAATTATATTTTATCTTTTAATTATTAATAGTCAATGGATGCATGTACCTTCCGGTTTTTTATGGGGTGGTAAATTATAAGAAAAGATTTAGGAGCACATCATTTTGTGTCATAACTTTGTCACAACTCTGTGATTAGATATAATAGAAAAAAGTGGTAGAGCCATGCTAAAATAAAAGATAGCCTCTTGCAATTTGCTACATACAATATTTATGAGAAAAAAATGTGGTAGAAAGCGTAATCCTAGAATTACTCAAATTATAATCTATATAATTTCCTTATCTCTAGTGGGAAAAGTGGGAAAAAGTTGAACTGATGGAGATGCAAGGAATTATTAGTACAAACAGTAGATTGCCACTACCATTACTTGCCCCAAGGTCAAAAAGAGAATATTTTAGTAACAAAAGAAATCATCAATTATTGATAGATGGGATGATAATCAATAGCTTTTTTTTTTTTTTTTTTTAAAGAAAAAAATGATTATCGATAGCTAGATTATCTGAAAACGTACGTACCAAAACATAGACGGGATGATTATCCAAAAATAAATAAAAAACTATAGAAAAAAAAAAAAAAAAAGGGTTAAAAAGTTAAAAAGTAACCCAGCAATTCAATTATTGATAGTTCATTAGTGCATGAACGTACCGCTCTTCCAGAGCGACAGAGACACAAAAGATATCTTAATTTATTTAGGTGTTCAATATAATTTATATAAAATCACTTTTAAATGGGTAACCGTATATTTAGACTATTTTATTATGCACATATCACAAATCACAATATATCACTTCGACATTTATAAAATAAAATCGTTATAAATTCATATTTGCCACACTAAAAAAAAAAAAAAACAAACATATCTCTCATCTTTTTCTCTTCCATTTGCACTCCTCCATCACTTTCACTCTTTGTTTTTTACCTTTTATCTCTCTATGTTGAGTTGTTATTGCATAATCCCAAATTATTGCTCCATCCCTCTCACAAAGGGGTGAGTTGGGTGGGTCTCACCCATCATAAGGCCTACCCCTCTGTGAGAGGGAGGGAGTATAGTCCAAAATTATACAATAATTTTATCTCTATATTGCTTTGTAGCTCTCCGTCTCTCCCTCTTCTCTTGTTCTCTATCTTTGTCTCTTTGAATTGCAGATCAAAACACATAATGATCAAATAGAAAGAAAAAGCCCAATTGTCTTTCCCATTTTAAGAGGGAAGCAAATTTTGCTCCCCATTTTTTGGCCTTATGGGCTTTTACTTGTAACTGGAAGGGGTTGTGCACATTTCCTCACTTCTTGCCTTTGTTTTGTCAGTAGAAGATAGAGAGATGTTTAGGACCCTTATCTTTCCTTTGTATCTCTTTTTTGCAATAAAGTCTTCTTACAAAAATATAAAAATAAAAATTGGCCTGCCCATGTTTGTTTTTTGAAACTAAACCTGGCATTTCAATAAACTGAAAATGGAATACAACAGAACACAGCAAAGAGGAAAGAAAGAGCAAGCAAATACAGAATCAACTTTTGGCCCTATCTAACAGCAACACATGCCGTAGCATAGGCAGTTCCACTCCTTTCCACTGCTGAGAAGAACCTGCAGCCTTAGCAAACTGAGCAAGCTCATGCGCCGCTCTGTTGTAGTCCCTTTTCAGATATCTCACATTCCAGCTCCTAAAGGACCGAAGCATCTCCAAAGATCCTTGAATGACCATCCCAAACTCACCATTGCAGTTGCTCTCATTTATAGCCTCAACCACTCCAGTTGAATCGGATTCCACAATGATTTGTTGAAACTCCAACTCCATGGCTAATCGAATTCCTTCATCCACTGCAAAGGCTTCCGTAACAGCAGCACCATAATCCCCATTCAAAACCTTGTAGGACGTAGCTACAACCATCCCTTTACTATCTCGTATAACCACACCCATAGTGGACCAACCCCCAACCCCCGCCGTAGCACCATCTACATTTATCTTATAAATTTCCGGAGGAGGCGCCGCCTAACCAACATCTGGGGCCTGCTGCTTAACATGATTATACAGAATGGCATTCTTGTAGTCCTCTTGAGTACGCACCGCCAGGTTCCATATCTGAGAATGGGGGCTGCATTTATCCTCATAAACCACTTGATTCCTATTAAATCATATGGCCCATGCAGTGGCAAAGAGGGTTTCAAGATCAAGAGGAGATCCAGCATCCAAAATTTTTAAGGCTAAATCCACAAATCACATGTTCACAGCCAACAAATTTATTGGACAATCTTGCCAATTCCACCAAACTTCACATAGCTTATCACAATAAATTAATGCATGACTAGTACTTTCCATTGCTTTCTCACATAGTGGACATTCAGCCTCTACCTTTACACCTCGCTTTGCCAGATTAAGCCTCGTAGGCAGCCCATCCAAGCAAGCCTTCCAAGCAAAAATTCTGATCTTGGCAGGAAGCTGGAGTTGCCACACTTTCTTCCATAGGCGAGCCCTGCCATCTCCACTTGAGCACTCACCCACCTCAGACTTTTCCACCACTGGAAGAGCAACATAATAAGCACTTTTGACAGAAAAATGCCTCATTTGTTTCCTATCCATATTATTCTATCTTCCGACAAATTATAGCTAAGAGGATTGTTTAGGATGGTGTCAGCCTCAAAAGGAAGGAAAAACCTCCTAACCAAGTCCACTTTCCAATGCCTCGTTTCTTCATCAGTTAGCAATGACAGCATTGGATAATCACCAATATCTTGTTGGGGGGAGCAAACTTTATAGGTTATGGGAGTAGGTAGCCATTTGTCTTCCCATATATGAATCATCTTACCATTTCCAACCCGCCACCTTATACCCTTATTAATAACCTCCAAAGTGTTATAAATACTTCTCCAAGCATAAGAGGGATTGCATCCCAGCTTTGCACCCAACATCACTATAGGGGAAGTACTTGGCCTTGTAAATCCTAGCAATCAAACGAGTTTGGGTTGATCAAGATACGCCATGCCTGCTTCGCTAGCATTGCTAGATTGAAGGCTTGTAAGTTGCAAAAGCCCATTCCGCCTTCTGATTTTGATTTGCACATTTTTCTCCAGCTGACCCAAGCCATTTTAGCTTTTTGATCTTTTTGACCCCACCAGAAATTTCTCTCCATTCTTGCTAAGTCCTCACATAAACCCTTAAGGAGTTGGAAGCAACTCATAGTATATGTTGGGATAGCCTGAGTGACTGCTTTAATTAAAATTTCTTTTCCCCCCACAGAGAGCATTCTTTCTTTCCAACCGGAGAGTTTTTTTTTCCAACCTTCTCCTTTATTTTTGTGAAGACTTGATTCTTTGACTTGCCTATCATTGATGGAAGACCAAGATATTTCCTTTGCCTTAACTCTTGCATTGGCCCTAGAACTTCCAAGACCTCTTCTCTTATTTCAACTGGAGTATTATGGCTAAAGGTCACCGAAGATTTATCCATATTGATTTTTTGCCCTGAAGCAGCCTCAAAAAGCCCCAAAATTTCAACAAACTTGCTGACCTCCTCCCTATCAGCCTTACAAAAAAACAGACTGTCATCTGCAAAGAATAAATGAGTGACTTTAGGGCAGCCCCTACAAATGGACACTCCACTGAGAAGATTTCTATTGCTTACATCAGATATAAGGGCAGAAAAGGCTTCCATACATAGAAGAAACAAATAGGATGATAATGGGTCGCCTTGTCGAAGTCCCCTAGTTGAAGAGATTCTACCATGAGCTTCCCCATTAATCAACACAAAATATGTTACTGTTGTAATACATTTCAGCACCCATCCAATCCATTTCTCATGAAAACCCATCCTTCAACAAAGTAACATAAACATCAATTCCAACAAAGTTTCGCAAAAGAGAGCTTAAGCCCCTAAATGAATGAATGTCCAAGCCAGTTGATCTATACGAGGCATAGGAAAAGGATCATTTGGACAAGCTCTATTAAGATCTGTGAAATCAACACATACTCGTCATTTTCCATTTTTCTTCCTCACCACGACCGTATTGGCCAACCAGTGAGAGTAAAACACTTCCTTGATAGCCCCTGCCTCCTTAAGCTTAGTCACCTCATCTTTGATAGCCTCGGCATGTAACCTGGACGGACGCCGAGGTGGCTGTTTCTTTGGAGTAACAGAGGGATTGACATTCAAATGATGACAAATGAAATTTGGATTAACCCCTGGAGCTTCGTAGGCATTCCATGCAAACACATCAACGTTTCTCCTCAGAACCTCAACCAACTGCTCCCTTTCTAACAAAGGCAACTGTGCTCCAACCTGAAAATATTTATCTGGATCACCGCCAACATTCACCTTCTCCAAGTTCTCACACTTCTCTCCTCCAGCGGACGCACTGAAGAGGGTTCTCGGAGTCTTTAATTGCTACAAGTCATTCTCAGCCGTGACCGAGGTATTTATCTCTGGCCGATGTTGTATGGCCGTTATCAGGCACTGCCTGGCCATAGTTTGATTTCCCAATATTTCCAACACCTGGCCTCCTGATGGATATTTCACCTTTTGATGAAGAGTAGAAGAAACAGCCCCTAAGGTATACAGCCAAGGCCTATCCAAAATTGCAGTATATGGGGAAAAAGCATCTACCACGATAAAATCCACCTCCACCACATCTGAACCAGTCTGCACTGGTAATCTAATCATACCCATTGGGATGACCAATCTGCCTTCAAAACTCACCAACGGGGAGCTATAGGCTGTCAGGTCCTGGGGTTTCAAATTCAAACCCCTGTATAGGTCAGGATACATTACCTCGGCTGCACTCCCCTTATCAACCATTACCTTCCTTACATCAAAACCCCCGATCCTAAGTGTAACCACGAGAGCATCGTCATGTGGTTGTATGGTTCCTCTCTTATCCTCATCTGAAAATCCTAACACCAGTGAGGTGCTCAATTTTGCTCTCTTCGGCTTTGAACTAGATCCCTCATCCGAACAATGAGACACAGACATTACCCTAGAGGGACAAGACCCTGTTCTCCCCGGGGCTGCAAATATAACGTTTATCATGCCTAGGGAGGGTCCTAAAGAGGCATCTCCCTGAAATGCCGACCCTGCTTGACTTCCTCGATCACTGGAATGATGCAACAGGTGGGTCAACTTTCCTTCTCGGACAAGCTGCTCCAAGTGGTCTCACAGGTTTCTACAATCCTCAGTAGTATGTCCATGGTCTTAGTGATACTGGCAATAAAGATTTTGATTTCGTTTTGTAGGATCCCCCGCCATCCTATTGGGCCGCATGAAGAATGGCTCGTTTTTTATCTTCTCCAGAACCCGCTGTACTGGCTCTCGGAACATAGCATTAACCGCCTGGGAGTTAGCAGATCCTGATTGCCCCCCAAAGTCCCTCCGAGGTCGATTGTTATTATATCTGTTCGACTTAAAATCCCTCCTATCCTGAAGGATTACCTTGGACTTTCCTCTACCCCATATCTGATCCTCTTCTACTCTTCTATACTTGTCAATTCGGTCCATAAGCTGTCGCATGCTGGTAACAAGTTTACCAGTCAATGAACTCCTCAGTTCATGCTCGGTCAAAAGGCCCTCCTTGAAGGTATTAATGGCCACGTCGTCATTGGCTCCATCCACCTCGTTGAACATTTTCCAATATCTGTCAGAGTAGGCCTTCAGGGTTTCCCCCCCTCGCATAGACATGGATAATAACGACCCCAAGGGTTGAACAACCCTCATGCAGGTAATAAAGCGAGCATCAAAAGCTTGGATGAGCCTCTCGAAGGAGTCAATAGTATTCGCTCTCAAACCGTTGAACCACCTCATCACCACTGGACCTAGGCTTGAGGGAAAAACCTTGCACATCAAGGCCTCGTCCTTAGAATGAATGGTCATTCTCTGACTGAAATGGCTAACATGTTCCACTGGATCCGTCTGACCATTGTAAATGGTGAACATAGGTTGATGGAACCGCTGAGGAAGACTTGCATCCTCTATGCGTCGCGTGAAGGGCGATTTGGAAACTTGACTCAACGCTTTGTTTAAAGCGTCATTCCCTAAGCCCTGGCGAGGTGGACTCTTATATGTTCGCTCACAGTGATGCTCCTCATCATGTAAAAAAAGTTCATTGGGCGAAGTTCTCGACCTCCGTCTATAACTGGTGTCATCTGACTCTTCAGAGGACTGCCTGGAGTTGTGAGTCGTACGCTTTCGTCGCTCGTAACGTAATTCTCTTTTTAACCTATTAATCTCACGCTACATGTCCCCATCATTCTTTGCATGGGAGACATTGCTTTTCCCCCGAGACCGACTTCTATCCGTGTGGGTTGTTCGGACACTTCCCTCGTGATCCCCCTTTTATTCATGGATTATCAACCGGTTACCATGCTGAGGGCCCCTGGACTCTACCTGATATGGATTAGCATCCATCTGCTGTAGTGCTCCCTCTTCCATCAGCCGTTGCACTTGTCTTTCCCTACAAACGGATCAAGCTCTTCCCACAGACAACGCTAATTGTAAGGACTCAAATTGGATTGAACCCAAAAGAGGGATGGGATTCTAGCCCAACAAGCCTAAACAATAAAATTTCTAGTGAATGGGTGTAAGAGCTAGTTCCAGTAAGTGGAAAAAGACATGATTCTTGTGCAGCAAAAGGAGCTTCAAATTAAATAAACTCTCTCTCTCTTCTCCTCGGCTAGGTTTTAGTGTATATCTTTCTGGATTCTTTCTCTCTCTCCTTTTCTTTCAAAAAAGTCCTCTCTAGTGTCTTTTGATTTCACGTTATATACTACCTTCTTCATCCTGCTTTCACCATACACGTGTAGGTTTCATTCTGGGAACTTCTTTCTGTCCCATCCAGCACTTTCTAGAACCTCCGCTCAGTGGCCATAAGGCTGCTTGGTTACTGTTCAGGTATCACCTCCACATTAATGCGACCAGAGAGTTAGCTGGGAAGTATTTAATGTAGAGGTAGCAGTTTTTAGGAGATATTTGTTACCTTTCCCGGTTCCTTCTTTGTTCAATATTCATTCGTTAATTCGTATGCAATTTTGTGAAGTTCCTTGACTACTAAAATAATTACATCCACCTCGGACGTTGATTTGAGCAATAAATCTTATCCTCGGACATGGTTTGGGCCACTATGTACGACTTCTTATGAATTCTCTGTTATCTTTTTGTGCAACTGGCCCCACATATATATAAGAGCATCTCCAGCAGGTTAGGCAAATTGTTGTACTGTTTGGACAATCAACAGTGACATTTACATTTTTCCTATCCACTTTTTTAATCAAATTTATTCTTTTTTAATCTTTATTTTTTCTTTTTCTATTCATTCTCAACAATTATATTTTTCCACAAAAAGTGTTACATCCACAATATTTTTTGCAAAACTTTCGTAAGAATCATAACAAAATCTTATATAAAAAATTGTTACTAGTTTTAATTTGAACCCACCACTGAAATTATATTTTTACTCACCAATATTAGCTAATTACTTAAAACTTATTGTAAAAATATTGTGATAATATTTTTATATTGTGATTTCTTATTCTTTGCCTTTCTTTCATCTATACGTTTCCTTCTCCATTTTTTTTTCTTTACTTTCCACTTGATTCTAGAACCTCCCTCTCTCTTTCTTTATCCAGCTCTCTCATTTTCTATCTTTTTTTTTTTTCTCTACTTGATTCCATAAATTCTCTAGCTCTCTCTGTGATACATCTCACATAATCTTGCTTCCCTTTTGGTGTCATTATCTTCAAACACACACGGACACGCATGGAGAGAAAGGAGAAATTGCCTTTGCTCCACCACACTACCACCGCTGCTTCTCCTCCTCACTGCAGAGTGCATGCAACCAGGGGTCATATCGGCTTCTATTTTTTTCCTTGTTCTTGATTAGTTGTTGTTTCTAATTTTAGATTTGTCAAATCAGCTTCTATTTTTTTTTTTTTTTCTTGATCGTTTATTGTTGTTCTAATTTTTTTTTTTTTTTTTTGGTTCTTGATCTGCTGTTATTGTTGTTTTGATTTTAGATTTGTTGTTTAAATTATATCAGTTTTATGAGAGCAAGAATTTTTTTGCTTTTATTGTTGTGGTTTGATTAATTTTAATATTATGTTTTTTAGTTTGTATTTTGATTATGCTGAAGTTTAGAGATGTTTGAGAGAAAGATGGTTTGCCCAAGATCAAAGGGTAAAGTTAGATTTTCAGTAAAATGTGAAGGGTAATTTGGTAATTGCCTAAGATCGTCCAACGGATATATGACAATGCGAACGGAATTTGCTCGAAATGGACCTCTGAGCTCCTTTTCCATCCTACGCGTTCTCTTCACAAACCCAAAACGCAATTTTTTCCAAAAAGTTGCGTTTTGGTCTCAGCCAAACAGGCTTTGGACATTAGCTTTTTTCAAAACGGGCTTTTTGGACTGGGAAAGTGGAAACAAACGGGCACTAATTCTTTAAACAAAATAAACCAATGAGATAAACTCATTCAAACACACAATTTTTGTAGTGCTTTTCATTGCTGGCCAATTATTTTGGCCTTGAAAATTCATCAAAACTCAAATTGTAATTAGCAGCATTAAGTATATTCCGAAATGAAAGTAAATCCATAACTTACTTCTCTTATTAAAGCTAAATTTCTCAAGAAATTCATCTGACTTAAAATAAGGATAATTTTCATGGTCTTAAAAACTAAAAAGGCCAAAGAACTGAAAAAAGGGATCGGTTCTCTTTTTTTTCTTTTTTTCTTTTTTGGTTCTTTGAACAGTTTTTTGCTGGTTTTTTCAAACCAGTTCCAAGTCCTATTCCCGATTCAGCTAGTTGAATTGGTCTAGTCTAGTTTGATTTTTAAAACAATGGTAATTTCTGTTGCACACAGTATGCACATACACACATTGCATACAGCAACCAAAATCGTGACTTGAAGTTGTGATTATACATGTGTGCAACAATCACTACCCTTAAAATAAATCAACTTGGTGTCTAGTTAGCAGTTAAGCCTCATTCCACAAGAAGAATACCCACCTTGGTTTGTAATGACTAGTCGGCAATTGTCTAGATCAGATGATTCTTGAAAATCCAGTGGCAAGCCTCGATCTAACCAGGACTTGATGCTATAGTTAATTTAACTTGATTTGGGTTCAAATTAGACGTGTGCATGTGACAGCTAGCAACACCGTGATTGATCTATTTTTTTGTTTGATTAAAAAAAAAAAAAAAAAAAAACAATATATCATACTTATCTTCGTAGTTTTTCTTGCCCTAGGGATCTTTTCTTTTCTTTTCTTTTTTTAAATCTATATATATATATATATATATATGTGTGTGTGTGTGTGTGTATTTGGGAGGTTGACAATATATCATTCTTATCTTTGTAGTTTTTCTTGCCCTAGAGATCTTTTCTTTCTTTTTTTAAATCTATATGTGTGTGTCTATTTGGGAGGTTGACAAACTAATTTTTTTAAATGTGTGTGTGTATGTGAGGTTGACAAACTAATTTTGCAAGAGCAAACTTAATGTCTATAGTGAAGGAGTTTTTTTGGAGGTCATCGCCTCAATCCCCTAGCTAGGATTAATATTTGTTTCCTATAAATAATTCAAAAACCACACATTTTTTCACAACTATCATTTTTCTGTGGTAGACTGTGACCAACTATTTATCATTTTCATATAAATACATCATTTTTCCTCCATAACTCTCAACTTGCCATATCAGATTTATGACAAATTTGTGGCACAAAAAGTTATTGTTGTAGATTTTTTTCAAGTTATGGTTGTAGATTTTTTTCTTTTCTTATGATGGAAAAGTTTAGTGGTTACTTACTTTTTCGCACCATTCCTCTATTGTTAGAAAAAAGTCTAAGACCACATAAATTTTCATAACTTCTTGCCACAACTGTGATGTGGCAAAGTGTAAGTGGTAGAGAAAAATTGATGAGTTCATTTGAAAATGACAAATAATTAATCATAATATGTCTCGTAAGATTGTTATAGTAAAAATTGTGACTTTTTATGTGATTATAGAATTACTCAAATTTGTTATGCATATAATTGAGTGCTATCTTAAATGTTATGTAAAACGTGAAAATGACAACAAAATTTTTTTCATAGCCAGACTCATGAATGAGAAATTGGTTGATCGGTAGAATATATGATTGAAGAGTGGCTAAAACGAGCAGCAATCGAATTTTTATTTATTTATTGAAGAGCTCTAATTCCTTCCAAGAACACACAAAACAATGAAATAAATGGCTTATTCATCAACAATGGTGATCAAATCCTTTCCGGAACTTGGAACTTAAATACTTGAGACTTCTGCGTTGAATATTTCACTAAATTTTTAAGTAACTCTAGCTAACTTAAACAAGAAAAACCCCTCAAATCCACGATCCAAACACTGCATAAAGGACTTCAGCCTTTTCATGACAGTCATGGTCATCGTAATAACGCAACAATAGGAGCTGGCCCATTTCAAATCTTACTGTTTTTGATGATGGCATTTACATGGTATGGCGTTAAAACAAGCAACTCCTTGAAGACCCAGGCGCCACCAAATCCTCCCCCCCCCTAAGTGTTTCCGCTGTTTGAAGTCTATCATCAATCATTATTGTTATAACACAAGGACCCAAAGACATTACTAGTTTAAACTTCCTTTACCTTATTGAGCTGATAAATACTGATATGCAACCCAGTAAGCATACATTTGGGTAGAAGGTACAGCCACTTCTTCAGGCTCGCTAAGCAGTGCAGTGAACTTACCTGCATTAGTTCAGTTGCATTTCTTGACAATGATAGATATGCTCCCTTACGAAAACAGCTCAAAAAATCAGCCAACTCTTCCAGACAATAAACGCCGACCTACCACAACAGCACTATGTGGGTAAAGCTACTTCAAACTCGCTAATGGTATTAATCATCTTAGGACAAAACAGGCGAGCAGCATGCTCTCCATTCCCATATGAAACCAGGGAAATTTATCACATTTGTTTCAAATAATACTGGTTACAGATGGACAAATGCAGATATATAACTTGGCGGCATAAGAACAAGAAAAGAAACATTATGCAAGAAAAATTATTCTAGGTTATACAGAGCATAGAGATAGAGACATGGAGTTCATAATATCAATCTCAAATATATAATCTAATAGACAGAACATTTTACTCTCCAAAAGCAAATAGACAGTAAACAAACAAAAGCTAGTTGCTTTATCTTTATCAGGCTGCAGCCTTCACCAACTGCTTGGATGTCCAACCAATGGTTCCAGCGGATCTGCTGCAAAGGTAGAAACAACATGGGTAGTACTAGCTTCCAAATTTCCTCTGCCTAAAAGTGAACTTTAATGAGCATTTGGGGGAACGGGCGCCCCATAGACTAGTAATTTTCTTTCTGCATTTCATTTTATTTTTGGGTCAGGATGTAATAGGAAAGTGAACACTGTCCAGAAAAGTCACTCTTCAACCACATTCACAAGCTCATATTCAATCAGTGACAGGTTATTATCTTCCTTCACAGTGAAATCAGCAGGTTCAGTGACTTCAACACGGCCCCACTTGTCCACAGCAAGCCTCATTGATCCCTTGAACATGTCAATTTTAGCATTGCGCAATATTACAGTGCTGCCCTCTTTCATCAAGTCCACTAAACAACATCCAAGATAAATAAAATCAATTAAAGGAGAAAATTCAGACAAACTACACAATATGGTTAGTGTTTAGTTACAGAAGAACATGAAGCTGGCATGCCGCCCCCGAAAGTACACACAAAAATAAGCTGTTCCTAAAATTTAACCACTCATATGCGTACACAAAACTCTTATTGATAATTAGACTGCATTACCGTGTGGAGGAAAAAGAAAACCAGTCATTAGCAAATCCCGCCAGGTAAAACAAATTCAACCATGTTAGATAAATCAAATTTGAGAGTAAGAATGCTCCCGGTAATCTGGCAGACAAACAGAGAAAAGCATTTGAAACTAGACAACATAAAATGTATCATGTATACAGCAAACAATCAGTTAAATCTCAAGTACTGCACAAATGCACATTATGGTAGTTATCACTCACTAGTACAAGAATTTAGAACCACCACCAATTCCTTAAGATATTTTGAAATACTTGTACCAGGAACCAGCCTGTGTCTTATAACTCCCATTGTTATTCAATCTCACTATCCCTTTGAAAGAAATATTACAAAATAAATATAATTCATGTTAACATCTGGGGGAGAAAAAAAAAAGTAACTAAACCCGAGAATACACACCAGTGATTATAATGTATAAGATTTACAACACCTAGATTAAATGTACCGTGTGATACTGCCTTCTTAAACTAAACTCTAAACGTATGCTATCTGAAAGAATGTTGAATAAACTGCTGCATGTAAAAGGGGATGGCCATAGCAAGACAGTTAAAAAGGCCAAAAATATATCAGAGGCATAAACCCCTCCTTAACGTTAAATCTTGGACTTCCAAGTTGTGAGGTGCAATTGCAATCCTCTGATGTTGACATATTGGGTCACCTGGGAACAAAATGTTATCTAATTGTCATCACATTTTCAGAAATGAAACATAGCTTTGAAGCATCATTCTTTGCTTGAACCAGCAAATAAAGTGGTCTAATCACACAACCTAGCATAAATGATTTTTTTTTTTCTTTTTTTGCCGCCGGGGGGGGGGGGGGGCCGCGGGGGGGCATAAAACAATATGGAAAAAAAACGAGAATTGTGCAATCCAAAATCATTTTCAGAAGCACCTTTAAGTAAGGCAACATAAAGGCACTAGCCTGATTAAAGTGAGGTGGCAATACCTACATATAGAATGTAAATCATATGTACCTAGTGTATTATTATAATCAAGTGTTTTTGAAATGTGTTGAATGAGGAATTAGGTGTATTGATTGATTTCAAATGAAAAATAATAATCAAATGATAAATTTTAAAAGAAGCTTCTAAAAAAATATAAACAAAGGCCCTCGCCTTAGTGTCTTTTTCATGGCTTAAGGTGGTTCCCTAGCTCACCTAGGCACTAAAGGCGAGTGCCTTGCCTTAGAGCCACCTAGGCAAGCGAGCGCCAGCTCACCTTTGAATACCATGCCCTGGCCCCACACAAGGTAAATAATAAACAAAAAAAAATGCTGCAGGTTAATAATAACCCAAAGCAATAACCTGAAATATACGATCACGTGACAGATATTAAATTGCAATTAAAGCCCAGTAACAATGATTGGATGTCAAGATCAACAAGGCTTTGAATTGCAAACCAAAACAACTAGAGGGTGTTTGGTTTGAGAAGGTGTTTTTGGTGTTCATTTTCAGTTTTTTTGTGGGACCCACCACTAAAAACTGGTTTGGCTTGAAGATTTGTACTTAGTTTTCATTTTCAATATCCTAAAATTTGGATTTGAATACAAAAAATGAACACACATTTCCAGCATTTTCATTTTCAGGGAAAACGAGAAGAGTGGCATTCTTGCTAATTTCTTGAAAACAACTGGGACCCCACCAACTGTTAAGACCCCTCAAGTCAGACCTGCACAGTAACTGAAGTGACCTGTGTAAGTGAAAAAAGGTGTTTTTTTTCCTAAAATAGAGAACAAAAGCCAAACCGGAGAAGGGTGTATTTTGTACTCAAATTATGTATTCAAATCAGGTTCCCAAACAAACTCAAATGTGAAAATGGATCTTTTTTCTATATTCAGATTCTTAAAAAGAATACAGAAAAGTGAAAATGAAAAAGTGAATAGACTATTTTTTAGAACCAAACATCATCATAATGATCCAACAGAAAAGAAAGGTGCAATTGGCTTCCCATGTTAGTATCATCATAATCATAAATAACAATTCCAATAAATATTTTCAAGAGAAAGCTTATGCCCTCGAATAAATGAATGTGAGAGAATTTCAACATTAGCACAGTATGCTAAGCACTCTGAAAAGACGTGTGAAAGCATTCATATTTTTACACAATTGATAACTTAAAAATCAGTCTAAATGAAGAATGAAGTGGCTACCCTTTGGCTGCATAAAGAGAGCCTTCAACAGAAAAAACTTTCAACACAAGCATTACTTGAAAAATACTAATCCCTCGACCTACTTGAAAACCAATTCTATTTAATAAATAGCTGCAACAGTTCATCTATAGGAACACCCAGAAACAAGTCTACCTTTAAGGATTTCCTATTGCCATAATAGTTAACTGTTTGACAGAAAACTCAAAATGACAAAGTTTAATTAATTCTCAATTATCAACCGCATTATTTACCCTCATAATCTGTGGTTCAAATGTATAATACCAACCAACATGTCCCGTCATCACTTAAAAAGAATAAGATGAAAAAGTTTCAGGAAAAAGAAACAATTATGCTCCATGAAAAAAAAATGGATCCATAACAGTAGGATCTTATAACACACTGAAAATTACAAACTAAACCAACCTGAAATAACAATATACACTTGAAACATGCTATATAAATCTTAGATTAGATTTAAAAGGAACAGTGATAACAAATTGTCAAATGAAAGAAAAAACTATAAGCAGTCCATAGTTTAGAATTAAAAGAAATGTACCTTGATCATTTCTAGCGGTGAAAATAATCAACCCTGTCTCATCACCCACCAAGCATTCAGCAATTCGCATTTGGCGTACTTGAGGACCATCAGCACGACCCTTCTGCAATACCATCTTGGTACTGACAACCTTCACGGTGAGAGTATGCCCGCTGGTGCCAGGACGAAGCTGGTCAACCTTAGTGAATGTGGGTTTCCTCAATCCTGGTTTTGATTCTGCCATTTTTGACAAACCTAAAGAATCCCAAAACAACAAATTATTCAGCAAGACGACAATCAGAAACAACGCTGCCAAAAGCACGGCACCGAATAACCAGAATTGATTGCTTCAAACTGTGTTAAAGCTTGATTATTCTGATTTTTTAAGTGAAAAAAAACTACACTCATTTGATCCCAATTAGCAATAAATGGCTCATCTGAAAAAAGAAAACATTATGTTTATTCTAGATGCTAAGCAAATTTAGAAACTTTCATCAATTTGAAACCAATTCCCTTAAGCCTAACACATATTTGCCCAATGGGTTCTCTTCTAAGACCAATAACAATAAGAACTAAAAAAAAAAATTAATACTAACATCTAATGCTTAATCTTTCACCCACATTTTCTCACCAACCAAACAAAATCATAAAAAATATATACACCTACACAAACCATGTAATCAAATGCATTTACAACTTTTAGAACCCCTGCTTTTCATCAATCTTCATATATAATACTCAATCAAATTATTAAGAAATTAAAAAAAAAAAAAAAAAAAAAATCACTTCCAAAAATTGCAGATTTTGATGGTCCAAGTAACAGATCGGAGAGAAATAAAAGCAAATCATGAACTAACTATAGGAAATCGAAAACCCAATTGCTTTTTTTCATTAATTTAGAAACGAATAACGACATTAACAAAAAAAATAATAACAACAATTAATAAAAATTTGAAATTGAAAATAACGAAAAAAAAAGGTTAGAAATAATTGAAAATGAGATCGAAGAAATTAGGGTTTGAGTGATCATCACCTTGAATTGAATTTTTTTTGCAGATGCGAAGAAAAATTGTGAGTTGGTGAGAGAGGGAGAGAGATCTGAAGAAAATAAGAAAACGTAGGCGTCTAGAAAAAGTTTTACAAACTAAAAGGGGACTTGGTGTTGTGAAATTAGAAGTGGACCCTTGATCTTTATCACGTGACGACTAATCTTGACCTTACACGTGCGTCTCCTAAAAGTGGTACTACTGCTATTTTGTACAACAATTTCTTATTAGGATTTAGGATTGCGTGAGAGTGAAAGTTTTGTGAGTCCTATTAGCTCAATGGATAGAACTTTTAATTGTTGAATAATAGATTTAAACTTCAATTTTTGCCTGTGTATATTATAAATCAATTGATGTATTGATCCTGATAATAAATAATTATTATCAGAAGTCAACGTTATAAATTAAAACTCTTTAAAAAAAATAATAAAAAGAAACAAAGAAAGTGAAAGTTTTTGCAAGCTATAAATAAAAAATTTGTTGTTGTTGTTTCAAACAACATTTTGATTTTTCGGATAGTTTTTTTCTTCTTTGGATTAAAAAATCTTCTATAATTTTTTAAGTAACTTTTTTACATTGTCAATTCATTGATAAAAATTTTCATTTTTTTTTTTAACTCTTTGGAAAACAAGTCATGCAACACTATAAAAGATATAAATTCTTTACAATTCTTGTGGAGAGTACCAACAAATTTCCTCCGTGTAAATCTAATCCATAAGAAAGGAATCGTATTGGCTTATTATGAATGGGGCATTAGCCAAGCACATTGATAGGGTCCAATATTGATCATCTATTTCTACAATACATCCTCCTCTCAAATCAAAAATTACTAATCCAAATAACGTGTGCATGTTGAGTCTTTTGAAAAACTCTACATGAAGATGTTACTTAGGGTTTATGCATCCAACCACCGACCCAACCAAATCTACCCAACTCAACTTGGCGCCACAAGTTAATTTTTATGGATTGGTGGGTTGGGTTAGGTTCGGATTGATAGTTTTTTCAACCCACATGATCCAACCCAACCCATCCATATGTAAGTTTATTTTATTATATTTATTTTAATTTTTTTTTAGTTTGATTTATTGAGAATTAGTTTTGATGAATTTGAAAATAATATGTGAATTGTAATAATTTATTAAAAATGTAATTAGAGCATTAGGATCAAATGTATTAAATGCTAAATTTTGTGCATTTTAGACACCAAAAACTTAAAAAAAAAACCTCCGTCGAATGTGTCAAATGCCAAATAAATTTGGCATGAGCTACAATGATTTTCTAATAATAGGAGGGTACAAGCTTTACAGCTAGATGTGCTAAACATATTTAGGTATTTTTTATTCAATTCTCTCTCTCTCTCTCTCTCTCTCTCTCTCTCTCTCTCTCTCTCTCTCTCACATATATCCCCACGTGCTAAATATATTTGTTTTTGCTATTTTTTATTTTATTTTTTTTCATATAGATGAGGTTTGTTTTAGATTATTTTAATGTATTGTTGTAATCTTAAAATAGAAAATGTAATTTAAGGTGTATTTTCAAATGATGTTTTAAATAGATAAAATAATTTTTTAATGTGTCAAAATAGCATTTGTTTTAAGTTTTAACACAACTGATATTGATTGCTCATAAATAGTTTTTTTTTTTTTTTTTACCAGATAAACATGCATCAATCAAAAGGAGATAGTACACAAAGAAACCACCAGGCTTATACAAAGTTTGGGTTTAGCCTGCAAATTCTGCAATGGTGTACAGGGAAGCAAGTTGTAATATAAGCTAAATCTATTACATGTGAGATTACTTCCTTGGGCACAAAAAGGTAATTCGTAGTCAGTCCCTGTTGCTGAAGCTGATTTAAATCTGAGATGAGGGTCTGTTCCAGCCAAGACGGGTTTCTAGATCGATTGCAAACCTGTACAAGTCCCTTACTATTGCTGAGAATTAATATCCTGTAGTAGCCCAGCTCCACAGCCTTGAAAATTGCTAATTCCACGGCATCCTGGATTGCAAGGTGTTGAGGTTTCCTTCCACTGCTAGCTCCTCCTATGAATAGAATGTTTCCTTCCAGTGTTTTTGCCTCAAAAGCATATCCACTCCTCTTGGATCTTCTGTTTTTGTTTGCTGACACTTAAAGCATAATCTGCCAATTCTGATTGGTGAGAATCTGATGAGGTTGCTGTCTGAAAATAGACCTCTGTTCCTGATTATCTTGGAATGCTTCATGGTACCTGTAAATGAGAGACTGTGATGTTAGAACAACCTCCATAGAGCTAGGTAGTTTTCCTTGATGGAGAACCGTATTCCTATATTTCCAAATGGACCAAAGAATGGTAAAGATGGACCGCAGGAAACACATTCTGACATTCTCCCTAGGTTCATTTTGCAGAATACAAGCTTCCACCCACTTCTTTTACTGAATTGTGACATAGTTTTAAGGTTCTAATCTCCAAATTGGATCCATGCCAGATAGCTCGAGCAAAAGGACAATGCATGAATAGGGGATTTATGGATTCCTCATCTCATTGCACATGAGACATTTGCTTGAAATTGTGATACCCCTGTTGTTTAGTACCTCAAAAATAGGCAGACTATCATGAAGTAATTTCCAAATAATAGTAAGAATTTTCAACAAAAGTTTCACTTTCCAAATCAACCTCCATACAATGTGAGAAACACCATAGGGCCTCTGATCTTGTAAATATAAAGGATATTGATTCTAATGGATCATATGGTATGCTTTGTTCACTTTATAGTCTCCAGAAGTCGAGTATTTCCATAAAAGTCTATCTTCCATGCCAGCAATCCTGGATAAAGGGAGATGCAAGATTTCCTCACAAACAAGGAATTGGTTTAGCTTCTTATTCAAATCAACTTTCCATGATCTTGATCTCTGGTCTATGAGGTCTACAACAGTGCCATTAAGGAGATTATTCTCTATTAGTGAAGGGTTTGAAGATTGGAACCAATCTGGGTGTGTGAGAGGAATTTGATGTCCACTTCCTATCAGCCAACGACCTTGATGTAAGGATGGTGACTGTGGCACAACAATGTTTTTCCAAGTCCATGAATGGTGGGGTTTTGCTCTATAATCTTGTATGGAAGTCCTAGGGAAGTATTTGGCTCTGTAGGTTCTAGCTAATAAGGAGTTGGGAGAATGCTGTATTCTCCAAAATTGTTTAGATATCATAGCTTGATTGATAATAGTGACATTTTTCAGTCCAAGCTCACCCATGCACTTTGGTCGACAGATTTTATCCCAACTAACCAAATGTAACTTCCTAGTACCAAGGTCATGTCCCCACCAGAAGGCTCTAGTGATATAGCATCCAATTTGCTGCATACTATCTTAGGGATTCAAAAACAAGAGAAAGTATACAAGGGCATGGCTTGTAGAACTGATGATATCAAAGTAGTTCTGCCAGCTTGAGAAAGTAGTTTGGCTTTCCATCCTTGAAGCTTTTTTTGCACCCTATTAATAATGTCTTGGAAGTCAACCACCCTTCTTCCTCTAAGTTTGAAATTGATTCCAAGGTATTTACTAGGATTCTGAACAAGGTTCACCTTAAGGGAAAGGGCAAGGGATTCTTGAACATTTTGAGGGATATTTGGAGAGTAAAAGAGGTCAGATTTGTTGAAATTAATGCTTTGACCCGAGATTGGGCAGTACCACAAGATTATTTTCCTAAGATTAGAAATGGATGCTTATCATTCTGAAAAAAGAATAAGGAATCATCAGCAAAAAAAAGGTGGGTGAAGGATACACCATTCCTCCCTACCTAGATTCTTTTGATATTTTTCTGTTCTTCTTCTTTTGAAAGGGCTAGAGAGAGAATATTGGCACAGAATAGGAATAGATAAGGTGAAATAGGGTCTCCATGTCTTAAACCTCTAGATGGGTTAAAGAATTGAGTAAGACTACTATTAACTAGTAAAAAATATTGGACAAACATGACACATTCCATGATCCAATTAACTCAGGTGTTGCTAAAGTTCATAGAAAGTAAGACAACTTTGAGAAAATTCCTATTAACCTTATCATAAGCTCTACGCATATCTATTTTCAAAACTCCAAAACTTTTTTCCTACCTTTTTTTTTTTTACCTAACAATGTCAAAAATCTTGTGAGCAAGCAGAATAATGTCAGTGATGTTCTACCCATGTTTCATGTAACAATGTAAGCACAATCTATGATTCTCATAAATAAAATAAAATTTAAAAAAAAGAAAAAGAAAAGTGGGCAATTTATAAACGGGTAACCCGGCCCATTACTCATTGCTGATATGTCAAGGAACCATTGGAGGAAATTTGTGTGTGTGTGTGTAGTAGTAGCGACCAAAGAAGCGCCATATGTAAGTCAGGAATTCGAGGTCGGAAAGGCCAAAGGTTTGAGAAAGAGATAAGCCGTTAAAAACTCTCTACTTTCAGTTTAGAGTGACAGTTGAAAACACAGTCATAGGAAACCATGTTCACATCCAATCCTTCTCAACTCACAGCCTTTCACTCTCTCTCCCTACTGCCACCATTATCACCACCACAACCAAATCCATTCCGAGAAACCACCAAGAGGACCATCCCCACTACAACTATATCTGTTTCAGTCAGAAAACTTGGTCTTTCTCCATTTCGTCTCAGAGTTTCTGCTAATTCACAAGCTGCTCCTGCCTCTGCTGAAGCTTCTAAACTTTCCTCTATACCATCTGAGATGAAGGCTTGGGTGTATGGAGAATATGGGGGTGTTGATGTTTTGAAGTTTGACTCCAAGGTTTCTGTGCCGGAAGTGAAGGAGGACCAGGTTCTGGTCAAGGTTGTTGCTGCTGCGCTTAACCCTGTGGATTTCAAGAGGAGGCAGGGAAAGTTCAAGGCCACTGATTCACCTCTTCCGGTAATTTTCCTTTTTGGTTTTCTTTTGGGGATGTTTGGTTTATGAGAAAATGTGAAGAAGTGGTGGAATTTAGATTTTTTATGGAACATGCTTGTTAGTTTTGAACCCAAGAAGTCGTACTTGATTAAAGAAGAAATAGAGAACTTGAGATTTAAATTTTTGTGTATATATATTTTAAGTAATCAAGTGTAATTTTAGCAAAATTGTGGAATTCTAAGATGAATTATCATGGGTCAAAATTTAAACTATTAGAAAATTTTGAATTTAATCATATAATTATTAGTCTAACACTCTTTTTCATATGTGGACGTATATTTTCCTTACTTTTTAGATGTTAAGGTAGAATGGATATGACAAATCACTACTTGACCCAAAAGAGAAGTTTTAAGTTGTTTGGAAAGACAACTTTGATTATTTAACCATTATTTTACGTTATCTCTTTTGTTTGCTTGAATTTTTGTTAGGATTGCAATGTTTGTTGAGCTTTTTACATGAATAATGAATAGGTTTGAGAAATTTATGCTGCGGGGAACAATTAGAAATGGTTACGTTTTGTGGAGAAATTGCCCATTACTAAGGCTCATAAGGGATGCCTTTGTCTTGAAGTAATTTTGTAGAAAAGGGTTGTTTATATTCTGAAGCAAACTTGAAATTAAATTGGTACAAAATACAAAGTATGAATATTTTGTAACATGGTCCTGTTTTTGCAAAGCTGAAATTGTTCAATGTAAAATTGAAAGGTTAATGTATAATGTATTAATTTAATTTTCAGTATTTTTTATAGGTTTTCTAATGTCTATCACATATCATATTAGTGGTGTTGGGCTCATTTGGATCGTTAACTAAGGGGTTCTTCTTCACTTTGTTTGCTGCTAGACTGTTCCAGGCTATGATGTTGCGGGTGTGGTAGTAAAAGTGGGCAGTCAAGTAAAGGATCTAAAAGTGGGGGATGAAGTATATGGAGATATAAATGAGAAAGCATTGGAAGGGCCTGAGCAATTTGGTTCTCTTGCAGAGTACACAGCTGTCCAGGAAAAATTATTGGCTCCGAAGCCGAAGAATCTGGATTTTGTTCAGGCTGCTGGGCTACCACTTGCAATTGAGACTGCCTATGAGGGTCTAGAGAGAACTGGGTTTTCTGCTGGTAAATCTATTCTTGTTTTGAATGGTGCGGGTGGAGTTGGAAGCCTAGTAATTCAGGTACTCGTCTTTCTAACTAATTATATTTTTTTTGCCAATGCTGCTGCAAACACAGAATCAAATGCTTGACAAAGAGTTGATAATTTAGGTGTATTTTGTAAATATCGAAGTTCATTTGCAGGATGCCAAGAACTATACCTCAATTAGATGAGGTATAGTTCTTCAATCTGCTTATCTGATGAACTCCAGAATTGAGCTAACTCATGTCATCTCTTGTACCTTTACAATTTTATATCCTCTCATTTTTTATAGTCTCAAATTCTTACATGGATGTGATCAATCTTGGGCAATTTAAATTTTTTTTTTTTTTTTGGTCATCTACGTACTAATTGCGTGGACATGTTTACATAACTTTGCCAATTCACTTCTGCCTTTGATTTCTGGATTCCCTCTATTATTCATCAGCATTGTTTCAGTTGTTAGTCAGGTCCTACAAGTAATATTAAGCACAACCGGAAAAAGAGGTAAGTCACATGCATTACTAAAGATAAAACCTTTCAACTGGGCAAAGGAGTGAAAGCTATGCTGGATCTTAAAATAATAGAATGGGGGAATGTTCTAATGACTTTTGAATGTCATATAAAGGCAAATCCTACTTTCAATTTTCTTTATTTTTTCCTTCTTTTAATTTTTCTGTTGCTGCAGCTAGCCAAGCAAGTATTTGGTGCCTCAAAAGTTGCGGCAACTTCAAGCACTGGAAAATTGGAGTTGTTGAAGAGCTTGGGTGTTGATTTGGCTATTGATTACACTAAGGAGAATTTTGAAGATTTGCCAGAAAAATTTGATGTTGTCTATGATGCTATTGGTAAGATTTTGTACAACTTTCATATACAGTTGTATTTGCATGTCTTCCAGGTCTTTGATGGTCACAAAGTAAGTCATGATAGATGAAAACCTTATGCTTTTCTTTTGAAATGACAGGGCAGTGTGATAAGGCAGTGAAAGTAGTGAAAGAAGGGGGCAGTGTGGTAGCGCTAACTGGCGTGGTCACACCTCCTGGCTTCAGATTTGTAGTAACTTCCAATGGAGCTGTTCTGAGGAAACTGAACCCCTATTTAGAAAGTGGGAAGGTGAAGCCTGTAATAGACCCCAAGGGGCCATTCCCATTCACCAAGGTTGTCGAGGCTTTCTCATACATTGAGACAAACCGAGCAACTGGAAAGGTTGTTGTACATCCAATTCCATGAGAAGAATGAAAAGCGCAATTTTGCATTGTATTAGTTAAATGTATACTAATTTAAGTTACAGCACATCAACATTCTGTGTTGGAGTGCTGAGTGATCTTTGTCATTCTCATTCGGCTTGTTCATGGCCAATAAAGGAATTCCCTTATAATGATATGCCATCCTATGCAAAAAGGAATACTCACGGTTACCAAACAGTTGTCACCCATAATAACTGTATGGACCATGGACTTGGATTTACTTGGATTTAATATGGTGTTTCCCTTAGAAAATGCCCTCTACAATAGTCAGAAACTCAAAATATCAAAATGCCCATGACTTTGCAAATTTTCAATGCCCTCCACTAAGCAAAGACGCTTGGCAAGCTAGTGAATATGGGCAATTAATACAGGGAACAATAACATGAAGTACGACACACCCAATCATGGCCTGGTTAAACTAGGCAAGTCTATCAGCCAAAGAGGCCAAGGAAGAAAAAGCCCAACCTAGAGTATCTATGGCAAACAACATAAGCGACTTGGCCTTACGGCTGTCCCAAGCATCAAATTTTGAAATTAGAAATACCATTATCAAAGCCTACGGTTACACACCGAGAATTATGACTATACTGAAGCAATTATAAAACCCATTACAGCCATAACATGTAATGGCTAAAAAATATGGGATACGTCCTAAGAGAGCCTATAAAATAAATTATTATGAAACTTTAAATAAGCATCTATTTGACGTAAAAAAAAATAAGCATCTATTTAATATTAACCAATTGTCAACAAAAAAAAAGATACAAAATCATTGTTTCTTATTATAATACAATGCAATAATTTATGAAAATGGAACTTGGCTGTTTTTAAACTTTCAAAATTATTTATGATTGAATCCATACTAATTTTCACAACAATGTCCCTTTCAATGAATAACATCTTGGTGTTCATCAAAAACTTATTTTACATTTTATTGCGAAGCTTAGTTTTGGTGACATTCAAAAATTTCAGGGTGTAAAATTTAAACATTTCTAAACTTTAAGGGTGTAATTTGCAATTTATCCTAAATTGCTAAAATTAATACTTATATATACTAAGGGTCTGTTTGGAATCCGCTTATTTTGCTGAAATTGAAATTTTTTTTTACTGAAAGTACTATAAATAAATGTAAAAGTTAGTTGGAATAGTACAGTGAGACTTATTAATAGTACCAAAAAGTGTAGTGGAGCCAATGAATAATAGCAAAAATAAGCTGACTAATAAAATAAGTTAGCAATTTTCATCCATGCCAAACGCACACTAATATTTATAAAAATAAATAAATTAGGGGGCCATTGCCCCCCAAAGCCTAGGAAAAGCTCCGTCCCTAATTCTACATCTTCTCACATTCATGATAATTACTCATTCAAGGTATTCATATCTTCTTTAAGTGTCGAAGTTATTAGGTTGATTCCACACTAGTGTCACTTCAAGCTCTTTCTATTTTTAGAAGGAGTCCATCTGATTTGTCCACCATTTAATTTAATCAATTACTTCACTGCTTATGATTATTTTTAGGGAAAATTACACTTTGTCCACCTATGGTTTGGCCGAAAAACACTTTGCTTACCTGTAGTTTAAAAATTTGCACTTTATCCACCTGAGGTAAGCTCCGTTTATCTCCCGTTATCCACCTCTGTTAAAAACGTAGGTAAATTTGTATTTTTGTTATCCTTTGATGAATCTCCTCTCAAAACATAAAAAAATAAAATAAAAAAATAAAAATAAAAATAGAAAAACTAAAAAATCAAGAAAGAAGAAAATCTAAAAGCTAGGTTTTGTAAAAATTAAAACCTAAATTTTAGATCGTCTTTGTTTTAATATTAACTTTTGACTATAGCTCTGAATGTGAACGTGAACATGAGTATGAAATGGCTACAACTTTTAGATTTTAACAGAGGTTATGTGAAAAAATCTATTTTTTCACATAAACCACCACCTTACCTTCTCTTCCTAAATTCTAATCCTTTTTGCCTTTGGCACCAAATTTCTCCTTACCAACCCTCTTTGATTATCCTTGGGTTCCACGCTCCTCTTCAGGTACAATACCAAACAATGGTTTCCTTTTTCCAAAGTTCCTTGCTTTTAAGTAGAGTTAGTCCATGCTTTACTTGTCCAACTAGGTCTTTGCTCATAAGCATTCTCCCCAGTTGACGCCCTTAACTCACTCACCGCAATGAAATGTTGCTTTTTTTCATGTTTTGGCTTTTTGGGTTTTCTTCAATCTTGGTTTTAAGGCTTTGTACAAGAGGAGTTATTGTGTTTTGAGAATTGTGTTTGTCTTTACTTTAACAACTCCAAAAAAAGTGGTAGGTTGGTGGGGTCGACTTTGGTTTATAAGGTCATAGATTAGGAAATCCTCTCAAAGAAATATTTTGGTGTTTGTTTTGGTTTCCTTAAATTATAATCCCATGTCTTGTGATGAGTGTTTTAGGTGCTTGGGTCGGCATTTTTTTGTTTTTGGTTTTATTGAACTTCTTTTATTATTTTTGGGTTTGAAGCTTTGTTACCCTCCTTCTAACTTGTAATTGATACCAACTCCGGAAGCTCGGAAATGGACAATTTTTATAAGATAACACAAAACCTATAAATTAATCTTCCTTTAAGTTAAGTTTTAATTCTTACAAAACCTAGTTTTTAGATCCTTTTTTCTCTTGATTTTTTTAGTTTTTTATGTTTTGAGAGAAGAGACATAAAGGGGTAGCAAAAATACAAATTTACCTATATTTTTAACAGAGGTGGGTAACTGGAAACAAACAAAACTTACCTCAAGTGAGTAAAGTGCTAATTTTTAAACTACAGATACGCAAAGTGTTTTTCAGGCAAACCACAGGTGGGCAAATTGTAATTTTTCCTTATTTTTATTTGAAAAAGCATCGAGTTAGACCTCCCAATTATAACTAATTCCAATTTAAAGCCAATTATTCAATTAAGCCCAATTAATGAATTAACCAATTGATTGATACATGGATAAACACAATAAAGCATCAAATTTGAACAAAACAATCACCCAAACACTATGAAGTGTTTACAAAGAGAAAAATCCAAATTGGGAAAAAAACTCTACAAGTCCTATTGTGAGAGATTGCGCCCCCGACCCATTTTTTAGGATGCTAGGCCGAACCCACGTGAATGGGTGAAGTCGTGTTATTACCTCTTAAAATGGAGGTTCGACTAGTTATATTTTCCCCTTTAGATTAAAGGTTTTACAATAGAGTCGCCACTTATTTAATTATTGGGATAAATAAGAAAACCAAAATTGAAAAATTCCTCATTTTATTAATTTTCAATTGAATTTACATTGATCATAGGAAAATTAAATGACTTTGGTCCTAGATACAATATAAGATAAAGTACATAGATTTGTTTCCTAGTTACAATCTAGAAATTGAAAATTACAAGGATAAACATTGGTCTATCAACTTTTGATCTAAGTTCGAAGGCTATATTACAAGGTGGGAAGGTGTTAGGCATCCACCTTGCTCGGTGAAACCAGTCTTCTAGATTATGGTGGCCAACATTCATATCATATCATCCAATATGTCAGTCAATTTACATGTTGAATTTAATGTGTGTGCGTATGAGAAACCCTAATTCAATTTATTAAGCATTGCATTTGGATTGAAAAATAAATTCTAGTGAATGTGTGTAGATGGTGATAACCTAAATTCAAGGATTTGAAAGAATTATGAAACAAACATGTTTTTCATGTGAATTTAAGATTAAAACTAGTGTTATGCATAAACATGTGATGAAAAACCAAGAACATGTGAAAAACACATAAGAATATTCAAACATATTCAAGAGAATTCAAATAATTACTATCATACTTTAATCTTAAATTCTCACATGGCAACAAAAAAACAAGTTAGGGAAAGGGATTATACCTTCATGCAAGATCTATACGGTGGAGGAGGAGACTCTTGGTAGAGGTCCTAAGGGTGGAGAAAAAGAAGAGTTAGGAGAGGAAGAGTGAGTTTCACTCAATACCTTGAGTATCAAGAAGACCAAGATATGACAAGACTACTCAACTTCTTTAAACTCAAGAGAGGAGAGGAGAGGGGGTTTTTGTGTTTCTTGGAATGAAGGAGATGGATGGTTTATATAGTAGTGGTGAAGGAAATATGAATGGAAGACCATTTAATGAGAATTGACAAAGAATCATAAACCTAGATCTCATTTTAGCTTTGGGAAAAATTTGGTGCATTAAATGGAGAGATTGGTGGGAGTGAGGAGCAAGCCAAAATTCGGTTTTCCTGCAGCTGCTGTAATAGCCTGTAGAGCCAACTTCGAAAAATTATATCTGACTCAATTATGATCGGAATTGTCTCATTCTTATGCTCAAATTGAAGCCCCGGATGTCCAATTTCTGGGAAAATTAACCTCATTCATAGATTCAAAATATTCTAAGAGATATCGATGAAATGGTGAGCAGATGTCATTTGTTAGAAAATGGTTTTAGCACAATTAACATTAATAGGTCCCAAATTAGCTCCTAATTAACATTAAATGACTCCAATCATTCCAATTTCAGACTTAATTGGTTCCAAATTTACTCTAATTAAAAGATAATTACACAAATTACTCATTGAATAATTAATGTTTAACTATCTAATTAATTAGGTGTAAGCAACCTTACCATAAAATGTAGTCATAACCAATCAAATTATGATACATTATTAATCTCAAATTGATTATAATTATAACCAATTGGAATCAATTGTTCATAATCACATATAGTCGAACTCAATTTGTCATAGTCAAGGTGGTCGATACCGTACCGGTACCGGCCGTACCGGCCGGTACGTACCGTACCGACTCCATACCGGTATCGAAACATCAACGTTTCGTACCGGTTTAAATACCGGCCGGTACAGAAAAAAGGTTTTTTTTTTTTTTTTTTTTTTTTTTTTTTTTTTTTTTTTTTTTTTTTTTTTTAAGTTTTGTAATTTTTGAGTTTTTGTTAAGGCAGAATGGTAACTTATTTGCATTAACTTATTAGTATTATTTGTTTTCTTCGTATGCAATGGTAACTTTTAAGCTTTCTATTTTTTATATTGTATTTTTTTTTTTTCTTTTAATTGATACTAAAGTCTAAAACCATGAATAATTACTTATGAATTGAGAAAATGTTTTATGATAAACTTTTATATTTATTATAATATATATACACACACATATATATATATATATATATATATTTATTTATTTATTTATTTATTTATAAATATAAAAAATAGCGATAAACCCGAAACGGTACACCGGTATTGACCGGTATCCGAAATATATCGTACCGCTGGGCAAACCGGTACAGCTTCCGGTACGGTATTGACTCCCTTGGTCATAGTGCATCTCGGCCATTAAAACTTAATTTAAGGATAACTTTCAATTTGATGGTCCGATTAGGGCTTATGACCAGTCGATTTAATTGTTACAACATCAAGATCATTTTGGTGAAATGAGATTAAGGATCTAGTGACCAGAATCAAAATGCATATTTTCAAGATGAAATTACCCTTTTACCTTCCATGTGAGGTTAAATGCGGGTTGCAAAATGGGATGTCAACACCTATAACACCAACTAATCCACTAGTAAGAATAGTTTCAATACATAACACTTACAAACTAGCTCCAAGCAACATAAATGAAAATGTATTCAAGCTCCCCGCTCTTGCTCACAATTGATTGCACCAATCCGTCTCTTTAGAAGCTACCAATTTCGCAAGTCAAGCCGCCCCCACAAGATCAAGTCTCCTTGTTAACTTCAAGGCCTCTTAAAGATTTTGGGATTGCTCTTGTGATTCCCATCACCAAGCTTCAAAAAAGATCACTCGAGGTATCTCTAGTGTGCATAGCTTGGGTCTCCTATCTAAGGATATGTCAATTGGAGAGGATGAAGGTGTAGACTACAATGGGGTTTTCTCCTAAGAAAAATGGGTAGCTCTCTCACTCTCAATCTGGGAATTCTTATGGCCATTTTATGGTTATTGTGAGATATATAAGAGGGCTAATTGGTTTGGAAATGTTGGGAAAGAAAGTAACAACTTTCTCTCAAGTTGTGATTTTCGCTTGACTGAATTATTCATGAGTTTCTCATGTGACTCTCTGTTGAACTAATTTTTAAAAGTTGTGCTTTCGTGTGAAATTCGCTTGATATACCTTGACTCGCTTGACCGAAATTATTCAATCAGCAACTACACATTTTAGCACATGGTCCTCTAATCTAATGTGCAATACAACTTGATAAAAACAAATACAAGTAAATGATTGCAAAAACAATAAAATATGCCAACACTAGAAAATCCTAACGTTATTGTTTATTTTTTGTTCTATTATTTCATTATCTTCTATCTATTATTGATAATGTTTTTGTTCATTTTTATTTAAATTATATATATATGTAGACTTATGAATTTGTATGTAACATAATTGACACAACTTAAAATATAAAGACACAGTGTGAATTGTATTTTGGCTTTAGATTAATTCATCCACCATGACGAAGTATATCGTGTCCCCATCATGCACCTGCAGCCTGCAGGCCTTCTTTAATTCACTCCCAATTCCCTACAACTGTCGTTAGATAGTTGGCGGTTTAATGCAATTATACCACGTATGATTTTAGGTGTACATTTCACATTGAATGTGATACAGACTACTATTTTGCATTACTAATTTTCTATTGCCGACAAGAGCTTTATAACTAATTAACACTATGCATAAAGAATAAAGTGTTTAGGAGTTCATGGGAATAAGAAACTGAGTTACTATTTCAACAAACAAACAAAATTTACTGCCCCTTCTGATGTACTTAGAGTTGAGAACCCCCAATATTGGACAAAATGGGTAAATAACCATAAAATCTCAACTATGTAGTTAGTAGTCAATAGTTTCAAATTATATTTTTTACTAGCATCTCGAGTCTAAGAGATGCGATTTAGGGGTTATAAATCAAGTCTTTGAGGGTCGATTTTCATGTTTTGATCGGGTCTGAGTCGTCACTTTTTTCACATGGCGTCCACATGGAAATCGAGTATCTGAGACTCAATTTATAAGCCCATATATATCAGAACAACAACTCCAGTGAAAAAGAAATCAGAGCCAGAAGGAAAAAAAAAAAATTTTTTTGAAGAAGCCGAAGAAGAAGGAAAGAACCTAGGTCGGCACAACCTAGGCCAGGTGAGCCCAGGCCGCGCGAGCTGAGGTCACGCGGCCTGGGTCGCGCAAGCTCTTTCTCTCTCTCTCTAATCTGATCTGATCCGATCCGGTGAGGTGAGGCTGCACATGAGACTTAAAATTTTTTAAAATTTTTTTGGTTTGTAAATCAAGTCTTAGATACTCGATTTTTAAGTGGTCTCCACATGGAGAAAAGATGCCACATCAGAGGTGATTAGACCATGAAAATCGAATCTTTGAGACTCGATTTATAGGCCAAAATCGAGTCTAACAGACTCGAGATGCTAGTAAAAAATATAATTTGTAAACATTGTCTACTAACTATATAGTTGGATAATTATGCTTAGTTACCCATTTTCGCCTCCAATATTTATATTACTTTCTTGATTAACTATTTAGAATTAGCTTATTTAGTTTTTTGTTGAAATTTTTTTGCTAAAAATATATTTGTATTTTAAAAAAGTAAAGTTTTAAAAAACTATAGCTGTACATAAAAGTAAAAAGCTAGCTTATAATTTAATCCCAAACACATATAATCGTGATTTATAATTTATTTTAAAACAAATGAATATAATTTCCATTCACCATAAAGAAAAACTAGCCTCATCACACATGGTGCGATGATGGTTGTTGTTGTTGTTGTTTTTTTTTTTTTGGTCTAATGTCATAAATTTTTTTTTTTTTTTATAATTTGGATAAATTTGTTTTGAATATATGAATTAGTAAAAGAGTGTCCTATTTTATTGGTATTTAAAGTAGAGTACGTTGAAGTTATACTTTTACTCAGTTGTCTTTAAGTTTTTTTTTCCTATTAAATCAAAAATTTAGGAGCATTTAACCACATAAAAGTTCAATTCAACGTAGAAAATTCTCTTATAGATTTATAAAGAAAAATATATACTCAAAGCTGCATGCCAAATGCAGCTGATAACATATGAATGAACCTAATCCTTTGAGGAGTAAAAAAAACCTAATCCGACCAAAAACAAATAATGAGCCTACAGTTGACACTTGAAACCGTCCTTCTGAAAGAAGCAAAATTGTACAGTACAATAATTCAATTAACCTGCGGAGGAGAAAGGAACAACTCAATGATGCCCTAGATTTACTAGCAATTGCTGTGATCAGTTACGTACAAAAGTGAATTTCATAACCGCGCGTGAAGTGATGGGGAATCTCCAAAAATAATCAATGCCGAATGCTCGATCTTCTCCTTTCACGATAACTCAAATGGTCATGTGCTGATCAGTAATCATAGTTCTATAAATTTTCCAAAAATTATATAAAAGTTATTAAAAATCGTGACTTGAAGTGACTATTATTTTTAGGGTATAAGTAAAACTGTGTAAAATAATTTATATGTAATAAACATCACTTTCTATATATAATATATAACTAAGCAAAAGTAAACATCGTTGAGCAGGTATCAAAAAGTATCTTCCATTCCTGTTGATCATTTTCTACAGCAGCCAACCTGTCTGTAAGTCACAAATCCACTAGCTTCTCGGTATATGTGTTCAATTAAGATCTGCTAAAGTCTCTCTGGTAATTGCCCGCAATCAATAATCAAATTAGTTTAATCATGTGGATATGTTAAATATAAATTTCTTAACCATTGGGCTGCTAGTATTGAGCACTTCTATTTTCAGGATGACAAATATTGAGTTTTGTATAGCCTAATTGTATTTAATCTGGATTATAGCTCTTGGACTCTAAGGAAAAAATTTGGTCTATTTTTTAGCTCATTATGAATCTTGTGTGCATGATAAAAAAAACCTTTTGTTTGGAGATTAAGGTTTAGTATGTTGTTTTGAGAGAAAAAACTATACTACCGTATTTTGTATTTTTCTCTGTAAATAGTAAAATCACTACAATTTCATGGACATAGGCAAGTTACTAAACTACTTCAATATTATCTTGTGTGATTATATTCTTTGGTGCATTTTTTTTTTTCTATTTTTACATCTTACGGATGTAGGAATTTCAGTTATATTCCCTACAACAAATGCATATAATCTAATTGCTAAGTTATAACAAAATTCCATATTATATATCTCATTATCATTATTTTGTCAAGAGATTTGTAGCTTAAATGATACCTCTTAGTATTTTTAATAGAAACGCTAGGGTTCAAATTTCTCATCTCAACTATCGATTTATCAAAAAAAAAAAACATTATTGTCCTTAAATTTGATTTCTGCATGGATGCTCCTGGATATGTTCAAAGTGCATATCTCTTAGGAAGCACAGGCACAAATACAACATGGTGACACGAGCAATTTTTTAAAATTATAACATAAAACGACTGGTATATATGACATCGGTACGAGCATATCCCTTCACCCATCGTCCATTATCATCTCTTAGGATACCTTGGTGTTCCTTTGACACTGTCATCACTGTTAAGTTTCATCGAGTTTGGTGGCGTAGAATCCAACCTATTTCAATAGTCCTGTATAGTTTTGTCAATGTCAAAGTTGTGTGTTTGAGGCAGAAGAATTCTGTTGCATGCATGTGCTATACTAGTACGTCTTACTTGTTGTAAACATTTTTGCTCATTCCTAAAAACAATGTCTAACAAGCCAACTGGTGCAGATAATCTAAGGGAAACATTGCTACCCAGCTGAGCAAATACTTCTCGTGACTTGATATATATCTATCAGTTTGCCAAAAATGATAATAAAAGAGGCATATTTCTCAACAATATTTTATGATTGATTTCTGTCTCTCACTAGCAATACTTCCCGTGACATCTTAGACCTAATTTTGAATCATATGCACCCTAAGTCCAAACCGACCATGAAAAGAAAGTACTGTGGAAATTTTTAATTTTAGAGGAAGAAATCCATGATGGGATACGTGAACACGTCTCAAATCAAGAACCTATCCGTCTCTATATATATGTAAAGACAAAGTGAAAGAAAAATCAGCTTTTATTATTGGAAGAAAGACGACAAGGCAGAGGTAACAAGTGGGGACTAGGATAGGGTTGAGGACAAGAGAGAAGTTAAAACTCATCAAAACGTGGACATGTACAGCACGGCATTAGGGCCCGATAATTATGACTATTTGTTTGATTTGAGTATGTTATCTGGTTGAAAAATGTTGCCACCAAACAAGTATACTGAATGGAATTCCAATGATTTTTTAGTTCATACTTCGAGAACACACAAGACTGAATTGAACTACATGTTTGGGTTCATTTAACTAATCAAAATATGAATATGGATGGGTTCTTTCACATTTTGTTTGACCAACAGTCCAAGTTTTTGATGTTCATGAGCTCCATTGGAATGCTCTAACTCGTTAACAAAAGAAACAAATATTGTAGTATTGGTAAGAGGAGAATTTGATTTATTCTCCATACTATATAGGGTATAGACTATAGTTCTAAGGTTTTCAGTTGTGGGTTGTGTGATTTGTCCTTTTTCAAGTTCAAAACAAAGTGTTCAAGATTTAATTAAACCCTCAAGTTCTCCCCAATTTTTATTTTTTTTAAATAAAAAATTTTCGGTTGATAATTTTATAGTTACAATGTTTAGACAAATTTAGAACATCTCTATTAAAAATACTAAAAAGTATTAATCAATTAAAATATAAGACTGTGATTATCTTTTCAATTATTATGGGGACTTGTAAACAGATTTGACTAATAGTACAAAATGGCTGTTGGGACCAATAGATTATTTGGTTTTGTGCCTTCCTAGGTACCAGTTTTGTTTGTATAGTCTTGATGTACCTACCCAAAAATTAAAAAATTATATAACAAAGAATTGAAAAAATAGTGTAGTTGGTTTTAGTGTTTTACATGATTTTCTCTGCTTGATTTAATTTTATAATCAAATGAAATGAAATCTATGCCCTCTTACTATAAAATAACCAGAAAGTACAAGGGACTTCGTTGACAAAACTTGCCCATGTGCATCACACACTGCCCAACACAGGAAAAAGGCCAATGCATAGTGACATAGAAGGCCTTTCCGGGAGTCCAAGCTTACTTCACTAGTCTCCATCTCTCACATCTCTTTATCTTTAACACACACAAAATAAAAATAAAAATGGAAGCAGAAAATCAGTACAAGAAAGGGCTATGGACAGAAGAGGAGGACCAGATTCTACTAGAACACATAAGGGTGCATGGGAGAGGAAAGTGGAACCGCATACCTAAAGTGACAGGTAAATTTTCTCAAAGTATTAATATCTTAGGAATGAGCTAGTTAAGCTTGCTTCACATTTTCTAGTTATTTGCTTCACTTTGAAGCAAAGAGAAGTAGGGTTTCATTCCTTGTTGTGTGAATGACTTTTAGGTTTAAAGAGATGTGGGAAAAGCTGTAGGTTAAGGTGGCTTAATTACCTGAGCCCCAATGTGAAACGAGGTGGTTTTTCTGAGGAAGAAGAAGATCTCATTATTAGACTCCATAATCTCCTTGGAAACAGGTTCTGCTACCTCTTCTCCTTCAAATTTTTTTTTTTTTTTGGTTCTGTTTTCTTTCTTTATTTCTTTATTTTGTTTTTTCCTGTAACTTTTTACATAAGGTTGCTATCTTGATAGACTACAAGCTAGCTTGTGTCGGTCATTTGTTTGAGCCATATCATGTTTGAATGGAAGATTAATTCACAGTCAAAATTATATATCCTCCTAGCATAATTGGAGGAGTGCTTTTTTAACAGCTAGAGGGATATGGGAGATTCAAATCTATAGATTCTTCTCACATGAAGAACATAACAACTCTTAGGCTTGTAATGATTGAACTAGCTTTCTCAAAGGCATTGCCTTTGCTAAAAACACACACTTTAGATTCTTTTATTCTTCTCTTTTGGGGCTAAGAATGCACTTTGGATTTGTACATTTTAGTTTTCATATTATGTTAATTAGAAGTTCATTTTATCCACATTATTGCTTCACTTATATTATATCACATTATTTCTCTTTTTAATTTATTGGATGTGTGAAACATAGAATTTATATGCAAATAATTGAATAGGGATAAGAAAGAAAAGAAGTGCCATTAATAAGGTAGTAAATGCTAGCTGATGCTGATACCTATTGAATTTGTGTAGGTGGTCACTAATTGCGGGTCGAGTGCCAGGTAGAACTGACAACCAAGTAAAGAATCACTGGAACACTCATTTATGCAAAAAGCTAGGCCTCAAAAAGCAAAATAGAAAAGTTGTGGGTACCTCCAAAAAACATTTTACTCAGCCGGAACAGACTAATAACACACTTTCCAGCAACAGTGATGCCAAAGCTATGGAAGTAAGTCAAAATGAAAACCCTTTATTGGTTGCTGATGGTGAGGCACCTAATGGAGAAGCACAATGGATGAGCAAAAATTTTGCAGAATCATTGCCTTTATTTCAGGAGGATAGTCCAGGCTTACTAGATTTTCTAGATGATTACCATTTTGACTTGGAATGGCAAAGCTTCTGACCTTTTTACCTCCTTTAATTAACTAATAAATAATATTTCTTTGTCATGAGTCATTCAATTATATTACATCATATCAAGGTGACGAGTTCTTTATATCCTCTTGTATAATCTATCTTCAATTAATTTATATATTTGGAAACAGCTTACGCCTGATGAGCTATTAACAGCCAATTTAGGTGAGAGGAAAGCGAGGGGGGTTTGATGGAATGAAAATAATTTTTGAACTATATTACCCCATTCCTTGCCCATTAGGATTGTTTAGAGCTTTTAGCATAACCCCAATGCATGGAATTCTTAATTCCTTTTTGTCCATTTTTGAAATGAGTAGGTTGGATTTTCTCAAAACAATGTTGTAACTATTTAAAAAAAAATGAAGTGCATTGGCTAGTAAACCACATGGTTATGTTGCAATGGTCAACAAAACACACTTTTGAATTTAAGGTATAAAGCTTAAAAGAATTGTACTTAAACTTTGCCCTCTTAGTATTTTACAAATTGCAAACTTATTTGTGAGCATTATAAAATTAATTAATTTTTATTACTAAGTCATACGCAATAATATGAGCTGCCTCAAAGCAAGAAGATAATAAACTAATAATTCATCAATTGCAGAGTTAAAAATTGTAACTTCATTGTTCAATAGAAAATAAGTGTGCACAAAGCGGGTTGAGTTAGACTTGAGGTATTTTTCAATCCAAACTAATTTCATTGGGTTGAGAAATCTTCAACCCAACCAACCAACGATAGCTATAAAAACCAACTCAACCAAGTTTATAGGGGTTGGGTCGGGTTGGATTGATATCATTTTGTCATACGCCTTGGGTTGGTGTCGTTTTGTTCATTTTCTTAACAAAAAAAACAATTGGGTTTTCAATTTTTCATTAAACTATTTAAGTCCATCATATGATAAATCCTTACAATTTATACAAATGGGCTTTTTTTCTAATTTTATAAAAACAAAGTCTCAAATTGTCAAAATAAATCAAACTAAAAAATTTAAATAAAATTTCAAATTCATTGACTCAGGTTATGATGATGGTGATTTAATCAAAACAATTAGCATTTGTAAATTGTAGCTTGTCAAGAGTCTTATGGCTCAATAATATAGTCTACTCTCTTTTATGAGGAAAATTAATATTTGCATTTCTCATCATTAATACTATAATTTATTACTATTAAATTATTTAAACAAAAAAAAAAAACCAGTGGCTTTATATATATTGGTATGATTTAAAAAAAATAAAAATAAAAAACCTAGGACATGCAAGGAAAATAAAAATGATGACGGTGATGGTGATTTAATCGAAACAATTAGCATTTGTATTTTTTTTTTTTTTATCTTTGTAGTTTGTCAAGAGTCTTATAATTCAATAATATTGTCCACTCTCTTTTATGAGGAAAATTAATATTTGCATTTCTCATCTTTAATACTATAATTTATAACTATTAAATTAAAAAAAAAAAAAAAAAAAAAAAAAAAAAAAAAACACAGTGGCTTTTCATGAAACAAAATTTGTTAATGGCTAATTTTGTTAATGGATATTATTATGACCAGAGTAATTTTATATACACAAAAAATTTAATAACATTTTTCGTTCCTATTGAATTGACCAGTTTGTATTGGTTCACATTTAGGTCTATCATTGACAACAATTTTTAAATTACTAGCTACTAACAATTTGCCCGGTTAAGAAGTGTCAATTTTTTTTTTCTAGACATTCTCTGGGTTATAGGTGTTCCCAAGTAATTATTGTCCTAGAAAATTTAACTGGAAACACAATTGCTTTACGTCGGTCACTCTAGCTAGAAGAAGATAGAAAAGAAGCTCAATCAGGTAGCAACTGTGGTCATTTGGTCAGTGTAAGACAATAATTTGGAACTATGATGAGCCATGCATTGACTTGCAGAGAAAGACGGACCCCTGTCCAGGGTTGTCTTCATGTGCACGATGACGTTCACCATCTGCTATTGAAGTTTGTACAACCAAATTCTTGGTTCTAAATTCTAAAAGTCAGATCGATTAGGTTTGAGTTCGATTCAATCATATCAGATTCAAATCAGAAACAGATCATCCTAAATGGTTATCAAAGCAATAATCCTAAACTCGGTCTTTTAAGGGTTAGATCGAGCTAATATGACCCCCTTTTTTCACATTAAAAAATTATATAAAATAAAAATTAACTTAATCGCATTGCCTTTATTTTACTTTCAATACAATTAAACTTTATACGTATAACATATAATGTTACGCTACCATTCACAATAATGTACAAGTAATACGAACATCCTTTTACCTTTTGTCATATTGTTGAAAATGATTTAGAAGAATATTGTTGTGATATTTGTGAGAAAGAACAAAACTCTAAACATTGGTTCTACTATTGTGAAGAGCGTAGATATCCAAATTCGAGATTTCAGGACTGAGCAAATATTAAGCTTGGGAAGACTTACACAACCGACATCCACCAACATCCTCTCACTCTTGTTTATAACACAAAGCGCGATTTATGTCAAGGATCTGGTAGATTTTGCACTGAATTGACCTTTGAATGTACTATATGTAATTGGAGTGTTTACACTTGTTTTTATATTGTATAAGATGTGTAAATGACAAACATTTTTTTAAGGTCTTTCATTGTTTTTGGCTAAAACCGGTAGACGTCTTTCATTGTTCTTATTATCAAGAAGAATGATCTTTTCGTGCAATTATTTAGTAACTAGTACATAGATTTTTTGGATCAGATGTTAACATGTCTGAATGAGCTCCAATTTAGGATGTAAGCTTGTGTTTCAACCTTTCTTATGATGTATAGCCAAAATTTTACACATGACATCTTAAATGAGAAGCAAACAAATGTAAAGAGCAATTTGTTAAAGTAATCACTTAAAAGTTTATACTACACAAATGCACAATACAAGATTGTTCTTAAAAGTTTGAAATCGCTTTGAAGCAACGAGAAGTAGGGTTTTCATTGCTTGTTGTGTGAATGACTTTTAGGTTTAAAGAGATGTGGGAAAAGCTGTAGGTTAAGGTCGCTTAATTACCTGAGCCCCAATGTGAAACGAGGTGGGGTTCTCTGAGGAAGAAGAAGATCTCATTATTAGACTCCATAATCTCCTTGGAAACAGGCTCTGCTACCTCTTCTAGCTCCTTCAATTTTCTTTTTTCCTTATCCTTTTTTTTTTTTTTGGTTCTGTTTTCTTTCTTTATTTCTTTGTTTTGTTTTTTTTCCTGTAACTTTTTGGATAAGGTTGCTATCTTGATAGACTAAAAGCTAGCTAGTGTCGGTCATTTGTTTGAGCCATATCATGTTTGAATGGTAGGTTAATTCACAGTCAAAATTATATATCCCCCTAGCATAATTGCAGGAGTTATTTTTTTTAACAGCTAGTGGGATATATATGGGTGATTCAAATCTATATATTCTTCTCACATGAAGAACACAGCAACTCTTAGGCTTGTAATGCTTGAAGTAGCTTTCTCAAAGGCATTGCCTTAGCTAAGAACACACTTCAGATGTTTTTATTCTTCTCTTTTGGGAATGCACTTTGGATGTGTACATTAATTGTTCATATTATGTTAGATGCTCTTCATTTTATATCGCATTATTTCTCTTATTTACTTATTTATTGAACATGTGAAACAGAGAATATATATCCAAATAATTGAAGAGGGATAAGAAAGAAAAGAAGTGCCATCAATACGGTAGGAAATGCATGCTGATGCTGATACCTACTGAGTTTGTGTAGGTGGTCACTAATTGCGGGTCGACTGCCAGGTAGAACTGACAACCAGGTAAAGAATCACCGTCCGTAACACTCATTTGCGCAAAAAGCTAGGCCTCAAAAGGCAAAATAGAAAAGTTGTGGGGTACCTCCAAAAAAACATTTTACTCAGCTGGAACAGACTAACACACTTTCTGGCAATACTGATGCCAAAATTATGGAAGTCAAAATGAAAACCCTTCATTGGTTGCTCATGGGGAGGCGTCTAATGGAGAAGCACAATGGATGAGCAATCATTTCCGGTCAAAATGGCTAAATACCACTGTTTTTTAAAATATTTTGCAATTTACCACTATTTCTGAAATATGTAGAGATCAACATCTACCACTAATTGAGAACTCGAGTTTGAGAAACTTGAATTTTTTATAATACTCGAGTTACATAAAAAATAGCACAACAAATTTAAATGCTATTTTTTCAAAGAACTCGAGTTTTTAGAACTCGAGTTATACAGTAAACTCAAGTTTAAAAAAAGTGGTAGATTGCTAATTTTGCAAACAGTAATAGATTCATACATATTTTCCCAAACAATGGTATATGGTCATTTTGGCCACCATTTTGTAGAATCATTGCCTTTATTACAGGATGATGATCCAATTGTTGATAGTCCAGGCTTACTAGATTTTCTAGATGGGTACCATTTTGACCTAGCATAGCAAAGCTTCTGACTTTTTTTTTTCCCTCCTTAATAAATATTATTTTTTTGTCATGAGTCAGTCAACTATATTATATCATGTCAAGGTATAACAAGAGTTCTTTATATCCTTTGGTATAATTTATCTTCAATTAACTTATATCTTTGGAAACAGCTTATGCCTGATGAGCTATTAACAACCAATTTAGGAGAGAGGAAAGCGGGGGGGTTTGATGGAATGAAAATAATTTTTAAACTATACTACCCCACTCCTTACCCATTAGGATTGTTTAGAGTTTTTCGCATAACCCCAATGCAAGGTAGAATTCTTAATTTCTTTTAGTCCATTTTGAATGAGTAGGTTGAATTTTCTCAAAAACAATGTTATAACTTAAAAAAAAGAAAAAAAAAAATGAAGTGCATTGGCCTGTAAACCACCCGGTTATGTTGCAATGGTCAACAAAACACATTTTTGAATTTAAGGTAGAAAGCTTAAAGTTTAGAAATTGCAAACTTATTTGTGAGCATTATAAAAATTAATGAATTTTTGTTAATAAGTAATACATGATAATATGAGCTGCCTCGAAGCAAGAAAGTAATAAACTAATAATTCATCAACTGCGGAGGATATAAAAATTGTAAATTGATTGTTCAACAAAAAATAAGTGTGCACAAAGTAAGTTGAGTTGGATTTAAGGTATTTTTCAATCCAATCTAATTTCATCGGGTTGAGAAAATTTCTCAACCCAACCAACCCAAGATAGCTATAAAAACCAACTCAACCAAGTTTGTAGGGGTCAAGTCAGGTTGGATTGACGTCCTTGGGTTGGTGTCGTTTTGTCATTTTCTATAAAAAAAAAAAAAAAACAATTGGATTTTTATTCAACTATTTAAGTCCATCATATTATAAATCCATACAATTTATACAAATGAGCATTTTTTTTTTCCTAATTTTATAAAAACAAAGTCTCAATATGTCAAAATAAATCAAACTAACAAATTTAAATAAAATTTCAAATTTGTTGACTCAGGTTACAAGGGTTAACCTAAACCCAATCCAACACAAACTTCAAAAATAATAATGATTATATGACCCAACACATGAAAAACCAGCCCTAACCATCAAGTTGGGTTGGGATAGGTTGAGTTCATCTGAGTTAGTGGGTTACATTCACAACCCTACTTAGTTAAGCATCCAAACAACCCACTCTTGCCAGTTAGATTCTAATCCTA
This sequence comes from Quercus gilva, assembly GCA_023621385.1. Lineage (NCBI taxonomy): Eukaryota > Viridiplantae > Streptophyta > Magnoliopsida > Fagales > Fagaceae > Quercus > Quercus gilva. The sequence goes on from CM042475.1 coordinate 14,848,073, forward strand.
GTAACTTACTAGTTTATGAAGTGTATGTGTATATATGTATATATTGGTATGATTTTTTTTTAACAAACCCAGGACATACAAGAAAATAAAAATGATAACAGTGATGATGATTTAACTGAAACAATTAGCATTTGTATTTATTTTTTAACTGTAGCTTGTCAAGAGTTTTATAATTTAATAATATTATCCACTCGCTTTTACGAGAAAAATTACGATTTGCATTTCTCATCCTTAATACTATAATTTATAACTATTGAATTAAAAATATATATATATATATATATATAAACCAATGGCTTTTCACAAAACAAAATTTGTTAATGGCTATCATTATGACCATGAGTTATAGTAGTAATCTTATATACACAAAAAAATTTGACTCCAATTGAGTTAGCAAGTTTGTATTGATTCACATCTGGGACTATCACTGACATTATTTTTTAAATTATTATTAACAATTTGTTACGTCAATAGGTTGTTAATTTTTTTATTTTTTATTTCTAGACATTCTCCGGGTTACAGGTGTTCCCAAGTAATTATTATCCTAGAAAATTTTACTGGAAACATAATTGCTTTAGGGGGTTACTCTAGCTAGAAGAAGATATAAAAGAAGCTCAATCAGGTAGCAACTGGGGTCATTTGGTCAGTGTAAGATAATAATTTGGAACTATGATGAGCAATTGACTTGGAGAGAAAGATGGACCCTAATCCAGGCGTTGTCTCATTTCTTGTGCACGATGACATTCACCATGTGCTATTGAAGTTTGTTTGTTTTTGTTTTTGTTTTTTGTTTTTTTTGTTTTTTTCTTTTTTTATAGAAGGTGCTATTGAAAGTTTGAATGGTTCTAAATTCTAATAAGACATGACATAATGGGTCGAAATTAGGTTTGAGTTTGATTCAATCATATCATATTCAGATTATATGATCCATATTTTTTTCACATTAAAAAATAATATAAAATAAAAATTAACTTAATCGCATTGTCTTTATTTTTCTTTCAATACAAATAAACTTCATACATAATATACAATATTATACATACATTAATTGAGTCTCATATTTATGAATTAGTTAACAATCACGTTATTAATTATTATGTTTGAGCTCGACTTCTTTAATAGTCAACTTAGGTTTTAGTTTAGCTCATTTGTTAAATAAAAATACATAAACAAGCTTCTTCTTTTTTTTTCTTTTTTTTTTTTCTTGAAACGAGTTTAAATTGTTCATAAACAACTTGATTCATTTACAATAACAACAAAACCTCTTTGTGATAAGAATTAGAAAGCTGAAATTGGGATAGGCTGCAATCTATGTTGTTTATTATTGGGGCGGTACATTAAATCCACTAACCTAATGAACTCAACCCAATCCAACTCTTTTGGTTTTTCGTTGATGTTGGGTCTCAATTTTTGTTTGAAGAGCAGGGTTGGCTGGGATTGGCAAACTTTTAAACCCGAGTAACCTGACACAACTCACATTATTATAATTAGTTAAAACAATATATTTATATATATGTATTTTGCATATTTTGAGACCTAGTTTAAATTTGTTAGTTTAATTTAGTTTTGTTGAACTTTTAATATTAGGTCTAATTGTATATATTGAAATTATTTATTGAATATGGATTCTATTTAACTCAACTGGTAAAATCTAACTTTCTAATTTTTTTTATTGGACCTATCAAAAGGCCCAAACCTGATTCTTAGGTGTTGAGTTGGATTAGTTTTTGAAATTGTTATAAGTTAGTTTGGTTACTTAACTTTAGAAGCTTGGAGTGACTTAAAATTACCCTCCAACAAAGCCCAATTTAATCCATGAACACCCCAACTCAGTACCAAGTTGGGCCAAACATTGCTGAAGTTTGAAATCTGAGGATATACAGTAAAGTGACATGAAATGATGAAAAATGATAATCTCTTATAAGACGGTTTCGTTTGGTACAAATTTGAAAATCGCTATATGCATTGTCCGAAAACTAGTTGAAAAGGTAGATGAGTATTAAAAAAAGTTAGATTTATGGGATTATAAGAGATAACTATATTATTCAAACAAGAGACACCTGCCACATAGAATACTTTATTATTTTACAAAATGTTGTTTATAACATAATATACATCATGCACTGTAGGGAAAAAAACTTTGAGATATGAGCTAGTAGGCTTCATGACAATTGACAGTACCAAATGCTCACACAGATATAGAGGGTGAAATTTTGAAGTCCAGATCCCAGAGATCAAAGGTTCCCTTCACAAAATCATAGTGGGCACCCTTCAAAGCTAGTGTTTTCTTCACCAAACCATCTCTCACAAATGGATATGTCAATAGGTTTCCCAGTGATACATTCACAGCCTCCTGCATTAGAGTCACACACATATGCCATACAATGTCAAGATCAAATTAACGAAGCCTTTTTTGGACTTCTACTCTAACAATATAATTCACAATTTATGACTGTGTTAAATTACTAATTATCTCAAAAACTTGAACTATTGGAATATGATAAATTTAATTATTTAACCGCATACTTCTAACACTCCTCATTACATGTGGACCCAAATTATTTTTTAATAGATGAGACCCAACACGTGAAATTTTAAATATGAGATAGAGTGAAAGAAACAGATATTAAACTTAGAATTGTCCCAAACCATGTTAAATAACAAATTGTCCCAAAATTTTAAATTATTGAGATATGGTAAATTTAATCATTTAACCACATATTTTTAACAACTATGCATTGAAGAAATAGGAATAGGAGCAATGCCATTTATATATAACTATGTGCAGCTGTGTAAGGAGCAGATTTTAGAGTGTTTAATTAGTATAAACAGTACTAACCGGTGGATCACAGTTACTTAGTTCTTCATTACACATGCATTTCTGGTTTGATGCTGATGAATTTGATCCTAGTGCTATGTGCTACATGTCTAAAAAGTACCAAACCATCAAGTTGCTTAATTAGCATTGGTAGCGTTTGGACTTGAGATTAGAGCATTAAAAAAGAAGTGTCATCTCCAATGAACCTTCTTGTACTCTCTATTTCACTTTTCAAGGATAATTGGATCCTGTTAATGGCTGTGATGTACTATATTTGAATTTTACTTTCCCCTAAGAATTAAGTATACAAAGGAAAGTACATGTATAAAACCATCTTGAATTTGTGTGCACGGTATTGTATAGTTTACCTTCTCGCAGTTGGTGCACTGCTCCGAGAAACTTAACCCACTGTATTCTGCCTTAACCTTGGCCTTTGCAGTTGAGCAGATTTGGACCCAATGCTCTATGAAATCACTGAAAGTTCAATATACAGAAAAGAAGACCGTTAAGTACAGCACACAATCTTCTGTTCCCACCTGTTTTTTATTTTTATTTTTAACTTCTAGTTTTTTCTTCTTCTTTTTTGGAGCAATTTTTAACTTCTAGTTCTAGGTAGCAATGCACATAGAGGGAATTCTAAGAAGTCAACAGAAGATGATTCTCTCCTTTTAAATTGAATAAATTTCATGGTTTAGATTAAATATATTACGTGAGAATACTAAGAGTTGAACAGAAGATAATTTTCTCTAGATGAAATTTATCTATATAATGGTTTAGATTAAACATTACAAATCTAAAAGTGTAGTAAATATAATGTTCTTTATAATATTTTTAAATAACTTGACACTCAAAATATATTGTTAAATTCATGAAATAAAATCATAATTAAAAACAGACTCTCTTCAATTTTAAAGTAAGAAATGGAAAGGATCTTGTTTCGAACTTTACTTACAGGGTCATCTTAGTCAGTATCAACTGACTTTAATTAATTTGTGAGAAAAGAGCAATATAAATTAATTGGAGAGAAGAAATTAAGCAATAACATTAGCAAGGGGGTTCAACTACACGGATACATAGTAGATATGGTCCATCTTAAGCATAACTAATTCACATATACTTGCTAAAGAGATAAGCCTATCTAGAATAATTAACCAAAAATATTGTCATGTTCTCGTCGATAAAATAAAGATTAAGACCCAATTATCGAACCTGATTCCTTTGAATTTTTAAATTGACTTGGGAAGACATAATGGATCAAAGAAACTACATTCGTTTATTGGTATATGCCAAAGCCCAAAAGTAATTAAAGTATGATGGTTGTCCTTCTTGCTTTATTAGACTTTTTGGATGCCTCCAAGAATATGGCACTACTGGAAAATTAAGGATCAAATATATCCTATTCCTTATTATCAATTTTAGAGATGAAAGCGATTTGGTTGATAGTTTACACGCTTAATATATTATTATAAAGTCACCATGAGTGCAAAACTTTAATTTAGAAGTTTTGGAAAAGAAAACTTAACCAAGTGCTTTCTGAATATGTTAAACATTCCAGCATCTATTTGCAAATATTCGTGCTTACAAAAGTAGGCAAAGAATATTGATGTTGTCATCACGATAAAAGACTTACCTAGCAGTGGTCCCATCATCGGGGATAGACATGAGCCCCTTTATGCCACCACAACAGCTGTGTCCAATGACCACAATATGTTCCACCTGAGACACATTCTTTCTAGTTAAGTTTCCCATGAATTACGGGGGGAACATTAAAGCATGAAGTAACCTAAAAGCATTTATTTTCTGCCATATATTTTTAATGTATGGTGCTAAATAAAGTGTAGGAGATAGATAGCCGAAGTGGAAGCATAACATAGGGTAAGGCTTGGGTATTTGTATTTCTATGAGTGAAGTAGAATCTTTTTTGTGTTACAATGAATCTAATTTGGGAATTTATAGGAGGTAAAACTCTAAACTAATTATATATTAAGTCATTAATTGTGGTACAAATATGATTGGACTTGATATATTTCTAACATAGGGTAAGGTTTAGATTCAATACTTTTGTACACTGGACTCAATAGAATGAAAATACATAACAAATGTTGGATGTATACTGAGCACATTATACTTACGATTCGTTTGAATTGAAAGTAAGAGAGAGAAAGTAGTGTAAAGTTGACCAGAAATAATCCTAATTTTCAGTCAAGTATTCTCTACTCATTTTTCCCTCCCTCTCTCCTCAATCCAAATAAGCCATTAAAGACGTATTCATAAATGTGAATTGGTCTAATAAAAATTGTGCAAACTCATAAATGTGAATTGGACTAATAAAAATGGTGGAAACTGGGAAAGCAAACCCATCTCTTTGACTAATAAGGGCTTTGATTTGGAATGGGTAGACATTGAAATTTAAAAAGCAAAGCACCTCTTTGGGGGAATCTGGTGGGCACGTGAATTAGTTGGTGTCAACTTTGGGGGCTACACGGGAGGGGGTGGTTGGGGAGCCCTCAATGAATGGTTGGTAACACATTTTGACACCACTACAGTCTCCTCTACCGAAAGAGCCAAACCAGTACCGCTAAACAACTCATTGACGTGTGAGAATAAAGTTGGGACATTAAAAAAGAGTGACTATTATATTCACCTTCAGATGCAGTACTGCATATTCGATGGCAGCCCCCACTCCTGAATATTTTGTCTGCGTAAGCAAAGGCCGGTCAACCAACCAAATAGTATAATTCAAATGTACAACAACAACAACAAAAGAGTAAACAAATAAAAAATGAACATAAAGAATAAAGCTTTTGAGAAATTGATTAAGAGTTTGTTAATGGAATATTGTAGAAGTGAAATGATATAGATAATTGCATTTTATATTTCATGCAATGATGAAGCATTGGCTAGCTGCACCATCAAGGCCTTTTTCTTTTCATTCTATTCAATAATTTGATAGTTGTAAATCTTAACAAGAAGATTTAAATCTCAAGCTTGTTTATTGAAAACGTCAGGAAGTGTGAATTGAAACTTTAGATCAAGGTTCATATGAATACAAAAACCATGAAAATCACAAGCCCACCAAAGGTGACTGCTAATACTAGTAGACTTTCAACTCTTGAATTCCTGGACATTCTATTTCTGGATGAAATGTGAACAAAACAATTGTTAACTTGTGACGGTTTGTACAAGCAAACCTTGTCAAATGGTGGGACCATGTTGGCGATATTTCGTATCATAAAGGCCTCCCCAGGTTGGAAATTCAGGATATGTGAGGGGCAAACCCGAGAGTCTGAGCATGCAAATACCATAAACTGCATAGATACGAAGATATACAACATGTTAAATTGGCCTCATTCACAAGCTAAATTAATTAGGAAGAATAAAATGTACTTTGGTTTTGAGTCTTTTGACCCCTTGCACTGGTTATTGATTACGACTCTTTCGAATGGGCAAATGCAAGTGTGGAACAAACAAAATCCCAAAAGGACTACGAAAGATTACAACTTTTTCAAGCACTACGAGCAATTAAATAAATAAATAAAAGGCAATCATTATAGTTCCATTTTACTCTACAGGGTAACAATTATGTCCACTAACAAGGGTGCCCTTTTTATCCGAAACACTGATTTATGTCTAATAAGTATAAAGTAACGGGTTTTATATTAACTTACGCTCCTATAGTATATATTAATAAATTATTTTTAAAAAAAATGAAAAAATGAAAAATAGCTATACTTTTCTTACAATTTTATTTTAGTTCTCATAAAAATTTTCTTAGAATGAATGATTAATAAATACCTTAAAAATACACATTAATCAGACTCGTAACATAAGTAATAACAAGTCAAAATACAATTAACTTTCTGTTTTATTTTTTGAAAATGATAAAAATGCAGTTTCTTAAATAGTTAAAAAAATAAATAAAATCTTTTACATCGGAAATGGGATTACAAACCTTGGGCTTTTGGCCTTTGGCAAGTTCACCGTACAACTCAGGATTCTTCCTGAAAAAAGGCATGCCACCAATCAGTGTATAGAAAAGTAAATACAGACAATCCACTGCACCTCTGATACTAATATGCTTAATTAAATAATTTTGTCCCCAAAACAAAAGTAAGTACCTAGATTTTCTGCTCCTAATAATACAATTGTTAAAATCTTTGGAGCTTTTTTGAGCTCCAACAATCCATGAAATGTCCAAATGATTTAGACCATGTCCCCTTTATTACTATTATTTGGGATAAGACTATTTCAAAAAAAAAATTTGAACGAGGCATAAATGTCCACATCACAAACAATAATAAAAAATTAAAAAAAAAGTGGACCGCAGACCTACTCTATTTTTATATGCATATTGGTGCATAGATACAATCATTAATGGATTTGAAATTTCATTACCCACCATTATTTATGAAAACCTCTGTACCCGATCACTGAATGCGTTTTGTGTTACCAAACAACTGGAAGTTTTTAAAGTGAAAAGGTCCTAAAACCAAATCCGAATCCGCTAGTTAATGTTCATCTAATAACGCCATTGTTTGACACTTCTATGAGGAGGTATCTTCTCCTTGATAATACCATTCTCTAATGTTACATGGGATCCATCAATGTAAGAGACTCATAATTACGTCGATTTCAATTATTGTGAGAAAGTGATTTTAGAATTCACTCACAAGATAATTTTTTCTTTCAAAAACTATAAGGCAAATCACAGGATATATTTAATGACATTTAATGGTTAAAAAAAAAATTGGAGCAAATTTCTAATGTTTTATAAAATAAAATAAAATCTAACTCACCTATGTTTGAGTCCTACTGCTAATAAGAGTCTATTGATAGGCATCCAAATGAGTTTTGCCCATAAACTTTAACGTTAACGTCCTGCCCGAGAGCTAGCATAACCTAACTAACCTCTATTCTGTTTACCAAAAAATGTGTGTATATATATATATATGTATATAAAATAAAAAACAAATTGAAACTATTTTTGTATGCCAGATGTCACTAAGGGTGAACTCGTGAATCTTAACATAAAACCTAAATTTCTTTGACAATGAGATGTAAGGAATAATTTCGAACAAGCAAACAACCCTAGTAAATGAATTGTCAAATGGCAATTTTATGTTTGTTACAGGTATCTTTTAATATTCTTTATTGTTTATATTCAAGGGAAAGTTAAGATCCAATTCATCGCTACACTGTACCATCAAAGGTCTATCAACATGATGACTTACAATTTTTGAAGGTCCATTGTACTGGAGCACCGAAACGTCTAATCTTTAAGATAAAATTTTAATAATCGACAATTTCAATATATAAGGAATATAAATTTAGGGGAAAAAAAATTACTAATTTTAATGGTAACGCAAATGGAAAGATCCCAAATTCCCATGTAACATGTACACGGCATATTCCATTTCCAGAAAATGAGGAAATGGACTTCTGAGTTATTTGAGAGAAAAACATACTCAAATTTCTCTTTCCTGAAGTGGATGAACCCGGTTTTGATCCTATCAACCGGGTCAAACTGGTTCGAATCGGACTTCTCCAACTCCGCCGTTATCTGCTTGATCTTGGCGGCGGCGACAGCCGCGAGATCAGCTTTGTCACTGTACCACAAAAAATTAGTTAGCCACCGTCAGATTTTTTTCAGGACAGTGAGTGAGTCAGTTACAACGTGGGACCGGATGTGACATAAGCTGATCTAAACTCTAATAACGTCGTTTCTTTACCGGGTCCCACGTGGCAACAATCACCTAAACCGCGTAAGCAAATTGTTGTCTGAAATTAATGATAATGCTAGGGGGAGTTATGAAAGGGATTTGAAATGACATTAAAGGACAGTAAGTTATTGTCTATTTACGAGAACAGAGACAAGCAGAATCTGAACCTGAGAAGCTTCGTGAGTCCTGCTATGGCCTCCTCGTATGACTCAGTAGTTGCCATGTCTTCTTGTTTCTGATAATTCCAAAACAAATTTAACATAGAAAACAGCTCAAAAACCAGTTCGATGATTGAACAATATCATAATTCATAAAGAATATAACAATTTGTATTTATTTTGATATGCGAAATTCAACCGTTTGGCTTATTATTTAAAAAACAAAACAAATCAAAGAATTTACACAAGCTTGGAATCAAAATGGATTTTTTTATTTTCCGCACAGAATATACGATTCTGTGAACAGAAATCAGGTAAAAATTAGACGTATTATTTGTGAGACTAAAGTCTCATATTTATTAGAATTCATCAGCTAAAATGATCAGAGCAAGATCGCATATCTTTTCACCGTCCCTTGTTTGGATTGACTTAGAATTCATCTAAATTACCAATAAGAAACGTTGAGAGAGAATTAGAAACGAGCCAAACAGATCTAAAGCAAGCCTTTTAACTCGCTCAAATTCAGGAACAAAAAGAATTGGAGAAAATTAAAAAATAAATAAAGAAGAAGAAGAAGAAGAAGAAGAAGAAGAAGAAGGAAAAGACAGAATTCTGAGCGTGAATTACATTGAAAGAAATCAAATTCTCTGAGGAAACAGTAGTACTATATATGATCCGAATCTAGATTTACGTAAAAACAGCAGTTCTAAGAAAGTGTGATCAGCAGCTAAGTTGCAGAGAGAAAGAAAGAGCATCTGTACGGACCTTTATCTGAGATTCTTTCCTGGGTGCTATGTTTTTTTTCAGAGAAAGAGAATGTTAACAACAACGTAAGCCGCTCTATCACACACCTTCACTTTATAGAAGGGCTGGCTCTCTCTCTCTCTCTCTCTCTCTCTCGCTCTCAAAATTTACCAATCATGGTACCCTTCACTGCTAGAACTAGTAAAATCCCCGTGATTAAATCCCAAACAAGGATCAAAAAAGGTAATTTATCTGTACTATTTATAAAGGGATTTCCTTTTAAGACGGAATAATCTGTTAAAAATATGTTTTTAATTTTACTTAAAATGCCTATAAGATAGGCACTTTTACTAATTTACGTATTCAAAACAAATTTATCCGAAAAAAATTAAAAAAAAAAAAAAAAAAAAAAAAAGAAATTATGACACTAGAAAAAAAAATGAAACATGAAAGCTGGGAGGCATTTTGTTTTTGTTTATATTTGATGGTGATTTGGTTTATAAACTTTTTTTTTTTTAATTATCCTAAAAGAAAAAAGTAATAAATTTTTTAGTAGTTTTTTTATATTCTTAAAAAAAATTATATTAAATTTTTTTTTTTCTAAAATTGTCTATTAACAAATGAGAAATGTTATGTCTACAACATTTTCACAATATTTTTACAACAAATTCTAAATAGCAAGTTGTTATTGGTGAGGCAAAAAAGTAATTTTAATGATAGATTCAAATTATAACCAATAATAAATAACCATCTATAATTTGTTATGAAAATGTTGTGAATATAATACTTCTTATTAACAAATCTTTAAACCCACCCGATGACTGACTCTATTTGTATATGTAACTTAATGCTTTTTTTTTTTTTGGACAAATCTCTAAACCCATCCGGTGATTGACTCTATTTGTATATGTAACTTAATGCTTTTTTTTTTTTTTTTTTTTTTTGAGAACTAGTTTCAACCTATGATGTCCATTCCTAATAATAACTATCTATTATCAAATTAAGACATTAATATGTTCTTTGTGTAAGCAAGAATTGAACCATGAATTTTTTATTCAATCATCAGAAACTTTATAAGTTAAGCTAACCGGAAACCACATTAAATAGTAATGTTAATTAGTAAAACTTATCCATTTTTAGAGAGTAATGATATTACATATATTAATTTGTTGTTTCATGTTTGTTGGGAATTACCATATTTATAGATATTAGTTAAGATAGAGATTAGTGTGAATAGGAAGTTGTTAGTATTTTAGTTGTATTTGGATTGTATTGTTAGTGTTAGTGCCTTAGTGGTGTCCTAGTTTTAGAAGCACAGCTATTGTGGCCATAAGTTTATGAGACGCGCTCCATTGTTTTAGGTCTTTACATTACTTTGTTAAATTTAAATAGCTAAAATTATTGTCAATAAAATACGTCAGATAAGTTTAATCAAATTGAATCCTAATTGATTTCTAGAAGTCGAGATTTCTTCAATCAAATCCAAAAAGTTCATAGAGATCAAGATTTTTACAGTCGAATCCAAATTTCATCATTTTTTGTTATCTTTTGTTCTTATTATGTATAAAGTGTTTCAATATAATCAACCAAAATTCTATCTCATTTTCTTTAAATATTTCTATTTTTCCTGTCCAAAAAATTGTGTACCTATCAAATGATTCCGTCTAGGCAAGTGTAGTTTAAAACAATGAGATTACAAGAGATCTTATCCGTTAACTGATCGGAGAGCTATAAAATTGATGGTTATGATTGGCTTTTGGTCTGTGGGTGCTAAATTTATTTTTAATTTTATTTTATGATATGGTGGATTGAATCTTTTTGGGTCTGACAAATAAGTTAAATCAAGCACAAAGAGCACTGTACCTTTTAAGGCGTCGATCTTTCTTTTTCTTTCCTCTTTGTCCTTGATTTTTTTTTTTGGCAGTCAAAAAAAAAAATCAAGGACAAAGGGGGTTTTTTTTTGGCAGTCAAAAAAAATTCAAAGACAAAGAGGAAAGAAAAAGAAAGATCGACGCCTTAAAAATTCACAGTACTATTTGTAGATAGCCCGTGAGAATAATAAGTCAACTAAAGACGACAAATTATTGGTGTCGCGTGTACTGTAGATGAGCTTGATGAAGACCAGCAAATAAGGAACTTATAAAAATAAATAAATAAACTAAAATATAAAAATTGGAGAATAGAAAATTGATGGCCATGAATTTATGATTAGAAAGCGGAGTGGGCGAGCGCGTGACAAGAAGGATTGGTATAATTATGCATGATGGCAGCAGGAGTTTTCTATTTTGATGAATTGTTGGCATGAAATGAACCACCACCACTACTACCTCTTCCTTGTTCTCCTTCTCTTTCTCCTTCTTAAACAAAATTGAAAATATGAAAATAAATCATAAATGTTTTTATTTGAAGAGAAATGTTTCGTTCATAATATTTTCAAAATAATTTTATAACAAATTCTAAGTGTTAAGTTATTATAGGTTTTTAATTTAAAATCACCACTGAAATTATTTTTTTGTTCATCAATAACAATAAGTAACAACCTAAAACTTAAGATTTCTTAGGAAAATATTGTAAACATAACATTTTTCATATTGAATCATAAAAAAGTGTTGGTTACAAGGCTCAGGACAAAATGAACATAACAAGGGGATATTTTGTTTTGATTCTATTTTGTCTCTAGCCCAATTCCAATAGACAATTGGACATTCCATGTGATTAAGGGCCATTTCAGAGTCTTCTCGACCAAAAAAAAAGAGGGGGGTGGGGGAGAATTTAGGGGTTTTTGGCTTCTTAAAAGCCAACAACATTATTGAGAAATCAAATCACAGCTATTTTAGCAGAAGCTTTCAATTTGCTTCTTAAAAATTCTAAAAAATTAAACCATATTCACATGATTAACAAAAAGCAAATGCAACCTTACCATATATTTGGATGAAAGAAATTGAAATTTGAAGAGAAAATCTCAAATGGCGAGATTTTTTATAAGTTCATTATTTAAAATCTTAATAATTACAAATCTTATTGTTTAGAAAAATGATGAGGGCACTTCTTAATGTTTTCAATTAAAACATTTAGGGCTCAAATTCTATTATTGTAACTAAAAAAAAAAAAAAAAGGAGAAGGAAATTTATAGACCTATCATCCATGACCATCAAGAAACACTTTAATACCTCGCTCTATTAAAATCCCTTAGATGGTGCTAATGAATTTCAATCCCTCAAATTTTAGCTAATTTTCCCCCTTATTAAATTTGGAATTTCTTTATTACCAGACATGACACACCAGAACAAATAATTTTAGATTTTATCGTATGCCCAAATTCTACCTATAATTATTTCAATCAAATTACTAGACAACCCACGACTGACTTTTGTTTTCAAAAAGTTTAAACACCCTCAAAGAAAAACCCCAAAAAACAAAAGTCTAAATCCATTAAAGAAGTTCGTTGTATTAGACTTACACAGGCAAATGGTCTAACACGTCATGACTCATTAAACACCTTCACCCATTTATATCCCCAAATATGATTTAATCACTCATGACTAATGGGGTTTCCCCCAATTCGTTCTTTCCTGTGTAAATTGGAATTGAGGCACAAAAGTCTATGACTCTATGGGTCTATGGGTCAAGTAACATGCCATCAAATCTCACAAACAAAAACCCAACTTAGACAATGAATTTGATCATTTGCTTGATTGGATGATTGAGATTTCTCGTCCACATACTTGCCTAAAAGATAAAAGAAATCAATGGGATTTCTTTTCAACACGGCGTTGGATACAACCGGGCTAGAACTTTACCACCTAGGTATTCAATAATGCGGACTTAACGACAGATTTTTGGGACCTTGTGAAGACCAATTAAAAATATTATATAGGCTTTCTAGAGAGGGCTATTTTTTGTTTTTCATTTTTGAGAATCTAACAGAGGACTTTCTTGTTTCATCATCACGTTAGGCACTTAATTTTCTGTCCGAAGATAAAACATTTAAAAAACAAGTTGGCTCGGGTTTTATATTTGTATTTTATTTTGCTATTGCTGATGACCAAGAAACCAGGTGCTAAGACCGTTGAATTTGATTTGATTAAGCTAATTTGACTATTTGACTTGAATATATTTTGGAACATAGGGAAACGAAGAAGAGGAAAAATGAAGGGGCAAAGAGCCAAAAATATCCTCTTCCCATATCTTCTCCCATCCCAATAAAGGAAGTCTAATGAACAAAATTGTGGTGGATCGAATATTAGACCTTTTCTTTGGGAGAGGTTAGATGGTACCGCTCGATTATTAAGCTTATTCATACGAGTTATGTTAATTGTTTATTTGGACAATTGGAATCTCAAGTTTAATGACTAAGGAAACCACTATTAAAATCTTCTTTGTTTGAAATGAATTGTGCTAACTGTTCAAACTAAATAGTACAAATTCAAAGTATATTAAGTTTCATGTTATTTAAAAATTTTAAATGATGCGGTATTTTATAGACTGTCTAACTCAAGAAATAAAATTTTAACCATGAAATATAGTCTCTAGATTCTCTGCAATTTAAGTGAAATTGACATGTGATGAATGCTATGCTAATAAAAAAATGCCTATTTGCTTCAATGTAACAGTCTATACTCAATAGAACTTACCACCGAGACCTTGCTTGTACAACATAGCATCATGCACTTTTTAAAAGTCCCAGCCATGGTTTTCTTGGGGAACCCCTCTCTACCTATTTAAGAACAGAAAAACTAAACAAATTATAAGTCTAGAAGTTTGTAATGTCATTTTGTTAAATTGAACCCAAAAAAAGGTTACATTTGAGACAATGAATTATGGGCTTAAAAATTGAGCAAAAAAATCCAAGTGACTTTTCACGACTTCAACTTTTACAATCTAGAACAGTTCATGCTCATTTTCATAGACCTTTGGACCAAAAGCCCTTTAAAGCACTCCATAATTGACCACCGTTTGTGCGTGTGTGTGCGTGAATAATTGAACATTTGCTTTAATGCTTAAGCCAAAAAAGTCCAAGGTTTTACCTGTTGAGAGAGAGAGAGTACCAGAGTATGAACTAGAATAGCTTTTCAGACTCTGAAAATACCCTCCTTTCGACCAAGTCCAATTTGAAGAATGTTTCAACTGAAACCGAAAATCTGTGACTGTGTCTTTGTGTGTTTGGATGGGTCTACCTGGGAAAACATAAAAGGTGAGGCAGAAAATTCAAGTTGTGGCCATTGTTGTTGTGGACAAAATGTAAGACTTGGAAGTGGTCTCTCTACACCCTATGGATAAAATGAAAGCGAGAGGTGAACCAACAGGGCTCACTACCATTCTAAAGATGAGAGTCCCATGTTGGACTAAGACATTCCTTTAATCATCTGAAGCCAGTAGTGGTGAACAAGTTAAAAAATATCTTTGTGTGACAAACAAGTAAGCAATGAGACTGAGAATATACCAATACTAACCGTTTTTACAATAAATTTAACAACTTGCCATCTTAGATAATTATGAATTTTGTTTTGTCTCTGGACTTATTAAATATCACAAGACCACCACGCACCCTTAGCTTAATAGTCATTCTACAAGTATAAAGTTCTTATAGAGTGGAGGCAAGAGTTAGGATTCAAGTTTTCAGCAGAAAGCTTCACACACATATACAATTATATTAGACCAGATTAGAATTTCTATCTTAAAGGCCCGTACTTTACACGGTTTTATCATAAACTTATAGAATATATATTTTATAAGAGAAACAATAACCAAATAAATAATTATTATAATAACAAAAGGAATAAATTTTATTGGTATAACAACCTTCAAATTTAAAATGATAATACTTCAATAGAAAATTTTTAGCTTGTAACTTACAAATTGTGCACTAATGAGACTTGTAGTTACATGTAGGGCTGTCCACGGGTCAGTCTAGATTGGGTTTGTGCCCAACCTGAAACCGACCCGCCGAAATTGGGTGGGAAAAAAAGGCACCCGCCACCGACCCGCCAAAGTAATTGGGTTGGGCGGTTCAGACCATCAATGGGTGGTGTGCGGGTTGGTCGGATTCAAGATGGCGAGAAAACAATAAAAAAAACACAAATTCGGCGAAAATCTCACCGAATTCTATGAGATTTCGCTAGATCTGATCAAAATCTCATCGAATCTAAGGGAAATAGTGCCGAAATTTGGAAAACTATCACTGGAATCTGGGTTTTTTGCCGAATTCTAGAAAATTTTGGTCGGAATCTGGAAATCTTTCGGTCGGTTCGGGTTTTTCGGGTTTTAAGGGAGAAAAACCAAAACTTGACCCGCCAGAATCCGTTTCTGGTGGTGAAGACCCGCCGGAGTAGTCAGGTCAGCCAGTTTCGGGTCGAATCCGATCGGTTCTTCGGGTTGGCCGGGTAATCGGATGAATCTGGACAGCCCTAGTTACATGTATCAAATTTTTTTTATCTAAATTTTGTATATAGTGAATCTGTAATATTGTCATCTACAATAATATTAATGAGAAAAAAATGTTAGAAGTTGTTTTACATTTGGGAGATTGTTGAATACCTCTTTGTACACTATATTTTCAATGTATCCTTGTTCTTATTTGTTATTGTTCTTTATTAAAATCTTTAGTCCATGCAATTGGCCGTGGCTGAACATTGGACTAGGCAAGTCCTTGATTTTTGTTGATTGTCATAGCATAACAAATTGTTTTCTTAATCTTAAAAAAAACATTAATTATGATATATTTTTTAACTATAATTAACATGTAATCATGTGAAGATTATCATTTTGAATGCTTTTTATTTGATAAAATCATATATGGTTAACCATATTAATCATATATGTGTAACCATATATGTGTAACAACAACGTATCACCATTGAATTTCTCTTTGGCTACCAAGTCAAAAAGTAAAGTGGTGTGTAATTCATGTATGGTATACAAAACAATAACAAAATCATGTCTGACTATATATATATATATATATTTTTTTTTTTTTTTTTTGAGAAACATGTCTAAACATATTTAATGATTGATTCTCAAACCATAACCATATAAATTGAATAAAACTTAAGAAAATTAGGTTAAACAAAAGACAAAAAATATATAAAACCTATTAAAAAAAATTAGAGTAAACAAATATATAGTTGTAGGTAGAAGAACAAAATTCGATGGAAACCAAAATTCGTCCACACTCATCAATTTTTTTTTTTTAGAAAGATCCACACTCATCAATTAAGTTTGGATATACATTCTCAAAAAAAAAAGGTTTGGATATAACTGTTTCTTTTTTATATGTTTGTTGCAATGATTAATGACATAACAGTGCAATTAAACCATTTTCAGTAACCACTAAAAAAAACAAAAGAAATCATCAGACTTCCATATTCCAAATAGGACCTGTAAGAACCTAATTTGAATATTAACAAATTGTCAACAAAAAAAAAGATACAAAATCATTGTTTCTTATTACAATACAATGCAATAATTTATGAAAATGGAACTTGGCTGTTTTTAAACTTTCAAAATTATTTATGATTGAATCCATACTAATTGTCACAACAATGTCCCTTTCAATGAATAACATCTTGGTGTTCATCAAAAACTTATTTTACATTTTATTGCGAAGCTTAGTTTTGGTGACATTCAAAAATTTCAGGGTGTAAAATTTAAACACCTCTAAACTTTAGGAGTGTAATTTGCAATTTATCCTAAATTGCTAAAATTAATACTTATATATACTAAGAGTCTGTCTGGAATCCGCTTATTTTGCTGAAATTGAAATTTTTTTTATTGAAAGTACTATAAATAAATGTAAAAGGTAGTTGGAATAGTACAGTGAGACTTATAAATAGTACCAAAAAGTGTAGTAGAGCCAATGAATAATAGCAAAAATAAGCTGAATAGTAAAACAAGTTAGCAATTTTCATCCATGCCAAACGCACACTAATATTTATATAAATAAATAAGGGGGCCATTGTCCCCCATAGCCTAGGAAAAGCTCCGTCCCTAATTCTACATCTTCTCACATTCATGATAATTACTCATTCTTTAAGTGTCGAAGTTATTAGGTTGATTCCACACTAGTGTCACTTCAAGCTCTTTCTATTTTTAGAAGGAGTCCATCTGATTTGTCCACCATTTAATTTAATCAATTACTTCACTGCTTATGATTATTTTTAGGGAAAATTACATTTTGTCCACCTATGGTTTGGCCGAAAAACACTTTGCTTACCTGTAGTTTAAAAATTTACACTTTATCCACCTAAGGTAAGCTCCGTTTATCTCCTGTTATCCACCTCTGTTAAACAACGTGGGTAAATTTGTATTTTTGTTATCCTTTGATGAATCTCCTCTCAAAACATAAAAAAATAAAATAAAAATAAAAAAATAAAAATAGAAAAACTAAAAAATCAAAAAAGAAGAAAATCTAAAAGTTAGGTTTTGTAAAAATTAAAACCTAAATTTTAGATCTTCTTTGTTTTAATATTAACTTTTGACTATAGCTTTGAATGTGAACATGAACGTGAGTATGAAATGGCTACAACTTTTAGATTTTAACAGAGGTTATGTGAAAAAATCTATTTTTTCACATAAACCACCGCCTTACCTTCTCTTCCTAAATTCTAATCCTTTTTGCCTTTGGCACCAAATTTCTCCTTACCAACCCTCTTTGATTATCCTTGGGTTCCACGCTCCTCTTCAGGTACAATACCAAACAATGGTTTCCTTTTTCCAAAGTTCCTTGCTTTTAAGTAGAGTTAGTCCATGCTTTACTTGTCCAACTAGGTCTTTGCTCATAAGCATTCTACCCAATTGATGCCCTTAACTCACTCACCGCAGTGAAATGTTGCTTTTTTTCATGTTTTGGCTTTTTGGGTTTTCTTCAATCTTGGTTTTAAGGCTTTGTACAAGAGGGGTTATTGTGTTTGGAGAATTGGGTTTGTCTTTACTTTAACAACTCCAAAAAAGGTGGTAGGTTGGTGGGGTTGACTTTGGTTTATAAGGTCATAGATTAGGAAATTCTCTCAAAGAAATCTTTTGGTGTTTGTTTTGGTTTCCTTAAATTATAATCCCATGTCTTGTGATGAGTGTTTTAGGTGTTTGGGTCGGCATTTTTTTTGTTTTTGGTTTTATTGAACTTCTTTTATTATTTTTGGTTTGAAGCTTTGTTACCCTCCTTCTAACTTGTAATTGATACCAACTCCGGAAGCTCGGAAATGGACAATTTTTATAAGATAACACAAAACCTATAAATTAATCTTCCTTTAAGTTAAGTTTTAATTCTTACAAAACCTAGTTTTTAGATCCTTTTTTCTCTTGATTTTTTTTAGTTTTTTATGTTTTGAGAGGAGAGAGACATAAAAGGGTAGCAAAAATACAAATTTACCTATATTTTTAACAGTGCAATTAAACCATTTTCAGTAACCACTAAAAAAAACAAAAGAAATCATCAGATTTCCATATTCCAAATAGGACCTATAAGAACCTGATTTGAATTCCTGGCCCACTACGTGAATGGACTTAGGCCAAAAAAGCCCTAAACAATGAATTTATAGAGAATGGGTTGAAATACTGGTTTGAAGCAAACATACAATCACTAAATGGATCCAAAATATTGTGAGAATGAAAAGAAAAAGGTTTATATTGAAGAAAGATGATCCTCGGCAAAGTTCGAGGTGGTTTGTTCTTACCTTTTAGAGTTTAGTTATAAGTGTGTATTCCCTTTTTCCCCCCCTTCTTTCCAATATCTCTCTTTCCTTTTTATATCACCCTTCCTTATGCTCATGCTTTACAGGTGCAAGCCAGATAGTTCTTCTGGATACTTCTCCCATCATCATTTTCCCTTTAATCTTTGCTGTAATAGCTGAAAGGCTGTAACCTACTGTTCAAGTATTACCTCTACATTAATGCGGTTAGAGTGTTAGCTGCAGTGCATTTAACGCGGAGGTAGCAACTTTCCTCCTTAGATATTTCAATACATTGATCTGTTCATCACTCTTTTAACGTTTATCAATACCGATGAAACTTCTGGGAATTTCATTCCGAGTAGCTAACAAACTTTTTTGGACATCAGCATCGGTTATCCGAGGACAAATTTATCCTTGACCTATCCCTTGAGTCATTATTGTCAAAACTAACCTTTGTTTACTAAAACAGCCCTCACCAAATAAAATTCCTCATCCTCAGACAATCCTTTGTCCTCAAACTGGGCCATAAACTCGTAATAGAAGCAAAACAATGGGCTGTCAGGCCCAATATCCCTACAGGACCCATGTTTTTTTTTTTTGGTAAACTTACAAAGATTCAAATAATTTTAACCACATAAAATTGAAACTACATCCATCAATTTGAATTTAAAATTGCTTGTGAATTTATAAAATTCATACCTTAAATGTTCAATCATGAATGTGACTTTTAATGCATCTACAATACAAAAGAAGTATCACTGTCTCACCAAAGAACATTATTCTTGGTTTAAAAAAAAAAAAAAAAAAAAAAAAAGAGAACATGATTCTTGCTTTCTCCAATTACCTCACACGCATGTCTCTATTTATTACTTGTCTCTATTTATATAACAAATAAAAGCAACCATTTATCAACCAAAAAAAAAAAAGAAGCAACCGCTTTATCTTTACGTCCCTCATAAATTCACTTGGGACTCCTACCCCTTTTTGAAATAGAATACTGAATAAGTGGGCCTCTATGTGTTTGTTTTCTTATCTATTTCACTATTTGGTCCAGAAAAAGAGTTTATAAGATACACCACTAAAATTTCAACATAACTGATTTGTTTTGTTCATAAACATATAAAATATATAATTTTATAAGCTTATGCATTATACGGATTTGTTTTGTTCATAAACATATAAAATATATAATTTTATGAAGAAAAAAATAATTATTACATAATTTATATGAATTATCTTATATGTGTATACACACTCCACATTGAAGAAGTTGATAAAAACAAAAATTCTAATGCTAGTTTAATTTATGAATGTGTGAAACTGAATTCTAAATCTAAAAAATAAGTGTTACGATTTTTTTATCAACTTAAAAATTATAGGAGAAGAAGATAAGAACAAAAAAGAAATTATATCTTTTGTTAAAAAAAAATCTGAAAAAAATAGAATTTGAATTGTAATCGAATTGAGAATTGAGACTTTTATCAACGTAAAAATTATAGACGAAAAAGATAATAATAATAATAATAATATCTTTAAAAATCTATAAAAATTTTTGCAATTTGGTGAAGTCACTTGACGCAACCACAACTTCTAAGCCCAACTTTTATTATATAATAATATATGATAGATATATATATCACTCCAAATTTTGTTTAGGTGTCTACTAATCAAAAATAAGGGTTGGAAAATTGGATTAATTATTATTATTTTCTTTGAACTATGGGGCAAGTTCAACCCCTCCACTAATATAAAATCGAGTAATAAAATGACCATTGATTAATTGTTACTTGGTTAATGTCTAATGCCTATAAAACTTTTTGTCAAATTGAAAAGATGTAACAGAAAATCTTATATATATATATATATATATATTCTTGAAAGAGTATGCATTAATTTATTTAAGTACTTAGGGGGGGGGGGGGGGGGGGGGTGGAATATGGGCCTGTTGGCTTGTTGTGAAAAAGAGGATGTGAGTAGGGGGTAGGATGGGCAAACTAACGATGACATCACCACCCTAAAGGGCCTAAACTATCAACCACCCACCTCTATCGTCCAAACCACCCCGAATATCAACTACATTTATTGACCCATCATACACCAACACCCAAAGTTTCAACCCAACATAAATCAATTAACTAACAGCCCCAACCAAACCTACCTCTAACTCATGCCCCTAGTAATGGTTGTCGCCATTCATGGCAATGCAAGTGACCATGGAGCAATAATCAACTGTGGGTCGGGTCAATCCGGTACAACCCATTTTATTTCATGAGCCCAAAAAAGACAAAATGAAAACAATTTGATCATATTATTTTTTGACTTTCGTCCTTTCAACTAATAATACAACAAATAAACAAAAACGCTTAAAAAATACATACATTTTAAGTTTACACCGTCCAAGATTCACTAAATTGAAGTCTTCAAGCCTCAACCTTATTAAGAAAAAATATATGTGTTTGTGAGAAAAAAAAAAAAAAAAAACCTTAGAAAATAATGAAATAAAGAAAAGAGTAGGAAGTAAAAGTGTAAAACGCATTGACATGAAGTCAAAAAGTCATAAAAAGAAAAAAAAAAAAAAAGGGGGAAAAAACTTGTTGTAGTGAGTAAAAACGAAAAAAGAAAAGAATAATACATGAATAAGGGTGAGTAGTGGGATGTTGTCCCTCCATCTATGGTTAGTGATAGTAGTAGGTCTACAAGATTGCTTTATTGTTTACGAAGTTCATTAAACATTTAATGCTGAATGAATGCTGATAGGTAAAGATAATTAATATAGAAGTGACTATTACTTCTCTCACACGCCTCTTCTTAACTCAACCGAGCCTTTCTCCTCAATTACTCCCCAATCTCCCTCCTTCCCTAGCCCAAAGGCCATGCCGAGGATTCCTCCTCCTTCTATCAACTGTTGATATCATTCCTCGCTTGGTGTCCTTAGTCTGATTTTAAATGAACTTTTCCAGTTCCTCAAAAAAATAAAAAATAAAAAAGGGACTTTTCCTAAGTTACCTATTGGGGCTCTAACAGAAAGGTCTACAAGTCAGGCCCATTTGGAGCTGCACTATCTTTATAAAAAAGATTTACCCATGTGGCCCACGAGTTAACCCACCCCAGCCATTTGAAGAGGTTCAATAATATGACAGAAAAATACGAGTTCAAAAATCCCAACCCACACCAAATTCACCAATACGTTTTCCTTCAATTTGTACGAGTTATGGGTATGGGGTTCAAGTTCAACTGTTCAAGTCTAGTTTTGTCAAGTGTCGTATGTGGAAAACATCACGAGGAGAGAGAGAAATATGACAGAAAAATTCGACAGAACAAGCTCTCAAACGAATGAACGGCAATGGAAAATGTTGTCGTAAAAGAAATACCAACAGGAAACGGCATCAATGGTTGACCGACGTAAATATTAATTTGCAGCTACAGACTACAGACAGTAGCTAGCTGGTAAACTTAAATATTATTAATTTTAAGAAGTGTGTGGGTTTGGTAGCGAGAGAGAAATACAGAAAGGTAGAGAGATTGAAGAGGTGTATTATTTTTTATATTATTTGTTAG
The DNA here is from genome assembly GCA_023621385.1 of Quercus gilva. NCBI lineage: Eukaryota > Viridiplantae > Streptophyta > Magnoliopsida > Fagales > Fagaceae > Quercus > Quercus gilva. The sequence continues at coordinate 14,870,739 of CM042475.1, forward strand.
TATATTTTTTTTAATAAATTGTAGGTAAAAATAAAAACTAAAAGGTTAATTGAGTAATAAAATAAAATGGTAAAATAAATAAAATATCGTTTTTTTACATTCTCCCTCCATGGCTAGTGCACTAAAGATGTTTGTAGTTTCCAGAAATGATATAATGGCATAAAACTGTATAGGAGCCTAGTTTTGAAGCTCATATCGAATTCTATCTCACTGTTTGTACTTTATATAGAAAGGCTGAAAGAAATTGCAGGTATGAGTTTTTCAAACCTTTCCCTTTCCAGTTCACTTGTAAATAATTTGTGGGGTCACAAAAAATAGTTAATTATTCTCTGAATTGAATGGTGTGTTTAATTTATTATAGGGGTTCTTAGGAAAAGTCAGAGAGCTTTTTTGTGTAAAACCCAGTTGTTGTCTTTGGTACTTAGAATATTTAAGAAGGATGGTGATGTCTTTCTTTGCTTTGAACTATGGCTTTTTTAACTCGGGTTTCTTTTAGATATTAGTTTAAGGTGAGGAATTTGTGCCTCTAGCCCTCTTCATAAAATAGCTTCTTAAAGTTGAAGATAATATGACAAAGGGATGGATGTTGATGAAATATGTTTTGAGTTTGAGCTGAACTATGGGATCAGTTGCAACTTGCATTGTTTCCCTTCTAGTAAAATTGCTCCAGTTTCTTCTATGCTTAAAGCTTAAAATTCATGTGCTTATCACATTATCATATGATCATGTGATAAGCATGTGGAAATCAAGGCCTAATATAGCAGGAATATGGGGAAATTTTTCTAGTGGGGACATTGTTACTAATCACATGGTTTGGAAGGTTGGTTGGACATTACAAACTGCCCATTAGAGTGGTAAAGGGAAATTTACCCTATGTTTTATTTGGATATCACAAACTCTCTGAAGTTAATAACTCAGCATCAGAGTTACTAGACCCATTCAGCAAAAGAAAAGCTTCATCATAACAAAGTACAGAAACCCCTGCACTTCCCTTTTTTTGATGGTATCCATCATATGTAGAAATGAGAGAATGATAATTTATGAATGAAACATGTGATAGATGTCGAAATGACTTGCAAGTTTTACCATGTTATTGCTAGGTTTTGCATGGGTATATGCGTGCCTGAATGGGAACTAAAAATGCTGGTTCTAGGTTGTGTTTGCTATTTATGGTCTTGAGTCTGGACAGCACATGAGATGTGAATTTTAACATCAATTGTTTTTTTGGGTGTATGTTTCTTTGAAAATTCCCAAGAATCAGCCTCTCCCTAGAAAAAAATGGGGTTATAGGTGCCTACCAATCACCTCTCCCAGATCCTGCAAAAGTGTGAACTTTGTGCATTGGGTACAACATTTTTATGTTTCTTTGAAAGTTCATGTGAAATTAGAATATGTTTCCAATACTTTTTCCCATATTTACAAGGAGTCCAAGAAAGGCCAAATTGAAACTGCAAGTGGTTTGTAGTTCACTTATTCATGAAGGGTACGCCTTTTTATGTATGTAAGTAAAGATGACACTAGAAGTGTCCTTGGAGGCATTTCTCTTACTTTAATTATGGGTTACTAAGGCAATAAATTTTAAGATTTTGAGATTTACTGCCAAGAACAAAAAAGAATTGGTTACAAAAGGTAAGTGGAACTTGTGAGGGCCATGTGTAAACCGTTATGCTATTTTCTGACTACCATGTATGAATGTTTACAATATGTTATTCCATTGTGGAGCTTATTTCTTCTAGAGGGTATTCCCCTGTATTTGGAATTCATGAATGATTCAAAAATATCTTATAGAGGAGCTACCTATCTATTAAAGGGGATGGAATTTCCATGGATAATATTAGCAAATTTGAATGGAATATTTGAAACTATGGTGCTGAAGTCAAAGATTATAATGAATTCAGAACTCTCAGGGAGAATAGTCATTCTTCTTTAATATTTTCTGAGATTCAACTGGGTCTGTTTCTCATTGTTTATAGTTCCTTTGACAGGATTGAAATTTTTGCCTAACAGAAACAAGAGACCAAAGGTTACCATTTCTGTGCAGACTCTCCAGTGCAGAACATATATATCTGTGTTCCACTTGCTATAATATAGCTCGAGGATGATTAATGAAGAAAAAGCTGGAATGGAATTTATATATTCCATGGATTCTAGAACTAGTTGCCCCCCATTTAAATTCCATTATCCAACCATTAACACAGCCAGCAAATGTTGCCATATTACAGTTCATACTGTCACTCAGTCTTCTCCTTCTCCTGTAATCTCTTGTGTAGAGGACGTGCCTCAAGGTGCACGTGTTTCACATATTACAGTTACTGATTCAGAACACGGACATTCAACATCAAGTAATGAGTCGACCACGTCTAAGTTCTTGCAAGATGTACATATAGTAAGAACTTCACATATTTTTCTTTTTTTAATTACTATTTAATAATTCTTTGTTATCTTTGTTTTGTGGTAGTGCAGCATTCTTGTGCAAAATTGTTTATTTTTAAGCTTACTTGAAAATTATCTTCTTTTTATGTTTTCAAGTTCCATGTGTAGTTTAAAGCACATGAATACTTTATGGTTATGTCTTTCACTTGGAAAATAGATGGCTAATAAGTCATTGTTATATTCATACTTAGTCGACGCGGTTGATGGAGGATTTTCTTGAGCTTGCTAAAGACAACACAGAAAATGATCTGGAAACCTGTGGGATTCTTGGTGCCTTTCTTGTAAGATTCATGCTTTTTCTATACATTTTAGAGCCTCAATTTATTGCCTATCCTATTGGTGCTGCATATTGCAAGATTTGTCACAATTATGTTTAGGAATTTGTTTTCTTTTGACACAAACACAATCATTATAGTCAGTGGGCTTCCACGATATTTCTGGAGGCCTCTTCTCACATCGGCATCACTTATTTCTTTGATCCTCTCAGTTTCTTAAAACATACTCTCCCTCTTCTGCTTAGAGCATCTCTCTCTCTCTCCCCTTTTAATTTCTACTCCTACTTGAAGCTGTCACTGCACCTATTCAAAATTCTGTTCATCTTCATCATTTAGAAGAAAAAAATATGGTTCCTTATAAAGTGACAGTCTAATTGAGATTAGCCTAGCTGGCTATGTTTGGCCAGCCTCACATGGTGCCCCCTCCGTAGGAGCCATGTGACCCAAAGCCTTTGCCTGAAAGAGGCAGGCCAGTGAGAAGCCAACACCAAACCCCGACCAGCTGACTCACTGGGCCAAACTAAGGTCCCATTACTTTCATGTGCCTACTCAGGTCACAAGTTCACATTATTGAGCCCAGCATTGATCCTCGTCTTTGTAAAATGATTTCAAAAAATTATTTATATTTCTTACAGTTTTCACCAGACATGATGTATAACTTTTTCAAACAGTTCAGCAAGTTCTTGTGGCCTTGGTAGAGAGAATATTTATGTCTCTTTCCCAAATTTTGGATTGGCTTAACCTTTCTTTCTTAACGCTGCCCATGCCTGTGCTTAATGTCATATATTTGTTCACAACCAATCCCAAGCCAAAAGGAGGGTTGCAATAGGTTGATGGCCAACATAAAATTTAGTCACTCATTTATGAATGGATCCACTACAAACACCCTTAACTAATCTATTGAGTATCCATAAACGACTCCAAAATTTTGTGATTAAGGTTTCATACTGTGGTTTTTGTAACCTTTCTTTCTTCCATGCATTTTCCCTTCAATGTTTCAAAAGTAGGGATTGATTTCATGGGAGAATTTTGCTAACCTGAAGCTAATATATGTTTGTTTCCTTCATGTGTCCAGGAGAAAGGAACCTTTTACGCAACCACTTTGATCATACCCAAACAGGAATCGACTTCCGGTTCTGTTAGTCTCGAGGGCCTTTTTCTTCCTCTTGAATTTGTTTTTCCATAATGTTTTATTCATGTATTGTTTGCTGCTGACTTAATTCTGCATGACAGTGTCAGGCTATAAATGAGGAGGAAGTTTTTGCTATTCAAAATGAGCATTCCCTTTATCCTGTGGGTTGGATCCATGTATGTATTCCCACCCATGTTTTTCTTTATTTTGAACTTCTTCCATTCTCTGTGAACATCTTTTATTGGAGCCCCAAGCCTTCTTATGTTTACAGTGGCTGCTTTCATATTTTCTTTTCTTTTGTGATTTCCCACCCCCAAAATTGATCACTCCTTTTGTTTGGATATTTTCTTGTTCCTCTACTGCACCATGAAAGACTACATGCTCGAACATTTCTTGAATTTTGGCATCAATGATGCTACAAGGTTTGTCAATGCATTCAGCAGTTATTAGTATGTAGTATATACTGTGTTTTTCTGTAGTCTGTACTCATTTTTATGGCTTTTGTATCAACCAGAATGCTTTTAACATCTGCTAAGATTACCAACTATTTCTCCTGCTCATGCTTCATGTTTGATCAGCTAGCTTGTTTATTCCTCATTTTCACCTATATCTAGATTATCCAGTCTGGGTGGGAATTAACAGTAGTTGTCCACTTTTTCACCTAATCTGTATATTCATTTTCAGACACATCCTTCTCAAAGCTGTTTTATGTCATCAGTAGATTTGCACACTCAGTATTCATATCAGGTAACTGACTTGGTTAAAGGCTGAGTGCCCTTTGTCTTTGATTGAGGAATGGCATTTGTTTATTAATTTTATTTTATTTTGAGGTGCCCACATGAGACATATTGTGCATTGAATTTTTGAATGCCAAATATTTTGCAGAATATTTTAATTAGAAGTAATATATAAAATGCAGGTTGGTCTCCATTAGGTAGTTGTAATTTAGAAATAGCAATTTTAATAGAGGGCATTCCACAGCAAGGTTGGTGGCACCATTATATTGATTTATGTGATGAGCAGGAGTAGGCATTTGAAACATGCCTTTTATATTTTTAGTTTTCCTCACAATGTGGTGGAAGACTACCTTGATCTGTTGTGCAGGGGTTTAGCATAACTCCTGCCAAGTTATTCCCAATGAGCTCTAGCACTTCCTCCCCCTGTAAGAAGGGTGTATTTGTGGGTTCAAAACTCACAGGGTGTATTGTAACTTACCAATCAAAATAATCCCCTACCTAGTTATCATATTGGGAAAGAATATGATGAGATACTGTATTTCAAATATATATATATATATATATATATTTTTACTTATTTATTAGATTGTGAATTTAAAGTGGAAAGATATCCAAAATATTTGAAACAAATTTCTTGCCTAGAAGAAAAGGAACTGAAAAGAGATTGGCTAATTTGTCTACTAATCAGCCTGAATTTAGGATAGAGATATAACCTGCAAGCTTGAATGTTTTGTGTCTATGAGCTTTTCTTCAAAAATTGTTAATGCTTATTTTAAGCTTTGGCACTTTTGTTTGATTTAAAATACTGAAAGGCATTTATCTGTCAATAATTTTCCCTTACTTTCAACTCATACTCTTTCTTATTCTCATGCTTATAAATCGCTCCCGTAATATTGCTTGCAAAGACTGGGAATAATACATGCAATAGTTTGCCTGGTTCCCTCTTCACTAATGAAAAGACTAACATTGAAACTCTTCTCTTTTGTTTTATTTTCTCAGGCAATGTTACCTGAGGCTTTTGCTATTGTCATGGCTCCAACTGATACATCAAGGTGTGCAACTTTTAAAATGTAGTTTAATGGTCACCAACTTGAGTGGAGGGTCTAATAATGCTTGTCATCTTAGAAATGAGATTGGCAATGCCTTCATCTTAGTGCTCTGGCTTAGACATATATACTTCTTCCATTTTAATCTTTATTTAGTAGATTGTGTTTTCCCTCACAACCTCAACCCATTTCCTTGGTCTCCATGCAGTGCCTTTGACTTGAGAGAGTTTACCTTTAGTTAAAATGATAGCACTCCACCAGTGCAGTATTTAGTCATTATTACGCACAGCTGTACTGATTCTCCTGTTTTCCCCCCTCCTTATTATTGGTGCTGCCTTTAGCTCACATTTGCATTCTTGTCCAATTAATCCTGTCTTGCTTCCAGATTAGCACCTGTATCACTCGTAGTAAATTTTGTTCCAGCAAAAAAGAAAAATATTGCTGTCATTTGTGAGCATATTTTCTTTGCTTAGCCTGTGAAGACCATGAAGCATTGCTGGTTGAGAAGGGTGCTTTGAATCTGATCAGTAAGTTGAGCACAATATGATAGTGAAGCATTTAAGTGCAAAGCTCCTGATGAGAAGTCTATCCATTGACATGGCAATTTATTTTGAAACACACTGTAGCCCTATTTTGTAGTTCTCATTTATAATGAATTATTATAATATTAAATTTAAAATAAAAAAAATACTGCTTCAGAAGCACAAGTAAACAGACACCGGTCAGGATCCTTTCTTTCTCAGAATTTAAAAATTAATTATTAACTACTGCAGTGCAGGCAGTGAGGCAGATTCATCTTTTGACAGCTGATTGTGTAAATTATCTATTTATAAAAAATGCTATTCAATAACTTATGAAAGGAATTTCCTCCAGGAGCTATGGAATGTTTCGGCTATCTGACCCTGGTGGGATGAGTGTTCTGAAAGAGTGCCAAGAGACAGGATTTCATACTCACGAAGAACTAGCAGATGGGAGTCCCATTTATGAGCATTGCTCTAATGTCTATACAAATTCAAATTTGAGGTTTGAAATCTTTGACCTGCGCTGATATGCTTACATCTAAGAAGGCAGCTTTGTATGTATCATCCCTAGTTGACAGGCTTGCAGGTATTAGAAAACATGGCCATGACCCCAGTTACACCACACATAAAAACTTGGCTGTGGCGTTTGATCCCTATAGTGCTGATATGTACAATTGTGATACACATGTTATTTTCCTAATAAGTGTGTGAGCATATATAGGGTGAATAAAAATTTGTAACAATAATGAAGATTAGCCACTGAAATTTTGTTTTAGGAAACGACAGATGAATTACACTTTTCTTGCGTGGCTGTGATTGCCTTAGATTCTGCCTTGTAATAAAGTCTTTTTAAGAAGTAAAAGTTGTTTTTCATTGCAGATAATGAAATACTCTAATTTGGAGTGAGTTGAATAGAATTTTGGTTTTGTAAAGCTTGCTTTGAGTAAAATATTTGTTCTTTCTATAAGTGGGGGGAAAAAAGATGGGACTGAATCATAATTTTGATTTTTATACTTAGCAGAAAAGAAAGGATTTGTATTTAAGAAACCAATGGCAACTTATTCTTACAAGACTCCTAATGGCTGCATGGTTTAGATTTTTTTTTTTTTTAATACCCTACCTGGAGAGAAGACAATGGTTTGGCTTGGTAAGCTTTGTGATAAATGAAATACCCCAACCACATCCCAGCCCCATTTATATAAAGAGAATCCCCTCTAATTCACTTCAGGTTCCCTTCTCGTGTTTGCTTCTCTCTGATTGTACCCCTCTAGTGCTAGGACAGCATGTGCATGATCAGGAAAACCTCTACCTTGTGGTGAAAGACTACATAAAGTTGATGCATGTGAACAACGCGACTACATAAAGTTGACATCTATGCGGGGTGAAAGGATCCAGGTGAGAAGTTTCATAGAGATGTTGGAACTGAAACATGGATTTGACAGCTTGATTTCCTTATTTTCTGGGCTAAGTTTAGGTGCGGTTCACAGTTCACTACTTTCATCTTTCGGGTCTTTCTTGGAGTTTTACCGCTTGCCATTTCATCACTGCATATACAGAGCACGTAGCACCTAAGTATTTTCTAGTCTCCAAACAAATTGACAGCCGGCTTATCCTCTCCAAACTTTTAGAATAGGATTGGTCCACAACCACATCCATTTAGCTCCTAAAGGGGGGAGTTGGGAAACCTTGACAGAACAGGCAAGGTTCACGATTAATGTTGTATTCTATTCTCAAATCACAGCATGCTTCACTTCATTTAGAGTGAAATATGAACCAACCACACTGAATTTACTTGCAACTAGAAAGACGTTTCTATACTTACGTGTGTGAAATAAAATAATAACAACAATCATGAACCTTGCAACAACAGCACAACTCATCTTATATTAGAAAGACAATTTGGCATTGCCTGAACAATGCATTACGTAGGGAATATGATGAGTTCATCCTGTAAAAAAAAAAAAAAAAATCTTCCTTCTCACTTCCTCTAACAGGATAAAAAGAGCCATTTGGACTCGCCGCTCGCGTAAAACCTACGTCAACTAACCTCATCCATCAGAACCCATTTGTCGGAGTTTTTTGAAAGTGGTTCTCCATCCCAGTTTCTTCTCATCAGCGAAAGACAAATTATTGCTCTTTGTCATGAAAAATCCAAACAGTTGTCACATGTAGAGAGCATACCCATCAACTCGAGTTTTGCTCCAATGCAAAAGCATGCTCAACGCTTATTCACCCTATAAATTGATTGCTCAGATTTCACCCGTGTCCCTCCAATCTCTCTTGTGGTACTAGCAAAGGCCATAAAAGAAAAATGTGGATAGGAGAGTGCTCTCTTAAAAATAAAATACAACTGAGGTCTAAAATATGCAACGTTTTAACTCTACAAATTAAAGATGTATTTTCTTCTCTCTCCTACCATAAATGAAAATTATGGATAGGAGAGTGTTCTCCTTGAAAGATGAAATACAAATAATGTTTAAAATATGCCATGTTCTCATCAATATATATATATATATATATATATATTTATGCCATGTTAACTTTACTAATTAAAGATGGCTTTCATTTACGTGTGTTTTTAGTCACAATGAAAGCCTCTTATTAGTGTAATAATGGATCTCATGTAGTGAAGCTTTGAACTTTCGAAGGGGCCCTTAGGTAGTGAAGTTTGGGGGCCTTGTTGAGCCCAAAGAAAGGTAGGCCCATGATTTAATTTCAGGCTTGTGTTTGGCTATTGGACCATGTACACTAACCTATCCATCTCAACAGTTTTTTTTTTTTTTAAAGCTCAACCAACCCTGATATTTTAAATCAAAACCTTTGAGGTTCAAATCTTTTATTCACTATCCAATTAATATTTTTTTAAAAAGTTTTTCAATCTTTTTTATCTATGCGGATAGGTCCCAACACATGATATCATTATCAAGTTTGTCATTTAAGAAATTAGAATACTTGTAAAATCTCAAATTTCTTGTTTAAACAAATATCCAATCAAAAGGATGACTACATTTTGCTTCTCTCCAACGACAATACCTTTTACTAATGAAAAGTGCTACGTCCACAATATTTTCATAACAAATTATAGATGGTTAGTTGTAATTAGTTCTAATTTGAACCTACCACTGAAATTACTTTTCTACCGTATCAATAACAATCCGTAACATCCTGCTACATTAGATTTGTTAAGAAAATGTTGTAAACATAGCATTTCTTTTTGCTAATAATAATATATTAATATTGTGCTAGCACACAGAATTTATTAGTTTTAAACAAGAATAATATTATTTTTTTCTATCAAAAATTATATATATATATATATATATTAATTTTCTCATTTTTCTTCCATAATTCATCCACAATGTGTCATCTCCATCTTCTTGTTGCATTATTGTTGTTAAATTAGTAATTGATTTTAAAAATCAACAACGAAAGTGAATGAATTAGGAATACAATAAAAATTACGACAAAAATAATATTATTATTTACACAAAGTCACAAATCATGTACTACATAATAAAATTGGGGTCCTAAAAATTGTGATTGTATCAAGTGTCCATCATCGTTGTATGACTAGTAGTTGTACTTTATGTACATCTAATTACTATCCCTTTATTAAAGATTTAAAAAATTACACTGTTTCCTTATAATTTAGAATAATTTTATATTAAACCGTAAATTTTAAAAGTTTTTAATTAAACCACTAGTCTTTTACATTGATTCACACATTCAACAAGTCTATTAATTACCACCGCGCACCTTTGGTGCGATGGTCATTGCACAAGTATAAATGCTTGTGGGGTGTGGAGGGCAAGGCTGTGGTTCAAGTTTTCAGGAGGGAGTTTCATACATATATACACTTAGATTAAGCTAGAGGAAATTCTATCTTGTATAAAAAAATAAAAAAATAAAAATAAATAAAAAATAAATAAATTCTATTAATTAAAGTAACAAATTCACAAAAGTTGTGACCATAATATATCAAAATATAAAAACTCATTTCTTGTGATCATAAGACGTCTAGTACACCATATGGGGTGTTGTGAAATTATATAACAATTGATCATTTACTATTATTAGGGGTGTGCAGCTAACCCGCCAATCCGTTAAAACCGACGCAACCTAACCCACCGGGTTAGGTCGGTTTTTGGGGCTTAGTGGGTTGGGTTAGGTTATAAAATTTTTTTTTGATAGTGAGTCGGTTTAGGTTTAGGTCATAAAATTCCAAATCCGCCAAACCTGACCTAACCCACCTATATATTTAATATATATTTTAAATATATTATATAATTAATAAATTTTTTAAATAACCTACTCTTCCTCCTATCTGATATAAAAGCCAATATTAATGTATATTAGTTCATATATTAATGTATAACTTAGTTGAAATATTAGTTCATATATTAATATATATTTTGTTTATCAACTCAGATGGTCGATTCAAGAGAAAACGCTAGCCACATATGCGCTATACCTCAAAAGAACTAGTCACAATTGAGGTTCTTTGTAGTTGTTAATAAAACCCAATTCAACCTAGTAAATACCTAATGTGTGACTCATCACACACCCACACACATCACACAATCAATCAAATTTGGGCATCACAATCTCCCCCACTTAAATCCCTAACATCCTCGTTATGGCTCACTTTGTGGGGGTAGTGTTTCTGAGCCCATACGGGATTACCAAGCTGGCTCTGATACCATATGTAACGACCCAAGGAAAAGCGCTAGCCACATCTACACTATACCTCAAAATAACTAGTCACAATTGAGGCTCCTTGTAGTTGTTAATAAAGCCCAATTCAACCCAATAAATACCCGATGTGAGACTCATCACACACCCATACACATCACACAATTAATCAAATCAGAGCATCACAGTAGGTGTGATATATTTTTTTCTGCTCAATTTAATAATAATAGTAATAAAAAAAATTGTCTAACCCATGGGTTCAACCCGACTCATGAACCCACCATGGTGGGTTGCATAAAAAAATCCTCTTAATCCAATCCATGCACACACCTAACTATTATTACCAAATATTCACAATGAAATTACATGTTAAATAAATTCAAGTTGAGGTTGCACCAAGAAGTCAGTCTCGTTTTTTTATTAGTTTTTCCAATTTCCTTCTTTTATGTTTGGCAAATTATAAGCATATTGCAAGAAATAGTTAATATATTTTCTTGTGAAAACCTATTTGCCAAATTTTCATAAAGTCAAAAAAAAATAAAAAAATAAAACTACTCCAATAAAAATTATACTGATGAAAGGTTATAGAAATTTAAAAGAAGCTTCATCAATTCATTTTTTATATTATTTTAATATTGACCAAAATTTATTCAGTTACAAAATTTGGGATATATAAATCATACTATATAAGTCAATGTAAATATTAAAATTTGTATGACCTTTTTTTTTTTTTTTTTAAGAATGCAAATTTGTATGACATAATTTCATCATTGACATAAAATATAACTTTAATTAAAAGTCAATTATTTAAAGTTTTAATATATTTAGAAGAAGTCTCATTATTTATATAACCTATAATAATATTTGGGAATCGATAAAACTTAGGCCTACTCGATTTGCATATATAATATAATTTAAAAATAATTCTTATTCTTTTATTTTTACTATAGATTTTATTATTAAATTTAATTATATATTCTATAATAATAGTTGATTTTAATAAAATCTTTGACTTATCTAATGTGCATTTTTCATGTAACTTTACGGGAAAGAGATAGATAATATCTCGGGAGCCTCCAATTGATAGTTTTTTGAGGAAAAAAAAGACTTGGAGGACAATATTTAATTCAAAAGACTTAAAACCTATGAATTTGTCAAACAAAAAAATTTAATAATGTTATTTTTTATGAACGTCACTAAAAAAAAAAAATGCCACAAAAAAAATGCCACTATAAGCAGCATTTTTTTGTAGTGTTTGGAGGCCCTTCCAGGCATGCTAGCTTTTTGAGGAAGAAAATGACTTCAAAATGATGTCATATTTTGCAACATTTTCCTTCTATTTTCCTAATTTAGTAATAACTTCTAATCTATATATCTATATATATTTATATAATAATAAGTGAAACTGAGAGAAATTTAAATTAAAATTTTAAATTAGAGTTCCAATTTTGTGCCATATGTCCTAAATTATTTATTCTTAAAGAGTTTTATTTATTAATTTTAGAATCAAATGTGGGAATACATCATATATATTCATCCAAATGAGTTATTAAGTATAAAAACCAAAGAGTCTAGACTAAATGAATTGTTAAAAAAAAAAAAAAAGTGCTTCACAATAATTTTTTTTTTTTTAAATGGACAATTTACATTTTATACCTAATAATATCCTTATAAAGTTTATTAAAAAGTTAACAAAATATAAAAATGGCTATCAATAATATTTAAATTATATATATAAGAATTATATTATACATTTTATTATATATCTTTAATGCTAGGATTACAAGCTAGTCTTTTTAATGCATTAACTCTTTGATGTACCATTATTGCCTTATATCATGTTTCATGCGTTGGCTCCATCATGTGCTGTTATTAAATGCAGGGCGTAAAAGTTGCAAAGGACCATACAAAAATATGGGTCATGCTAACGAGTGCCTAAGGACACTTATTAATAATCTATTTTAAGAAAATTTTGATTTACTTTTATGGAAAATGAAAAATGTTGTCAAAATATTAATTTTTTTTTTATTTTCCATAAAAACTTTCTTTAAATGGATTATTAATTAGTATTTTAAGGGCACTCGTTAGCATTTTCTAAAAAATATTGTGAGAAGAGAAATAAAGATGATTTGAATCCTAAAAGAAATGAAAAAAAAAAAAAAAATTGTGAGGAGGGAAATAAAGATGGCCTATGGCATGCTGACATTGCATTAACGGCTAAATTTTTTTTTTTTTTTTTTTGAGAAACATTAATTAAATGTGTACAATAGATAGTAACTAGATTCTGACCGAGTGATATGAAATAAAAATAAATTGTTTTCCCAAAGAAGATTTGAAGAAAAAACCTTTGCCATGACATCCGAATCATTACAAGCTCAAAATATGAAATTATAATTAAGATGAGGTCATAGGTTAAAATATATCATGTTTATCCAAAAATAAAAATAAAAAGGGGGTAAAACACTCTCTTCGTGTAAGGTTTGAAGAAATTAACACTCTCTATTTTATATTAGTAATGAAATATTCTAAATTTTTATAAAAATAATTTACAAAAACTTAGCAATGGTTAGCGAAAAAAATAATTTATAAATTTAGAATAAAAATGAAAAATTTAGCAAGCACCAAAACACTTGTAACGACAAATCTCTCCATAATCCGTTGGAAAAAAAATACTAAGCAAAATTCACACTTAATATTTTTAAATGCACTTTAATTATATTTTAAAACAATGAATTTTAATTATGAAATAAAATAATATTGGAAACATGCCCTTAAGGCTTAACCAAATGGTGGGTTAATACACAATATTTTTAATATTAATTTAAGGGTAAAATATTATTTTTGTCCCTAAATTTTACCAAAAATTTGGTTTTCATCTTTAAACTTTAAGAAGTTTATTTTTCGTCCCTAGACTATTAAAAAGTTCATCTTTTGTCTCTAAACTATTAAAAATATTTTATTTATATCCTTAAACTTTACGGAAAGTTTATTTTTCATCCTTAAACTATTGAAAAAAATTATTTTTTCATCCCTATTTTTGCCTCTAAACTATTGAAAAAATTATTTACAAAGTTTAGGAATGAAAAAAAAAAAATTTAATGTTTAGAGATAACAAACAAACTTTTGACAAAATTTAAGAACCAAAATAGTATTTTACCCTTAATTTAATAAGGTTTGATTAATCAGACGTCGAGGGGGGAAACTATTTTTTCCCTTCAAATTTGAGGTGAAGGGTCATTTCCTTCAATCTCAAAGAAGATGAGTATAATTACAAAAAAATAAATAAATAAATAAAATAAAACTAATGGTAGCTCTGGACATCCAAGTGCTTCAAGGGCTAGATTTTTTGTGCTTCAAGGGCTAGATTTTGATACATGCACGTTTGGATAACTGTAACCTCAACTATTTTAAATGCTGAATTATAGGCCATAAAAGAAGGTTTATTACTATTCTAATTCTTCAAATTGATTCTATCCAAGTGTTTAGGTTTATGAGTATAGGATAAGATTTAGGTACAGTACTCAGATGTTGTTCTTTGGATTCTCTTCTTAAGATTTTGCCATTTGGATTTTTTCTCATGGGTTGGAAATGTATTTTTTAATTAAGTAATCACATGACTGAATCTGAAGAGGAAAACTTAAAGAACAGTACCAAAACCTAGGTTTTACCCATGAGTATATATGCTTCTATTTCTTGGTATATGATTGTAAGAATATCCTCCCTAAACAATATGACTATATGAGACCAATAAATGTGTAGATAAAGTAACCATTATGATTTGGTCAGATGTGGAAGACTAAGGGCAATTATTAACAAGAAATGGTTATTAAGTTGGAGAAGTGATAACTTGTCTCACATTCCTTTAAAAGTTACCATGATTTTTTAGTGGAGTTTGTGGTGTGCTTTTGTGTTAAATCTTCTTTCCCTTTCTTTTGTATGTGTGTGTGTATGTTTCTAAAAAAAGGATAATTGTTTCACATTGTTTAAAAAATTGTGTTGTATATTGTATAACTTACCCTATACTTCTATAAAAGTTATTGATGGGATAGCAAAAATTACATCTCCAGCTCGTCCAGATGGGTCGTCCATGACGAACTGTTAGCCAAACGACAAGACCGTCTCCTATTCGTCCAGATCTCTCGTCCTTGAAGAAGTTAACCAATTAAGTAAACCTCATAATCAAGTCGAAAGGGTCGTCCATATGCGAAGGAGATGGACGACCAAACAACTTCATGACAAAGGGTCGTCCATAGACATTGCAGATGGACGACCACACAACACTTAACAAATTCTGGAAGCGGGTAACCAACCCATGTTCATCGCCAGCAATTTCTCCCAAGTATGTAACTTCCGTCAGCGGTTACTACTCCTATAGCCATTGGGGAAGTTACCTCCGTAAAACGAGTTATTCCATAAATCTTGGGGAGGTTACTAAACCAAGTAACTGCCCCAAGATTCTCTATATAAAGGACCGGTCTGAAACAGGCAAAGGTATGAGAAAATTCTGAGAAAATTACTCCCGAAAAGTTGGAACTACATTTTTCCTTGTTAAGAAAACTAACTTTATCATCAGAGGATATTTGGCCGGTCCACCCCGGTCACCCCCTCACTGTTTCTTCTTTTTAGGCCTTCGCTACCGCCGTAGCCCACCGAAGCCGAAGTGTTCAACCAACTGATTTAGCACATCATCAGTTATTATAACTTTTGAGTGGAGTTTATGGTATACTTTTATGTTATAATTTCTTTCTCTCTTCCTTGTGTGTGTTTTTGTTTCTCAAAAAAAAAAAAAAAAAAAATGGAGAATCGATGGAAGTAGGTTAACCTTCTTAGTGATAAGAACTACGAATAAATAATCCTAGTTTTTAGGAATTGATCAGTGATAAGACTTGTCAATAAATAATCCTAGTCTTTAGGAAGTGATATGGGAAAGGATTAGATTGTTGCTTAATCAGTTTGTTACTCCTACAAATTCCATTTTGCTTGTGGTTATGGCGTTATGCAAAAGAAAATAATGAATAAAGGAAATTGAACAAAATTAAACCAACCACTTTCTCTTTATATTCATCTTAAACTCAATGAAACTATTGTCCCATCTCATTTCTTAAAGGAAAAAGTTTAGATCCAAACATATTTGAAACTATTTTACTCTAACGTGCTATATGACAATTGAAGACACTATCTATGCATAGTTTTAGTTACACTACTTTTTTAATGAATTATGCTATTTTTTTAAATAATACACTTACATAATTTTATAATTTACCACATAATTTGTTGAAAATAATAGCTCCAAATATTTTTGGAGTCAAACTTTGTACTTTCAAAAAAGCTATTTAGCTTTCATACTAAGTTGCACGACTAATTCAAAAAGTAATGACTAAAAATACAAATAGATGATCTTTTTAACCGTTACACAGATAACTCTAAATCAATTTGAACTAAACTTCCTTTCTAGAGAAAAGATAATGGCTTTTTCAACAATTTTGGGGTATACTCATCAACTATCTATGAGTAGAAAAAAATTTTTTTTTCCAGAAAGTCCAAAAAAAATTATCAAAGTTTGAGCACTTTGGATTATGTAATTTAACCTTTAATGCATATTTATAGTGCTTATTTGTGTGACAAACTAGTTTATTTTTAAAGTTATTATTGCAAAAAAATGAAATAGAAACAATAAGCAATGCACTCCTATGGGCTATGAGCAATATCTGTAGTAGACTAGTTTGAATTGTATTCATTTGGTCAATATTTGAATTGTGTTCTACTTCACCCACAAATGCTTTAAATTGCATTATACTTTGTCAATCAGAGACTTCACAACAAGGGTTGATACTGTGCAACGAGCCGACACATGAATTACATTTCTGGCATCCACAACAATGACAAAAATCTAAAATACAATTTAAAAAGAACACCAAGCTATTATTATTGATGTTTATACACAAAATATTCTAAGTAAATAAGTAATAACCACACTTCTATTCTCTGCAGCTCTGCTAATAACATTTACATTAATTAATTAATTAATTAACAAATAATTAATTAGCCCAAAACAAGTAAAATCCCCAAACCCCCAAAAAAAAAAAAAAAAAAACTAAGTACTTTTTAGAAAGGATGAACATTCCTGCTTAACCCATTGACATTAGTGAAAAACCCAACCAAGTCTTGCCTATACGGCAAATAAGATTTTCTCTTATCTCCTTCTCTCTTGGCTCTATTTGAGACGTAATGTTTTTCATGTGCTGACAACGACGCCGTTTTCACTTTCCCTTTTGCTTTTGTTTTTGATTCCTTCACCGCCACCACCACGGGCGGCTTCTTGTCGTTTTGCTCGACTTTCTTGTCGTTTTTCTTAGCCGTTTCGTTACGCGACTTGTCGTTCGCAGCCGACGACGACGAAGAAGAAGAAGAATGGTTGAGAAAAACGAACGCGTCTTTGCCGTCGCTGTTGCTTCGATGAACCAAATCTCTGAACCTCCATAGCTTAGAGAACCCGGTGGAGTTGCTCTTCTTGCAAAGCTCCGGCGAAGCCTCCACCGCCTTTCCTCCAACGGCGGCTGCGGCGGACCACTCACAGTACGTTTCGGCGGGGACTCCTTCAAGCTCCTCAGATTCCGACGCCGATTCCGACGACCCATCTCGCTCCTCCACAAACAGCTTCCTCAACGGTGGCCGGAGGCTCAAAGAATCGACCTTAGAATTCAAATCTCCGTCGTCACCGCCACCGAACAAAAGATCTCGGTTAAATATCGGAAATATCGGCCGGATCTGACCGTTAACGAAAACATCGTCCGCCGATATCGGCGACCCATCAGGATTCGTACAGGAAAACGAGAACTCTTCCTCTTCTTCTTCTTCTTCTTCTTCTTCTTCTACGTGTTCTTTCTCTTCTTCATCTTCAAGTTCCGGCTGCTTCTTCTCATTCTCATCCGAAATCTCGGGTATGAAGCTTATTTCATTTTCCGGCACCTCAAAAGCGCCGAGCTTGTTAAAATCTCCGCCACCCTTAGCGGCGGCGACATCAGAGTACAAGTGAAAACTAGGAGACAACGATAAAACCGAACCCTCAACCATTTTTCTTTTCCTTTTGTTTTTTGAAATCAATGAGGTAAAAAAGATAGACAAGGATGTTATTTATAAGAGCTGTTGGGTTTAATAAAAGAGCTGGTTGGTGGAGGTTGGAAAATTGGAAATGGAAGACAAGTACGAAGTTTTTTCATGTGTGAAACTGGGGATTTTATATTATTATTGTTATTACTTTTCTGGTTTGCTGAGGAAGTATCTGAGGAAAGTTAATAAAAGCGAAGAGAGAGAGACAGAGAAACGCGTGAGTGGGGCCCAGAACATAGTAGTATTTGGCGAGCTTAACGAAACATCGAGGACATGTGTTACTTTTTTGACGATTGTTTTTATTGCTGTTGTTGATTGGGAGCCTTTATGGCTCGGTGCCTAGGAGACACGTGTTCACACTATACACTGGCACGGTGATTTTTTTTTTTTAAATGCAACGACACGTGTTAGATATTAGTTTGGATTTTAGAAAATTAAAAAAAATAAATAGAAATTTTGTGCAATATGATTTGGCTACGTGTGCGATGATGAGTTTGGTTTTAGATTTTTTTTAATAAAAAAAATAGAAAATATTTGTTTGGGGGTTACTCATTACTGCATTATGTATTTGGTGACGTCGAAGGGCTAAAAAAGCAAAAAGGTTGGGGTTATAGTTATAGATCACTATTTGAAGGAAGAAGGGTCCGTTTGACTTGGGCTTGGGGTCAAGTTCAATGAGGTTTTTTTATTTAATTAAGTTCATTGAATGTTTAAAGGGTCAGGTAAAGTATTATCTTTTTCACGTTAGCCAATCGGATTTCAGATTCAAACATTGAGATGGACATAGCTCATGGGTGATGTAAGGATTATTTGTTTATGTCATAGAACGTGTGCATTGTGAGGTGTGAGTGTGAGTGTGAATGTAATTTTCTTTTCCAACAAGTTTAGAAAAACAATTTTTCTTTATTATAATCTTACTTATAATTCTTGAGGACATAGATATGTTGTGATTCTTGTCAATGTGATTAAACTAATAGAAACGACGTGAATAACAAGAATCATTCTAATACTACAAATTATTTTCACATTTTTTTTGTCAAAAATCTAATATGATAGACGGTGAGTGATTACTTATCACTTATACATAAATTCATTATTTTTCACATTTTGTTACATTAAATCTGTGGTAAAGAAATTGTGAAATAAATTGTAGCAATGTATTTTTTCAAATAACAAAGATGGGCCTACTTTACAATACAATGTGCCGCATCATCAATAATTATTGAAATGATTACAAAAAAATTTATTGGGTCACTAAGCTAAGCTAATGGAATTCGTGAGTTGTGACTTGGATGACAAGCTTGATGACTAGTGGGGTGATGTAAGGGCTAACTATTATATGCAAATAATGGAGTTTGTGACTTGCATGAAAAGATTCATTTTGTTTTGGATTAGGAGAACATGTAGGAAGTTCATAGGAATGTCATTGTTCACTCACTCATAATCATAGACGGTTAAGAGGTAGAAGGAGATAAAGGGGGGCATTTGTGTCAAAATACAATTAGAAACTACTCGGAGGTTGGTTAGGGATTAGACATAAAACAAACCAAGAGGAAAAAAAAACATGTGCGTAAAAGCCCACTATCATCTATTGTCAATTCATCACATGACTAACATCTACAAATATGGAAGGCGGCCTTGCCTAATTTTTTGGTCACAATTTGGAACAGAGACCATTTAACAAATTCAATGTTCAATAGATACTATTTGATTGATTGGTTTGAAAGATTGGATCAAAACACATGATTCAAGTGAGAAAATGAGTGGTTTTAGATTTTGTGATTTGATCACTGTAAAATAGTTCATGTATTAAATAATTATTTAATAGCTCAAATAAATTTATAATAACTAATAAATTTTTAATGAAAAAATCTTCAAAATTTTTATATAATTTTCAAATGGGCAAAACTTAAGTACAGTACTTAGGTGCTGTTATTTAGATTTTCCTCTTAAAATTCAACTATATAGTTATACTTAATTAGAAATACACTTTCATCTCACGAGAAAAAAAAAATCACATGGCTGAATCTTAAGTGGAAAACTTAAGATACAGTATCTAAGTACTATATCTAAGTCTTATTTTTCAAATCATATATAATTTATTGAAATTAAAAATAAATTCAAGTATGAAAATGGTAGTGGATAATGCATAAGAAAAATATATATGCTATTGATTGATTGAATATTTTTTTTTCATGCTTGCTTTATATATTAGTATGAAATCTCACATACTGAATTAAATTTTAATCTATTTTTTTCTCATTTAAAATTGTGCCTATATCAAACATGGAGACCTTGGATTATAGAAGTCTTAGAATCATAATGTTATAAAAGAAAGACTTATGTTAAGGGGTGCCTTGAGACTAGGGTTGTCCAGCAGTTCAATGACCTGCCAAAATTGATTGGGTCTTTCTCTAACAAAAACCGATTATTCAGTTCGGGTAACGAGTTAAGGTATTAAAAACCTATATGAATCAACTCGATTGCCTAGATTTTTAAATGAAAAATCACATAAGTTCTTTTAGTTTCAAAAAATTCTCTCTCTTTCTCTCCCTCTCCCAAATCCCTAACCCTAACCCTAACCTCCTTGCTGCCACTGTTGCCAAGTTGGGAGCTATTGTCGCTCGTAACCCTAGCCTCCTTAGTCCTTATTGCTGATGTCGCCTAAATGGCCTAATTGCTGTTGTTGCACACTTCGTCCTAAGTTGACTGACTTGATTCTCAAACTTCACGAGCCTTTGATCTACTTGAAATCTATTCTTGAGACTCTAATCCTGTGCAATCTATTGTGGGTTAATAAAAAAGTGATTTAAAAAAAAAAAAATTGTACTGATCTTTTGGTGGTGGTGAGGCAGGGAGAGGTGGTGGTGGTGGTGTCAATTTAGTCTTATCTGTCCTTTTCGTCTTAGTCTCATATATTTGGGTTTTTGGTTTTGTTTTAGTCTCATAGATCTGGGTTTTTGGTTTGGATTTTATGTAATTTTTGGTTTTGTTTTAGTCTCATAGATTTGGGTTTTTTGTTTGGATTTTGATTTATTTTTTGGTTTCGTTTTAGTCTCTTAGATCTGGGGTTTTGGTTTAGTCCCAAACTCGATCTGACTTAACCCGTGGACAACCATACCTGAGACATTTGTTAAGGAAAGATCGATTATGTTTCACTTTCACCTGTATTGGAAACTAGCATAAAGATAAGAAAATTGACTGAAATATAGATTTTTGACTGAAATTGATTCGACTACCTATAACGAGTAACTCGATTACATTGGATTTATTAGAGCATTTGTTAATTGGACTCTAAAATAAATAGCATCTCAAAATGATCAATTGTTACTATATCCCAAAACTTCCACACGCATCAAAATGCACATATCTCCATGAAATCATGCCAAAAATGGCTTCAACTGCCACCACAATTAAGGTTGTTGGCTTGTCATCGTTGAGAACAATGTCACCGTTTCAACCGATAAGTTAAACTAGGTTAAGAATCCTCTTTGTTACAAGATTTCTTCTTCATACTATCTTATAGAATAGGATCCTATGATCATGAACAAATGTTACCTTGGATCGCAACTCTCTAATTCTAATTGTTATGTTCCGAAGCAAAAATATCCACAAGGAAGTTTGTACTCAATGTAATAATTCCAATTATTCATATGATTGTACTTGTTACTGTGAACTATTACAGTAAATGGGAATTAGATCAGGTGCAATACTTAGGGTATTGCACCTGATGCCATTGGTAATATTGAAGTACGGGTGGCAGTGGATGGAGTCGCTGGACAAATCACAAGAGCATCTCAAAATGATTGCAGAGATATTTATTTTTCGTGTTGACATTTTGGCAAGTTGGCACGGACGGATATGGTATTTAATGTGTCTCTGTAAATATGTTCCCTCTGTAGCTCGACCATGAACCAGTTTTGAATAATTTGAATCCACGGTCTATTCAGAATGCTTGATAAATATGATGGGATGGTCATTCATTGTCGTCTAGATTCAAATTCTGACTCAAAATTCAAATTATTTTTGACAAGGAAGGTGTCTTTAGACCAATTATTCATTGACAGATTTATTATATATATTTATTTACACCTCATGTTTACAGATTATTTTATATCTTCCCAATTCAATTTAATTTCAAAATGCATTACGGTTTTCTAGAAGCTTGATTATCAAACTCTCTAGCCTGTTAAAAAAAAAAAAAAGTAGCCGGCTCAAATGATGAGAATTTTAATCTTGAAATTTTAGATTCTTGGAACTTTAAAATTATAAGAATTAAACAAGTTAATAATTTTTGGCCATTATTGATAATATTTTATGTGTTTAAAAAAACCTTGGATATTGATAAAATAACCTTTATTTTCTAAACCTAATTCCAATTAATAGTTGGTCTCATGTCTTATAAAAAAATAAAAATAAAAAGAAGTGCAAAATTGAATTTAAATTTAACATCAATTGATGATGTAGTTGGACCCCATACTTGTGGGACGTTCATCTGACCTCATGTGAGAGGGTGAATACATGTAGCTAAAACATGATAGATTTCTCTTTGTGATAGTTGAGTTCAATGCCAAGCTAACTTGTGGAGTATATACCATTTAGTTAGTAATTTTTTGTTTGAGTATGATATAAATTTTTTTTTTCTTTTTTTGATGATGTGAAACCAAGGCAAGCTCTTCTTGGAGAGTAAATCATAGATATACCCCAGTCGTTGTTGTTAAAACTATGTATCAAGTAATTTGGGAAAACTCTAAGTAGGGGGCAAATCTAGGAATGACCGGGCTACAACACATTCCAAATCTCCAATCACTAGGCTACGCCTAATAATTTTTTGTTTGTTTTTTTTTTTTTTTTTTCAGATAAAATAGAATTATCATTTCATTTTTAATTAACTAATTATCCTAAGATTTATAACATATAACATAATCTATGTGAGAATTATAATTCCCGCTATTCATGTGAAATTTTTTAAGAATTCTTGAAAGTTATGATCAAACACTATTGTTAATTGTGCTACTCAAATCCCTTAGGACTTAAGCATGTAAAATACTTGCTGATTAAGCCAAAATAACTTAACATTTTCCAACCAAGTCACCAAGCACAGAACGAGTCAATATTTTTAAGGCTAGTCGTTGACAAATCTATCACTTTTTGGTGATTGAAGCAGTGACTTTTTTGGAGTTTTGGTACACTTCAAATTGCTACCTTGTAGCCAAAGCCTAATTAATGCACACCGAGCCACTTGAAAAGAAATCCAGCCCACGCTTTCGTTCTACGACCAAATTCGGCTTAGCAGATCATTGACCAAGAACAACCTTCAAAACCTCATTGATGACCAAGAAGAACCTTCCAAATCTTTGGTAATGGAGCAAACTCGTGCAATGGAGTCAATATCATACAAACAAATTCAAAATAATATCGTTGACTACAAATTAAGGATTTTATTATCCAGTAAAATAAGATATATTTATTATTTTTTACCTATTTCAAAAATAAAGTCAAATTATATGCAAAATATCAAAAGAAAGACACAATCATTTTGGATTTATATGTGCAAAACTCACGCAACCAATAAAGAATCGATGTGTGTGTTCTCTTTTATAAGAACATTTAATAATTATAATATGAGAAAAGTAAAAGGATGCTCTAAGAAATAAGGATATTAATTTAGGAAATATTTTTAGAAACCTTTTATAAAAATTAAAAAAAAATTATTTTTTTTTGACAACTTTATATATTTTTCACGGAAGATATATCAAAATATTTCTAAAATAGTTTATTAAAAAATGCCTTAAGATAACCTTCCGGATCTTATAATATTCATTAGACATCTATTACCTTAGTGTAAACAAAACTCAAAGTAAACCAATGAAAGTAAAGTCAAAGTTGGAAAAGAAGGTTCTCCTCTAAACTTGTGGCAAATGAGTTGTTCTGGTTACAAGTTGTGTTCTTCAATTATTCATGCTTGCGGATCTTATAATATTCTAGATATCTATTAACTCATTGCGTTTTTCAATGAGTTAAGAGTATTAGTTTAATTAGGAAATATTTTTAAAAACTTTTTATGAAAAAAAAAAAAACTGATTTTTTTGACAACTTTTTTATTTTATTTTTATTTTTCATGAAAAAGACATCAAAATTTTTTTTTTAAAATGGTTTATTTAAAAATTCCCTAAGAGAACCTTGCGGATCTTATAATATTCATTAGATATCTATTACCTTAGTGTAAACAAAACTCAAAATAAATCAATGAAAGTAAAGTCAAATTTGGAAAAGAAGGTTCTCCTCTAAACTTGCTGCAAATGAGTTGTTCTAGTTACAAGTTGTGTTTTTCAATTATTCATGCTTGTGGATCTTATAATATTCTAGATATCTATTAACTCATTGTATTTTTCAATGAAATAAAAGTATTAGTTTAGAAAGTCAAAAAAAAAAAAAGTACTCCCTCCGTCACAAATTGTTTGTCCTGTTTGAAAAGTCAAATTTTTTAAGAGTATATCATTTATTGTCTTGTCTATTTTTTAAAAATGTATAAGTTTTCAAAACTACCCTTAAAAAAATTTATCAAAAAATTGAATTAGTAAATTAATAGGGGTATAATAGGAACATTAGTAAATTAATGACTTTTATTTTTAGAAACAGGACAATATTTTGGGACATCTCAAAATAGAATAAAGGACAAAAAAAAGTGGGATGGAGGGAGTATAAGTTTACAAAACTACCTTTAAATAAATTTATTAGCTTTTTTTTTTTTAAGAGCTATTCTTAATGAGACAACTAAAAAGATGCACCAATTAGATTGATTTTTTAAATATTTGTTCGCTTTCTTTTCAAATAGTTTTGAAAATAAGGTAGGGGAATAATAAGAACATTAACAAATTAATAACTTTTGCTTTTAGAAATAGGATAATATTTTGAGACATCCCAAAATGGAATAGAGGATAAATAAACAGGGACAGAAGGAGTATTAGTTTAGTAAATATTTTTTTAAATTTTTTATAATAAATTAAAATAAAATAAAAAAATAATTTATTTGACAACTTTTTATATTTTTCATAAAAGAAATATCAAAATATTTCTAAAATTATTTATTAAAAAAATTCCCAAAGAGCATTTTATAACATATCTGTTACCTTAGTGTAAGCAAAACTCAAATTAAGTAAATCAATGAAAGTAAAGTCAAAGTTGGAAAAGAAGGTTCTCTTCTAAACTGGCTGCAAATGAGTTGTTTTGATTACAAGTTGTGTTTCAATTATCCATCCTCAGTGTCGGTGAGACCGAATTGTCCTAATATCATTGTTAATGTTTGGGTTTGTATCTAAATAATTTGAGGCATTTATTAGAATTCGTGTGACTTGGACTTTTGCTTCAAGATTGGTTCCTTCATTTTCATTAATTATTGTTAGTGTCGAGGTCTTTGGGTCTGGGATCATTAATTTGAGACTTTAGTTTATACTAATATTTAGTTACCTACCAACTTGGGGAGCTAGGATGCCCTATCCTTATTTACTTGTTTGTTGTTTTCCAAAGTGGACGCTACTTTATCTTATCATTCAAATAAAAAATGGTTGTTATAAGAATTACTAGTGACATGCATATCTTTACCTAGTGCATCCGATCAAGGGCCCCTTGTTTATTGAAATTTGAAGGGTGTTTGCTACAAACAAATTATTTTCTACAGTTTGACACACATTTTTAAAAGCAAATGAAATCGTGATTCATGACTTGAAATCACAATCTTAGTTGCCATTTGAGGTGTTTATAAAAATGTGTAATATTATTTGCGTGCAACAAATTTGGTCACTGTTTATTTTTTTATATTGGTTTAGTTAATGTTTGTCCTTAAGAAATACATTAACTATCGATTTTAAGAAATTTTTTATATATAGAGAATTGAAAAAAACTGTTAAAAAATTAATCATTTTTTTATACAAAATTTTCTAAAATAATTTATTAATGTACACATTAGTAAAACCCATATATATATATATATATATAAATAAATAAATAAATAAAGATGATGAAAAAACCTATGATTGATGTAGGTTATGACCTATCAAGTATGAACTATGGAAACGAGGATTTTGATTTTATTATTAACATATAGCAGGCAGCCGGTGTAGAATATAAACAGTTGGGAGTGGATAAACTCAAAGGTGTCACTCTCAGTTGAGCTGGGATCCATATATAGACTATAAGTGCCCAGTAGAATCGCTCTATTAAGCATTTTCTTATGCCGAATATGTGCCCCAACAAATATATATTCTATCAATGGTTCGAGGCCTTTTTGTCTCACTTTAATTCTTGATTGGTTTTATTCTTGTTTCCTTTTGATTTTTGATTGGATCACTTTAACATGATTTTCTATTGGGACGTGTTCGTGTTATTTTTGTTGCTTGCTAATAGAATACAATTGTGCTCTTTTTTTTTTTTTTTTTTTTTTTTTTGGGTCTTTTTGAAAAAAAAAAAAAAATTCTTATTTCCCCAGTTTGTTACAGTATTTTTTGTTATATATAATGGGTGGCATGGTGTCGCCCCAGCACCAACAAAAGGTATCTTAGGCAACCCTC
Organism: Quercus gilva; assembly: GCA_023621385.1. Lineage (NCBI taxonomy): Eukaryota > Viridiplantae > Streptophyta > Magnoliopsida > Fagales > Fagaceae > Quercus > Quercus gilva. Next base: position 14,897,255 of record CM042475.1, read on the forward strand.
GTCTTTATTGGACCTGAACAATGTTACATGCACCAAAACAAAAATTTCAAAACAATTATATTTGCAAGTTTTTAAATCTTTTTATTTGGATTCATCACTGAAGTTGTTTTTCATATCTTTCTTAGTATTTGAAGAAAGGGTTTTATAGTTAGTGGTTCATGGGTCGACAGACACTTTTCCATGAGAACGTGATAGTTCTTACAATTTAATGTTCTCTTTGATTAGGTGAGAGGAAGTGAGCTTAAGATGCGTTCTCTGAGGTGTGACAAACTAAGGTCTCTCTTGTCTCATAACATTAAATGTTAATATGATAGCTAATACATATTTTGATATTTATACTCTACTAATAACAGGATTTTCCTGAGTTTTATCATTTTGGGTATCAAAATATCTCTACACAAAATCTAAAATCACATCTCTTTAGTTTAATTTTTTTTCCTACAAAATACGAAAAAGTGTAAAAAAAGTCATTTAGCATTCTTCAAACTTACCGAAATTGACTCCACCGAAAACCCACTACCCAGCTAACCTTCATCAATATTCTCCCTCCGAATTAAAAGAAAGAAAAACGATTATATATATATTTGTATTCAAATGTCTGCTTTCTATTTGTCATTAGGTAATGATTTGATTGATTGGTTAAAGATTTCTTTGAAACACTAGTTGTTGCGAGACAGAATGTAACCAAGTTAATTTTTGATCAAGACGTCTACCCGAGTCGGTGTGTCATTATTTGAACAATTTGGTTGTAATCGACCGAACACCGAACACTTGGATTGGCGTCTACGTCTCGAGTCCCGATACAAGGGAAAATTGTAGCCACATCTCAATCATCAGATGGGTTTATTTGAAAGCTATGTCTATGGGTTTATTTTAAATGTGCACTCAAAAAATTAATTAAAGTCCAGGCCTATGTCTACGAAGTGATCTCGTTGTAACTTGTACGCCTGTATCTGAGGCCACGTTGTAACGGGCATGTGTTATTGTAAAAGGCCCGAATTTCTTCAGAGCTTGGACTAAGCCCATCCCAACATTTAAACCCAAAGTGCATGGTGAAGCCTTTACGATCCTTTGTTCATTAACTCATTCTACTGGGCTAAAAAAATTGGGAATCCAATTGTAGAATTTTTTTTATGCGCATTCAGTTAATAATTTTCGGATAAAGTTTTCATCTAACTATCTAAATGAGCATTAGCATCAGATTTATATATATATATATATATATATATCCTAGCCTCTGAGCATGCAGAGATTCTTCTATTTTTTTTTTAGTAAAAGTTAATAATTTACATGTATTATAATTTGAAATATATATTTTAGTTTTTAAACAAAGGATAAACTTTAGAAATAAGTATTAACTGTAATTTCTTTTTTGAATTTGTGTTGGAAAGTAGTGTAGTGATATAGAGAAAAATCTAAGTAAGAAAAATAAAATGAATTTGAGGGGAAAGAAGGATAAATTTTAGGAGTTCTCTAAGTTTTTATTTATTTTTTTTATAAATTGGGGTGTTTTACTTTTATTATGATGAAAAATGAATAAAAAAGACTAAATTTTAGGAAATAAAAAGATAAACATGAAGAAAAGAAAATCCAAAATTTTAGAAGTTCTCTTTTTTAATTCAAAATGAAATTTGTTATTTGACATTTATAATCCTATTTCTAAGAGAAATTATCCTTCATTAATAAGGGTATTTTTGAGCCATATAAAAGTCCAATTTAAAGAGGGGAATCCTCTTATATGTAGTATAGATAAAACTATTTTGACATATCAGAAAATTATTTTATTTATTTTAACACGTCACTTTACAATGTACCTTACATCACAACTTCTATTACAACACATTAAAATAATATCAAACAAACCTTATCTATATTTAAAAAATTAAGAAAACAAATATAATTATCATGTGGGGATCTCCGAGAGAGAGAGAGAGAGAGAGATGAATAAAAAATACCAAAATATGCTTAGCATATATAACTTAAACATCTTTAAGTTTAACAAAGGGTATTCACCAAACCGCAAAAACCACACCAAAACTGCTCGCAAAATGGCATAATTGTACTGCACCAAAATTTAGTATTTAGCACATCTGATATTAGTGCATTTTAGGCGAAGGCTCATAAGTGAAGAGTTTTGTACCTTAATTATTGTAATTATTGCCATTAAGATTGCCAATTTTGCAGCAACATTAACAAAATCAAGGACACAATTGGGGACAACTAACAGATTACAAACAAAACCACTTTGGTACAAAATATCCATATCAGCAATCAATGATCTCTCATGCCAAGCTGGAGTCTTAGACCTGTGAACAAGTTGGATTAGATTCTTGTTGTTTGTCAAAAGGAGAATCCTATTGAATCCATAGTTGTTGGCTGTGATGATTGCTTTCATCAAGGACTCCTATACAGCCCCATTTGTTGAACTTGTATTGCTGCTAGTTACACCATAAAATTTGATAACTCCTTGTATATCCTTAGCTTTATAAGCCCAAGCACTTCTATTACACCTAGAGTTTCTTACCCCTGCTATCTTGATTAGAAGCTGCCAGTGTCCTGCAACTGTGTTGTGTTCAACTTCTGACCTGAAGTGTCTTTTGTTTGACTCAAAACTGATGGAGTAGGCTTCCTTGTACCTGCAAAACAGATTTTGAGTTGTGAGGACAACTTCCAATGGATTTGGTTGTATTTCCTCATGAACCACTCTATTCCTATGGTACCAAATTGTCCACAATGTGATGAATATGTTCTGCATATAATCCATAAAAACCTCATCATCTAAGCTATGAGACAATTAATCCCCTTAACCATTGCTACACAGAGATACCAAGAAGATCAGATGTGTGAACAGCTAATGGTGACCCATGCCAACAAGCTCTGGCAAAAGGGCATAAAAGGAACAAATGGGTAGTGGATTCTGCTTCACAGTTGCAAAAGGGGCAAAGATCAATATCAATGATTCCCCTATTCCTTAGAAGCTGTCTTGTGGGAAGACCCTTTTGCAAGAACTTCCAAATAAAAATACAAATTTTTTGAGATGTTTTAATCTTTCATATCAGCTTCCATACTCTATTATCATCATGGGATTGGCTTTGATGATCATTGTAAAGTGTCAGGTAGTCCTTAAGTAGAATACTATATGCCTTTTTAACTTCAAACTCACCACTATTTGAGTGCTTCCATAGCAACTTATCATCAGCAAAACAAATCCTAGGCAGGGGAGTTTGTAATATCTCCTTCCAAAGGGGAAAAGGATAAATATCCCTTATTAAATCAACTTTCCACTTATGAGAATGATGGTCTATAAGGTTTGCAATTGTACCAGTAGTCAAACTGGGGTGAAGCAAATTATGAGGCTGATCCCTACACCAACCTTGATGTCTAAGAGGAATATTGTTTCCTTTTCCTACCCCCCACCTCCCTTCCCTAAGCTTAGGGTTATCAAACTTGATTATATTCCTCCAAACCCATGACTGATGTAGTTTAGGGGAACAATCATGTATAGACCCCCTAGGAAAGTACTTAACCTTGAAAGTTCTTGCAATTAAAGAATTAGAGTGTTGACTTATTCTCCAATATTGCTTACCAACATAGCTTGGTTCAATAAATTGAATTTTTTAAGACCTAACCCACCCTAAGACTTAGGCTGACAGATTTTGTTCCAATTTAGCAAGTGCAACTTCCTAACCCTAAGGTCATGACCCCACCAAAAAGCATTGACTATGGAGTCCATCTTTTTGCTTATTTTTTCAGGTACCTTGAAACAGGAAAAAGTAAATAATGGGAGGGTTTGAAGAACAGAAGCTATGAGTGTAGTCCTTCTAGCTTGAGAAAGAAGACTAGCTTTCCACCCTTGCAACTTAGAATGAAGCTTATCCACAAGAAACTGAAAATCAGCCACTCTATTGCCCAAAAGCTTAAAGTTTTGGCCAAGGTATTTGCTGGGATTTTGCACCAGGTTCACATTAAGCAATCTGGCCAGGCACCCTTGCTCTTCATTAGACATGTTTAGAGGGCAAAACAGCTCAGACTTCTCATAGTTAATGCATTGTCCAAAAAGATTACAGTACTAATCCAGAATACCTCTCAAATTTGTTGAAGACTTATTACCATTTTTGAAGAAAAATAAGGAATCATCAGCAAACAGCAAATGAGTGAAAGCATAGCCATTCCTACCAACTCTTACCCCATTGATTAATTTTTCCTACTCAGCCTTTTGTGAGGACAAAGATAAGACATTGGCACACATGAGAAAAAGATAGGGAGAGAGGGGATCACCCTATCTTAGACCCTTATCTGGTTTGAAGGACATAGAAATGCTACCATTTACAAGAAGAGTGTATTGTACAGTAATCACACATTCCATAATCCATTTGATCCATTTTTGATCAAAGTTCATGGCCATCAAAATAGCTTTCAGAAAATTCCACCTCACCCTATCATAGGGTTTTTTCATGTCAATCTTTAAAGCTTCAAAACTATTTTTCCTCCTCTTCCTCTTTTTCTTTTTAAGGATATCCATTATCTCATGAGCAATTAGTATATTGTCAGAGATATTCCTACCTTTTATAAAGGCATTTTGAAAGGGGGAAATGAGATGGTCCATAACAAGGATTTTGGATATGACCTTATAAATCACATTACACATACTAATAGGCCTAAAATGAAACACTTGATCAGGAAAAGAAACTATAGGGATTAGGGTGATAACAGTATGATTAAGAGGCTTAAAAAGAGACCCAGAATGAAAGAAGGCATGGATAATATTGAACACATCAGTTTTAAAAATCTCCCAATATTGTTGAAAAAAGAAAGCAGAGAGTCCGTTCGGGCCAGGGGCTTTTTGAGGACCCAATTGAAAAATAGTGTTCTCAATCTCAAGATTAGTTATAGGTCTGTTCAGATCTAGGCTCTGATTATGAGAAATTGGGGAAGGCAAAACCATAGTACATTGGTAAACGGCTAATTGAAATTGGGGAAGGCAAAACCATAGTACATTTGTAAACGGCTATTTGAAATTGGGGAAGGCAAAACGACAATAGTTCTAATTAAATACGCTGTGAGTCCGTTTCACTTTCACATTGGGGGCAAGCGAGGTAGGCCAAAGAGATTCTTCACAGCTCACAATTCACAATTCTCAACAATTCTTCCCTTTGTCCGTTAATTCTGCTCTCAACAATCTTCCTTTATGTTTTATTTTTTTTAATTTGTTTTTAATTATTTTATTTTTGATACATCATTCTGTGATTTCTAATTATTTTATTTCACTTATTTATTTTTCCAAATCGTTATAGAGTTCAGTTTTTGAACGTGCAAAATAGGTAACTGTTTATTGGTAATCGATTCAGTACCTAGTTTGTACCAACACATGCTTTGTTATTCTTTTTGAAAATTTTCAAATTGGTTAGGGGTGATTATAAATTTACTTACTTCATATATTTATTTTGGAAATTAAGAGGCACTATTACTAAGCCTCCTTGTGATTTGGAGTGAATGAAATACGATGTTATGCTCTCAATTGGCCCTCAAAAATGGGTGGAAACGAAGTTGTTTGGTTTCCCAAATCCAAAAAAAGAGTTGTTTTACATTTGTACCATCTTTTTCCATGAAGCTTTTAGCCCCATTGAGGACCAAATAAAGGCTAGACATCGTGTGGGGGAATCTATTAATTGGAACAGAAACTAGAAAAATTTCATCAGGTGCCTGTGTAACTTCCCAATAAAAATGGAAACAAGGAAAATGAAGATTTTCACAGTAACTATTTTAGATGGAGATTCATGGTACTGAAATGTTGCATCTTTTATCATTTCTTTAAAAAGTGCAAAATAGGAGCGCAATCCTAGTACACGGGGGTGTATACAAAGGATGATCTCAAAAGAAAAGAATAAGAAAACAAAAAATAACATCCAAATTCTGCATATCGATAAATTCTAGAACATCTGACATTGAAGAAATGTTTGCAGCATTCTCCCACTCAAGCAAATTTTGTAGTAGCAAAAACTTCATTTCTTTCTGTCCAAAAATAATCCACATTAAGCACAAAGAGATAGCCTTCCAAAATTCTGAACTATTATGCTTTCCAAAGTGGCCATTCCAGTAAGCTTATAATTCACTTACTTTTCTAGCACAAGTGAGTTATGTTATATGTTGTGATTTTTGTAGGAGCAGTTGAATGTCTTGGTGATGTATATAGGAAGATACCGTGGATTGTTTGTCAAAAAGGAATTTTCTAGTCAGTTTAAAGGATTATAAATTGTAAAGGATTGCCATGTTTTTGTATGAAGTTCTGAAAGCTCTTGTTTATCTTGATGGCCACGGACTCATTCATAGAGATGTTAAGGAATCCTGTCCTTTTTTCAAAATTTTGTATGTTTACCCTGTTACTTACAAATCAAGCGAGATGCATCCTTGTGCTAAAAGTTAATGAAAAGTGTTTCTCAACTCTTATTAGACTTTCGGCATTAACTTAATCATACATACTTATGCTTACTACATTGGGGGCATGGTTACATGCATATATGTTTTTATTCTTTCAAAAATGTAGAATATTAAGATTCTTCTCATTTATCTTATTCAGCAAGGTGGCTCTTGTTGGTGATTCTTCTTTGCTTGCTTGATTTGGTATACACCAGTGCTCATATGCCTTTTGGTTATGCTGTTTTACTTTATCTTTTTATCTGCAGGCTGGGAATATATTGGTTGGTTAAAATGGTGAAGTTAAGTAAGCACACTTTAGAGTGGCAGCACGCATATTTGATACCAGTGATAGACAATGTTCAATAAATACATATGTTGAAACTCCATGTTGGTGCTGACTTGGACCCTGCCAATCTCATTATTTGATTGTTCAAAGGTCTACTTGTTGCATACTCTGTTCAAGTATATTTTGGAGATCTTGTTGCTCAATATTAACTTCTTCTTGCTTCTCATATTTGTAACAGTTTTCATCCTTTTCACAGGAATTACATGGATATAACTTCAAGTGACTGGTGATTCATGTACAATAGCTCCCCCTTATGATCGACATCCATAGCTAGCCTCTAGTAGTTAATGGTCCTATGGTTTAGAGAGATTCTAATGTTTATCAATAAATGACAAGAAACACTCTATATATAGTAGCACTGATTAACAATATGTGGTTTTGGGCTTGAATATGAGCATGGTCAACACAAGTCTAGAAAAAGAAATTGATAGAGATACCTTTTCAAAATTTGAATAATGGCCTCATATTGAAGTTCCATAGTGCAGATACTTTTATCACTGAGGCCTTTTTTATTTATTTATACCATATGTAAAATTAAGCTGTGTAGAATTTATAAGGCACGTGACTCCTTTTTTATTAGGTTTCATATTAACAGAGCATACATTTTTCATTTGGGATAACAACCCTTGCACTTAATCATGGTCTTGCCCCATTTTCCTAGTATCAACCTTTGAATGAGCTTTTACATGCCATCCTGCCTAATTTTCATAAACAGGACAGACACATTGGAAGAATATATGTGAAACCAAATCTTCTACCACTCATCTTTCCTTTTATTCTTGAAGAGAGATTTTACAATGTTGATATGTGAGAATTCATTGACATAGGAGTTAGGACAGAAGCTTGAATGGGTTCTATTACCAGGAACATTAGGAATTCAGAACCAAATTAGATTTGTTGATGAGAGCTTGAAGGATTCTTGAATATGGTTTGATGTTTAAGGGTTTAGGTGAGGAAAAGAATGGATCTTGAATACGTTTGATGGCTGTTTAGTATTAAAATAGTGAATAGAATGAGAAATAAAGAAAGATAACCACGTGGCTATCACACCTACGTTATCCTAAGCAATCACATTTATGTAAGAAGGCAATCTCACCCGTAAAACTTAGAATAACAAAGAAAATGTACTGAAGAACTTCTGAACCAAATAAGAAAAACTCTTACTCTTAACACATACACAAAAAGAGACTCATGGGCCTCTATTAAAAGCCAATGACAGGCCATTCCAGAATTCTGGAAATTACCTAATTACTCTTATTCTAGTAAAACTTAATAAAATGAAACTAACAACTTTCCAACCTAAAAACTTAATATACTAAGACTCAATAATAACAAAAATAGCCTACCAAGTCTTTTACTGATGTCCTTTCTCAAAAAAAAAAAAAAAAGTCTTTTACTGATGTCTTGTATGCATGGCTACTTGTTCAACACAGGTAATGCTGATGACCTTACAAAATGCACTCCCTGGTCCTGAGTATGAAAGGGACAGGAGGCTGTCAAAGGTGTGTGCCATCTAATTGTAACTTGCTTGAAGCTCTGCATATCATTTCAGATTTAAAGTTGTGTATGTAGCCACTGCAAGGGGGAGAGTCTTACAAAGTCTACAAGCTCAGGTGATCTAGATGCAACAACAGTGTGAGATACACCAGTGTCTTGCTACATATGTTCCATAATTGGTAAATCTTGTTCGAACTGTCACTTCTCTCCTTGTCGGCCTTGATAAACTTGTTGAAGAGTTGCAGAGACAGATGATAAACAATGCCACGGTATGTAGCCATCATTGAAAGATCATCCCTGGTAAAATTCATAAATTATTAGTAGTAACTATGCTTGCCTACATTAAGAGCTTGTTATATGAATATTTCAACTTTTTCATTGGTTGAGATTTAGATGGCATTACGTATTAGGGAACAGGTTTTCACTAGGGACAGCATTAGAACAGATTTTATATCTACAGGAGCCATTGGGTCACTTGTGTATAAGGGATTTTATTTTGATTTTGATTTTGCTTTTGATTTTTTTAATGTTTATACATGAAAAAATCTCCTGTGTGTTCTCAATTTCCAGTTGTCATTGAGATGGGAAATTCAAATGCATAAATACATATTGTAAACTAAAATATTCAATGGATAATGCAAAAATTTCTCATTATTTACAACCACCTATTTCAATGGTCATCTCAGACTATCCTGGGGTGTGAAAGTTCTCTTTTCTCATTTTCTTTTGAAACCCTTCTCTTTATGGTTTATGCTTAGCCCAGGTTACGGTAATAAATCCCACAAGGGTACCTTAATTTAAATAAGGTTCTCCCATGTGAGAGTACCCATTGATGAGTAATCCTCAGGTCTCTCCTCCCCCCCCCACCCCCCCCCAAAAAAAAAACAAAAAAAGAGAAAAGAAAAAAGAAAAATGGAAGAGATTAAAAAAAAAGAAAAAAAGAAGCAAATAAGTACTAAAGTCATATATCTCCCATTACAACAACCATAGTAAACAAAACCAATCATCTTTAAGAACAACTTGAAACAAAAAGTCCAAACTAACAAATTTATTTTCTAATGAGGACTCAAATCTTCACTATCACCATATATTCGCCGCAAACATTGATCTTGTACCCTTAGCATCCGTAGATTCTGTACTGCAACTATTTGTATTTTGCTTCATTATACTGCAGAACAAGGGAGCAAATTTCAGTATAACGTACACGCAGCTAGTGACATTTGATAAAAACAAGTAAATAGTAAATGACATTAAAAGCGGACGGCGCTTGCAAAGTTGCAATTGATTTAGACACCCATCTCTTTTCTAGAAAATTATCCAAAGTCTCGTATATTCCCTCAATAGTGGGCTAACACAGGTGACGATTGTCAAAGAAAAAAGAAAAGCTTTTCATATACATCCATAGCTGTTGGATGCTCTATTCCGCGTGATGCATCAGGTGGGTATAAAGCTTTAGACTCGGGTGCCTCATGAGTCATGGCTTGCGTTAAGAAAGGAACCTTAGAACAATAGTATCTTTATGAAATAGTAAATCCCAAAGTATTTGCTAAAACACGATGATACAGCCACCACCACATACAATACATAGTACTTTCCAACAAAAAATTAAATCTTTTGACAAAGGCCATTGACATCTTTCCATAGAAAAGTACTCTCTCTTCTACCACAAACATTAAAAGAAACAAAGACTTTTGGAGCACTTCCTCCCACATGGCCATATCTTTGCCGAAAGATGCAACCTAACCAAGCACGTATTACTGGCGTGATACATTCAGTTTCTATGGAGTATATCATTGCCACGCCAACATTACTCGCAACAAAAAGTACTGTATACATGAAACTTTTTTTGCATTCTTATATCATTTACACTTTCTAGGCTATTACAAATCAGACTATTTGGTATTGTTGTACAGAAATTGTGAAAGTCCATCTGGCCTGTAAGCTAACTATAACAATTCTAAAAATGATACAACGCCAAACATCCTATACTATCAGTCATTTCCAAATCAAAAGTAAAATGGCATCGCTAAAGAAAATACTCTATTATAGAGGCAGCTCAGGCTGTTTAAGAGACCAACATACTCAGCATCAAACGCCTCCTTGCCTGTGACGTTTAACTATTGTAGCTAACAACTTGTCTCCGGTGGCTATCCTCAACTTTCGTATAAATTCTGGTCGCCTGATCTTTCTCTCCTGTGACCAAAAGACAAGCGACAATCAAATAAGGCCAAAATTATATAAGTAAAAACAAAGTCACACATATAATCCACATAAAGATTATGTTAAACTTACCCTGAAATCCTTATAGCATTTGTTGATCAATGACATTTTAGAAGGATCTAAGAACCTTGAAAGTATGGTTATCAGAGCAGGAAAACTCATCCACGGCGTTCTGGGTTTCGGAACATTTGCTCTAGGAACATTTGCTTGCAGCAAACCTCGAAAATCTGCGCATTTTAACAAAACCAATAAGAACAAGTTCAATTTAACACCAAATTGCATTAGTAAAATCCAGAAAGTTTACAATACAAAGAATGCAATGTAAGAAGAGCTTTGAATTGCTTACCTTTCAAGGATGGGGCCTTGAAACTTATCATGAAAGTAGGAAAAATGTGAGAGTTCATATAAGCACTCCACACAATATATCTTCTAGGATCTGATAGATTGTCGACACCAGAGTCGAATTTCTGAGAACTTGGATGAAATTGGTTGGAACCAGGAGAAACCACTTCCATGTCCCCCAGTATGACCCGGCATAGTAAAACATGCCTTAACCCATATTCGTCAACTTCAGAGGATAAAGCACTGTGAAATATTAAAAAAACTTATTAGAAAGCAAACCAAGTCTACTTTTACTTTAAGAAAGGAATTAGCGGATACAAGTCTAATCTTCAAAAAACATTAATTAATCTTCCTTTTTTGACTTTTGGGGGGTGGTAGGAATGAAGGGAAATTTGACTTGTTACACACTGGAAGCGCACGTTTGTTCCACACGGTTGACATTACACTACATATACAACACGCAAATTTTATGTTGCTTCCTGGCCAAGAAAGGGACATTAAACTAACTAATTAATTAGTGGAGGATTTTTTTTTTTCACTATTCCCAAACACGTAAACCGACTTAACATCTAAACTTCATTTTCTTATCAACCAAAAAAGAAGGAAATCTAACATTTTACCATGTGATTGAATTGACCACTACAACTACGGGATTATATTCAATTAGCCTCTACAAGAAAGAAAAAGAAAACAGAGGACATCGCACAATCAACGTGAAACAACAAATTTAACAAAGAAATTGAAACAAAATTAAAGACTTACTCTTCCATGGGATATTTGGCAGAAGCCAAATGAACACCAACACCATAAGACTGGCCATGTACAGGCTTTCGACAGTGACTGAACCCATGTTTCACAATTTCAAGAAGCTCCTCCCTCGTACCACCGTACCATGCATACCTCTCTTGAGCATTGCCACCACACTTCTCCGCCACTGCCTCCACGAATAGCCGAAAAGAATCGAACCTCGCTTTCCTCGTCAAACTAGAAGAAGAGTTCTTGTGTATTGCCACAACATTGGTTTGCTTAGCCACAGGCCTCATGCCTACGAGAAAACTACCCCCCAATATGTGGTGCTCAGGACTCCCTTCTGAAACTTCAACCAATCCATCTCTTTTGAAACACCAAAAGGGGTCGCTTGGAGGACTTGTTTCATCGGACACTGACCCAGAATCTGAAATTTCGTCGTCATCAATTGTCAAAGAGATTTGGCCTTCAACTTCAATTTGCTCCATCTCTGTTCAACCAAATATTGTACACACATACAATTAGAACATGAATAACACAAAAAAAAGTACAAGGTGGCACAAAATATCAATTGGGTTGGAGTCAAAAAAATCGTTACCTTGACACAAAAAACAAAAAAAAATTGTTTACAAAACAAGGGTACTAAAAGAGAAAAAAAATCTTGAACTTGTTGAAAGAAAAGTGAGAAAAATCTTTGAAAGAATGAGAGAACAATGTTTTCTTGAGAAAGGAGAACAAAAGAAGAGAAAGGCTGAGCGGTTATTTATATATATGTGTTTGTGTGTGCGCAGTAAGAAAACCGCCATGAAATATTGATATATAAATGTGTTTTTAAGGCGGTTTAAGCTAAGCCAAGTAGGGTACGGATTTCGTGCCGTCGTTTGCAAGTAGAATCGGTTTTTGTTCACGCTTTCTTTGACGTCGTGGCAGATTTTGACTCTTTGACTGAAGTTACTAGAATGCCCCTGAAAATACTGTGGCGGTTACTGTTCACTAGTGGGTGTTTTGGATATTTTGTTGTAAAAGTTTATTTTATTTTATTTATTTTTTTCGGGAGGCAAGGTAAAAGTTTACTTTACTGATGTGTAAATAAGTAAATTTCTTTTTTACGCTTACTTTCATCGTAAGTTTTAAGTTTAATGTATAATCATGCGTATCTTTTTCTTTTTCTTTTTTCTTTCTTTTTAAGCAAGAAATTATCATCTAACAAATTTTTTTAATATAAAATAATTATCATATTAATTATAAGAAATTAAATTCTATAAAGATGTTGTGTAAAACCCAAGTTTCATGTTTCTAATTTCAACATGCCATATTATCATATTACATATTAAAGAATTATAAGTCATAATATTCGGAAGGAATGTAAACTTTACTTTTTTTGTAAAAAAGAGTCATGAATAGAAAATGTATAAATATATAATATTATCTAATAACATGAGAAATGAGAAATCAATATTGCTCTTGAAAAATCTAAAGGGTAATTTGACCAAATAATTATTTTTATTTTTTAAAATTTCAGCATGGCACATTCATTATTGAAAACTTAAAATTGAGCTCGTTTAGATATTAAGTTCCATTACTAGTCAAAGCCTAAATCCATCATCTTAATCCATGTTCATTGCGCCAAGACCTAAGTAATTCTAATTTTACTTGTAATGACCTTACTTGTAACGCAAGTAAAATAGTCCTAATCCTACTTATAGTAACCTTACTGCTTGCAATTCAAATATTTTAATCTTAATTATTTTAGGGTAAGCCTAAGTTTTAATCTAATACTATAGTACATATAAACTTGAATGAATCATTGTAACAAATAAATTTATTATCATAAATATATAATCATTAAGGACTTTCGTTATATACGTAGCATATAAATTTTAGCAAGCACATATAAGCGGTTAGAATGAACCAAGTTAATGTTAGTTTTGCTCGATATTTCTCTCTCTCCTCTCAATGATACAATCAATAAAGCAATTCTAGTTTTTCTTGAATCATGACCCTTTATTAGATTCAAGTTACAAAAGTGTTTTAATCTCATACGACCATTAACAATTCCCTAATTAGTAAATGGTTTGGAAATTTTAGAAATTATCACAAAAACTAGCAAAATAAATAAATAATAATGATTGTGTGAGCGTTTGGATTGAGCTGATTGTGGCGTTTGCGATTTTGTTTAGCGTTTTTCTCCTTTTTTTTTTTTTTTGGTTCAACCCACATTTGTTGACTTTTCCAAGTGAACAGCGCATTCGTGCACTGTTCACGGACCCACATATTCCACTTTTTAACAATTTTTTTTATTAAAAATGGGTCCTACGATACTATTCACACATTTAAAAATTATTTTGCTACAGTGTTTTCAGTTTTCAGTTTTCAGCTGTATCCAAACGGACCCTGTGTTTATTACACACAAGCTGTTACACACAGTTTTATACACACCCTATTTTTAAATTGAAATCCTGGCTTAATGTTATAATTTTAAACTTGAAAATCGTGACTTCAAGTCATAATTTCAATTCAAAAATAGGATGTGTAAAACTGTGTGTAATCACTCCTCTGCAACAAATATTACCTAAAAGAAAATTGTAGAAAATAGGGAGTGGGTTGGAAGATTTAGAAATTATCACAAAAACAAGCATAATAAATAAAGGAAAATGTTAGTACGCACAAGTTGTTATACATAGTTTTACACACATTCCATTTTTAAATTGAAACTATGATTTGAAATCACAATTTTGAACTTGAAAATCATGACTTGAAGTTGCAATTTCTGTTAAAAAACAAAGTGTGTGCAAAACTATATGTAATAGTTTATGTGCAACAAGAACTGTGGGAGTTTTTTTTTTTTTTTTTTGATTGGAGAACCGTGGAAATTAGGGACTGGATAACGGGGAGGTGCTTATGTTTGGTTTGCTTGTTTTCATTACCAAATTCTTATTTTTCACAACTCAATTCCTAAATTTTGTGGGCCCCATCCTATTTCAGTTTGTTTGGGTTAATTTCCAAACTCAAATTTCATAACTCAATACTCAAAAAATTGAGTGTAAGTTGTGAAAACTGAGAACAAACTTTTATTATTTTAACAAACTGACTAGCAACTATGTTAAATTTGCTTTTATAAGAAAAAAAAAAAAAAAAATCTAAGCTATGAAGTGCCAAACACAAATTGTTATGGGTAGGAGAAAACTAGGTAGCAGATTTGAGTTAAGATTTACAGATTATGCGTTATGGGTTATGAATTATGAGTAATGTATTATGAGTTATGAATAATGCAATAACCAAACACATTAATTTAGCTATCTTTTTTTTTTTTTTGGAGAAAGAGCTATCAAAAAGTTGAAACCGACATCTTTTTTATTTATTTTTTCTATTTTTTTGGAGAATAAACGGCTGAGAAACCGACATCTATTGGTATTGCTAGTTGTGTATCACGAAATTTTTTTTTAATTTTTTTTATACCTTTTATATAAAAATCTTTACCCTCTCCAATGGGTGGATCTGTGGCTCTGCGCTCAGCACATGGAAATCAAAGGCACTTCAAATATGCAGCCATTATTATTATTATTATTTTTTTTTTTTGCTTATACCATGGGCATCAACCAAAGAAGAGGAATACGACTTTGATTCTTAAACCGTATCAAAGATTAATTTCGTTTATAAAATAATGGATTTTATCAATTAGCCTTAGAACTTTACAAATGGAGAAACAATTTGTACGATTTTGTTAGTTACTTTTGATTAAATATTTGATGATAAGTAATATACTTATTGTTATAGGTTAAAAAGTAAATTTTATATATGTTGTCACTATGATTAAGGTGTTCTAGAATTAAGGTGATCACTTCACTATGGAGGGATTATGATTCTCAATGGTTCTTAATGTAACTCCATCATGGAATTTCTATAATTCTATCTTATATTTTAAAATGAGTAGATTATATTTTATCTTAACGTTAACATTTATACAAAATGTTAACTATCTTTTTTTTTTTATTGTTTTGGTAAAAATTATTGATGATGTAGTAAAATTTAATCCAACCATTTGAAAATGGATGAATAAAATTTTAAGAATTATACGGTAGAGTTACTCTAAAAACTCTAAATAATCCTTAACCTATATAATTGGCTTTTTAGTATACATTGAGTGAATTTGTCCACGTGTCTAGATTACATCCACACAAAATCCACCTACTTGATTAACTAGCCGATATCCCGCGCAATGCATTTTGATAAATTTTGTAAGAAATTATTTATGACTTATTGATTTCATGAATACTATTATTGTTAGTCACACTTAACCTATGAGGTTTTCTACTAAAATTAAATTCAAACTAAATACATTTGGGAGAAAATTCCTTTAATTCATGCAACTAAGAAATATCACCAGATCATAGTTCATATTTTCACCTACAAACTTGTTGGTTCCTAGGTGTCTTTCCTGTATTATTTATGTTTTATATATCAATTAGCTATAAAAACTTCCAGAATTTCATGATACAACAATAGAAAAAAATAATGTCATAGTGATGCAATAATATCACAATTTAACCTCCAAATTTTAATTGAACTAAAAGTAGCCAAAAATAGATCCTTACCAAGTATGCATATCATACAGAAAACCAAAAAATATAAATTGGTACATAATATGAAAAAATAAGCCTAAATAAATTACAATGCTATATAAGTAAAAACGTATACATAAAATCTAAACAAAATATTTAAGACGAACGTAATATTTTGAAATTAACATACCTCTTAGAAAGAAAAACAAAGATATTGTGAGAAAATTATGAAAGTTTAATTTTTAAGTCCAATGGAAATGAGGATTTATATTGGACAAATGTGGAGACAAACAATATTTATCCAATTCATTGAATCCGACTCTTGCAATTCTACATTGAAGTTAGTTTTATGCAGAAAATTGAAAAGTTTTTTTTGATTTTTACATTTCCCATGACTTTTTAGATCCATCTGTATCAACTCAAAGTATGTAAAGTTATAAATGTATACAAATTCTTTGAATTTTATTAATGCATTGAAATAAATGCATTTACCATTACTTAATAGTTTGAAATAAATGCTAAATTTAGATAAGGTAGAAGCCTAAATGAAAAAAATATATCATATAATGTGCCACTTGGTAGAACTTTATACTTTCCCACATAAAGTCTTTGCTTTTATTTATATATATATATATATTGATTGATTGATTGATATTGATGAGTAATGCTACAGTTACAAACTATTTTACAATATTTTTACAAACTGCTGATGTGACTAATCTTTTATTGGTTTTCATTTAACCCCGTCATTAATATCATTTTTTCATTTACCAATAATCATTCACCACATCAACAGTTTGTAAAAAATTTTGTGAATTAGTTTATATCTCTAGTATTATTCCATAGATGAATTGGGTTTTCAAATTAAGTCCTGATAACTTTTTGCCTTAAAAAGACATGTTAATAAATATCTTCTTTTCTTATTCAGTAGTTATTCTTTCCTTTCTTTTTTCACAAGCAAACTTCTCATATTTAATTATTTATGGATTAAGGCTTTGTTTTGAATGTATAAATTGTATCATGCTTCCTTTTCTTTTTTCACTACCAAACTTCTTATATTTATATGATTTTTTTTATAAATAATTTGATAGTTACACTAAGAGAGGGAGGAATTAAACTTTATGTAGTGTATTATGTACATCTCCGTAAAAGAAAAAAAAAATATTCAAATGAGGTACGAAATTATGGGCTATATGATATTTTTTAAAGGTACAGGTCACGAAAGTCTCCATTTTAACCAACAATGAAATTCAGGAAATATCTCTAAAGCCGTAGGCCATTGTTCCACCATTGTACAGGTGGCCAGCAGAAGGGAAAAAAAAAAAAAAAAACCAAGCCGAACAATGTCGTGTGCCACGTGGGGTTCTGTTTTTGCACTTGAGAGCTAGGTCGGTGACAACCAAAATTGGAGGAATGAAAAGCTTTTTCCAACCTAAACAGTTGGGTCGGCATGCAGGTTTTTCTTGCCTCAATTTAAGGAAGGAAGTGGATGAATTTTGCACGTCCCTCTCTCATACCTATCCGAATATATAAAACTAAAAGTAATTCAAACTTTGTAATTATATATATCCTAAATTCTTAATATTATCTCTAAATATTCGTCTCTATCTATCTCTGTTAGTTGTATCTATGTTATCAGCATATATACTATATAGAGATAGCAAAATGCTTTTGTCTTGACTCTTGACCCATTTGGGGTAGTGTTATCACAAGAAAATTTTAGCATGAAATATGCTTCACACATTAAGAGTGACCAAACACTGCTCTTTTTTTATTTTTTATTTTTTATTTTGAGCCTAGCCCATTTTTGGCAACTCGCTATTCCCTGACAAAGAAAAAATTAAAACATCATGGCTATATTGAATACTGCAATGCAAAGGAGCTTCCACAGTCAACTGTTAGTGCTTGGCTTGCGTGTGTGTGTGTTTTTTTTTGCTGGCAACCTGTAGAGGTGGAACAATGGTGGAGGAGACCGAGTGAGAGAAATGGGGAGAGAGAGAAATGAAGAGCGAGAGACACAGAAAGTCAGAAGTCAAACATTTTTGAGTTTAGAGATAGGTTTAGAATGTAATAAATAAGAGTAATTAATGAGATCCTAATAAGAATATTTGCAATAGTGAGGGTTTTTTTTAACCATTAGATCTACTTAAATCAAACGGTTTAAAAAATGTGTAACTTGTACCCATCTCATTTATATATATAGTTTTGAGTAATGGCACTCGCTAATAATTTGATATAACTATTGTCTTCCTTGAATGTTTTTGCTTTGTAAAATGGGGTATTAGGTGCAGTTGTTGCTTTGTAGGAGGCAAACTACAAAATATTTATACAATGAATTTGGAGTCAAAATTGATCAGAATGAGTGCACATCACTTGGTTATTTGAAGATTCCTTTATAAACTCTTCCACTCTTCCGTATTCAAACGAGATAGAGGTTTTTGATCTTTCAGAGGGACCAGAACACAATAAAATCGAATCTTCGGCCAAGAGAATGGATCCGAGTCTTGGGGTTTAGACTTTAGAGTTTAGACCCAAGAATAAGGCTAGAAACAACACCCCCCCACAAAAAAAAAAAAAAATCACAATTTTCCTAACTTAATTGAACTGACAAATGGTAATTGGTATTATTTTTACATGAGTTTGTCAATTTTACTATGCACAAAACACAACATGAAATCTTAATAATTATGAAAAAAAGTTGTAAAATTTTATGTATCACTGAATCTATCCGGTAAGAAATATTGTAACCCAAAAATGAGAGGTCTTTTTCAAAAAAAGAAAGTTTAGAGGCACAACAAAATCTCACAACATTATAAAAAATTACACCCCTGAAGTTTAAAAGTGTTTGAATTTTACACTATGAAGTTTAAGAATTTGGATTTTACTTCTTGAAGTTGTGAGGTGTTTGAATTTTACACTTTAATGTTTCAGAATTTGAATTTTACCCCCTATATTTTATGGGTATTTGGATTTTTCTTCTTAAAGTTTCATAATTTGGACGATAAAAGCTAAACACCCCAAAACTTAGGAGATAAAATTCAAATTCTGAAATATTAAGGTGAAAAATCCAAACACCAAAAAATTTCAGGAGGTAAATTTCAAATTTTGAAACTTCAAAGTATAAAATTTAAATACTCTTAAATTTTAGGGGTGTGATTTACAATTTATCCTATATATCTATACTACTATACTATTTAAGGGGCTTCTCTTGTTTGGACTGGACTTTTATGTGGTTTAGAAATACCCATAAACTTTAAGTTTAACAGAAAAACTTGAAAACAACCTAATAAAAATATATTTTCAATTCAACTTAAAATGCCTATAAAATAGGACACTCTCTTACTAATCTATGTTTTCAAAATAAACTTAGCCAAAATTATCCATTAAAAAAAAAAAAACCTAGCCAAAACTTTTTTTAAAAAGGAAATTATGACACTAGACAAAAAAAAAAAAAAAAACTCATCACACGCGCAAACGTGAAATGAGACTAGTAAACTACGGAGAGAGAGAGAGAGACGTGGCAAGATTATAGTGGATATTATTTATATTTGGTTCCTTCCGGGTAAAGACCCAAACCCGGGCAGAACAAAACCCGTTATTCTTAATTTGCGCGGTAACCCGAAATTGAAGGAGAATTTGCACCATTAGAAAGCAAAGGAAGCGAGACAGTTGGGACATAACAATTTGTAACAAACCGAAAAGGATACTGCGCTCCAATGTCCAATCCAACCAAAAATGAGACAAAATCTTTACCTTAATAAGAAGTAAGAACCAGAATTTCTTGCAATTTTTGTTGTTGTTGGATTGTCTTTTATTAGTTTCTTTGACTTTGTTTCATTGAAGCCGTTCCTTTCTCTCACCATTATTTCCTCAACCCTTCTGAAAATGGCTCATCATCACCATGCGAATCCACGCATTCTGATCTAGCTTCCAACTTTTATTTTCACTTTTCACACATAACCCAGGTTTCATTTTTTCTCCTATTGTTTTTGTTTGGTTCAAGTTTGTGTCTTTAGAATTCAGTTTTGTTTTTTAGGTGTGCAGATTGAGCATATTGTAGTTTGTTGTGATTGAGATTGTGTGGTTTCTGCTGTAAATCACAGAGCAGTAGTTTGTTTTTTTATTAACATTTGAAAGAAAGAAAGAAATGTAGAATCCATGTTTGTAGAATTGAAGAAAGAAGAAGGAGAAGATACAATAGAAAGCATTTGAGAAGAGAGCTTTGGCAGGAAGAAAAAAAAAAAAAAACAATCACAAAATAACGAAATTTGTTAAGCTAATGAGAATGGCAGACTCAGCGGAAACGCTGGGTTCTTTGGTCTCTAGTTCCCCTTCACCGGAGGGATCATCATCGCCGGGTGGGAAAGATAGTCATCCTCCCCCACCTGATAATTCCACTCCTCCACCGGTGGATTCTTCATCTTCTCCACCTTCACCTAGTTCAAGTCCTCCTCCTCCTTCTCCTCCTCCTCCTACTTCTTCTCCACCGCCTTCAAATTCAAAATCCCCCCCTCCTACCTCGTCTCCAGGCTCAGGTTCTCATCCCCCTTCACCCCCACCACCATCGGATACAGTAGCTCCAAAGGCTTCACCTCCACCTCCACCACCATCAAATTCAAAACCTCCACCACCACCATCACCACAAAAATCTCCTCCTCCTCCTCCTCCTCCTCTTTCTCCTACTCCTACTCCTCCTCCTTCTAATAATAATGGATCTTCTCAAAACTCGCCGCCTCCATCACAATCCCCACCTTCTTCTTCTCCTCCTCCTCCTCCTACCGATAATAATTCTACTTCTCGGCCAACTTCACCACCTCCATCTAATACCCTTGTTCCTCCTCCAACTGCCAGTTCCTCACCTAACCCGCCTGGTTCACCACCCAAGACGTCGAACACTTCTCAGCCACCCCCTCCAGCCAAATCATCACCATCACCTCGGTCATCCCCTTCTGGATCTGGCCTGTCCCCTCCTCCCCCCAAAACTGTAGGTTCCTCTACTAAGGTTAGCTCCAGCCCACCACCAGCACAGAGTGGGAGTGAAACTGGTACTGCTACTGCTACTTATGTTGGGGTGGCGGTAGCAGGAGTGTTCATCATTGCCTTAATTGCAGTCGTTTTCGTAACCACAAGATGGAGGAAAAGACGAGCTCAGATCTATACCTCCCATTACATGCCCCCCAATAGTGTTGCGGTGAAATCAGGTAAAAAGAAGTTCTTGAGGATTCGAATTGCTTACTACATGTCTCTATGATCTATTAATTTTGGTGTTTCTGATATACAGATGGATTTTACTACAACCAGTCACAGACTATGGGGATTAATGGAGGAGATCCCTATTATCATTCATTTGCAAGTAGTCAAGGGAGTCAAAGGGGGAATGCATACCAAGGACAAGGAGGGGCACCAGACTCGAATTCCCTAGGTGCTGCTAAGTCATTTTTTACCTATGAAGAGGTGATGGAGATAACCAATGGGTTTTCTCGCCAAAATGTTATTGGTGAGGGTGGGTTTGGGTATGTTTACAAGGGTCAGCTACCAGATGGAAGAGTGGTGGCTGTTAAGCAGCTCAAGGCGGGTAGTGGACAAGGGGAGCGGGAATTCAGGGCTGAAGTTGAGATTATTAGTCGTGTTCATCATCGACATTTGGTCTCGTTGGTGGGTTATTGCATCTCTGAGCAACAAAGAATGCTCATATATGAATTTGTTCCAAATAAAACACTTGAGCATCATATGCATGGTAAGGGGAAATTCTTGTTTTCTCACCTTATCAATCATTGTCATGATTCTCAGTATGATATTGGTATCTGCTGTCAGGTCAAGGAATGCCAGTGTTGGATTGGACCAAAAGAATGAAGATTGCTTTAGGGTCTGCAAAGGGTTTGGCATATTTACATGAAGATTGTATGTATCTCTTCTGGCATTATCATGACTATTGTACTTGTGCTTATTGAAAACAAAAACATTCTCTCTTAAATATTTTCTTTTGTTTAGCAATGCTTGAATATGCCTGTGATCATAGTTGAGTATTTTTTTTTCAATGAATTGAAATCTAACTTTCTTGCCCACCTCCACAATGTAAAGACAGGTCACCCCAGTAAAATTTAGGTCATATTAACTTTTTATGAATTCCTGTCGATCTAATACTGTTAGATAACTATGTTATCTGATTATTTCTTCTCACCATCACTTGTTTCTAGGCCATCCAAAAATTATTCACAGAGACATTAAGTCAGCAAATATTCTTTTGGATGATGCTTTTGAGGCACAGGCATGCGTTTTGATCTCTTTGCTTAATTTTTTTTTTCTCTTCTGATGCTACCCATGATGTTTCCCTAACAGGTTTTAATATGAGAATTGCTTTGAGCACAGGTTGCAGACTTTGGACTTGCCAAACTAGCAAATGACACTTACACTCATGTATCCACTCGAGTCATGGGGACATTTGGGTAGGTTTGAATGTCTGGAAAACCTTGGCACTTTTATAATGTTGAAGCATTTTGAGTCTGTTCCATTTCTTCTTCTTTCTACAATTCATGAGTACAATTCCAGAGAAAGCTAGTTGAAGTACTAAAAATTGCAAATACCTCCAACAGTCATGATATGTGGTCATGTGAAACAGAGTTGGGGGGTTTAGGACCTTCAGTTATTGCCCAGTAGTGCTCCATGACATTCTGAGAAATAGAACTTAGCCAGGATGGGTATTTACAACAATCCAATCTATCACTTCCTTTAGAAGGCAAGGAAGTGATTGGTTGAGATATAGAGGACAGACTTGAATCTAAAAAGAGAAAACTCCCATTTTGGATCCATTACATGATAATTTTTGGCTTAATTCAGTTAATAGTAAAGGGATATTAAAAACTTGGTTTTGTCTTTGCATAATCAATGTTCAATCTGGCTGTCAGGTACTTGGCACCCGAATATGCATCGAGTGGAAAATTAACAGACAGATCAGATGTATTCTCTTTTGGAGTTGTGCTTCTAGAGCTAATCACTGGGCGTAAACCTGTTGACCCAAGGCAGCCTTTGGGAGATGAGAGTTTGGTTGAATGGGTATGAATTATCACTGTACTTACTCTTCAAGTTATTTAGAAGACTGATGGACTTTCTAACTTACACTCTTTCCAGTGGTCCTTTTACTTCTAGTTTTCTTTCAAATGTTGGTGACCCTGGGGCCTGAAATATGGAAGAAGTTTAACCTTGGAAAATATTATTACTTCATATTTGAAAAAAGTGAAAATGATAAAGTATGCTTATTCTAGTAGAAGTATTTCCATGTCAGCTACCTCTCTTGCACTTTGGTATTGTCCAATGGATATCTCAAGAAAAACAATGGAGTGACTAAATTAAATTCTTCCCTAATGCCTTGTAAGTTTTCTTGTAAAATATTTTTGCTTACCTTGAAGGTGTCTCATTTGTCTCCCATTGCCTTCTGTTTTCAATGAATGCAAATTTCCTGGTCCAATACACCCCTATTGCACCCTTACAATTGCAATTGATAACATGTATATTTGACAGTTGGTACAAAAATTTCAATTCAGTTCTGTATATCAATAAAAATTATAATAAATTTTTAGCATTGCCAGGGGTTTGGTTTTGACGACAGCCCGGGATTTTTCTCTGTAACCTGCTGAATCTATACCTACAACCCACCTCCCCCCTCCCCCTTCCCCCATCGAAGAAAAAAAAAAAAAACCACCTTCTGAATCTGTATGAGACGATCAATCCTGATTTCTGAAAACTGACATGCTGTGATCAAAACAAATTTGTGAAGGCTTTTTCTTTAAGAAGGACAATATTAGGCATACCAAAAGCTACTGCTGCCTAGGCTAAAAATCTTCTTTGATATCATATTTATGCATTATGAGGCTGATGTGGCTCAGAGCTACTTTTTATGGTCAGTTTGGATTTGTTTCAAGACCATGTTTCATTTGACCAAGTCCAACAGATGAGGACTCTTTGACCTTATAAGCGATCAAAAGGTCCTAAATACTTAAGTGTAATGATTTCCTATATCATCTCTTGGTATCTAGAGTGGAGGGTCTGAATCATAGAATTTATTTATTTTTGGGTACTAATATTTACTCTGTTAGAATGATGCTAGTAATTCTTTTCTTATGATTCACTTGGTTCCCTTTGAAAAATGTGTTGTCAGGCTCGTCCACACCTTATTCATGCCCTTGAAACTGGTGATTTTGGTGAATTGGTAGATCCACGACTTGAAAAGCAGTATGTGGAGGTTGAAATGTTCAGAATGATTGAGGCAGCTGCTGCGTGCATTAGGCATTCTGCTCCAAAACGCCCACGCATGGCGCAGGTAATACTAATAAACAGCACTTTGTGATTTCTCTTTGTTGTTGCCAGTTCAATCTCATGCTTCTTATTTACATATAACATTAAGAGAGAAATATGCTTAATGGGATTAAATGCCATAAGGTTAGCTCTACATCAGCTTTATCCTTTCTTCTATTTTTAATACAGTTTGACTTCTAATCTTCTATGACTAACATGTAGGTCTTTTCTTATAAAACTTATTCCCATCTCCAACGTTCTTGTGGTAGTTCTCTGACTACAATAAACTATTTGGGCTCTCCATTTCAGGTGGTAAGAGCATTGGACAGTGAAGGTGAAATGTCTGATCTGTCTAATGGGGTGAAATATGGCCAGAGCACAATATATGATTCTGGCCAATACAATCAAGAAATTATGAGATTTAGGAGGATGGCACTTGGCAGTGACAGCTCAGATCTTGAAGCGTACAGTGGACCATACAGTGGACCATACAATTCTAGAGAAATGCCAACGCTTAAGGATGAAAATTCAAGTTCTGAATCAGAAACTCGAGCCTTTAATGCACGTAGTGGTGAGCAACGATATGGCAGCAAAAGAGAAGGCAGTGCCCGCCGGTTTTAACTACATGTGATTCCAAAAGGTTTTCTACTGCACATTATTTGACCCATATAGGGCACTAGAAAAGGCGATATCTGCAAGAGAGGCCTTTGTTTGATTTAATCTGACTTAACTAGTGTGTAAAGCTTTTTTTCTTTTTTTTCCCCCCCCTTTTTCCTTTTCTGGTGAATCCTGGTATATCACTTAGTCCCTCAAAGTATTTGCAGAGTAGGGGAAGCTTAAACTGAGAGTAATACTCGGAAGGTAAATTTTAGTACCAACAATGTCTTGATACTGGGGCGAGACCATTCATTTTTGTGTGAATACTTATTATGATAAATGTTTTATCATGGTGAAATGATTTAGCGTTTTCTGTATTGAATGCATATCATTTACTACTATTATCATAGTGTTTTTCTACTCTTTTTGCCAGAAGAAATCACCTGTATCTTAATATATGAACTGTAGAAGTTGCAACATGCTGGTAGTTTCTTTTGCAAAATAATCAAGTTCTTCACTTGAGAAGAAATGAAAGGCAACACAGGAGAGAAAAATTCTCAAATTCAAAAGTAGTATGCCTAAATGTCTCGCAAATGAAACAAGAGGTAAGAAAGTTATGTACAAGACACACTTGATGAGCTCCATCTATCATAAACCAACATGAAGAAAAACTACAAAATTAGAAAGCTGCAATTTTACCCTTTTCTACTTTCATATTTTCAAGATCTACTTTACTAAATTGGATTTCAAAGTTGATGTATCAATGATCATGCAATATTGGGTGATACCATATGGTTAGCAGAGGTGTCAAAACTTTGTCATACCCTTTACTTTCTGAAATCAATACCACACATTCTATCTTCCGTCTATTGTGATAGTCTACAGTGTACTAGCTCCAACAAAGCATCCCTCAACTTCTTCGGCTTAATGTCAGTGTTTGCCTGGGCAATATACAATGTCATTCTGTATCAGACAGATGATCCAATGAACAATCATGCAAAAGGAGAAATGGATGTGTTATGCAATTTTAAGCAGGATTCAAAATGAATACATTGTTGTTTTACTTAAAAAATAAAGTTATTGACTTGTTTACTCTCTCTCTCTCTCTCTCAGTTTATTATTATTATTATTTTTTTATGGTTTTGGTTATGATGATATTCCCTAACAAGCTGGCTCTTTCAGTGCTATGTAAATCAATAAGGACTGGCTGATGCTATTTAAAGGCAAAATGCAGTTATTATATTTCCCACTGAGCTCCAAAGATCCCAAGGAATTTTAGCAATAAACCATTACTTTCGCATCACTTAAACCCTTTTTGGCATCTCTTTACTTGAATCTTACCTCAACTTTGAGAATGTTCAAGACCTTGCCACAGAATGTGGTGACATTGGCATCGGCTGCTTTTAGTCCTAAGGAATCTATAGCCTCCATGAACCTCGCAAACCCACCCCGCTTCTGCTCACAGATGATCTTAATCAAGAAGTCTCTTTGGCCTATCTGGCTCACTTCCACTTGCACCTAAGAAAAGGTTTATGCCAAAGGTTGTTGAGGCATGTTGCAATAATAAACCGAACACAGACATTGGAAGTGACAGGCTAAAAGTTATGCTAGCACTACGTACCTCTGTTTGCAGCTTTTCTCCAAGGCTAGATGATTCCGGTTTTTGCTCAGTAGGAGCAAAACATGTGGTGCCACCATTTGTTCTGTTTGGTTTTAAGATCTTCAACTCTGCTTTATTCTTTTCGCAGTCCTCTTCTTCCATTTCCCTGAGCTCATCGTGAAGTTGCTTAACCTCCTTCTGCAACTCTTGTATATATTCAATTGCATCTCCAACAATCGCAGCTCTATTCATCTAGAAATTCATTAAATGAAAGAATAAAAGCTGAATAAATACAGAGAGACACATCCACATTGGGTGGAAAAAAGGAGACCAATTCACTATTATATTATTTCACAAGTATTTATTATCTTAACCTTGGTTATCTTTGGGACTAAAGTACGTAGAGTGAAGAGCCCATCTGTAATCCTGTGCCTTCTTTTCCTCTCCGTGGCGAGATTCTTTGAATGGAATTTTTTTGTTTTTGGCTCCTGGATAACTTTTTCTTTCTCTTTTTCTACCACATTGCCACAATTTAATGCCAATTTTGTCTTCAATGAGCTCACATTGTACTCAGGCTTTTTAGAGCCAGAAGATTTTCCAATTAATTGATTCATAGAACCATGTAGAGGTATATAACCACAATTTAAGTCAAATGGACATTCAATGGAACGAGTGGATCCACTAGATGATCCCTCAACACTAGGATAGGAGCTGGACTGGGTCACTGGAGAAAGAGCTTGTATTCCAGGCCAATGTTGTGAGTACTCAGGCAATGGAGCAAGATGATGTTCACTGAGTTTCACATTGGCAGTGTTCCAGACACTCTTGGAAT
This sequence comes from Quercus gilva, assembly GCA_023621385.1. NCBI lineage: Eukaryota > Viridiplantae > Streptophyta > Magnoliopsida > Fagales > Fagaceae > Quercus > Quercus gilva. The sequence continues at coordinate 14,924,707 of CM042475.1, forward strand.
CTTGGTCTAAAGAGATGTTAAACTGAGCTGTAATGAACTCCATGGTCTTTTGATCTTTTGGTATCTGAAAAGAAGAATTATATATTTATAGACTGCAAGAGAATATCTCAATTATAATGCTGAAATTAAATTAAGCACAAAGCTAATCTTACATGCTTTGCGACAAAGAGCTCAATAAGACCACCAACAACTGGGATCAGAACTCGGGTTCCAAGTGTGTCCTGTCAAAATAAAATTTTATTATTAGTTAAGTAGCAAGTAACACCTCTATGTTTTCTAATGGTCTGTCTCAATCCATAATGATCCTTTCAGATATGGCCAACCATGATGTAACAAATCTGAGGGATGTCCCATGTTTTCTATGTCTTGGTAGTATAGTCAATTTTTCAAGCATATCATCAACTACTTGATGAGGGACACTTAAGGAAAAATATATGTTAGAGCCTAGGGCCTGGAATATGTGATTAGCCTCAAGCCCATATCAATGGCCTAAAGCTCCTTTTGGTTGCTAAGAAGATATTTGGAAAAAAAAATTGAAATTCAGTTATTGTGTTTGGGACCTGAGGAAGCAAAAGCCTACTCTTTGAACATTTTATTTCTTGGAAAATCAAACTGTTTAATCCATAGGATGGAGTACGTACTTTCCTTTTGGTTTCATCAGTTTGTTATCTGAAAGCAAATTCACAGAGAGAGAGAGAGAGAGAGAGAGAGAGATATTGGTGTACCCACGTTTGAAATATCTGAATCCAAGGCATTGGCATTGCAAATCCACCTGGGTTGGGTTGATATGACAACCTCACCATGAACCCTGGTTCCAGTTTTACATATCAGTGTATCTTTATCATGTTTTCACAGAATGAAATGTCAAGGTTTTGAGAGAGAGAGAAAGTTGTACCCAGAATACAGTGGCATAGAGGAAGGTAGTTGAGCAAGAGCTTCACAAGCCTTTGTGCTTATGGGATGCTGAAAGTGACCATCTTTGCAAAGAGGACTCAAATGGTGCTCCACCTCTCTTTCCTCTTTCACATTAGCAACAAATTCATAACCACCACTACAACAGCAACCCATCCATTCAATAAACCTACAATAATCAATGACCAAAAGAAAAAAAAAAAAGAGCAAAGAGTGTCAAAATCTGATGTTGGGTCTAGTTGAAAATGTTTGATACAATGTAAAACAATATGCTAATAGTAATACTACCTAGATGGATCATCTCCTAGTTTCCAAACAACACAATAGTCCCAATTCTTTGTCTGAACAAAGGGTCTAAGCCACTCCACTGTTCTCTCCAAACCCCTCATTGTCTCCTCCATTTACACAATTTTGGTTTGTTTGTGAGTTTGCCAAGAGTACTAGTAGAGTATGATAATGACTGTTAAAAGCCTTTCTTTCTTTCTTTAATTTGGATGAGTACAAAGGAGCTTTTAACTTTTATTATATGTCTCCCTTTATAATATAAGTCTCCAAACTTGAGGCAAAATGGTACGCGACAATGCCAACACTCTGTGCTTTTCAATTGGGAGGGTATCGTAGTAGTCAGTTGCAAATCCGTGACAGTGGGAATCTGATGCCAGAAGAGAGAGAGAGAGCGAGAGAGAGAGAGAGAGAGTGTGTCATGTGTGTGTGTGTTTTTGACCGATTACTAGAGTTGGTATAAAAAACAACCATCGAATGGTTCAAAAGCTCCTGTGAAAGCAACCCATAACAGCACATAATCATTATTTCATTCTTTATTATTTGGAAAATGAATACAAGCTTACCATTTTTGAAGCATGTATACCATTCTTTTTATGTATATATATATTTTTAAGAATCAATACCATCTTCTTCATTTTAAATAATGTTCACTCGATTAAAGGGTTCGCTAGAAAAATCAAGATCACCAATAGCTTTATTGCTAAGCTCTGGGGTCTCAGAGATGGACTTCTTATTTGCAGCAATTGTAACTTTGATTGTGTTGAGAATGAACTGGATGCTAAAGCTATTATAGATGTCTTGGCCAATCCTAATTATGTAAATAACATTGTCTCCTATCTTGGGTGATTGCAGATAGCTGATCTCAAATCTTCCCTAGGTCCGGTTTAGTCGTTGCTACTGTGAATCGAATCGCTGTGTTGACAAGCTTGTTAGGATGGGTTCGAGCTATAATTTAGATTTTGTTATTTTTGACAGTCCGCTTGTGGACTTGCTTTCTGTTTTTGAGGATGACTTCAATAGGATGTACCTAAACAAGCTTTGCCCTAAGATATTTGTTCTGGTTTAGTTTTAATCTATTATCCTTTGCACCAAAAAAAAAAAAAAAAAAAAAAATGTACACCCTATAAATAAGATTCTTAATCATGAAATTGACTCTTTCAATTTTCAATTAAATGGAGAGGGTTGTGGTTAATTGTGGTGAAATTTTTTTTGGCTCCTTAGTTTAATATATGAGTATAGTTTGATCTGCATTCATGTTCAATAAGTGAGGTCTTTGATCTTAGATTATTGAAGGAAAAAAAAAAATTATGGTAATTCCCAATTGAATTCATGCAGTGCTATTTGGTGCTTTTACGACTATTAAGTTGGGTTTTTGACAAAGAAAGCACATTTAAGAATAAGATTACTTCCTTCCCAAAAAAAAAAAAAAAAAAAGAATAAGATTACTTGTCAATTATCCCAATTCACCATTCAGCTATTATCCTATGTGATCTACTAATGGTATTCTGATCCTTTACGTGGGCTTTGATTCAGAATCAAATCCTTCATTTACAGTTATCAAAAAAAAAAAAAAAAAAAGCCTTCATTTACACTTAAAAAAAAAAAAAAAAAAAAAAAATGACAAAGTTAATATAGACATCGCTACAAGCCTATTAAAGTATTGTAAATGAAACAGTACCACTCTAAAACTAAACATCATTTTGTAGTTTAAAATTACAAAACGTAATAAGTCTGTTATTAATTATAATAAATACTAATACTTTCTTCGCAAGTTTCAAATAAGTGGTACGTCTATATCCAACAAAAGAAACAAAAAGTGGCATGTATGCTTGTAGGACAAGGATTTCAGAAAATGGAATATTACACGGTTTGGCTCTGTTTCACCAGTACAGGTACAATTCTGTATTGCTCCTAAACGGTACAATAATGAAAGGCTGTATTTAGCTAAACGACAATCATGGAAAAATGCAGACATTTTGCACACAATGCATGAAGATTTTAAAATCCATAACAATAATAAACAGAGAAAAAAAGAAAAGAAAAGAAAAGGAGTTGAGTTGAATGTGCCACAAATTCTTTTGCTTGATCTTGAAGGTTAAGCTTAATAGCAATATAGGATTGTAGAATTATAAGCTTAATAGCGATATAGGTGCTTTAGCTGTTTTTGGTTTTATTACTTGTTGCTTTGTTTGGTTCAATAATACCATTTATCCTAATGTTTACGAGCCCACTGGACCAAAAGCTGTAGACTTAGAGCGTTCATTTAGAAAAGAGAGTATTTATAAATTAATTAGTATTATTGGTTCATAAGATATATAGATTTGAGAGGGTCAAAGAAAATTTGAATAATTTTATAATCACAAACTATTTTATAAAATTTATACAAAATTATTGATTTAGCAAATTTTTATTGGTTTTTATGGATCCATCACTAACATCATTTTTTTACTTATTAATAACCAATAACAATATCACCGATTTGTAAAAAAATTTATAAAATAGTTCATAACTTTACTATTTTCTAAAAAACTTAAATCATTTAAAAAAAGATTGACTGCTATAGCTTCAGCGTGGCACTGATCTCCATGGGCTTAGTAGAGCTTATCAGCTGGGTTGGGCCGTATTTATCAGAATTTGGATCCATGACAAGGCCTACATATACAGGTGTAATATATTTATATGGCCACTTACTATTTGTATTTTTTGTTTGAAACTTTTTTTTTTTTTTTTTTATAGGAAAAAACTAAGAATTTTATTAAGAAAAACGGTCATATAAGCTTGAATTATATGGTGAAACTGTGGTGGGACATCTTCCATTCATACTAAGAATTTGAGACATTTATTGCATGTCTAACCAGATTATTAGTAACTTTATATTACTTCTTGTATTGAGGGTCTTTTGATGGTTTCCAAAGTTCTTAGTTATAGAGTTAAATAATTATATGTAGCTAAAACGAGATCTAATTAATTCATGCTTTCCATTTTATGTTAAATCCATCCATACTTTCAACTAATTCATTTGGTTTGGTATCGGTTTGAAAACATTTCTACTCGTCCTGGCTAGGCCAATTAAGAATCTCCCTTCAATCTACCCAGCTTGACTGATGCACATTCCTAAATACATATAAACGAATTGGACAAGTCATTTGAACTACAATGACAGTTGCATACCATCTAGCAAGTACCTCAAAAGGTTAATTTTGTAATTATTGGATAATTTATTGGGTGATGTTGAAAGATTTTAGACAAATTTTCTAAACTTATATTTTTTTTTAAAAGTGAATTACAATTTACTCTTATGGTTTGGTTTAATCACAGTTTTATTAAAAAAAGTTAATTTTTACATTTGATCCCCTAAGTTTGGATTAAAATATAATCATTAGGTTCCATCCAAATTTATGTATTTTGTATTTTGTGGACAAACCTTCAATTAAACTCTTCCCTTGTAGTTTGGCCATATAACAATTTAGTTCTACAAAACATTTCAATTGTTCTATTTTGACCCTAAAATTTGAATTAAAATTGAATTGTTAAGAAGGATTTTGACAGATTCCTAACAATTTTGTTTGATCCAAATCTTAGAGGGTCAAACGTGACAATTGAAAGTTTGTGTACTTAATTATAAGAGGACTGAGTTTAAATGTAATAAAAAAATTTTGTTGTGAAAGGCGCACAATTTAAGTCAAGTGCCTTGTAATCAAAGACGACCCTTCTTTGTTAGGAGAATTAGGATTTGAATCCTTTTATAGTAACTATAATATATATATATATATATATTCTAAGGTAGACATATATTTCTTGATTTTTCAGCTCAAACACCCTTGCTAATTAAAACTATTGCATGTCACAACACCACCATATGTAATTTCATATTCCAAGTTCTGGCCCTTGTGGGTGGAGACGATATGAAAATACAGAAGAAAAATTAAAATAAAAAACAGAAGGATTTTGATAGAAATGTAAGCCAGGTACATAACTATATCATATGGAAGCTCCTGATCTTTGATTTTCTATACCATCATCATGCACCGGCTCTGGGCTCTCCTTCATGATCACCACCTGGCCTCATTTCAGCTCTGTTGTGATGGTGATGATCACCATTTTCGGATGGCCTATGCCCTCTGCCATTATTACCATTTTCAAATGGCCTGTGCCCTCTGCTTCCTCCATTTCCAGATGGTTTGCCTGTTGGAACTTTCTTCTTACCAAACCCAAACTCAATGTCCCCATTATCTTTGGGACGAGAGTTGTGGTTTTGCTTTGCTGGTTTTTGTTTGTTGTAACGCCGGTTGCAGAGCCTGCCAAGAAAGCAAGCTATAGCTGATACAACAATGATCACAGCAAGGACAATAAAAACTGTCCCAAATGACCCATTTGAATGGTGTGAAGGTGGTTCCCCGGTGACAGTGTTGGGGTAAACCAGAACTGGCTGTTGCTGTGGCTGAGGGAGTTGTTGCTGCTGGGGTTGTTGCTGCTGGGGTTGTTGCAAAGACATCTTCAGGCTTAGATGAGAGAAGAGAAAGGGGATGGGTTTGGTTTTAGTATTAGTCTGCAGCTCTTGTGCTTTGAGTGCAGACAAAGGTTGTTTTTTGGTTTACTCATGAAACAAGCAATTAGATTGCTGTGTGAAAGGGTTATGTATAATTGGGTTGATCCATTCAAATATGTGGGGGGTTTTGCATTCAATAAAGGAGGACCTTTCTTTAATAAAGAGACTACTAAAGATATTCCTTGTGTTGATTACTGCGGGAGATTCGGTACTGCTGATGCTTTGTATGGAGAGAAAGTAAGATTTTGGCTCCTTTGAACAACACACTTTTAGATCTCAAGGCCCCCTTGAAAGAAAAGCAACTATTTTACTTTGACTCTCTCTCTCTTTTAATCATTGGAGTGGGATGATCTCCGGTGAAACTCATGCATACAAATAGATGTTATTGTGTATTCATATACGGTTTCTTTACTGGGTCAAGTGGGCTGAGTTCCTCACAAAAAAAGAAAAAAAAAAAAAAAAGTGGGCTGAGTTCAATTGATTTTGATTGTTTGAATTGCAACATATATGCATGTTTCATATTTGGTATGTAAAGCCGTAATTAATGATGGTTTCATAGATTCGTGTGTAAGAGTGGTTTGAACCGTTCTATTTACATGAAAATTTGTGCTCCTCTCTTTCATTTGGTGAAGAATTCTAGGCTTTTTTGCAGATATTTTTTAAAGGAAGATAGATTAGGTGGTTCAAAATTGGGATCTGTGTAATAAATTATGTACCATTTCCCCAGGCTCAAGCATATCTGCTTTAATGGGGTCACTCGTCTAATTGTCTTTATTCTTTTCTCTTTTTTCCATTCTGCTAGAGTGGTATGAGCGGCTTGAGTTTATCATTTTTGTTGATGATTGGAGAGCAATGATATTATAATCCTACTGTACTCATAATAGGTTGGTAGTTGGTACAAAAATTCAACAAGGGACCCAATGAATCAGACGTTCCAATGCACAGAAATAAAGGTGGCCTTGCAAGTCTTTTTATGCAAGTGCAAGACCAATTGACAGTCCCCTTATTGCCTTATGATTGCATTGTTCTGATGATCATTGGATTACAGGCATTATGCCAATGGATTCACAGCACAGTCGTCTGTGACGTGCCTCTATTTTCCTCTTTAATTATACCATTTTGATATTGTATTTTTGTTATTAGGAATCAAGTAAATAGATAATGGTAGGAGTGATGATTAGTTTAGGCTTTAAATCAACTTTACTTGTAGTAGGTAAATATAGGGTTCTTTTGAATTTCAAAGTTATGTTTATCTTATAAAGCCTTTTTTTTTACGAGTCATAACTTGACATTGAATAAGAAGACTGGATCAAAAATCTTATCATTGAATGAAATTTTCACTTTGCATGTTGTTTTTTCTATTAAAAAAAAAGGATGATTTTTTTTGTGATTTTATCCATTTGTGACACATAACAAACTCTCTCCCCTTCCCCTTGGCTGAAGTTGATTTTGATTTTGAGGAGGAAAGCTGAGCAAAGATTTGTTGCTTGGCAAGTCGCACCTTTCCACATTGTTGTCTATCTTTAGTATACGTGGTAGAAAAATATCATACTGCCGAGCTTTGCTTCAACCTTAATCAACTTGTTAGAGCCATGGAAGCAGCAGCCCTGCTAATTTCGTAATATATATATTTTTAATGGAATTGTGATTTTTGTTGTTCTCCACGAGAAGGGTATTTATATGTACTAACTAGTCACTAACTTGTGAGATGCACGGGAAAACTATTGAAAATAAGATTTTAAAATGAAAATTTTATTAATTTTAGTTTATATTGAATATTTATTTATGGTAGTTTAAAATATTATTTCAAATCTTCATTTCATTTTATTTTAGTTGGAATAACTTATATAATTAAATAAAATGCTTACTAATAAGAGATGACATTAATAATATACTTTTATATAGTTAGTGATTATTCAAGATATCATTAAAATATGACAATTTTTTTGTTTTAAAAAAAGAACAATATTAATGCATTGAAACACAAAATACTATATTGTCCAATAGATATTACAACTTTAAAACTAAAACATGAGTAGTGATTTTTAATGGACTGGGGTAATAGCACAACTTTTAATAGAAACAAAAAATTTGATTTAAATTTTTTTGGAGTAATACTGTAGTAAAAATGCAGAAAGGAAGCAAGAAATTCTAATGAAAATTGCTACAAATACTTTTTTTTTTTTTTTTTTTCATTAAGCGGGCACATCACTGTTTAGTAGAGTCTAAATATATCGGGGACGCTCCTCCATCCAATACATCATTGGCTAGCAAACCCAGCCAATTCCTTGCTTCACATGCTATCTTCTCTATTGGTCCGTTTGTTCAAGGAAAGCCATAAGAGAAAAATATATTCCTAATAGAAGAACTAACTACGAAGTAGTCTAACATCATTAAGGAAGGATGTGGCCAATGCTCAAATTGGTAGGTCCAATTGACTTTACTTCATCTACTGGACTTTTAAATTCACACTCTACTGCAACTACTTGAAGCCCTAAATCCACAGAGGCCATGTACACCCTTCAATAGGCTATCTAGGCAAATTATTTCTCTAAGCTTCCATATATTCCATAGCAAGTGTACAGGTTATTTGCAACTAATCCACTACTAACTTCAGAGTTTCATCCACATGCCTTTGGTTTCGATTTGACCATAGTAGCCAACCTCCACCGCAACTAATAAATCAACTGGATTGGTTAAAACAATATATCAAATACTGGGAATATAAAAATACAAAACTTGGTATTATATATATGATACCATTGAAAGATTTAAATATCATTGCAGGCTTCCTGAATTCCACCCATCACAAAAGCCACAGCTTACATCAAATTGGCCTTTGAAATCTTGAATTCTTCATCCCTGGAACCTGGAAAATCAAATTTCTGGACTAATTGAAAATTTGTAAATATTTCCAACTATCATCTAACAATGAAATTATTATATCTTTTCAAGAACAAAAAGGAAAACAAAGACCAAAAGTTCTATGTAGCAAATTTGAAACCTATCACCAAGAAAAAGAATTAAACCTATTGGAAATTCATTAATTGATACCAATGCAAGTAATTGGTACGCTATAAGGCTCATATTAATTAAAAAAAAAAAAAAACCATCTGAAATATAAGATCAAAGTTAAATCAAGATGATTAAATACCGAAACTTCCTCCCGCTAAGGCGAAACATTCAGCCATAGCAACCCAAAACACCAAAAGTAGATCAGCCACATGAACAATTGAAGTGGAGAGAAAGAGCAATATATAGAAAATAATAACAAAGTAAGTAGGTCTTCGATTGAAAGCGAATCTGAATTCTTACCTTGGGTTCAGGTTTTGCTCATCAGAGAATATTGCCTTTAGTTGCAGATTCCTTGTATTTGAATGCCGAGTGAGCTTGAGAAGGAGAATAAGAACGGAGGACTTTGAAGTCTGAATCGGCCGTGGGTCTTTGTTTTGGAGTAAGGAGAAGGGGTCTACTTTTATGTATTGGGTTTTACAAATATCAAATCAGATTTTGTGTTTTTTTATTTTTATTTTTTATTTTAAATTATCGGGTTTTAGAAATATAAATTCAGAATTTTTGTTTTTTTATTTATTTAAATAATGTTGATGTCGCTAACCCTTGCGATGCACGGAATAGTTTAACAAAAGTCAACTAAAATTATTTTTAAATTAAATCAAACATTAAAGGAAAATTAATCTACTCCGTAACAATTATTGCAAAAATGGTAAAAGAATGAAAAATATTTATTGTAAGCTTCCTCTATCATACAAATGCTAATAAGTAAACTCTACACGACCACAATAAAGTTAAAATATAAGAGCCAAAGGGAATAGATATCAAGAGAATACAATGACCGATAAAGAGAGAAGAATCTCATAACAAATAGTCATTATCAAATAACAATTGTGTGTAAATATCTACACTACAACATTGGATATAGATATTATAACGACAATAACAAACAAAATCAACCACATCTCAATGGAAAGTTCAATGTCACTCAGTTGCAAGCTCACAAACATGAAACAACTGCCTCCATATTGTCTACATTTACATGGAAAATTGGGTTTCAAGGTTTTGGCAACATTAATGCAATATTGTGAAAAACCCCTGCCCTTGAGCTATGTGCTCCATATAAGCCTACCAAGGATTATTTTTAAGAACAAAATTTTCAAACTCAAAAACTAAACGCAATAATTTTATGAAACATACTGTACCTTTTCTATGACTTAATTTTGTCATAATATATCCCTCCTTAAAATAGAAAAAAATTCAATGTTGTCCACCATTCAAATTTGTGTAGTTTGACTAATTTAAATTTCAAAGTGCTATATCCAACCAAGAAACATAAATAAAAAATTAGAGGGAGGAAGGCCAGTTTAAGTGCAGAAAAAATAAACTCCAAAAAAATTCAAACTTGTGTCAATAGTAAGCATCACCTCCCCAAATTTTGGGCCCTATTTTTTTAGCAAAAAAAAATATCCATTTTCAATGCACTTCTCAAATGATTGGCTCAATCTAAAATACAAATATAATGTACAATAATAAGCTTATAAATTGAGGACAACTCCCACTATTCAATTCGAAGATTCAACTTAAATCAATCAATTGGTAGGACAACCCTAGAAAAATCAAAGAATTAACACTACTTGTATTATGACTTTGAGGAAAGAAAATATATTGATGAGTAGATAATCGTGACGATGAGAGAATAAAATTTTATAGGAAAAAAATAATATGAATAAATTACTTGTGTATTCTTTGAAGCTACTACCATCTCTATCAAAATTTTGAGGAGAAAAATAGAATGAAATATATTAATAAAAAATAATATATAAATTTTATTATTGATGCAACAATTTCTCTGATGTTAAAGTGAAAAAAATAATATTCACACTCACAACAACTCAAAACATTTACTTAATATATTATATCATCCATACCATCCAACCACCACTTCCATTATGGGTGATCATCTCTAAAAACCCTCTGAAATTTTATGGTTGCCTATGCTTCCTACCCAACACAAAATTCTGCTCCCCACCATTAAACAAAACTTCACAACTTCGCAGATAATTCTTGTCACATTTAGAGATCTCAAACCAACCATTTTCATTGTAGAAACCAAAATACACACTCAGTAGTTCCACCACTATAAACTATACAACAAACTGAGCTATAGCAAATCTTGGTAACACAAAATCTCATAAAGGATTTAAAAGTATATTCCAAGAGGAAAAAAAAAAAAAACAAATTTTTAATACAAATAGTTAGAGTTTACCTTTTAATTTGGAGTATGTGGAAAAAAAAATCCGTTTTGGTTCAATTGAAAAAGCATTAAAAAAAAATGACAGTCATGTTTTTACATCACACAAAAAATGACATTGAGAAAATAAGGCCAACAAATACATCTCACCTTGATTAAATCAACAACACAGCATCACATTCCCTACTTATCTTCCTCCTTACCACTCTCCATCTATTATGACTTCTAGAACAACAACAAAAAATCACTTACAAATTTTATCAAACAGCTTGTGTACGTGTAAGAAAAACAACACTTAATGAAAAGAGAGAATTTTAAAAGAAAAGAGAGAACCATGTTGCAGCAACACCATCATCAATATAACCAAGGGTTGTTTTTTCTCTCAAGGCCTGTGCAAGCTCCTTTGTGCCTAAAAATTGAAAATATAAAATGAGGATTTTGTAGGTACCTACGTATTTTTGATACCACATAAATAGGCAAGTTTGGTTATGAAGTTAAAAGATTTCATGTACATACTCCAATTAAAAGGTACATACTCAAACAACTATACTAACCAACTCTAACCTTAAAAAAAAATTCCCACAGAATCCAAAATAGCGGTAGCCCCAACATAACATTCTATAGGCTATCATATAAGACAACCCAGAGATTATAATAATTAATAAAAAAGGAAAAACCAATGTAAATGAAGATGACAATAACACTATATATCAAACCATAGCCTTTTGTAATTTCTTGTAGCTGAATTCTTTTAAACAGAGAACAAAAGGCATATTACAAATGAATCTGAAAACAAACACCTAAGCATTCTATCAAACACATGTTCAGCAATCTCAAACAACTATACTAACCAACCCCAACCTTCAAAAAAAATTCTCACGGAATCCAAAATGGCAGCAGCCCCAACATAACATTTCATAGGCTATCATACAAGAAGACCCAGAGATTATAATAATTTATAAAAAGGGAAAACCAATGTAAATGAAGACGACAGTAACACTATATATCAAACCAAAACAAACCCAGAATTGAAATCAAATAGAAGAATCCCAGGAAACCAAAAATCCAATAAAAATTGCATAACCAAAAAAGGGGAAAAAGAAATCCAAACCAATGTAAAATGAAAGTAGCAGCCCTACTAATTTTGTAATATATATATTTTTAATGGAATTGTGATTTTTGTTGTTCTCCATGAGAAGGGTATTTATGTACTAATTATCTATTTTTTTTATGAAAGTGGACTCTGTGACCTATAAGAGTGGGATAAAATATGCATTAAACTTATATTTACTTGAGTCCTAAGAACATTTGTTAATTAGGCCTAAAAATGAGAAAAAAAAAAGAAAAAAGAAAAAAAAGAGAGAAAGACAATAGGTAAACTTTTTTTCTTATTTATTAAAGTAAAACATTATAATTGGTATAGTTAAGAGTCTTGTAATTTAATGATATTGTCTATTTTCTCATAGAACTTATATAAATTCTTTCTTCCATATTTATTATAATTAAAACATAAAAAATTTATGATTGATATGTGAAAAAAATGTAGTGAGTGATGAGTTATGTGAAAATCATGTTAGATAAATCCTAACTTATTTCTAACCAATTGGAAAATTTGAAAGGTGTCTTACCCCTAATGTGTGATAGGGATGACAATTTCTGCCCGATCCACAGGTACTCAGCCCGGCCCGAATGGGCCGGGTTTTACCCGGTCTGATAAGGAATAGGGTTGGGTATGGGTTTAAAAAAAAAAAAAACCCGAAGCGGGTCCAGGTCGAGTATAGGTTTTATAAAAAATCCAGCCTGAAACCCAAACTCAGCCCGGTTATTCTGAAATTACTAAAAACCCCCCCTATATATATATAGCTATAAACTAACCCTTACTCCCTCATTATTCAGCTCACACCTCCTCACCTCACTCCCTTATTTCAGCTTATGCCTCCTCACCCTCATTGCCTCACAGAAGCACACTCAGTCACAGCCATTCCTGCACAGCACACGGCCTCACTCACTCTCAGTCTCACACCTCACACAATCACACGGGCCATGGCCTCCATCTCTGTTTCTCACAGCCTGTCCAAGCTCTTTGCACCACCAGCCCAAGCAAGCATTCACCACCGGTCCAAGGTCTCTCCTTAATCAGCTCCACCAAGACTCTCAAAGTCACAAATCAGGTTTAGACACTCACATCTCACCCCCACCCTCACTCTCATTCACTCACGGACTCACTGAATGTTCAAAATGGGTATAAACCACCCTTGAATGTTTAAACCCCAAATTACAAAATATTAATTCAAGCTTAATATCAAACGATTAACGTGCAGAACATGAACATAAGCTAAACATAGAATTGATAAACAATCTATGCCAAATATAAACACATCCACAGCAAAAAATAAATGGCAAAGATAAAGGAAGGAAGATACAAACATACGGATAACACACGATGTGTTATCGAAGAGGACACCGAAGCCCTCGGCGTAAAACCTCTCCGCCGTCCTCCAAGCAGTAAATAATCCACTAAAGAATGTAGTTGGGATACATGAACAGCAGAAGACCCTCCAAGCCTAATCTACCCAATGTACCTAAACCCTCCAAACTTCTTGCTTCAAAGAGGTTGCGTTGAACCTATTTCTTCTTTAGCTTACCGGATTTCGTTATCAACCATAGCATCAACCAATAGACATTGATTCCTTCCTAACTGCTTCCCGAAGCACCAAATAAACCTTCTCACGGATATAAGTATAGTGAAAAAATGATTTGGCTAAGAACCTCTCAAGGTTGTATCAATAGAGAGGAAGAGAGAAGAGGAATTTGAAGAGTCTCTTAGGTGAAGATTGTGGATGAATCAATCTGGTTTTTTTCTAGGGTTTCTCTTTGGAAACTCTCTACATTTCGTGGGTATAAGGGTCTATATATAGTGGTGAGTGTTTGGAATGCGAAGAGTCAGTTTTTCCCAAACAGGGTTGGTTGGCGGCTTGGCCTCGCCACTGGTCTGAGTCGCGAGTTCCAACTGCGAGGTAACGGCCTGGTCAGCCTGGGACTTTTGTCTTGTAGTGCGATAGCTAGAGTGACCCTTCAGCTCCTCGCATGCTTCTCATGTGTGCTGCAGTTGGTGGTTTCCAGTCGCGAGTCACCCACGAGTCATAGCCGCGAAACTCTGCTTCCTTGCACAAACTTGAACTTTTCTTTACATCTTCTCACACACTACCTTTACAAGAATCCCACCTAAATACAGGGTTACTAATTGCTAAAATACAAACAAATTTGGCACGGAATAAAGCCAACAAGATGGTTGATTAAATTCAACCTTACACCCACCCTTACCCTCGTGGAGAAGCACAAATCTCGTGGTGGTCTAAGTTTTTTTTTTTTTTTTTTTGGTTCATTTCCTATCTCAGTAGTTTTTGTTTTTGGGTATTTGTTTGAGGATTTAATATGTAAAAATCTATCCATAAATGATAAATGGAGTTTGAGGATTTAACTGATAACAATGTTGATTGATTTGTGTTTGTGTTTGTGACTGGGTTTGGGTTTTTTAATTTTATATATATATATATATATATAATAAGATTGGGTTGGATTGGGTGGCCACAGAATAGGCCCAGAAGTGGCTGGATGGGGCCCGCAAAGATCTGACGGGCCGGGTCTGGGTAACAATGGAGGACCTGCGGGTCGAGTCCGGGTATCAAAAAACCTAGCCCGAACCCAACCCGTTGCCATTTTCTAATGTGTGACTCTTGTCAGGCTTATGGCTTGTTCAAAGGTTTGTTTGCTCAATGGACCAGAGTCAAAGTGGGATCACTTGACATATGTTAATTGTTAAAACCAGCAAACCCTGCATAAAAATATCCGATCCTAAACGACCATGCACCCTACAACACCTAAACGAACAAACTAGTAACAAATAATAAGATAAATACCATTGTATGCGCCAAGCCACACAAACCACTTCAAACCAAATTTGTAACAAAACTTCACAACCAAATTTCTATCTTCTCCACACCATCTATTCTCACCAAAATTCTATTCTGAGATATAAATTTAACCCTCCCAATCCCATCCCATCCTTAGTTCAATTATTCACAAATTCAATTCAGCAAAAGAAAAAGAAAATTTCACAAGTATACAATGTCAACAATTAATATTCAGCACCTCTCTCTCTCCCTCATCTCAATCCACCTCCTTTTAATCATTTTCCCATCTTCAACAGGTTTCTCAAACCCTTCCATTTTATTACATTTACTCAGATGTAACATTCGCGCACACACATATATATGATGCATTATTCTCTATTTAAGTATAGAATTGTGACATTTTTTTTGGGCATGTAGGTGCAGCACCCGTTGGAATATGTTATGGTCGCGTTGCCAACAATCTACCACAACCCTCCTCCGTTGTCAACCTCATCAAATCCAATGGCATCAAATACGTCCGCCTCTTCGACATTGACCCCACCACCCTCAAATCATTCTCCGGTACCGGAATCAACCTTACGATTGGCGTGCCTAACGAACTCCTCCCCTTCCTGGCCAATGCCAAAGAGGCCACAGCCCTCAGCTGGCTCCAATCCAATGTCTTCGCCCACATCCCCGCCAACCAAGTCCGCTACATTGCTGTAGGCAACGAGGTCTTCCTCAGAGACCCGTTCTACACCCCCTACGTCGTCACCGCCATTCTCAACCTCTACCAAGCTCTCAAAACCCTTAACCTCACCAATTCCATCAAGCTCTCATCACCACAAGCAGCCTCAGTCGTAACAAATTCATACCCTCCATCCTCAGCAACCTTTGACCCGTACATTGAATCTGCTATCATCCCTCTCGTACAATATCTATACGATAGCCGTTCACCTTTCATGGTAAACGTGTATCCCTACTTCAGTTACATAAACAATAAGAACCATGTTTCTTTGGACTACGCATTGTTCAAGTCTAAGAATAATACAGTTAGAGACGGTGCATTATCTTATGGTAATCTTTTTGACGCGAGTGTGGATGCGTTTGTGTCTGCAATGGAGAAGGTGGGGTTCGAGGGAGTGCCGGTGGTGGTGACTGAGACGGGGTGGCCAACGAAGGCTGGCGAGGCGGCGAGTGAGGAAAATGCGTCGGTGTACAACGGGAACGTGGTGAGGCGGGCGGCAGACGATGCGGGAACGCCGCGGAGGCCGGAGACAGGAGTGGAAGCTTACCTGTTTGATTTGTTTGATGAGAACAAGAAGGGTGGAGAAGAGTACGAGAAGCATTTTGGGATTTTTGGTCTTGACGGGGTTAAGGCTTATGACATCGATTTTAACTAAGAGAAAGAGGCACGTTTGTAGTAATGTTGCCTCTTTTTTTTTTTTTTTGAAAAAAAATGATCTAATTAAGAAATTGACGGCGATCTTCTACTTGTGACCATAATAATATTTTACCTACTGAGAGCAGTAATATCTTAGATAGATATAGCAACCTTCATTTTATAATTGTAGTTTCAGACTGTATTGCAAGATTTTATTAGGGGAAGGTTTCAATCTCTCGTTCCATTGTTGTAACTATTAAATTTATGAAAAAAAAATCTGAAGTGATTAATAAAATATAGTTTCAATCTAAATAATTTTTCTTTTTTGCTATGATTTTTTATCTGAACATGTAATATGCATGAGGAAAAGTTCACAATAAATTATATATTGGACTTGAGAAAATTGGGCCGAGGCCTAATAACACATCCAAAATCGAAGGAAAAATATTGGTATAGATGGGAATTTTTGGACCAGTTATAAAAAATAGCCAACCCATTGAAACGTTGGTCAATCCATGGGGTCACACAGGTTGATTTTTTTTTTCCCACATTTTTCTCCTCTCTTTTCTTAAGTCTTTTTTCTAACAAGCACTCGATCATCGGTTCTTTCTTCACGAGATCAAGCTTGAAAACTTAATTAGTGGAACTTAGATCGTGCAAAATTAAGAATTATTTATTATTTAATTTTTAATTAAGATTGTTTTGTTAGTTTCTTTCATTATTTATATTGGAAGGAAGACAATAATAATATTATCAAGTTTCTTTTTTATTTGCCAAGAATCTTATAACTTAAATAACACTTCATAGTGTTTCCAACATAGTAATCTAGAGTTTAAATTCTCCTACCCCAATTATTGTTGAATATTTTTAAAAAATTTTAAATTCCTTCATATTTTTTGGCATGTAAAAAAGAGGGGGTTATAACGGGTTAATCTGACCCTGAAAAGATCAAGTAAAGGTTAAAACAACATTCCATGTGAAATTAAGGCAAAGGATGATGCATTTGAAGTAATACACATCTTTAGATGAAGATTACGAATTCGATGAATCTTTTTCAAAAGTGCAACGGCTAGGACTCCCACGCGGTGACAGGAGGATATATCTTGCACAACTTGCTTTCCAAATCCAGCGTAGGGATACCCCTGCTGTCATAGCTCTTGGACCAACAAGGAAAACAAAAGTTCTCACATTGTTATATGGCGCTGAATCTGCTGATGCTTATCCTTTTAGTGATGAACGTTTACTAAAAGTTGAAAAACAAACTGAGGAAATGGCAATGGATGATTGGCCTAGGAAGGTTAAGCGGGATCTCCATGTGAATTATGATGTGGTACGGCGCTCCATGTGAATTAGGAGGAGTTTTGTGGACTTATTGTAGTCTGGGGTGTAACTATAAATATACCATCCTAATTGTGCTTTTAGGGCAAGACATTCAGGAAAGAGCCAGGACTTGGAGTTAGGAGGGGCGGCTTTGCTACTCGCTATGTGTGGCGATTATTCAAGCCTTTGACTTTACTGTTTAACTACTAAGAATTTTTATTTAAAACTTTTTAAAGAACCAAGTTATTTAGCTTAATCATTTTTTAGCTTTATTATTGGTAATTTTTGTTATTAGGCTAATTTTTTTGGGTTTGTATATTTAGTTTTAAATTTAATCTATTAAATTTTTATGGCATTTATTAAGTGGAAAATGCTAAAACTACAACATTTTTATAAATTACTAATGTGATAAGTGGTTATTGGTAAGTAAAAAGTGATGCAAGTGTGTGTGAAATAATAAGAATTTGCTACCTCAATAATTTGTAAAAAGTTTTGTGGCTTAACAATACTCTTAAAAGAATTGATGATATTGTTAAGGGCAGGCAAAGTGTAATTTTATTGAACAAAATTGCTAAAATTAGTACCTATTAGTATACTATTTAAAAAAAAAAAAAAATTAGGGGGCCCATTGCTCTCCCAACTCCATATATAGCTCCATCCACGAAGACACTAGTACCCAAAAATGTGTGTTGCCTGGTCAATATTACATATACTGCTAGAGGATGGAAGACCGTGTATAATGGATGGTCATACTTAAAACCATGGTTTTAAAAACCGAACCGGGCATTGAATCGTTTTTTTTTTTTTCTTATTCAATCCCGGCTTTTGACCGGTTTTTGGCTAGTTTTCCGGTTGTTGATCAGTTTTAGGACTTTTAATCGGACCGAATTGGCTCCCGGTTCCTGGTTGAACCGACCGGTCTGGTCCGATTTTTAAAACAGTGCTTAAAACCTTGAGAGAATCTATTGGAAGTTATTCACACTTGCTTTTAATTAAACTAGTGTGTAGCCCCATGCATATACATAGATGCAATTAAAAACAATCACAATCATACTTTTTTTTTTTTTTAATAAAAGATATTCAAATTATACATAGTATTAGTTTACACTTTTTTAAAATCATATATTTCTAAAATATGCAATGGTTTATCATTATATATATATATATATATATCATTTAGAATTTAATTGGATTTAGACTCTTCGATTTTTTTTACCCAATAATTCATTCGCAATAAAATTTTAAAAAAATAAATGAATACATGGCAGAAAATTAGACTCCAATTGAAATCTAATTTAAAATCTAATTAGATTTAAATTCTTTGATATATATATATATGATTTAGAATTTAATTGAATTTAGACTCTTCGGGTTTTTTGTCCAATAATTCACTCGCAATAAAATTTTAAAAAATAAATGAA
This sequence comes from Quercus gilva, assembly GCA_023621385.1. NCBI lineage: Eukaryota > Viridiplantae > Streptophyta > Magnoliopsida > Fagales > Fagaceae > Quercus > Quercus gilva. The sequence goes on from CM042475.1 coordinate 14,943,737, forward strand.
TACGTGGTTGAAAATTAGACTCCAATTGAAATCCAATTTAAAATCTAATTAGATTTGAACTCTTCGATTTTTGCACTAAATAATTCACTTCGTACAAAATTTAAAATTAAATGTGACACGTGGCACAAAATTGAGAATCCAATTAAAATCTAATTAGATTTTCTCTAAACTTTGGTTATATATATATATATATATATAATTGTGACTTGCACGCGCTTGTTTTTAACTGAAATTTGCATGTTTTTAATTGATATTTTATGATTTCAATTAAAAATATGATTGTGTACGGTGTGTGTAGAGTTATTTCCTTTTTTTTTTTTTCTTTTTTTTTTAAATTATAATTTGATATTTAATTTCAACCTAGGTTTTGTTTGGGCCCATAACAAAAACAGGCTAACATGAATCTATGCATTTTTATTTATTTATTTATTTATTTATTTATTTTTTTTTTTACGTATCAAATTGGAATGGGACAATAGGATCTATGTAGGTCCCCGAAGACTAATTGAGTTAGATTTTATAAAGCAAAAATAAAGAAAAATTAAAAAATATATATCACCTACAGCATTTTCTCCTTATAAAGTTATAATTAACACCAAGGTTTAAACCATTCATACAAGTGAAACATATCTTATCATAGAAATAACTATCAATTTATTGGTTAGCAAAAAAAAAAACAATTTATTGTATAATTTTAATGGTGCAATAAATGTTGTAAGCTCATGTTATTTAGAATTGGAATTTTTCCTTTCTTCTAAAGGACAATGGAAAATTGTTTCATCAATGATAGAGCATGAATATGTTACACATTTATTTAAATTTTTTTTGCACATGTTACCAACTAGTGTATAAAATTAGAGATCTCAAGTAGGAGAGTATAAGGCTTTGCCATATGACGTATTACTGAAGATTTAGATTATGACATCCCTCCTGATGTTTAGTTGCTTTCATAACAATTGACACAAAAGTCATCAAAATTTAAATATATGTGAATTCACTAAAATTAATCTTAATCATTTAGATTTTCCAACTCCTTTCAGTGACATGTATGGAACCAATATTGTAGTATTTGTTTTATCTTCTATAAACAAAACATTGTAGTATTTATTCTGAGTAATTTAAAAAGTACTAATAGGATAAACACATTTATTTTGTTATAATAATTATTTTAAGTGATGCATTAATTATTTAAGTATAATGAAATTAATTTTGATGTCATTTTTCTAAGATTCACATGAGAAACAATTGGTTTGTAATATGGTATTCTTGCTTAAATTTAATTGCCTCTGCAACAATCAAAAATTTAAAATAGAGTCCAATAAAAGGAAAAAACAAATTAATAATTTACAATCAAGAATGTAAAAAAATAATTGAAGGGCACTTTCATTTATTTTATCAAAAAGATATTTGCATTTTTGAGTAGGCATATTTCGTGCCTACTTGAGATTGCAAATCTCGTTTTGTAAACACATATATAGTGTGTTTGGGAGCAGATTATAAGCCATCTTTTGCTCTTTAGCTTTTATGTAGAGTTATATAAAACTTGAATTTTTTTTTCAAAGTACAAGTTCCCAAATGGACACATAGTTTGATTAAATCACTACACCACTTTTATTATCCTTTTATTTTGCCTATAAAATATAACACTAAAGATCGCAATTTTTGCAATGAAAATTATTGAAATATTGAAGGAAACTAATAAAGTTGAAATTCCCAAACTCGAATTCTTAGTGCCCAAATTTAAAATTCCCAAACTTGAATTCTTAGTGCCCAAATTTTTTTTTGTCAATTTTTTTTCTTCAAATTTTCCTTTGAATTTTCCTTTTCTCTCAAATTGTCAAAGAATTTTCTTGTCATCAATTGCTTCTGCTGTTTCTTCATTTGCTCCCACATTAGAGAATGCTGCTCTATCTACATAAGATTCATCGATGGATGATCCTTTGTTTTTACACCATGGAGAGAGTCCAAGCACAGTTCTTGTGACTCAACCTTTGACAGGTAGTGAGAATTAATCAGCTTGGGCACAAGCTGTGAGGAAAGCTCTACTCACCAAGATCAAGTTAGGTTTCATCGATGGCACACTCACTCTGTCATCTCCATTGGTATCCACACCTTCAACAGTTCAAGCTTGGATCAGGTGTGATAATATGGTGGGAACGTGGTTAATTAACTCAATTTCTCCTAAGCTTCGAGCCAATATCATCTATGAAGACATTGCTTTGGAGATCTGGAATGATTTGAGAGATCGTCTTGCTCCAAAGAATGGTCCAAGGATTTACAATCTTTAGAAGGAGATTGCAGAACTCCATCAAGGTGAGGTTTCCATTATTGATTTCTTCACTCAATTGAAAGTTCTTTGGGATCAATTGCATAATTATAGCCCTTTTCCTTCTTGTACTTGTGGAAAATGTACATGTAATGTGAATAAGAGGCTTAATGACTTGCAAGCTAGAGAATCAATAATGAAGTTTTTGATGGGATTGAATGAATCTTTTTCACAAGGACACAAATTTTGTTGATGGACCCTCTTCCATCCATCAATAAAGTGTATTCTTTAATGATCCAAGAAGAGATACAAAGGTGTGTTACCAATTGTTTTAATGCAAGGGTTGAATCGGCTGCTTTGATTGCTAAATCATAGAACCTTAATGGTAAAACTAGAGTCAATTATAGTGGTAACAATGACAACAAGGGAAAGGATAAACCAATTTGCACTCACTGTGGTAGATCTGGTCACATTGTTGATAAGTGCTATAAATTGCAAAAATTCCCTCCTAGTTACAAGTTTAAGGGAAAAAATCCAATGGCACATCAAGTGTCTCTTTCACAGCCCCAAGATTTGCCCTTTTTTGCCTTCTTCAGGATCAGTGACTCCAAGCTTCACTCCAGAGCAATATTAGCAGCTTCTTGCTCTCATTGATACTCCTAGTTCTCCAGTAACTCTACATGTTCAAGGGGAAGAAGCAATCAACACTACTATGGCTAATGTGGTGTCCTCTAATGTCACTGCAATGGCAAGTATGGATCTTTCTCATTCAATCTTTTCTACACAAATGGTTAATAGAAGAGCATATGATTCTAATACTTAGGTCATTAACACTGGGGCCATTGACCATATTGTGTGTTCAGTCCATCTTTTGACTACTATTACTACTATTACTTAGTCAAAAGTCCAATTGCCAAATGGAGAAACTGCATTAGTAACACATATTGGCACTGTTACATTGTCATCCTCCCTTACTCTCCAAAATGTTCTTTGTGTACCTTATTTTACCTTTAATCTCTTGTCTGTAAGCACTTTCACTAAATATGTTGTAAGTTTTATAATAAATATGCTATAATACATGTATAATATTTTCCAACTTAAAAATTAGAGCTTTCATTTGGTAAAAACTCCTACTCATAAATATTTTTTATATTGTTGAAACTTGTAATATATGTGATCCTTCAAGGCATTAACTATTTGATGTGAGACTTTATAAACTAGGCTGGATAACAACTTCTCTCTCTCTCTCTCTTTATTTCCTACTTAGGTTTAGGTTCATTAATTCCATGCGGAAAAAAAATTGTTTTCAATATATTTGAGCTAGGTTTTGAGTAAGAAAGTTTGTTAAAATACCATCAAAAGAATTCGAAAAATTGCAAATTCGCTCAAGTTAAGTTCAAGATTGCTCATTCTCAAAAAAAAAAAAAAAAAAAAAAAAAAATTCAAGATTGCTCGAGGGGTGAATACTGGTGTTTAAATTGCCCACAGAATCAAATTTTGTACAATTTCACTCAAGCGAGAGTGAAGTGCATGACTCATGAAGTTTTTGTCTACTTTAAAGTTTTCCTCGAGCAATCTTGAATTTAATTACACTCTTGGAAGAAATATATAGTTTAAAATATAAGCAATCACCAATTTTTAATGTATCTTATTATCTATATATGTGGTGCTAGTGGAGAGATGTGATAAATTACTGATAATTCTTAAAATTAAAATTATTAAAAATTAATGAATTCAATCACTATATTATAATTTTAACACACCTCTTCATATGCAAGTTCAAACTCCTCTTAATAAGTGGAGACTAACACTGCAGGATTCCAACCTTTAAAATGAGATAATGCAAACAAGGTTCAAAGTTCAAACGCACATTAGCATAAATTACCTATTGTCTAAAAAATTTAGGTTTTTAGAAATTTAGAAATTATATAGTTTGACCATAACTCTAACAAGACCTAAGGTGACAGTTAGGGGTGTTCGCGGTGCGGTGCGGTACTTTTTTGGGCCATTTTTAGCACCGCACTTTGCGGTGCGGTTTATCTAAAATCATAACTGCACCGCATTTTATTTTTGCGATTACATGTGCAGTGCGGTGCGATCTGGTGCGGTTTAGAGTTTAGCCAAAACCATAACCACACCGCACCTCATTTTTGCAGTCACATGTGCGATACTATGTAAAAGATACGGTTTAAAGCCGGTAAAATTTTCTAATTTTGTGCTTTTCCTACTCAACCCTAAACTAATTTATCCCCTTTTTAGGACCAAGTTTTAAATTATTGAGCTAGTTTTTCTTTATTTTAAGTTGACTTTTCTAGTCAACACTTGTTAGGGTTATTAAATTTTTTTTTTTTTTTGGAAAACTAGGGTTATTAAATTATTAATATTATATTTAATATTAAAAATAAATAAATATATTAATATATAGAGAGAGTGCGGTGCGGTGCGGTTTGTGCGATTTTCTTATTATAAAACCGCAAACTACACTGCACCATGCGGTGTGGTGCGGTGCGGTGCGGTTATGCCATTTTGAGGGCGGTTTTAGTGCGGTTTTTGCGGTTTGGCGAACACTCCTAGTGACAGTGATTGTAGCGTGGTTATCAAACACCAATGTTCAGTAAAAAGACTTCAAATTGCAAAAAGAAGCATTTATAATAAAGGAATAGAGGATGCTGGGTAAAGATGCCGAGAACAATTTAGCAAACAATTTGGTTACTATGGTTCCTGTTGTTGTTTTTTTGGTTGTGCATAGCCACAGCATCACTAGCAACAAGTTCCGTTGCAAATTCTGATTGTTATTTTAAGGATTTTTAGTGTTGGCATATTCCGTACCAATTTCATTGTATTGTTTTATAATCAATTTGATGTATTTTGTACACTTTTGGGTTGTATTATATTTGAAATGAGTCGTGAGAGGGGCATTTGCTGGAAGATTAATAGTTACTACTGCAGAAATTTAGCTCGAGCAAAAATGGCATATCAGGTGAATTTTGAGCGAGTTGTAAAATTTTAATATCGTTGGCAAAGAGAGTTTCATTCCTGCTCAAGCAAAAAAGGCATATCAGGTGAATTTTGAGCGAGTTGTAAAATTTTAAAAGATCATTGGCAAAGAGTTTCGCATGAAACTCGCTTGATTTTAGATCGAGTGAAAATTGCAACTCGAGAGAAGTCGTTACTTTTCTTCCCTACAGTCTCTATTGAATTACCCCTTTTATATATCTTACTATAGCTACAAATTTACCCTAAAAATTATGAGATTGAAAAGTGAGAGAGCTACCAATTTTCCTTGGGAGAAAAACTCATTGTAGTCTCCACCTCCGCCCTCTCAAATTGCTATGTCCTTAGAGAGGAGACTCAAGCCTTACACACATAGTTACCATGATCTTTATGGACATTTGGTCCTGAAAATCACAGGACTAATCCCTAGAAATCCTCAAGAGGCCTTGAAGTGACCAAGGATGCCTGCTCTTATGGTTGGCGGGTCAACTTATGAAACCAGAAGCTAGTAATTAAGGAGAAAGGATTGGTGCAATTGGTTTGCTAGCACGAGCGAGGAGCTCAGATATATTTGCATTACTTAGCTTGGAAGGTTTTGTAAAGTAATGGATCACAACTATTCATATTAGTAGATTGGTTGGTGCTATAGGCTCCAAAAAGTTTTTTTTATCCGTTATGAGTTTTCTCTCTGTAAACATGTCTTCATGTTTGGGTGCATGTGCTTGTGGGATTTTTTGTATATATCCATGCATTTAATCCAATGGCAAATTAATTAACTAGTCTTAATTGTGAGATTAACCTTAAAATTGACAATTAGACGAAATTTTGGGGGGTTCGAAATCAGTTTCGGTGTTCTTTCAACTATGATACATGTGGGGATGTTATTATTCCTTACCCAGTCAAGATTGACGCCCCAACTGTGCAAACAATGAGTCCATAATGCTCATTTGCAACCGTACTACCTGTTGAAGATACTGATGGTAATCAGCTCAGGCCTAAGCCCAAATTGAAGAAAGCCACTGAAAGACCTAAGCCCAAATTGAAGCAAGCCACTGAAACATGATGAGACGCACCGTTTCACTTATTTCTATTTATTAACACGCACCGTATTACTTCTCTGATGTGTATCCCAGTATTAAGCCTCAAACGGTGTCGTATAGTCAGTGATCTAAGTCCAGTTCAAGTAGAAGTGTTAGCGTGTAATTCAGTTACAAGCAGTTGAGTTCTGTTTCCTTGATTCACGGACTTGATCTGCATAATGCGGAAAGATAGTTATGAGGGTTAGTCTGATCTTTGTACTATATAAACAACTGTACTCTACAGATTTCATTTATGCAAGATTTCACAGTTTCAATCTTTGCTCTCTCTCTCTCTTTTCTCTCTCTCTCTCAGACCCACTCTTCTTCTTCTTTAATTTCTCTGCTCATTGTTAGTTTCTGTGTTACTTTACTTTCTTACTTGCTTAAATAGCAAAATCATATCAAGCTTAGTTTTTCTTCATGGTATCAGAGCTTGAGAGTCCTGTTCAAGCTTCACCAATGGCGACTTCAGCTCCAGCTCAGACTTCTTCTACGGCAGCTTCAATTCCTTCAAGTTCAGTGAATATAATGAATCAACCACTGCTACTTCTCTCCAGTATGTCCAATATGATGACAATCAAGTTGGACAATACCAACTACATTGTCTGGAAACACCAAATCACAATGGTGTTAGAGACTTATTCTCTCTTTGAATTACTGGAAGATCCACAATTGATCCCTGAGAAATTCTTACGAGATCTCTCTGGAGCTTATACAGCAGTGTTGAATCCGGATTACTCGCTCTGGAGGTCCAAAGAAAAGGCCTTACTCACATTTATGAGCTCCACCTTGTCACCTTCGATCTTAGCACTTACAGTGGGATGCTTCACAGCTATGGAGGTCTGGAAGGTTCTGGAAAACAGGTTTTCTTCTATTTCTCGTTCGCATATTCTGAATCTTAAAGGTGAATTACACAATATCAAGAAAGGAGCAGATTCTGTTGATGTGTATTTGCAAAAGATTAAAGTAGTTAGAGATAAACTACTAGCTGTTGGTGTGATCATTGATGATGAAGAGCTTCTTCACATCACAATCAAAGGTCTACCAAAAGAATATAATGCCTTCAAGTCAGCTATAAGGACCAGAAGCACACTTTTGAGTTTTGATGAACTCTCTACCTTGCTGAATGCTGAAGAGGAGTCGCTCAATGAGACTCTTGATAGTAAAGACCAAATCTTTGCAATGGCAGCTACTACCAATAACAAGTCTAATGGTAATTTCAATCAGTTTAACAGAGGAAGAGGTAGAGGGAATTACAACAATAGAGGTGGGAGAGGAGGAAGAGGTCTAAGTAATCAGTCATCTCATTCTCATTCTCACCCTATTCAGTTCTCTCCTTTCCAACAAAATCAGTTCAATTCTACTGCTGCAAGTTCAAGGTCAGAGAGACCAACTTGCCAAATCTGTGGTAAATCAGGACACATAGCAATTGATTGCTATCACAGGATGGACTATGCTTATCAGGGTAAGCATCCACCTACCAAATTGGCTGCAATGGCCACTGCTTCTAATTCATGCCTTGTACCAGATCAACCATGGCTAGCTGATAGTGCAGCCACAGACCATGTGACCTCTAGTCTGAATCAACTCAACTTTCCAAAGCCTTACACTGGTTCTGATCATCTCACTGTAGGGAATGGTCAGGCCTTACCTATTACTCATACAGGTAATACTCTTATTCCTTCTTCCTTTTCAACTCTTCAATTAAAGAATGTACTTAGGGTCCCTTCCATCTCATCAAACCTGGCCTCTGTCCATAAAATCTGTCATGACAACAATTGTTGGTGTTATTTTGATGAACGTTTTCTTTCAATCCAGGCTTTGGCCACGGGGAAAGTTCTATATCAGGGCAAGAGTGAAGATGGAGTCTACCCCATCTATCCTCACAAGGCTCCACATCTTGTTTTAGGTTCTAGAGTTTGTAATAAAGCTGTCAAGCCTAACTCTTGTACTGATTTCAATAAAATTCTGTGGCATATGAGACTTGGTCATCCCACTGATCAAGTTCTCAGGTTTATTTTCCCTAATGCAAAATTTGTATTCAATAATTGTGCATCTGACATTCACAATTGTATTCCTTGTTTACATGGTAAAATGCACAATCTCCCTTTTCCCAAATCACAATTCCATGCTTCTTTTCCCTTTGAATTAGTGCATTCAGATGTCTGGGGTCCTGCTCCAGTGACTTCTATTGATGGTTATAAATACTATGTGTTGTTTGTTGATCACTTCACTCGTTTCACTTGGATTTATCTGCTCAAAGCTAAATCTGAAGTCTTTTCTAAATTTGTATTGTTTAAAGCCTTGGTAGAAACTCAATATTCAACCAAAATCAAAACCTTAAGGTCTGATGGTGGGGGTGAATATACCTCTTCTGCATTTAAAACTTACCTTCAACAACATGGTATTATCCATCAAATTTCCTGTCCCTATACCCCCCAACAAAATGGTTTGGTTGAAAGGAAACACAGACACTTAATTGAAACCACAATCACTATGATGTCTCAAGCCTCTATGCCACATACTTACTGGTCTTATGCAGTCCTTACTGCAATAACTCTTGTCAATTTGCTCCCAACACCTGTCTTGCAGTGTGTCTCCCCATGGTTCAAGCTTTATTCTGCCCAACCTGATCTGTCTCAGCTTAGAGTTTTTGGCTGTGCTTGTTACCCCAACCTCAGGGTCTATAATTCTCATAAACTTGAGCCCAAAACTAAAGAGTGTATTTTTTTGGGGTACTCTCCTACATCTAAGGGTTACTTGTGTCTTGACCCTAAGTCTTCCTTCCTTTACACCTCCAGACATGTGTTATTTAATGAGACCAAATTTCCTTTTTCCCAGTTGTCTTCCACCTCCCATTGTTCTGTTGCTACTTCACTCTCAGACTTGTCTGCCTCTCTGTGGTTATCCAATCTGCTCTTCCTTCATTCTTCTAATCATCCTTCTATTCTTGGTCCTTACACTCCTCCTTCCTCAAATCTGTCCAGCTCTCCTATCTCACATCTTCCTACTCAATCACAGTCACCCTCTCTTAATGTTCCTCTTCCTCAACCTAGCATTTCTTCTTCCATACCAGATTGCACCAACTCCTCATCTCAAGTTCTCTCCCAATCCCTTACTCCTGATCTCTCTCCTGCTGCTTTGCCTACCTCCTCTCCTCTTGGTTCCTTACCTCCTTCTCTTCCTCCCACAAATCATCATCCTATGCAAACTCGGTCCAAAAGTGGCATTACCAAACCTAAGCCTAAGTTTTGTTACAAAACTGTCCTTGACTATACATACACAGAACCACCCTCCTATAAAGTTGCCTCCCAATATCCCCAATGGTGTGAGGCTATGGATACTGAGTTTCAGGCTTTACAAAGGCAAAATACATGGTCTCTGGTTCCTGCTCCTTCTCATGCTAATCTAGTTGGGTGTAAGTGGGTATACAAGCTCAAGTTAAACAGTGATGGGTCTATTTCTCGCTACAAAGCTAGGCTTGTGGCTAAAGGTTTTCATCAGCAACCAGGTATTGATTACTTTGAGACCTTTAGTCCTGTCATCAAGCCCGCCACTGTTAGATTGGTCCTTGCTATTGCTGTGAGTTGCAATTGGTCCTTAAGGCAATTAGATGTTTCCAATGCCTTTCTCCATGGGCATCTCAAAGAAGAAGTATTCATGCAACAGCCACCAGGTTATGTTGATGCAGCTCATCCTCATTATGTGTGCAAATTGCACAAATCTTTATATGGTCTTAAGCAAGCCCCACGGGCATGGTTTGAGAGGTTTACCTTTCATCTCTTGCATCTTAGCTTTGTGGCTTCTGTGGCTGATAGCTCATTGTTTATATTTCATGATCATGGCACCATCATCTACCTACTGCTCTATGTAGATGATATCATCATCACTGGTAATAGATCTTCTCATATCACATCTCTCATTGCTGCTCTTAGTACTACCTTTGAGCTCAAGGACCTTGGCCCTCTTCACTATTTTCTTGGAATTCAGATCACCAGGTCTCAGTTTGGTCTCACTCTTACACAGACTAAATATGCTTCAGATGTTCTTCACCGGTTCCACATGGAGAATGCTAAACCCTCTAAGACTCCATGCTGTCCTTCTGTAAGATTGGTTCCTCATGAAGGGATTGCTCTTTCTGATCCTACTGAGTATCGCAGCATGGTTGGTGCCCTTCAGTACTTGACTTTCACAAGGCCTGATCTTGCTTTCAGTGTACATCAATTATGTCAGTTCATGTCTTCTCCTACTTCTGTTCATTTGGAGGCTGCCAAGCGTGTTTTGCGCTACCTTCGTGGTACTCTTCACCATGGGATCTCCTTTACTCCTGGCCCTCTTTCTCTTTCTGCTTTCTCCGATGCAGACTGGGCTGGAGATCCTTCAGACCGTCGTTCCACTTCTGGCTTGCTTGTGTTTCTTGGTCCAAGCCCTGTATCTTGGTCCTCTAAGAAACAACCCACTGTCTCTCGTTCTTCCACAGAGGCTGAATATCGCGCATTGGCTTCCACTGCTGCTGAGATTTCTTGGCTTTGCATTCTTTTTAAGGAATTGCGCATCTTTCTTCCTCACATCCCTATTTTATGGTGTGATAATGTCTCTGCGCTTGCTCTTGCTGCTAATCCTGTCTTCCATTCTCGCACCAAACATATAGAAGTCGATTATCACTACGTTCGTGAGAAGGTTTTGCGTCGTGATTTGGGCATTCGGTTTGTATCTGGCAAGGATAATCTTGCTGACTTCTTCACCAAGCCGTTACCTGCTCCTTCGTTTCTCTTTCAGCGTGGCAAACTCCTGGTGGATTCCTCCCCCTGTCGTTTGAAGGGGGATGTTGAAGATACTGATGGTAATCAGCTCAGGCCTAAGCCCAAATTGAAGAAAGCCACTGAAAGACCTAAGCCCAAATTGAAGCAAGCCACTGAAACATGATGAGACGCACCGTTTCACTTATTTCTATTTATTAACACGCACCGTATTACTTCTCTGATGTGTATCCCAGTATTAAGCCTCAAACGGTGTCGTATAGTCAGTGATCTAAGTCCAGTTCAAGTAGAAGTGTTAGCGTGTAATTCAGTTACAAGCAGTTGAGTTCTGTTTCCTTGATTCACGGACTTGATCCGCATAATGCGGAAAGATAGTTATGAGGGTTAGTCTGATCTTTGTACTATATAAACAACTGTACTCTACAGATTTCATTTATGCAAGATTTCACAGTTTCAATCTTTGCTCTCTCTCTCTCTTTTCTCTCTCTCTCTCAGACCCACTCTTCTTCTTCTTTAATTTCTCTGCTCATTGTTAGTTTCTGTGTTACTTTACTTTCTTACTTGCTTAAATAGCAAAATCATATCAAGCTTAGTTTTTCTTCACTACCACTCCTCATATGAAAACATCTTTGTCTACATTTCCCCAAACAAGTTTATAGCTCTTAGTGGTGATACCTTGGCATTCATGAATGACTTTAACGACAAATTTGGCAGTGAGTTGTTTCTCCTTGTGCAGCTACAATGAGAGCAATTTTGATGATGACTCTTGCTCAAGTTTTAAATGCTACCAAACCCCGACTCTCTCAAGAACCTCAAAACGTTAAATATTACTCTTGAGGACTTAAACAATAAAAGTGATGATTCGCATAGTACTGTGTCATGAATTTATGGATTCTTAGGGTTTGTTTATGATTTGCTTATCTTGTTGAAGCTGAAAACTTTTTGTTGAAAGTAATATAGATAAAAGTAAAAGTTAACTGAAATATTACAGTAAGACCTATGAATAATATCAAAAAGTGCAGTGAGACCCATAAATAGTAGCAAAAATAAGCTGAATAGTAAAATAAACTAACTTTTTAAACTAGAGCCAAACGCACACTTAATGGATCCACCTTTATTCAATATTTCCACTATAAATCTTTACATTGACCCGCCAGTTTATGATAGGTATTTTCGTTTGTCTGTGGATATCGATGCTTATGTAAGGAAGAATATATGAAAATGATAGACCCCACCTTCCCAAGGCTTCCAAAGTGAATTAATCAATTGTGGTCTTCTTCTTATTATTATTATTTAATTTAAACGTAAATTGTTATTGTTATGTTATTGTTATTGTTATTGTTGCCTACTATCTTTTGGATGAATATTGTTAGTACAATTATTTTTTGATGTCAAGGAAACTTAAATTAAGAACAAAAAATAGGGAATAGCTAACATCCTAAGCATGTGCCAGTAACTAGCTTACAATACTATTAAGACTTAGGAATTAGGAGGTAAGTGTATCCAAATATATCACAAAAATTCGCTTAAAGTCTTATAGCTTAACTGGTTAGCATTTCGTGGTCTTTCTAAGATATCTAAGGTTTAAATTCTCCCTCTCCAGTTGTAACTATTAAATTATAAATAAATAAATAAAAGCTATTTTACTATATGCAATGCAGCAACGCCATTCTTACAAAAATAGTTTGTTTATTTATCCTTATGATAAATTTGTTACTGTTGAATTATAAAAAATAAAAAATAAAATATTTTACTATATGCAATGACATTATACTTACAACAATAGTTTATTTATATATATCCTTATGATGAATTTGTAATTATAGTCCTTATTTCATAAATAGTAATAAGAATTTAATTATATAAAACATTATGTGACAATTGACAGTGGTAGATAATTGTGCAAACTTATAATTTTTTTTATGAAGACCACAAACTTATATTGAATAGCTTGATTAATTTTATTTTATAATATTTTTTTGAAGGGCAAAGATTCAGGTGCTAAACAAGGAATCATAAAAAGGTGATCCTAGCTAAGGAAGCAGAGGAAGAGTATGAGAAACTCAAAAACTCATTAATGATCAAGAAAAAATTATCCTCAAAACCATTAAAAAAAGTATGGAGTTCGTTGTCAAAAGCAAATTATTTAAAAGGGCTTTGGTTGGCAGCTGTCTAATCCCATATTAGTGTCTCAATCTGTGGAAGTTCACTGCATTATGTACCAAAGAAAGAAGTAATGGAAAATGCTGGAATTGCTAAAGAATATGAGTATGGCATGATAGTAATCACCTTTTTAATTACCATGATATTCGGTACTTACTTGATCGGAAAAACTGGTAGAAAAACGATCTTGAATTGCCAATGATTTTGCAAAAATACGCCAAGAAGTTATACATGATTCCACCCCCATTGAATGCACAATAATGGTAAAGTTGCTTGCCATGAGTTTCGTCTTATCATAATTGTCATAGGTAGTATTGCCTTTTACATGATTAAAAAATTTCATGTTTTTTGAGTCAATCACAGTTACTCTAAGCTTAGAAATTGAAAAGGAAAAACTACATAAAATATGAGAAAAAATAAATAGCAAAAAGGTATTAATTTCTTTTACCCCAAGGCTTCCAAGGTGAATTAATCAATTGCGGTCTTTATTTATTTATTTATTTATTTGATTTAAACATTAACAATTGTTATTGTTATTGTTACTGTAATTGTTATTGTTGTCTACTTTGGATGAATATTGTTAGTACTATTTTTTTGGATGGCAAGGAAACTTAAATTAAGAACAAAAAATATTGAATAACTAACATCCTAAGCATGTGCCAATAACTAGCTTACAATGCTATTAAGACTTAGGATTTAAGAGGTAGGAGTATCCAAATACATTACAAAAGATTTGATAAGAGTCTTATAACTCAACTAATTATCATTTCACAGTGTTTTCAAGACATTCAAGATTCAAATTCCCCCTTTCTCATTGTAAATATTAAATTATCAAAAAAAGAAGAAGTTTTTTCCTATATGCAAAGCCATACACATAATAGTAGTTTATTTACTTATCCTTATTTATGATTAATTTGTAACTATAGTCCTTATTTCAAAAATATATATGAGTGCAGGGATCCAAGAAAATGTTGTTATCTTCAAACAAACTTTACCAAAATACAATGAACAATGATGGTAAATATCCTTGCAGTAATGGTAAAGATCCTTGCAATGATGCATGTCTTGTTATAATTGTTGTAGGTAGTATTGGCTTTTCCACAATGAAAAATTATCGTGCTTTGAGTCAATCACTATTACTGAAAACTGAAAAACTGAAAAGGAAAGGAAAAATAAAATATAAGAAAAACAAAAACAGAAAGGCATTGATTTCTTTACCCCCAATTTGACATTCAAAATCTTTTCTTCCCTTCTAATTGCCTCATTCTTACAATGAGTTATTTAAAACAACTCCAATGTTATTAATATTTGATCATTCTAATAAATGTGGCTCTAAAAGAATAAATCTTTTTATAAACAATTTGAGCTTAGTTTGGAAAAAGACTTGTTTATATTTGTTTATTTACTAAAAAAGTCAAGTTCAAACGTGATATTGCATTTGTGAACAAGCTTATAAACAAATGAGCCTCAATTTAAGTATATATATTACTATATGTTTAATTATATATATAAAAAGAATATATGTTTATATGTATATATGTATAAAAATATACTCTTTATATATATAAAATTCAATATTTACAATGGGAAATGAGATTTGTGTCTTAATTGAAAATATTAGGATGTGTTAGTTGAGCTAAAAAACTCTTGACAAAAAAAAAAATTTATATAGTCTTGAAAGTAGGTTGTGTGTGTATAAAAGATATTAGATTGGGTAAGTTTGTAAATATGTTTATACGATATTAAATTATTATTGAAATTGATAATATAAATAATCAATTTTTAAATAAAAATTATATACAATATTTAATAATATAAGATTGGTAAATCTAATTTTTATTTTCAAGTTCATACAAGAAAATCGTTATATAAAACTTTTGAAAATAAATTTGTTTTTTTATTTGAGAAAAACCAATTGCATGACTGGTACTTAACTACTTATTGGTACAAGTTTCATAGATTAATGACCAAATGACTTTTTATTTTTTTAAAAGAAAGGGATAGATCATTAGATTAAGAAGAAATATCATTTTTTTTTTCTTGAATGAAACATCATTAATATTTTTTTATATATTATTATATAGATATAGGTGCATTGGTGGTAGAGATAGCGGTGGTGTTAAAGCCAGCGATGATAATTGAGATAATTGAGGTACAAGACTATTGGCAAACTCCAACAACCAACGAATTCTAGTTGACGAGAGATTCATGGAAATATTTAACTGAACTAGGGTTAGACTTGCAAATTTAGAGAACATGCCATTAGATTTGTAAATTTGAACATCAAATGGTCACCTAATAGAAATAATGGGCCATCAGTGACAAAGAAAGAAAGGGTTGAGGTAGCAGTCAATTTGGCTTGCATAATCATCGGAAGCCTAAGCCTACATTCAATCCATACTGATTAGGTTTTGGTGCACAAAACCAATTGTTGACCAAACTGTGTCAAAATTGAATGGATTCAATTTTGTTAATTGGTTGGTTTAGGCAATTCCATTAGATCTATGCTTATCTTTAATTAGGCCTAGATATGTGACACGTGACATGTATTTGATTTTAAAATACCATATGTTTTACATCTAAATAAAAATATGAGAGAATTTGAGGATTTAATGAGAGGGAATATTGACTCGAAGGAGTTAAGATTTTTTTTTTTTTTTTTTATATATATATATAATTTGTGCAAATTCTAACAAAATTAATATATATATATATATATACACACACATTAATTTGATATTATTATTTTTTGTTTAAAGGTTTCAACTGTATTCAATGAATCATTATAATTGTCCTCGAACGAGTTTTGCTGTCATTTCATGATTACCTAATTCTAAATGCTATCAAAAGCATCACTCAATATATGTTATTGCAAAAGCATTCATTCATCCCAGAATTTCCCATTCGGTTATATATATAGCTAATTCTTTACAATATTTACTGTAAAAAAAAAAAAAAAAAAATCCTTTTTACAATTAAAGTTGACAACTTGATATGCTAAAACCAAGGCTAATTTTGATAAGCAAATACACAATAGATGCACAATTTGGTGTTTGGTTGTGTTTTTTTTTTCCTTCTTCTATCTAAAGAAATGTGTCCATAATTTGTTTTAAAAAATAAAATAAATTTCGACAATTTTTAAGAATATAAATTTATATTTTGAAACTTAATAACCTAATATGAATTTTGTACTACGTAATAAAGAATTTAACTGTACTTGTCAAAAATTAAATTAATATAATATTAAATTATGAAATTCAATATTCAAATACTAAATATTAAATTTTCTCAATAATCAATATAAATTTCATTGAAATAAATTAGAATTTTAAATTAAATCCTAAACTCTTATAATATTTAATGTAATCATACCGTAAACATGTATATTTTTGTAAAACAATCAAATAATTTCAAATCAATTTAAACATTTAAGGCTTAATTATTTTGCCTACCTCTACAGGCTCAAACATTCTTTTTATGTATTTCAACTTGTGTTTGGTTATTCTAGATAGGGCTATCCAAGCAACTCGGCCACCCGACAAAACCAACCAAATCAACTAGAACCGACCATTAGCGGCCTAATACGATCCCTCTGGCAATTGGTTGTGATTCCCAACACTTAAAAACTGACTCCAGCAGGTCAAATGGCATGTTTCCTCCTTTAAAACCCAAGCCACCCAACCTGACTAAAAAAGGCTTCAAACAAGACATCCAGTGACTATTTCACTCTCTTCTGCTCAGATTCGACTATGTTAGGCCTTCCCCCACTCAGATCCAACCATATTTGTTCAAATCCGCTCAAATTTGACGGTATTTTGGCTCAAATCTTGCCAAGTTTGGTCCTTTGTAACTTAGACTCGGTGACTTTTTACTCTTCTTTGTTTAGATCTAGCCAAATTTTGCTCTCCTCTGCTCAAATCTGGTGAAGATCTACTCTCTTCCACTCATCGTCGCTCCTTCATAGGTTTCAACCGAACCGATCGATCATCCACTAGAGCCCGATCTAACTCAACCCGTGGTAGTTGGCGGTTGGCTACAAGTCTTGTCTTCTTCCACCCCACCTGAGCGAGTCAGGTCCAAGTTGACCTCAAAACTAACCCAGACAAACCCATGGACAGCCCTAGTTCTAGACTTTTCTAACTCCATAGTGTCATAAGAAGTGGTAGAGGGAAAGGTTGGATGAGTAATAAGTTTTTCATTTTGGGATCAATTTTGAGGAAAATGAAAATGAAAATGACAAAGTTTGATCACAAACTAGTTTGTAGCCATTAATTCCACTCAATATTTTTTTATTGAATGTGAATTTGATCAATTTACCATTGCATTATGTTTTATTTTTATATCCTCCATACTTGCAAAATTTGCAAAAGATCAAAATTAATAACTATGTCATCATTCAAATGTTTAAATTTTAAATTTTTGTAGTCTAAAATTATGAATAAAAAATAAGTTTATGGATTGAGTAGTATATAACATTCAATTAGCACAAAATTTGACATGCGTGTTAAGAATATAAAAAATATGTAATCCAAGTATTAGATTTTTAAAACTAGTTTGTAGCCAAACTTTGTAAAAAAAAAAAAAAAAAAAAAAAGGTTTTTTTAGGTCATATCTTTTAAAAATTATTCTTTTTTATTTAATACACCCATAAGTTTTTAAAATTACAAAAGGATCTTCTTCTTTCTTTTTTTCCTTTTCATATATAAATACTCATAATTGAACCCAAATATTTTTTAATGGGTGTAATGATAAAATACATTTCAAATTCTATAATAATTTAAATATACCTTTATATTGTGTTTAAAATTTCATGAGATTGCAACCACTCAACAATAAGTGTCTCCGGCTGCCACTAACCGTTTGTGATGTAACAAAACCGAAATGAGTGAACTATAAAAAGTAAAAACTTAAGATTATTTTTTTTATTTAAAATGAGAATAAAATTCGAACTCATCAACAAGCTAAATTTCATGTTTAAGCACAAGAGTTATCATAAGTTACGTAATTTAGTTATTTTTTCCTCTGATGAAGCAGATTTTTTTTTTTTTTTTCTTTATGGGACTGATGAAGCAGATATTATAACTAAGATCCACCCCCTTACAAATGTACACTAATGATTAATGATTCAATTATGGTTGAGATGATATTATTTGAGTTAATTAGGTATATAAATTATCATATATGAACTTATAAAAATTATTTGTTTTTGTTTAAAATCATTTATATATTTTTACAAATAGACTATTTAAGTTATTAATAAATAAAAATAATTTAATACTGAATCTATATAAGTATATACTTTAATCAATTTTTTTCATGAGAATTTATCACATCAATAATTTATAAAAATACTGTAAAAATATTTTTTTTTTTAATTTTTTTGAGGGGTGTAAAAATGTTTGTGTTCTGTAGCATTATTTACAAAGCTCATTGTTCTCTTCTGGTAAAAATAAGCAACATTGCAATTGAACAATTCATCTGTACCAGAACCTTCTTTGCAATTTCATTCCCATCAAAGTTTATCAGCTATCAAATCAACGGGTAATGACCCTAGAAGCACTGATGAGTGATGACTCCACCTCTTCAAACGAATCACTGTCATAATTTTCGTACTCATCATCGTCACTATCATTATAGATGTCATCTTCATCATAACCCTCTGATTGGGGATCAACTTCGGACTCTGCCATTGTGCCGCTTGTATAAATATATATATATATATATATATAAAAGCAAAAAACTCACGTGAAAGTGTATAAGATTCTACTAAGTGGCACATTTTATGTAAAGAAATTTTTTTTTTTGAGAGACTATGCAAAGATAATTGAAATATTCTCAAGTGCCATATTAGAAATAAGAACAAATTAAATATTAACTTTTTGTTTCATTTGGTTTAATGTTTCAAGACTTTTCTAATTAAAAATAAAAATATTGACTTTTTGTTTCATTTGGTTCAATGTTTCAAGACTTTTCTAATTAAAAAATAAACATTCTTTGTATCCTTTGGTTTAATGTTTCAAGACTTTTTATCTCTCACACATACCCACAAAAGTCTTTGCATTTTAATTCACCAGTTTCACTTCTTGCACTTTTACCCCTTTATATATATACGTATACATAACTCTTCATGCCATCATATGTCAAATACACATAAACCAAAAACGATGTCATTTACCTTTAATCTCTCGATGACACCTACCTAGTTCTAACATTATTGTTTCATCTAATCCTAACTTGTATGAGTTGGCTACAACCAAAGAAGGGGAGCTTGAATTTTATATTGAGTGACAATGATAATTACAATTTTAATGTTAAGGTCGGACGTTGTGAATTCGTGGGTTTTTTAAATAATGTGATTGACTGTGAGTGTTTGGAATGTGTATTTTGTTTTAGAATTAAGGAGAAAGAGAAAGACACATTCTATTTCAACTTTTATTTTGTAATATTCCTCCAAAGTTTTTTTTTTTTTTTTTTTTTAATTCTTATTTATTCAATTGAATAATTATAATGGATATGTGTGTAAAATTTAAAATTGTTACTTTTTATGATCAATTTATTAGTAATAAAGTTCTATAACAATTATGTTATAATATATATACAACATATTTCAAAACTATCTTACATAAGATATTATAATATTATCCATATATCGCACGAAAAACTTACTAGTTCTTCCAAATGGGAGAACTAAATAGAGTCATTAAATTAAATTACAAGACTCTTAGCAATTTTAGATTTACATATTATTAACAATTTAACATGATTTTGATGTTTAGTTATTTATTACAAAAAATTATTTAAGCCTAATTTATATATTATTTTAAATTGTGAGAATACCATCTTATTACATACTTTTCAACGTACTCAACTAGCTAGTTTACACAGTATACTGTGACTTTTGGAGTATAAAGTAGAATACTTCTTAGTATAACTATTGAAATTGGATCCGAACTCAACAACCCAACCCGAAGGAAAGTACCCAATCCAACTCAAGGTTTTTGGGCTTGAAGCAAAAACGTGTTAATCCGTACCCGTTCTGAACTCAACCTTTTTATAATGTGATTTTTTTTTAACATATCAGATTAGGATGGGACAATACAATGTAGTCATTCTTCACAATTTCACACGAACAAGCTATACCACACCTGTACAAGAGCTCAAAACCATTATAAAAATTTAATAGCAAAATCTAAAACCTAAAATTTGTGGTCATGATATACTGTACCTAAAAAAATAATGGTTAAGGACATTTAGTATTGTTTTCATTTTTTCATTGGTGAATTATGGAATGGGTAAACTTAAGAATTAATGTAATAGAATTCAAGATTGAACAATATTTGAGGCAAAATATTGATTTATGTATTTTTATTGTTTAAAAATTGTAGTTATTATTTTGAAGTTACTGCAAATATTTTTTTTTCCTAGTGTTTTGATTTGTGGGTGATTTTTTTTTTTTTTTTTTTTGGAGAGTCAATTAGTGGGTGATATTCACTTTTGTTATTTAATATAGCTTTTGTCCAATTGTGATTCAAGTGTGTGTGCATGCGCGTGCGCATGCGCATGATTGTGGAATTCACTATGTATATGTAAGTTTCTAAAGCTTTGTCAAAATTTTTGTATCCAATATTTGGTTAGAATTTTTTATGTTCATCTCTAAATTATACATATTTTTCCTTTCATGTTTCGAATAAGAAATTTTATTTATGTTTTCTCCAAGAGCAACCTCCTAAAAAATGGTTATATATTGTTTTATATATTCTTATTGAAACTAATGACTAACATACATGGTAAAAACTAACACTCTAAATTTAAAGCAATCCTATATGTGTGTGTGTTTTTCATCTTTTCCCATAATTTGTTTTTTTTTTTTTTTTTTTTTTTTTTTTTACTATCATAATTTTTTTCTTTGGTCACATTAAGAATAATATAAATATTGTAATATTAAACTTTTATATAAAGTAGTATAATCTCAAATTTTATATAACAATCTTTTTAAGTGTTATAATTATATAAATGATATTAATATATGGACAAAGTTTAACTACAAATTGATTGTAACTTTTAGCTACAACCTTACTCAATATATTTTTATTGGAGATGAATTTTGACAAATCTACCATTGGATTATGTAAGGACTCAGAAATCAAACAGTCCAAGCCCACTTAGACTAGTGAGGTTTGTGCAACTCAACTAGGCCCAAATCAATATATTTATAAGAGAGTGGATCAAACAAAAAAAGGGAGGGCTTAGTCCGAGGACAAAAACAGGGAAGAAAAACTAAAGATCATGGATTAATATATGTAATAGGCTTATTACAAGTTTGCTCGAAGAGGCAAATCTTACCCAAAAGAAAACATTGTTCCCTCTCTTATCTCTATGTTCTTGTTCTAGATTCTATTCTTTTCTTTCTCTTTTTTCTGGAATTTCTTCTTCTGAAATTTTCTTTTCCTTATATACTTCTCAGCACTTCATATATTGGCCCCTCATCTCCACCTACCCAAATTCTCATTATGACACCTGTCCCCTTAAACTTCTGATAAAGGTGGTAGAAGGAGTTGCTTAACTGTAATCTCTACAATTTAGGTTACTTCCTCATCAATGCAGGTAATAAAACCTTTGTCAGTCATTTAATGCAAAGGCAGTAAGCTATTTCTTACTGGAAACTTCCCTTACCCTCCATGATTCTCTCCCCACAGCTTGTCCTTCCCAACTAGAGCTCCCAAAAGTCTTTTGTCTCTTCTTCTCCTCGGGTGGATTCCCTCGTCGAGCTTATGATTCTTTAATAATAATAATAACAGCTCAACGATCCCTTCCTCAGGTCTCGAGCACCCACAGATTACATCTTCTTCTTATATCCTCCATACTTGTCAAATTTCTAGAAAATTAAAAATCAATAGCTATATCATCAATAAATTATTTAAATTGTAAATTTTTGTAATTTAAAATTATGCATAAAATATAAGCTTGTAGATCATATAGTAAATAATATCTGATTGACACAAAATTTGACATGTGTATTGAGAATGTAAAGAAAATGCAATTCAACGGTTAGATTTTTAAAATATGTAATAATGTTTATTTTATTGAGTAAAGTTGTAACCTTTAGACTACTACCAATTTTGTAGCTAAAATTTGTCATTGATATATTAAGATATTTTTATAGGTATTTTATGTAATATTATTAATTAAAATAAGAGAAATAAAATTTTATTCATTATTTTACTAATAATGTCTATTGATTAGCAATAATTTTTTTTGGAGAAAGTATTGATTAGCAATAAATGGAGGCAAAAACAACTTTTTTTTCCAGGTTTATGATTTATGATTATGCTTTTTTTGTAAAACTGTTACTTTTACCTAATATAATAATTTACAAAAAAAAAAAAAAAAGGTGCAATCACTAGAAAAAGGAAAACAAAATCAGGCAAAAAGCATAAAATAGAATTGAGGATTTTTGTTCCCATATATACCATGTACTGCTCATATGGAAGATCCTCTATAAATTGAACTAAAACTAATTGATTGCATCAAATTCTGTTCATGGGTAAACAGGGCTTGCAACTAAATTGAGCATTTGAGTTTATCATTTGGTACGTGCACTCACAGTCACTCAAGTAAATAATCAACTGGAAAGACAGTTTCTGCATTTTGGAAGTAGCCAAACAAAGGGTCATGGATGGTGAAGGGGTAGCAGTACTAGATTGTGATTTTCAGTGTGACATCAAATCGCTCCTTGCTACTCCCCAAAGGGACTTCCTCATCCGAAACAATGGAGAACAGGTACTAATTCTTTATTACTTTGCTTCTCAAATAAAATTTTGATGCTATATTATTAATATTATTATTATTATTATTATTATTTGAGAATGACAATCTTGCAAATCTAAGAAAAAGTCTGTACTTTGTATGTTCAAAAACCTTGTACCATCACAAACATTATTTTATGTTTAACACTCTTCCTTATTCATATTTGTAGGATTCTACACCTTAGAATGATGCACACATGGACAATATTTTAGTAATTAACCCAATTTTGAAACTCACAGGTTAAAATTGACAGCTTGAGCGGAAAGATCATTGCCATTTTATGTGGCTCTTTCTCACCTCCTGATCAGCATCAACAATATTTTCTTAATTTAGTAGAAACCTACAATGAGTTCTCTCCGAGAGGTGAATTCGAGGTTGTGTACAGTGCAAGATTTGATTATGGGACATTCCATGAGGTGTTATCGTATATGCCATGGCTTGCAGTCCCAAATACTGAGCATGAAACCCGAACGCACATTTGGGAAGAGCTTAAGATGGCTGGCAGAGTCAACATTGTGATAGTTGATGCAAGTGGGAAGGTCTTGTGCAAAAATGCATTTGAAGCCGTAAAAGAATATGGAATAGAAGCTTACCCTTTTACTCCGCAAAGGATCAAAGAGATTGAGGAGCAAGAAGTAGCTGCACAGAAAGACCAGTCCTTGATGTCTCTGTTCGTCTCACGCTCACTGGACTTTGTAATTACAAATGATGACCAAAAGGTATAATTTTTCTTCAAAATATGTTCTTGAATCATGATAGAATTCAATCAATGTCAAATTAGTTCATTTGACTTACCTATGACTTTGTTATGCTACATGGTGTGGTTATTGAATTTTTGTCATCAGCACTATCTGAATTTCATTTGTTGTAACAAATATGCAAGGTACCTGTTTCTGAGCTTGATGGGAAGATGGTTGGTCTGTATATTCGGTCTGTAGAAAGACCATTGTTTGAATTCACCCCTAGTCTGGTTGAAGTCTACAAGATTTTGAAGGAGAGAGGAGAAAACTTTGAGATTGTGTTCGTCTGCTTAGAGAATGAAAATGAAAGCGATGGCTTATACAAGCAAGACTTTGAAAGCATGCCCTGGTATGCCTTGCCCTACCAGGACAGAAGATGCAAGAAGCTAGCTCGCTACTTAGGTTTCAAACCAACTACAATGTACCATACCCCCGCACGCCCACCAATCCTAGTTATAATTGGCAGTGATGGAAAAATTTTAAACCAAAATGCAGCGGAAGTTGTTGAAGAACATGGAGTTGAAGCCTATCCTTTCACGCTAGAAAGGTTGGCAGAGCTGGTGGAGGTAGGTAGGGCAAAACAGGAAACTCAAACGCTCAAGTCACTTTTGGTTTCAGGGAACCATGATTTTTTGCTTGGCGATGGTGATACTAAGGTAGATATTTAGAGATTAATTGATCGGTTACCATTTCTGTTTAATTATTTATTCAGAAATTATTTGTATCCAGTTGCTAAAATCAAAAACTGAAATGGTCTAACAA
Source organism: Quercus gilva (assembly GCA_023621385.1). Lineage (NCBI taxonomy): Eukaryota > Viridiplantae > Streptophyta > Magnoliopsida > Fagales > Fagaceae > Quercus > Quercus gilva. The sequence goes on from CM042475.1 coordinate 14,968,308, forward strand.
GTAGAGTGAGAGAGAGAGACAGAGAAAGAAACATGCATACAACATAATTCCTCTTTCATGGAGTACACACACCAGATGTTTCACAAATTAATTGAAAGAGTTTGTTTAAAGAATAGCCACACAAATTGCAGTGACACTTGTTTATAACCATTTTAACTTCTCTTTTTTAGGTACCAGTGTCTGATCTTAGTTCAAAGAAAATGGTTCCTGTGTCTGATCTTGTGGGGAAGACCATCCTTCTTGTCTTTCTAGAAAGGTGCAGTGAAAATGCCGACTCCATTGTGCAAGAGCTAACCGAATTGTATGATGAGATTAAAGAGAAAGATGATGCATTTGAAATGATTTTGGTCCCTTACAATATTGATGGTCATTACGATCTTAATTATTATCCACCCTGGTATATTCGTTTAACCTTTCCAGGACTGATAGTACCCTTTGGTGATGAGAGAATAAAATCCCTGAGTCGCAAATTCAAGTTCTATGGAAACACTATGTTTGTAGTTCTTGGACCAACAGGGCGCACACTAAGAAAAGAAGATGCATGGGCTATTTTGACCACTCATGGGGCGGAAGCTTTTCCTTTCACTGATGATCATTTGAGGGATATTGAGGCACGTTTTGTGCAGATGGCAAAGGGTTGGCCTGAAGAAGAGTTGCATATTGAATACTGTGGTGCAGTAACCCGTACCTATGACATTGTGCTAACCCGTACAGGGTCTTACAAATGTTCAATGAGACGTTCATGCAAAGTTTGGCCCAATGAGTATGCCCGTGGTTGGACATATTTTTGCGAAGAATGCAATTCTTATTTGCATCCAGAATGTGCTTTGAAGGACTACTTAGAAAATAGTGTGGAGGAAGATGAAGTAGACACAACAGAACAGTCACTGAGATCTGCTTTATTCTCATGCTCATGTGATTTTCTGATATCATATAACCGAAATAAGGTATGTGTGGTTTTCTGTTTTATTTCTTAACCCTCTTTAATTTCAATACTGAGAATAAAACCTTTCTCTGTTTGGCCGTCTATAATAGGTACCTATCTCTGAGCTTGAAGGGAAAATTGTGGGACTATATTTCTTCTCTTCAAGATACAAAACTACCACCGAAAAAGATGACTTTTATTGTGAAGTCATAAACCTTTATGAGAACTTGAAGAAAAAGGAAGTGAATTTTGAGATTGTGTTAGTTCCCCTTGATATAATTTACTATGATTACAAGAAATATTTTGGAGGCACACAATGGTTTTCAGTGCCATACAAGGGCAAATGCCGTGAGAAATTGGCTTGTTATTTTCACATTCCACCTGAAACTGTTCTAATGATTTTTGGCTCAGATGGAAAGATAGTTAGTTCAAATGCTGTCAGCATCATTGAGAAGTATGGATACAATGCTTTCCCATTTACCTCAGAAAGATATGCAGAGCTTGCAGGGATGGTAAGAGCAAGAGTTGAAGAACAGACACTTGAGTCAGTTTTGATTTCATGGGAGAAAGATTTTGTGATTAATAACGATGGAGCCAAGGTAAGATTATTTTTCCATCTGTTCATTACATTCTTCAAACGGTTAATTGAAGCACTTTAATATGATGTTGGCACCCTCTCTCTCTCTCTCGCTTCCTTCATTGTTATTGACAATTGCATTTTCAATCGTGGCAGTTTCCAGTGATTGACCTCGTGGGTAAGAACATTCTCCTTTTTTTCTCAGATTCTGACGCATCTGGTAATTTTGAAACTGAAATGGTGGTAGACTTGCTGATCGAAGCATATAAAGAAATTAAGGCAAAGGATGATGCATTTGAAGTAATCCACATCTTAGATGAAGGTTTTGCTTTTGATCATTTATTTTTAAGAGTCCCGTGGCTAGGACTCCCACGTGGCGACAGGCGGATACATCATGCACAACTTGCTTTCCAAATCCAGAAGCTTGTTGATTACCCTGCTATGATAGCTCTTGGACCAAATGGCCACCTCATAACAAGGAAAGCCAAAGATCTTATTTTGTTATATGGTGCTGATGCATATCCTTTTACTGATGAGCATATAATAGAAGTTGAAGCACAGACTGAAGAAATGGCAATGGACTGGCCTAGGAAGTTGAAGCATGGTCTCCATGGGAATTATGATCTAGTGCTCCAAAACATTATGCTTTACAATTGCAAAGAGTGCACATTTGGAGGAGTGTTGTGGACTTACTGTTGTCAGGGGTGTAATTCTAAATACCATCCTAATTGTGCTTCAGGGAAAGACGTTGGTGCCCAAAAATGTGAGTTGCCTTGTGAATATTATTTTTCTAGCCCAAAGGCCGAAAGACCATGTATAATGGATGATCATACTTAAAACCATGAAGAGTACTGTTTTCTTTGCTGTATAATTTTATTTCAAATTATGAAGATGGAAACAAAAACAAATAAAATAAAAGATAGAGAATCTTTTGGAAACTCACTGCAAGATTTTATTTGTTTTGGTATTTTTTTCAATTTTTATTTTTCTGCTAAGCCCGTAAATACATTTAGCATTCTTCACATTCCCTACATGAACATAACCTGCAAAAAAAATCAAATTCCTTGAAACCGGTTTCAAATTAGTACTTCCATTAAACGTGCATCGTTGGGTATAAGGTACATTTCATCAATCTCAGTTCAGGTTCACAAAAAAAAAAAAAAAAAAAAAAAAAGCACCTGATTAGTAAAAATAAAGGTATACATGGAGAAGACAAACGATTGCTTTTTAAATCTCTCTCTCAATTTATTTTCATTTTTGGTGGATTTTTTATTTTTCTTACATCTATACTTTAGGTTAATGAATTTTTGTATTTTTTAGAATTCTACTTTGGGATTGAAGTGATTTAGTTTTGTATTTTAAGTTGTTATCTTTGATTGTTAAATATTATTAGTTGCAGACCCGTGGGTAAAAGGTAATAATATATATATATATATATATATTTTTTTTTTTTTTTGAGAAACAAGACATTCATTTCAAGGTAATAATATTTTTAAGGCGGTCTCATTAAATTTATTTTTTGCAATTTAAACTAATTTAATAAATAATAATGTATTTTACAATCATAATTTCATTTGTTTTAAGGACAATCACAATTCACAAATGTAATATATATAATTTCTATTGTACCAAAAAGTAATAAAATTTTTCTCAAGAATTCAAAAGATAAGTTAACAAAAATATAATTTTTTTATTAATAGTTATTTATAACATTATACGTATCATTAAAAAGTATATAAAATTTGGAGAACTAATGAGCATATCCTTTTACTGATGAGCATATACTAGAAGTTGAAACACACAGGAAATGGCAATGGACTGGACTGGACTGGCCTAGGAAGGTGAAGCATGCTCTCCATGTGAATTATGATAAATGAAAGCATTACCAATGACACTCATAAAATGTTGTTTAATAAATTTCGATGTTACCTACAAATATTTCAATTTAATAAATAAATAGATTGTATCATAGCAAATAACAAAAAGATACTAATAAAAAAATTGATGAATAGAAAATTTAATAAGAAATAGACCAAATGAAATGGTATTGGTCACGAGCCACGCAACTCTTTTGACTCTTGAAACACAGTGCTGCAGTATAAAAAATAAAAATAAAAAGCCTAGACACAATGTGGCTCATAAAGTAAAAAATTTGATATGGATCACTTCTCAACCACGTCGCCGCTACAGTCCGAAAGTTTCTTTAAAAGATCAGCCGTATAGACGAGAGTAAGAGACGTTAGAGATTTTGAAGAACATGTGCAGCCTAAAATGTTGATCGACGGTGGATATGGGGCCAAGTATTCAGATTTTTTTTTTTTTTTTCTTTTTCTGGGCTGATTTGTGCTGTTGTTTGGTCGTTGGGCTTATCTGTATTTGTTTGAGCAATTTTTTTGTCCAACCTTAAGCGGGCCAAGATTTTGGAAGCTCAAATTTTATTTTTAATGGGCTTAAATATTTTTTTAAGGTGTTCATGTATTTTTTTTTTCAAAGCCTCAAACAACCCACGATAATAATTATCCATATATACATATAAAACTGAAGCATTTGAAACTTCTACAATTTTTCACGTCAATACAATATTAAAAAATAAATAAATAAAAAAAATAAAACTTTTCCTGGGATCATATCTTTGTGTTCTTTACTTTCCGCACTTTACATTGATATGATTATATGATTGTGTTAACCTAAATCTGGAATTTGGACTAAGTAATAACTTGGCTAATTAACTACGTTAATCTGATTGTGTTTTTAGGAGGTCTAAAAACAAACAAATATCTAAGGCTCTATGCAAAGAGATTTGCTCTTATAAACATCTCCTTTTTTTTCAAGCTCTAATAGTTATATTATGTAAATGCAGATATTTCTATTGCCAATGGAGTTGCAGAAGGGATAATGAGAAATTTCTACAAGTTAGAAGTTGCCTTGTTGAGAACTTAAGAATGAATGATCCAAAAATGCATATGCTTATGATTGTCTCTTTTTCAATTGTTGCCATGATGGTATTCAAATATAGATATGAACAAAACACATTTTAGTGGATTTCTTTTTAAATGAATTTTGATAAAAATACTATCATATGTAATGTTGGTACTAATTAATGTAATAATAGAACCATCAAATGCCAATAAATAAATAAAAAAAAAAAAAAAAAAAGAGAAGGGGGAACTATTGAATGTGACAAAGTACGATCACATATGATGTTGGTACTGCCCAATGTGATGATAGAACTGTTAATTGTGAGAAAAAAAATTAAAGTACCACCGAATATGAGAAAAGTACGGTCAAATAAGATGTTAGTATTGCCCAATGTAACAATGGAACCATCAAATATGAGAAAAAAATAAAGGAACCACCGAATGTTATGATGATGGTGGCAGTCTTTTTTCTCTCTTCTAGATCTGGTTTTTTGGGGTGATTTAATGGTTTATGCTCATTTAGTGGTGGTTTTTGGGTGGTTATACTTGTGTCGGACACAAGTTTAATGTAATAATAATTTTATGAAACAAAATTACATAGACACTTTAGTTTGGGTGGTTATACCCGTGTTGGATACAGTCATTTGGGACACTTCCACACACGTGGATCTAATGAAAATGACTAAAAAACATAAAAACTAGTGTAGTAGCCTTGATTGATGACTATTTCATACTGGATCTGTAGTTTCAATTCAAGTGTTTATTGAAAATTTTAAAATTGATGGTGAGCGAAGAATTGAACCAACTACAAACTCGTCCATAAGAGTCATCCAGGTTAAGTAGATAAGAATGAACATCCTTTATAGGACGGTTGTCTATGGGTATAAGGGTCGTCCATGAGGCAAGCGCTTGGACGACCCCCGACACTTGGAAAATTCCATAGAGATTTATCTACAAAAGCCAGTAAATTGAACCACATATTATTATTTCAAGGCATGAGTAAGATCCTAGTTCATCGCTATAACTTCCTACTTAATACTTAACTTCCAACGATACTTATAGAAAAAGATAAAATATTTTAACTCCTATAACGGTTGTTGAGGTTAACCTTGAACCCTTTGACCTCCTCAAATATAGGGGAAGTTACGAGACAAGTAACCACTTCAAGAGCACACTATATAAACACTCATTCACATCAAATGAAAGTAAGTTTTAGACAACTCCCAAAAAGTTTGAACTCCAGAATTTAAGAGAGAAACTAACTTAAGTATCGGAGGATTTTTGGCCAGTTAGCCTCGATCTCCTTTGATCATTTGTTTTTCTTTTCAAGCCTTTCAAGCAATTATTGGATCATTGAAGCCCGGAATATTCAGCCTACTAATTTTCTATGCATCATAAAAAATTATCAACAATCTTTGGATTGGATTTTTTTTACATAACTTACTAATTGTATAGTCACCCAATTTCCAACCTTAGACACCACAATAAACACACAACTATGATTAAGTTGCAAATGTTGCATAAGAACAATTAGAGAGCACATAAGGTTATACATCTTCAGTTTTATAGTATATACAAATAATAAAAATATAAACATCAAGAAAGTGACCTCAACTATGTTATTTTACAAGGAGGTATGCCCCTGAATGTGATGGAAGCTACCAAGGGAGATATATAGGAAGTTAATTGGTATACCAATTAAGTGTGGAAGAAACCAAGATAAATCTAGCTGATTTTTTGTGTGAACAAAAGTAATTATTGTGGTTGGACTAATTTCTTGGGATGCCTCTTTTTTTTTTTCTTTTTTCTTTTTTTGGTTTTAAATTTTAGATCTAAATTTTTTAATAACTTAAAAAAAAAATTACTATTGTGATAAGCGGTTATTAGTAAATAAAAAACTAATTTCAATGGTGGGCCCAAATATAAAATTATGGTAAGATGTGATATTTGTACTGCCTATTGTGACGATTGAACTGTCAATTGTAAGAAAAAAAAAATAGGGTACCACCAAATTTGACAAAAATATAGTTAAAATGATGTTGGTATTGCCCAATGTAATAATAGAACTGTCAAATTTGAGAATAAAAAATAAGGTACCATTTAATGTGACAAAATTAGAGTTAAATGCGATGTTGGTACTACTTAATGTGATAATAGAACCATTAAATTTGAGAAAAAATAAATAAATAAAGGAACCATTATATGTGACAGAAGAACTGTCAAATTTGATATTGGAACTGCGGAATGTGATAATGGAACGATCAAATTTGAGAAATAAATAAAGGAACCACTAAATGTAACAAAAGAACTGTCAAATGTGGTGTTGGAACTGCACAATGTGACGATGGAACTGTCAAATGTGAGAAAACAAATAAGGGAACCACCGAATGTGACAAAAGAACTGTCAAATGTGATGTTGGAACTGCACAATATGAGAATTGAAGCATCAAATGTGAGAAAAAAAGTAAAGGAACCACAAAATGTGAGAAAAGAACTGTCACATATAATGTTGGAACTATACAATGTAAAGATGAAACTGTCAAATGTAAAAAAAAATAAGGGAACCACCGAATGTGACAAAAGAACTAACACATGATGTTGAAACTACACAATGTGAGGATGAAACTGTCAAATGTGAGAAAAAAGTAAGAGAACTACTCAATGTAACAAAAGAACTGTCACATGTAACAAAAATAAAGCAGATGTGACGTTGGTACTGCTTAATATGGCAATGGAACCTTCAAATTTGAGAAAAAAAAATAAAGGAACTACTATATGTGATAAAAGAACTGTCAAATGTGATATTAGAACTGCACATGTGATAATGAAATCGTCAAATGTGAAAAAAAATAAGTGAACTACTGAATGTAACAAAAAAATTGTCAAATGTGATGTTGGAATTGCACAATGAGGATAGAACCGTCAAATGTGAGAAAAAAAAAATAAAGGAACAACCAAATGTGAGAAAAAAACTGTCACATGTGATATTGGAACTGCACAATATGAAAATAAAACCGTCAAATGTGAGAAAAAAGTAAAGGAACTACTAAATGTGACTAAAGAACTGTCACATGTGATGTTGAAACTGCACAATGTGATGATAGAACCGTTAAATGTGAGAAAACAAAATAAGGAAACTACCAAATGTGACAAAATAACTGTCAAATGTGATATTGAAACTGCACAATGTAAGGATGAAAGCATCAAATATGAGAAAAAAGAAAAGGAACCACCAAATGTGAGAAAAGAACTGTCATATGTAATGGTAGAACTGCATAATGTGAGGATGAAACTGTCAAATGTGAGGAAAAAAAAAAAAAAAAACCACCGAACGTGACAAAAGAACTGTCACATATGATGTTGAAACTACACAATGTGAAGATGGAACTGTCAAATGTGAGAAAAAAAGTAAGAGAACTACCCAATGTGGCAAAAGAACTGTCACGTGTGACAAAAATAGAGCAGATGTGATGTTGGTACTGCTTAATATGACAATGAAACCATCAAATTTGAGAAAAAAATAAATGAACTACTATATATGACAAAAGAACTGTCAAATGTGATATTAGAACTGCACAATATGATAATGGAATCATCAAATGCGAGAAAAAAAATAAGGGAACCACTGAATGTAACAAAAGAATTGTCAAATGTAATGTTAGAACTACACAATGTGAGGATAGAACCGTCAAATGTGAGAAAAATGTAAAGGAACCACTATATGTTAGAAAAAAAACTGTCACATGTGATGTTGGAACTGTACAATGTGAATATAGAACTGTCAAATGTGAGAAAAAAGTAACAGAACTACCAAATGTGAGAAAATAACTGTCACATGTGATGTTGGAACTGCACAATGTGAAGATGGAACGGTTAAATGTGAGAAAAGTGTAAGAGGACCGCTAAACGTGTCAAAAGAACTGTCATATGTGATGTTGGAACTACACATTGTGACAATAGAACTGTCAATTGTGACAAAAAAAAAAGAGAACAATCGAATGTGACAAAAAAAACTGTCACGTGTGATGTTGGAACTGCACAATATTAGGATGAAATTATCAAATGTGGGAAAAAAGTAAGGAAACCACAAAATGTGAGAAAATAACTGTCATAGGTTATGTTGGAACTGTATAATGTGAAGATGGAACCGTCAAATGTGAGAAAAAAGTAAGTGAACCACTAAATGTGACAAAAGAACTATTACATGTGATGTTGGAACTGCACAATGTGATGGAACTGTCAAATGTGAGAAAAAAGTAAGGAAACCATCAAATGTGAGAAAAAAACTGTCACGTGTGATGTTAGAACTATACAATGTGAAAATAGAACCGATGAATGTGAGAAAAAAGTAAAAGAATCACTAAATGTGAGTTATGTGACAAAAGAACTGTCACATGTGATGTTGAAATTGTACAATGTGACGATGGAACCATCAAATGTGAGAAAAAAAAATAAGAGAACCACCGAATGGGACAAAAGAACTATCACATGTAATGTTGGAACTGCGCAACGTGTGGATAAAACTACCAAATGTGAGAAAAAAATAAGGGAACCACCAAATGTAAGAAAAAACTGTCACATGTGATGTTAGAACTGCATAATATGAAGATAGAACTGTCAAATGTGGAAAAAAAGTAAGGGAACCATCGAATATGAGAAAAGAATTGTCACATGTGATGTTAGAACTACACAATGTGAGGATGAAACCGTTAAATGTGAGGAAAAAAAATAAGGGAACCACTGAATGTGACAAAAAAACTGTCACATGTGATGTTAGAACTGCATAATGTGTGGATGGAATAGTCAAATGTGAGAAAAAAGTAAGAAAACCACCAAATGTGAGAAAAGAACTGTCACATGTGATGTTGGAACTGCACAATGTAAAGATAGAACCGTTAAATGTGAGAAAAAAGTAACCTAATATAACAGATTACCTACTAGTGGGTGCTGTAGAATTACCCATGGTTGTAGTATTTTTTTTTTTTTTTTTTTTTAAGAAACATGGTTGCAGGATTATGCGAAAGAAAATATCATCATTCTTTACGTCATTAAATGTTTACCTAATCAACAACATCAGCATTATCTCTCTTTATTAAATATTTCTACGTGTCTCCTTGTTCTTTCTCCACAGCTCCACTTTCCATGCTTTTTTTTTCTCCCCTCAATAAAACCTCTATCGCTTTTCTCATCTTTTTTAGGTAGATACTCACCAGGAGCTGCAATTCATTCATTCTTTACTTTGTATGTATTGCTTCTTCTTTTTCTTTTCTTTTTTTAGTTCATACAGAGTTCGGGTTCATTATTTCTTCTGTCCATCTAAATTGATTTTTTTATTATTATTTAAAGTTGGTGTTGTTATAGTTGTCTGATGCTACTTACAAGTGACTAAAGTGAGGCAACGTCAAAATTAAATTATGTGATTATGTCAAGTTCAACTTCTACCATTATTTTTTACTTTTATCACCGTAAGTAATGCGACGTTTTTTGTAATTAAGATTTAAAAATTCAATCACCTACTGTGATGCTAAATCCAGATGCCAAGGTTAATGATTTGATAAATGAGGAGACTATGCATGATCGAAGAGTGCAATAGTTGAGGAAAAGTTTTTGGCTTGAAGAAGCAGAGGTTATTAAACAAATCCCTTTAAGTTGGAGGAAGCATAAGGATAAGCTGCTCTGGGCTGGCACAAAAGATGCTTGCTACATTGTAGGCACACTTTTTTTTTGGAGAAGAATGTGTTAAGAACTTAACTCTATAAGATAAATGTTGCCCTATATAGATCACGTTGCAAATCAATTAGGTAAGCATCAGAAAGTGGAGAGAGAAAAAGGAGACACATAGAAATATTTAATAAAGATAGACAATAAGGATACTATTAATTAGATAAGCATTTAATGATGTATGAAATGACGATGTTTTCTTTTTGACCATTAGATCTTTTTGAAATCTAAGACTTAAAAAATGTGTAACTTGAACTTATATGTGTGTGTGTGTGTGTGTGTGTGTTTGGGGGGGGGGGGGGGGGGGCGGAAGGGGGTTAACCCTGAAACAAAGTCGGACGGTACGTTGAAATAGACCAGTACCAAAAAATTCTATTTCAATGAACAAACCAAAACGAATTTTGAAACCATATTTATAACAAATAACCTATGTCATTTTTTATTATTATTATTATTATTTTTTTTTTTGTTGGGTGTTCATGTGAACACCTTGACTAACAAGCTGCCCTTGTTTGTCACGCTCATATTGTTCCACATCAGCATAGTTTTTTTTTTTTTTTTGATGATCTAGTTTGGTCTATTTGGTCTCGTTGGTTAATTTTTTTTTCTTTTTTTTTTTAATCTTGATAATAACTCTTTATCATCAAACTAAAACACTAATTAGTTTTTAGTGTATGCAGAGATTGAACTTCAGATCTATTATAGAACCATCAGAAACTTTACTAATTAACCTAACTGAAATTCAGTAGTCGGTTAATTTCAATCCAAGTTCATTTAGTCCAATTTGGTCAATTCTACCCAATTCAATCTATTTGGTCTACTTTAATTCATTCGGTCTATTTTAGTCTAACTCAGTCTGTTTAGTCAATTTCAGTTTATTCTATTCTATTCAATTTACTTCACTCCATTCCTTCCCGTTTGGATCATTTCGGTCCGTTTTGAAATTACCATTCAACTGAAGTGAAAACACGATTTTCATCTTACTTAGCGCCCACACAATACACACCGATGTGTAATAACACTGCTATAAAACCGGTATCATCCTTGTCCAACTGTCAATTACATCACTATTCCGACGTTGGTCTTACGCAGAACTACAAATTAAATGAAATTAGGTTTCTTTGCCTTGGTGACTAAGAAAGTTCCATAAGTCTTTGCCTTATCTTTATCTTCTTTTTTTTTTTTTTTTTCATAAACCAAAATAAATTTTTGCTTCTGGAATTTACCTGAGCGTTCTATAAAAACGAATATTCGTACATGGTCCCTCACGCAAAGAATTTAAATAAGCAAAGCATTAGACAAATACCAAAACTCATAGCTCTGCATTTTTCACTTTAGTTTCACACACTTTCCACAAGATCTGATCAGTGAGAGAGAAAATGGCAGGTGGTGGTGAAGAAAACGTTACCGAGATTGTGATCAACGACGAAGCTCACGACTTTCGCTCGATACTCTCTTCTTCTGAGAGAGACTTTCTTGTCCGCAACAACGGCGATCAGGTACTTTTTGATTCTGTCAACTTTTTTTTTTTTTTTTCATTGAATGATTATTGATGGGTGTCTTTTTTTTTTTTTTTAACACCTCTCTGATTGGCTAAGCAAATTGGTTGATGGTGGCATGTGATGTGGGCATCTTGGGTTTATTCATCCAACAAAGAAAACTGGTTTATGGGACTTTTCTTGTGATTTTCTCGGGAAAATATGGTCTGTGAGAGAGGAAGAGAGAAGAGTTTATGTTGGCTTTGATTGCTGGTTATATTTCCTATGTAATAAGTAATTTTGCTTATAATCAGTTCATGATTTTGATGCGATTCCTTGGTACTTGCCATTTATAATTTAGCGAGCATTGATTTCATACTCTCTTTTTTTCACTTCAAAAAAAAAAAAAAAAAAAATTATTGGAATAGTATTGGTGAAATTTGGATTTCTTAAATCTACTTAGTTCTTTTATATGCCCTGCAGTGTTTTTAATTAAAAATAGAGTTTATGAGCAAGAACATAACCACGGCTGATTCATGAAATTCTTTTGTGAAGATCTTGGGCTGTATAGTAGACCCCTGTATTTTATAATACTTACTAAGTTTATTTTTTTGTTCTTTTAACTTTGCAAGTAACTTGTATATTTTGGATAAACTAAGGCTGCTAAATAAAATTAAGATTTTAGGTGAAATTTTTTCCATTAGCAAAGCAATTCAGCTAACAAGTGGAGTTTTTTCAGAAAAAAATTGTGGTGTTTTTATTTCTTTGGTATATGTCAGTACATCCACATCATATTTCTCAGTTTAGTAGTTCCTGTAGGTCTCTGGTCCCATTGATACATAACTTCATAAAACAACGATGTCTGAAAAAACCTATAAAAGTTCGATAAGTTTCTATGGAAAGCAAATTTAACAAATGATGAAGCTTTTTAATTGCCAATAGGTTAATTGGGGAGGGGGGGTGGGGGAGTTTAAGAAGAAGATTTGCCAGCTTATTTATCAAAACCAATGATGAACTCAATGGAGCGTAAGTGGCTGGATGAACGGTGTTAGAATGATTAATTTGTTAAGATGAATTTAAATATTATGAGACTTGCCTTTTTGATTGTATGTAGTGTTCCATGGACCGTAGTCTAGTATTGTACCAGTACGAATGTTATGGAACGAGTTAAGAGGGAATCATTTCTTGAATTGTGAATTTTGCAGGTTAAAATTGAGAACTTGAAGGGGAAGAAGTTGGCATTGTATTTTTCAGCATCATGGTGTGGCCCCTGTCGCCGATTTACCCCAATTTTAATTGAGTTGTACAATGAACTCTCTTCAAAAGGTGATTTTGAGGTCATTTTTGTCTCGGGTGATGAAGATGAGGAGTCCTTCAAAGGGTACTTCTCCAAGATGCCATGGCTTGCAATCCCATTTTCAGATTCAGAGACACGTGATCGCATGGATGAATTGTTTCAGGTTAGAGGCATACCTCACTGTGTAATCCTTGATGAAGATGGGAAAGTTGTGAGTGACAATGGAGTTGAGATCATTCAGGAGTATGGAATTGAAGTGTATCCTTTCACACAACAAAAGATCAAAGATTTGAAAGATCAAGAGGAAGCAGCCAGGAAGAATCAGTCCTTGAGATCTATCTTGGTGTCCAGGTCACGTGACTTTGTCATTTCATCTGATGGAAAGAAGGTAAATTTTCATGATGTTGCTCATTATTTTGTTCATTAACATGAAATATAGTATTCCTCTCCCCTAATCTGTATTTATTCTTGATGTACAAGGTGCCTGTCTCTGAACTTGAAGGAAAGACAGTAGGTCTGTATTTCTCATTGTTCTCGTACAAGGCTTGTGATGATTTTACTCCAAAACTTGATGAGGTTTATGAAAAATTGAAAGCAAAGGGAGAGAACTTTGAGATTGTGTTGATACCACTTGAAGAGGATGAGGAATCATTCAATCAAGGCTTCAAAAGCTTGCGTTGGTTTGCACTACCTGTCAAGGACAAGAGCTGTCAAAAGCTGGCTCGGTACTTTGAGCTCGCAACCCTCCCGACTTTGGTTATTATAGGGCCAGATGGGAAGACTCTTCAATCCAATGTTGCTGAAGCAATTGACGAACATGGGGTTCTGGCATACCCGTTCACGCCAGAAAGGTTCACAGAGCTTGCTGAGGTGGAGAAGGCAAAACAGGAAGCTCAAACCCTGGAGTCAATTTTGGTTTCAGGAGATCAAGATTTTGTCATTGGAAAAGATGGAGTCAAGGTAACCTAAGATTTATTCAATGCTGCAAACTTTATAATAGCTTATGGATTATGTCAGATAATTTGGGCCGACTGTTGTGATGACGAATGAATTCGTACCTCCCACTAACAGTGGAAATATTTGTATTTAGTTCTTGGTTTATATGCAATATTCTATGTGCTATGTAGAGAAGTTTGCATCCTGTTAAAATGAATTTGATCACTTGTTTACCTTTCCAGATTCCAGTAACAGATTTAGTGGGAAAGAACATCCTACTTTACTTCTCAGCACATTGGTGCCCTCCATGTCGCGCCTTTCTACCAAAACTTATGGATGCATACCACAAGATCAAGGCAAAGGATGATGCCTTTGAAGTGATTTTCATCTCTAGTGACAGGGACCAAGCCTCTTTTGATGAATTCTTTTCAGGAATGCCTTGGCTAGCGCTTCCCTTTGGTGATCCTAGGAAGGCGTCCTTGAGTCGTACTTTCAAGGTCCAGGGCATTCCCCTGCTTGTAGCCATTGGACCAAGTGGCAAGACTGTCACGAAAGAAGCTCGAGATATTATAATGATTCATGGGGCTGATGCTTATCCTTTTACTGATGAGCGGTTGAAGGAGATTGAGGCACAAATTGAGGAGTTGGCAAAGGGGTGGCCTGAGAAGTTGAAACTCAAACTCCATGAGGAGCACGAGCTTGTGCTTGCTCGTCGTAGGATTTATACATGTGATGGCTGTGGTGAGGAGGGAAATGTCTGGTCATATTACTGTGATGAGTGTGACTTTGATCTTCATCCAAAGTGTGCCTTGAAAGAAGAAAAAGGAGCCAATGATGATTCCAAGGAGGAAGAAAATCCCCACGAAGGATGGAACTGCGATGGAGAAACCTGCTTCAAAGTTTAATAATACCATATCTCAAATTTGAGATCATTTGATCTTTAGTGTCCTTTCCTTTTCCTGAGTTAGTGGCTTGTGAATTGTGGTGTAAGTCTTAAGACTTAAGTTTTTAAGTGTGCTATTGTGGTTATTATGCATACTGATGCAAGTGCTAATGGTTTAAATTATTAGACTATTCGCATATCCACGTGTTGCTTGGAAATAAATGAATATATAATTATTTTGTAAAGTGGTATAATGTATCATTTATTTTTTAAAATTTCTTGAAGATTTTTTTGTTCTCCTTAAAAATTAAACATTTCTTAAACTATTTTCTATCTCTAGTCTCTACTAATGTATCATTCTGCTATTTTTTTTTTTTTTTCTTATAGAAATTTGGGTGTGTTTGATTGATATAATTCTTTTTTGAAGTGGTCTATATTCTTCAATCTTTTGTTATAGTGTGTTATGTTTTCCTCTTTTTTTCTTCTTTTTTTTTGGATACAACTAAACTTTTTTTTAAGTTTCAAATTAATTAATGAAATTTCTCATTATTTTAAGGAGATTATCATGATAATTAAACTTCATCATTCCCTTTGACATAAAATATTCAATCGCTACCATCGTATAATTGTAGCTATGCAGCCTAAGAAAAAGAATCCTAAATGTGTGCATTTACATTTTTCAATCAAGTCATTTTAGACGTACAATCAAATCAATTACTTCAAAAAAAATGGGTAGTATAATTGTAGCTATGCAGCCTAAGAAAAAGATTCCTAAATGTGTGCATTTATATTTTTCAATCAAGTCATTTTAGACATTTGATCAAATCAATTACTTTTGTTAGGGAGATTTTTTATGTAATTGGCTAATCTTTTTACAAAATGCATTTTATTTGTAATTTGGTAGGTCTAGAATAGTGTAGTACTTCAAGAAACAAAAGTTCAAGTCAAGTATTAAAGTTATGAAGATCTAACTTAGAAACAAGTAAAGAAGAGTTGTTTGTTAAAGATCGACAACAATCTCAACAAAAAGACTTCTATCGAGATTTAATGTTGAAACTTGATAGAAGCTCGACAGAAGCTATTTCTGTCGAGACTTACGAAATCAAAATTTTTAGATCTGATTTTCGGCCCATGCTGAAATATTTGTGTAGGGTTTCTTTTCTCACAACCCTAGACATATATAAGGCTTATTTTAATGGCCGTCGCGTATGCAGAAAGTGCCCTAATTCATTATTCTCTCTGAAGAAGCTACTGCGCCTTTACGCCAAGGGTTTTGTGACCAAGGAGCTTCCTGATCCTCATTGTTAATGAATTGAAGAACTTTGCAGCTATGAGAGTGCCTTTTTTCTTCAGCACTATGACCCAAGGATTCTGGGCCGTGTGAGATGTTCTTGGTGGACTGGGATTGATTCTCCGCAGCTAAAGGGCTATTTTAAGAATCAATTGGTGCACAAAACACACTTCCTATAATACAAATAGCTAACAAAAAGAAAGTAAGAATATTTGCATTGAATGACATTTATGCAGTAAAGGAAAAAAATTGCAAATGACAAAAGGAAATATATAACATAAGAACAAGCTAGGGATCCTCTAATTATGTGAGGTATATTTCATTGATTTTATTAAGTTATTATTACAATGCTCACTAAGACACGGTGCAAAGTTCAACTGAGCTCATAAGTTACAGACTTTGATAGCTATTCAAGCTTCAAAGACTTGCAAAGTTTGAACTTGTTGAATCCGAGTATGTTCAGTAGTGGCTGTCTCTGGGATACCGGGGATGGTTCCTCTATTTTCCCCTTAAATTACAGAGTATTTTCTACAACTCTCTAGGACTTTTAGGAAAACAATGGTGAATGCTTAAGATGGTCTTGATCGTTTTTGAAAATGAATGAAATGCCTGACTGCTCCTGTAGCATGGATCCCTTCCTCCTTTTATAGCACAACTTCGGCCTCCCTGGTGAACTAGTGATTTCCCTGTTTTGCCCTTTGAAGCCTGCACCATGTCTAGTTGCTTCAGGATCATGTCATTTCCCTTTTCTTCATGGTTCCTTGCTTTTTGTTCCGACCAGATGAAAGTCCCTCAGCTCCTTTCCATTTCCAGATTTCCCGTTGGCTGGCCTGAGGTCCTTTTTTGGCTTTTCTTCTCAGCGCCCCAGCCTTTCCAGTTGTACTCTCCTTTGTCTTTGTCTCCAAACGGTTGAAATCAGGTTCCTGCGTTTTTTGCTCTGTACCTTCACTGCGTGTCTGGGTCACAAGGTCCGCGTGCCCTTTGTCTCTTGTCTTTCTTCAATTTTTCTGTTATGATCCTCCTCCGCGCGCCCAAGGATCCTCTCTCTCTGGGAGGCTTTCTGGGATTCCGGCTCAGTTTTTTCCTTTTTGGTTTGGTCTGGTTCGCTAGTTAGGCCTTTTCTCTGGATCCCAGCCCACTAGGCTTTTTCTTTCTTTCTTTTCTTTATTGTGAGAGCCCACCCTTTATTTGTTTTTCTCCCTTTTTTTGTGTGAAATGGGCCCAATATCTTTTCTATCTCTTTGGGCCTATTTGTGGGCTGTTTAATTCTTTTTTTTTTTGAACCTCAACAGCAGCCAACAACCTCTTCAAGTTGCTAGAGTTAATCACGTACTGGGATTCGTGCATCATTGGTTAGTCACGTACTGGGATTCGTGCATTGAACGGAAAGATTGCCGCTACAATACAAGTCCAATTGGGTATTGGGGTAAGGGTTCAACTGTAGGTTGGTATTTCGAGATAGGCCAAAGGGTTTGGTAAGATTCTTTATACTTGTAACCACTTATGATTGATAATAATGAATTTTTTAGAGTGGTGACCTTAAAATCACCCGGTGGGGTTTTGCCTTGATGGTTTTTCCCATTCGTTAATAAATCACCTGTGTCAATTTTATTTTTCACTGCATTTAGATAATTTGATGATTTGTTTGTCTGCCATGCTGTTGCATGAAATTTGATCTAATTAATTAACTTAGGTAATTAATTCATTAATTAATTGCAAATGGTCAATTCATTTTAACCCAACAAGTGGTATCAGAGCTGACACACTCTAATTAGGTCTTAATCTTTGTTGTGTGATCCATTAACCCCTGTTTGTCATGGATAGAGGACAATTTCTTATTATACTTCCTTTATTTGATGGCACTAACTATGCATACTAGAAAGTACGCATGAGAGCTTTCTTGTAGTCTTTAGATAAGAAGGTCTGGCAAGCTGTGGAAATTGGCTAAGTGAAGCCAAAGAAAGTGTCGACTGATTGGATGAGGCCAAGGTCAAAGTGAAAAACTTTAACAGGAGAGCATTGAATGCCTTATTCAGTGCAGTGACTAATGAGAAGTTCAAGAAAATATCTTCAACTAAAACTGCAAAAGAAGCATGGACCATCTTCTAGACAACCTATGAAGGGACTAAGGCTATCAAGGATTCAAAACTCCAAAGGCTCATGACTAGCTTTGAGGAGATAAAGACAGAGAAGGATAAGACGTTCGATGAGTTCTATGCTAAGCTGAAGGACATAGTAAACTTAGCATTCAATCATGGTGATCATATTCCCGAGCCCAAGATTGTGAGAAAAGTGCTCAGATCTCTCCCTGAGAAATTTCATGCCAAGATAACAGTTATTGAAGAATCAAAGGACATTGACACCATTCTTTTGACGGAATTGATTGGCAACTTTCAAACCAATGAATTGGGTTTGACTATACTTGGGAAAGGAACTAAAAGTAAGAGTATGGCACTGAAGGCCAAAAGTAATAAGACTGATGAGTCTTCAGATGATAAAGATTCCAAGATCAAGTCCTACATCACTAGGCAGTTCAAGAAGTTCATGAAGAATGCCAATGTGAAAGGTTTTGATAAGGACCGTAAGCAATCCAGTTCTTCATAATTCAAAAGTCAAGACAGAGGGAAGAAGGATGATAAGGATAGCAGTCAGTATATTGTTCCTTCCAGACAAAATGCTTCGGATGTCACGGTTTTGGACACATGAAATAAGAATGTCTAACATATCTCAAGTCGATTAGGAAAAGCAAGGCTCTTGTTGCTACCTTGACTAATACCGAGTCTAAGACTAAGTTAGATGACAGTGATGACGTGGGAATTTTGAGTGCTTTCACTGCCACAGTGGATCCAACTAAGGGGATTGTAAAAGTCTTGGACGAAGAAGAGGACTTGGTAGAATCTAAGTTTGAGAAAATTGATAAACAAGATGATATCCATACAGCCTATTCAAAATTGTACTAGGTTTTTGAAAAGCATAAGAAACTGTATAGGCTGGCCACCAAGAAGCTGAGCGATGTGGAGCTAGATCGAGAGGAGCTCTCTACCAAGGTTGATAAAGCCAATCAAACCATTGGAGCACTGATGTTTGAGAACAACTTCTTGGCTGAAAGAACCAAGAAGCTTGAAGCATAATTATTCCAAGTTCGAGCTCAGTTAAAGAGGACTTCCAGTGCAAAGCTAGATGAAATACTGAACCTTCAGAGATCAGTTTCTGACAAAATCGGCTTGGGGTATGAACTCTTTAACTCTTCTCATATTGCCTCCTCTAGTAGGACTATTTTTGTCTCACTTGCTAATAATGAAAATCATGAGAAAAATGAAACTAAAACTGAGATAGCTAGTAAGAACAATCTAAACAAAGGCAAATCTATTCTAGGAGCACCTCCTAAGATAGAGAAGAAAGAAACTAAAATCCCTAAGAGCAATAAGGCTAAAAATAAGAAGTCTCAACCCAAGAAGCTGCATTTCTGTCATCACTGTGGAGCTTTAGGACACACTGGTCCAAATTGCTATAAGTGGTTAGCCACTCAACAGAGCAATAGTGTGTTATCATCTAGTGGTTAAGGTCAGATTCCACCATTTTTGGGTCCTCTTGGAGATCTTCTCAAGGCCCTCATGTTCCTTTCGAACTTGAACGGTTTCAATTCTTTCCCCTCACCTCCAAATCAAAGGTTCAACTCTAGGAAAATATCTTCCTCAAATTCCAAAGTGTGGAAAGAAAAATGCTTAAAGTGATTCAATCACTTTTTCTCTCTCTCCCTTTATGTTTTTGCATTACTTGTTTGTTTTGCTTTCTTATTTTTGAATTAGTCTAGTTCTATGCTTTGTGTGTTTCATCACGTTTTTGTTTATTTGTTTATTTGTTTTCAGTTTTGTTTTATTTTTTTTTCATAAAAAAAAATTGAAAAAATCAGAAAAATACAAAAACAGTGTGTGCTTGTGTATATTGGTACTTGTGTACCCTGGATAGCCATTAAAGCAAAGTTTTCTAAACTTTGTATCTCTTGTAGCTTAGATGAGCGTCTCAATGCACAACTAAGCAAGTAAGCTTTTGTGGCTCGTATTTGTGATGAGTACGATTAAGATTGTCTCTTATATTTCATACTCATATCACTCTTTTTGATGGGAAAGACTAGAAAATCCTAAGAAAAGACATAAATAACCATCTCACCACTAAAACCCGCCAATCATTTATAACATCTGTGTGCTTTAGTATAGCAAAATTGGGATGTCAAACATACATAATTGAGTATTTTATTTTCTCTCTCTTATATGCCCATGCATGCTATGCTCAAAAAGAAAAATATGCAAAGAATAAAAGCAAAAAGACCAAAATGCTTTTAATATGGTTGCAAGCGTGTTTCTAGGAGATGTGGGAGTTATAGGATGTACTTCAAAGGTGATAATCCCCATCAAGCAGTTATGATTGTGTGTGAGTGTATTTGATTTTCTCATATCTCAAATCTTCATAATATAAGACACTTACGCACTCTTACTATGTTTCACACACAATACGCAAACTCTTTGCTACTTTTGATACATGTGCAGGTTAATGTGATTTGGCCATCATAAGAAATACATATATTAATATATGCTTACTAAACTGTCTTAACTTGTTTTTGAAATATAAAATTGGTTAAACTTGTTTTGTGTGTGTGTGTGTGTGTTTTTGGATCTATGGATGCTATGCTTATATGTTGAGAGATGTTTTGAGAGCTTTAAATGTGACTTGGATGTTTTTTTGAGTAGCTTGTATGTTGCATTGATCTCTATGTGTTTTTCCCTTCTTGAAAAACCTTTTTTCTTCAAGCTTGACAGCTTCTCGACACTTCCTTGACAGATTCCTTTTTATCAAGCTTTCTTCTTCAGGTCTCAACAGTTTCTCAACAGATTCTCGATCCATCGAGATTTCTGGGTTTCTTCTTGATAGCTTCTCAACAGCTTCTTCGATCCATCGAGTCAAATTTCTTGTGCTCCCTGTCTGCTCGATAGATTCTCGACAGATCCTCGATCCATCGAGACCATCCTTTAGCCATCGATAGATTCTCAATAGATCCTCGATAGATTCTCTTCTGTCGAGATTTAGTGCCCAACAGATTCTCGATAGAAATCTTGATCCATCGAGCTGCGTTTTCTATTTAAGGATGAGATGCGATTTCAGATTTCATTCTCTCCTTTCTTTCTTGATAGATCTTTTTCTCTCTCGACCCAAACTTCTTACTCTCACTCAAATCACTCCACCCACTCAAGATTCGGCCTTGTTCAAGCCTCAATCTCTTGGTATGTGTTCTTACTCACTTCTTTTCATGCATTTCATGCATTTTTTTACCTAAGTTTTTGGGGGTTTTTGAAAATTTTTGGGTTTGTGAGATTTTTGTGAAATATATAAGTTGGATTTTGTGAATCTGATCTTATATGACCATGCATTGCATCCTTATTGCATTATAACTATGTTCCATGCATTTTAGATGTGTGTGACTGTTTATTGTTGTTGAGTGCAGTTAGGTTTGGATTGGGTTTTACCCATGATGCTTTTAATTTGTACACATCATATGTTCATGCATACGTTCTTTATTTTCTTTCCTATTCTAAGCATGTGTTGTGTTTCCTTCTGTTCTCTCTCTCTCTCTCTCTCTCTCTCTCTCTCTCTCTCTCTCGGATAGACTGCGTTATGGCACCCAAACAACGCAAATCTACTATGGCTCGGAACCCCCTTTAAGGTTCCGGGTCATCCTTTTTTGTTCCATCTCACATCCGGTTCCATGATGAGAAGACCAAGAAGGACTTCTCTGAGAACTTCTAGGCCCGTGGTGTTCATTCAGAACACCAGGTCATTCTGTCGAATTTTGCCGACACTCCTCTCCCTAAAGTCGTTTGGACTCAAGATTGGGCTTCTCTACTTGAGAAACCCTCGAGATGTCCTGTCGTGTTGATACATGGCATTGATACCTCCATGCCTCAGTTTGTTACTGCATTCAGAGGTACATGTATCGTAGTTACTCTAGATCTTATATTCGAGGTACTACATGTCCCTAAGGTAGCGCATCCTGACTGCCCTAGCTATGATCGGCTTCGAACTATGTTCAGAGACGAGCTTATCTCTCACTTTTGTGAGATTCCTTCCATATGGGGTGGTAAGCTAAACACTCCATGATCAGGTTTTGCAAAAGGCCCAAGATTCCTTAACATGGTGATGACCTTTACTCTTACACCACTTTCACACTATAATTCCATCACCAAGCCTCGTGCTCGTTTTCTTTTGTCTTTGATGGAGGGTCTCACCAATGATTTTCCCTCTCACTTCATAACATCTATTCTAGATGTGTATTTGGATACCGCGACTCATGACAAGCTCATCTTTCCTTCAACTTTCATGCGGATCCTTCAGCAGTTCTCTATTCCCATTCCTCTCTCTCATCTTTTCACCATTATGGGTGCCATCAGTGCTGGTTCAGTCCGGCAGAGTGAGGCCTAGTTTCAATCGAAGTGGCCACGAGTGGAGATGACCGATCCTGTAGCTTCTGCTGTTCCACCCTCTTCCTCGGCTCCTTCTCCCTCCACAGTTGGTGATGTGACCCTTGAGACCATCATGGTGCAGCTTCAGCAAATGGAGGCTGACTTTGGTGGTCATCTTGACTATCTCACAAATGAGATGTGTCAGATGAACACCCGAGTCAGTCACATTGCCCATAGATAGGTTTGCATGGTTGGTTTTGCTCCTTCATCCTCTCCAGAGTGTCCTGCGGCCTCTCCTTCTGTAGATGATGAGGATGATGCTGCTCTCCTGGTGATGACAAGATGACGACCTCTTAGTGGCTTACCCTTTGTCATTCATGACAAAAGGGGGAGTAGTTTTGAGTTTGAGAGTACTTTTGTACTTAGGGGGAGAGTTAGTATAGGACATTTTTGATAGGGGGAGTATATATAGTTTTGAGGGATATAGTGAGATTTTTTTTTTTTTTTTTTTTTTTTTTTTTTTACACATTAGCCTCTTGTATATCAGTCTTGTGACCATTTTATTTACATACATTATACTTTATCTTTCATATATGATGATGATGTATGTTTTTCTTTACCTACCTCTAAATGTGTTGTTTCTTTTCTATCTTTATACACATATTTCTTTATGTATGCAATCTTAATTTCTATTTCACACATGATGTCTTGATGAGTTTTGTTTAAGTGTTTCAAAAAGACAGGTTGTGAAAGTCTATCTTGCCATGAACTCTCTTCTTACAAAGTTTTTCAAGAGTTTGTAGTAGAGATAGATTTATTTTGTAATACAACAAGTGATTATGAGTTTAGTGATTTAAGACTTCTCTCATGATTATTTGTTTTGTTGTGATTTTGTCACGGATTGCCAAAGGGGGAGATTGTTAGGGATATTTTTTATGTAATTGGTTAATCTTTTGACAAAATGCATTTTACTTGTAATTGGGTAGATCTAGGATGAGTTTAGTATTTCAAGAAACAAGATTTCAAGTCAAGTGTTAAAGTCATAAAGATCTGACCAAGAAACAAGTGAAAAATAGCTGTTCATTAAAGTTCGACAGCAATCTCGACAGAAAAACTTCTATCGAGATTTAATGTTGAAGCTTAATAAAAGCTCAACATAAGCTGTTTCTGTCGAAACTTACAAAATTAGAATTTCTAGATCTGATTTGCCGCCCATGCTAAAATATTTATGTAAAGTTTCTTTTCTCACAACTCTAGACATATATAAGGATTATTTTAAAGGCCATCGCGTATGTAGAAAGTGGCTTAGTTCATTATTCTCTCTAAAAAAGCTACTATGTCTTTACGCCAAGAGTTTTGTAACCAAGGACTTTCCTGATCTTCATTATTGATGAATTGAAGAACTTTGCAGCTAACAACTTCTTCAAGTTGTTGGAGTTAGTCACGTATTAGGATCTATGCATCATTGGTTAGTCACGTACTACGATTCGTGCATTGAACAGAAAGATTACCGCTACAATACAAGTCTAATTGAGTATTGAGGTAAGGGTTCAACTGTAGGTTGGTATTTCGGGATAGACCAAAAGGTTTGGTAAGGTTACCTTATACTTGTAACCGCTTGTGATTGATAATAGTGGATTTTTGGGAGTGGTGACCTTAAAATTACCTGATGGAGATTTGCCTCGATAGTTTTCCTCATTCGTAAACAAATCACCTGTGTCAATTTTATTTTCCGCTGTATTTAGATAATTTGGTGATTTATTTGTGCTGCCATACTATTGCATGAAATTTAATCTAATTAATTAACTTGAATAATTAATTAATTAATTGCAAGGAATCAATTCATTTTAATCCAACAACTTCAAAAAAATGGGTAGTTCTGAAGTATTTTTCTAACACATGGCAATATCCTCCTAAACAACATTTGGGGACGTTCTCTTGGATTCAAGATCTTAACATGAATCTCTACTACTGAATTGTATTATCAACAAAATAAAGACCCAAAATTAAATATTGAAGACATATTAGAATTAAAATTTAGGAAACAATAAACAAAAAATATTCTTTCGAACCTTACTTTTCACCCACCTCAGTGAAAGAGACTCCATCACAATAATGAAGTTTTACTCCAAATCAGTGGCGGAGTTAGGAATTTTCCTAAGGGAGCCAAGCTAAATATAATATAATTCTTAAGTAAAAGAAAAAAAAATTATATTCATAGTTAAACATTCACTCAAAATTACCCATATTCTCAAAATTTAGGATAAGTTTTAAGGAAATTATATCTATTTGCTTAGAATCACATTTTTTATCCTTTAGGCGGTTTAACATTTTAGAATTTTAGAATTTGAGATAAATCATAACTGATTGAACTACAATTTCCAAGCCTTTGAATATTTTTTCTTTTAAAATATGCATAAATTGTGAATTTTTTGCTCATAGATTATTCACCCTTTAACTAATGGTGTAAACTTAGTGAGATAAACGCAAACAATTAAGCAAGCTCTAAACCAAATATAAATACATAAATGTACAATAAACGTACAATAAACAAAACCATTTTATAACATAATATATATGACATTTAATTTAAACTAACCTTATCATTTTGCATTAAGGCAACAACACAGTAACAGACTAACAAGTAATCAACACCAAATACCCATTACTACCCAAAAAAAAAAAACACGTACGTACCCATCAAAAAAATACAACACTAAAATTTTATATAAAAAAATCTAAAGAAATTAGACAGCCACAATTTTTTTTAAGAAAAAAAGAAATTGGCAAACAACCATATATTAAAACACAGCTTTACAGCAGTATAGCACACAGTATTTCAAAACAAAAGCAACAAAAGAGGTAAAGCTAGGCAGTAAATCTACTACCTAGTTTTTTGTTCACAGGTTAAACACGCACAAAGAGATGCCAGTGGTTCTGGCGTACTGTTACATGATGGAGCCCGGAACCAATGAACGACCATACACTCACATAGAGGGGACTAGCCGCGAGATGGAAAGGTGGCCAATGATGATTCCAATGAAGTTTTTTTTTTTTTTTTTAACCCAAGTAATACATTGACGTGATAATCAAAGGATGGATTTGTGTTGGGTGATGGTACAGTGCGTTTAGAGCTTGTTTAGTTGTGTTTGGATTGAGATGGAGGCAAACAAGTGAATTAAAGGATTTCCTAGAAGAGGTGGCAAACGGTGATGTTACAATTAATTCAAGAGGGTGGCAAACGGTGGGAATAAGAAACAGAGTAACAATAGAAATGTGAATCAGCAGAATAAAACTTCTTTTTAGAAGAATGAAAAATAGAAAATAATTTTTTTTTTTAAACTAAAAATGATAGGGATGATTATGTGACTCAACAGGAGCATAGCAATAATAAATGTAAATTAGATAATTTCTCACCCGCTTTTTTGGATACTTTGCAAATTTATTTATAATCTTTATTTTTTAAGACTTATTTATAATACTCATTTTGTTGTATAATATTTATGTTTAGCTACAATATTGTTTAATGCTTTGAAAATAATTTTTCTTAAATCATATTTTATATAATAAAAAAATTGTTATAGAATTGGTTTCCAAATATTGAGTGAAATTGCTCTATTAATCAAAATTTCTGAGGTTGGAACAGTCAAAATTTTCTAGACATTTCTAGGAGACTAACATATTATATTATAGACTTTATTTTTAAAATGATTTTGAAATTTGAAATTTATAAATTTAAACTCAAAGTATAAAATATTTTCATATCCTAAAACTTCAAAAATTCATGCTGTTAGGTTCTAAATATTTAGTCATAAATGTTTAGGTTCTGAATATGTTATATGTTGGTAAACCGAGAACAAAAACTTGTCTAGGATTAGATTTTAGGGTCTTTGAAGTGTTTCAGACATTGCTCAAGTTGATACAAGTCAAGATTTAAAAACATATAAGCTGCCGAAATTAAAATTCAAAATCTGTCAAGCTCGACCAATCAAGAGAAGCCTTTGATCGATCAAACTGTGAATTTGCAGAATTTTAAATAAGGCCTAATAGCTTGCAAAACATTTAGGGTTTAAGTCCAACACTACTAGGTATAAAAGGAAAACTCAAATACATGTTTTTCAAGTCTTGAGAGTTACCCATGTGAGATTTGTGAGGTTGTGTACCTTCTAACTCTATCAAGCACCTATCGAAGATCAAGACATGAGCAAGTGGTTCATGTGAGAACAGATTCATATCAAAGAAATCTGACGATTTCAGAGCCTAATTTGGTAATAGTGTTAGATTTACTTTGAATTGGTATTCTTGACTGTAAATCTCAATTAAGGATAGGGGATTGTTCTCTTGGGATAGTTCCCCTAGGTTTTTTTTACCTTGAAACGAGTTATTTAATTGGTTTTTTAGGGTTATCACATCTTGTGTATGTTATATGTGAATAAAGTTTAACTTAAATATGAATAATTAACCTAAATAACTACTTGGCTAATAAATTAGGTTAAACATATTATGTTTTCTAGGGATCTAAAACTTAACACAAGCAATCTCCTAAACACTTCCTCAACTACTCAATTTTCACAACCAAATACCGACCCACAAATCTCAAACACCCATTTCATTATCTTAATGAAAGGAAGTCATTTTTTAGTAACGACATATAGAGAATGTGATAAAATAAAGAAAAAATTGTTAAAAACATTTCCATTTCTAAAGATTTAATTGCTTTAGCTAGGTTCCACATAAAATAAAATAAAAAATAAAAAATAACACAAAAAACACGAAAAAATCATCCTTGACTTTAACTTTTATCGCCATAGCTCATATCGATATTGCACTAAATAGTAGTAAACAATTACAAAGAAAGCTAAAAATTATGAGTTCTAAAACATAATAATAATAAAAACAACTAAGCTTTTCAATAATTAATCAAAATGTTTCTTTCAATTTCTCTTTATTTCTAAAACAAAATACAACTATTGCTTTTCCACACCAAACACCTAAAGACCCAAAGCCAATCACATCCTTTATAGAATCCACAACATCTGACATCAACATCAAAACAATAAGGCGTTGTTGTCACTCAATAAAAAAAACAAGCCTTCTAACTTGGTTATAGTCAACTTCTACAGTTTAAAGATAAGATGAGACAATGAAGTTGGAGCTAGATAGGTGTCATTGAAAAGTAAAAGATAAATAACATCATTCTTGGTTGGGATATATTTGAGATGGGATGACATGAAGGATTGTGAGAATGTATATATAAAAGAGCAAAAGTGAAGAGGTTTTTAGCTTGAAACATTGAACCAAAGAAAACAAACAATCTTATAAAGAATCCTTATTATTTAATAGGAAAAATCTTGAAGCATTGAACCAAAGAAACCAAAAGTCTCTATTTTTTTATTCTTATCTCATGACTTTAAAGATTATTTCAATTATCTTTTCAAATAGAGTGTCACATGACAGAACTTCATACTCTCCCGCAAAAGGTCTTTGTTTATATATATATATATATATGATCGATTGATTGATTATTACTATATATTTTAAACCTTGGCTAGTGCCCAAAGGGAGATAATTTGAGAGGGGGAGAATAATAAGAAGAAAAAAAGAAGAGTTTTTGAGTTGTTAAGAGGGAGAGGAGAGTCAAGGGAAAGGTGGTTGGAAGTATAGTTTTGTACATTCTAGTCATTTTCTATTCTTCTCCCCTCTCCTCTTTATTTACTCATTCCATCTAAACGTGAAAATTATTAGATAGTCCGGTAGCAATACTCTCTCTTCTCACATGAGGGGTGGGCTCCACAAGTTGGAGACATGTGGAACCTACTCGTCATGTGAGAGAATGAAGTATTACTCCTGGTGTATTTACATATTACCCTCCAAACATAGGGTAAAATATGCTACAAAGTATGAGCCTTTTTCTATGATGGAAGTTTAAAATGTTAACCCTTGGGCTAAGGCCTATTTGAGAATTAACTAAACAAAATCCATAACATGCTATGAAACAAACTCATGAAATTTCTCTTGCAACATATGTAAGTTCCACATGTAGGTTTTACATTTTGTAAGAAAAATGATATGAAAATTTGTACATCTTTATATTTATAATAATAAATCTAAATCATAAAACCAATCAAGTTCAAATTAAGATGATCCTTTTTTAGTTGGAAGAGGGTGATCTCATGAAACCATTTCATGAAACCCTCTCCTTGTGTAGCAATATTTAAAAGTCATTGGCTTTAAAGGTTTTTATTTATTATTTTTTTAATCTTACAAAGAATTTTAGGAAAAAAGCAAAAACAAATCCATCCAATTTTCTGTGTTGTCAAAAGTCATACATTCTACAACTGATAAAACAAAGAATATATGAAATGAAATTCAACAAGGACTTAGTGTAAAAACTCATATTTATACCCTTCAATATCAATGCACCACATCAATTTTTTGTAAATTAATAAATAGAAGTTAATACACACAATCATACTTTTATTAATACCCTTCTTAACATTCAACTGAAGAGCCTCCTTGCGAGAAGTTCTCAGATATTTTGCCAACATCGTTGAATTACATAAATATTTTTTTTTTTTAAATGTTTTTAATATGTATACCAAAATTTTGTGATATTCGAAACGAGTTATATGTAAGAATAATACAAGGCGATGTTTCAACATCTCGAATATATACAGTAACATATTTAGTGGGAAAGAACATCCTACTTTACTTCTCAACACATTGGTGCCCTCCATGTCACGCCTTTCTACCAAAACTTATGGATGCATACCATAAGATCAAGGCAAAGGATGATGCCTTTGAAGTGATTTTCATCTCTAGTGACAGGGACCAAGCCTCTTTTGATGAATTCTTTTTAGGAATGCCATGGCTAGTGCTTCCCTTTGGTGATCCTAGGAAGGCATCCTTAAGTCGTACTTTCAAGGTCCATGGCATTCCCTTGCTTCTAGCAATGGCGGATCTAGGAATTTTGCTTAGGCTGTTTCTTAAGAAGCATAAATTACACAATCTAATAAAAAGAGAAATTCATATATTGAAAACAACAACAATCAAAAAACATGCAAATACATAAAGTTTACAATTGTCTTCTACGAGTTTTCATATTTTGAAATCGTTGCATAATAGTCTCATTTTCAATGCTACAAGCTACTTCTCTTTCAATATACACAACCAATCAATCATTTATCCACTGATCTCTGGTTCAATTGCGTAGTTCATTCTTTATATATTTCATTGTTGAAAAACTTCTTTGTACTGTTGCAATAGCAATAGGAAGGGTCAAAACTAACTTCACACCCCATGTGCATTATCCATGGCTCAACCCACTGCCTGCCTAGTGCCTAAGTCCTAACATAATTTAATTTTGTCTTTTATTGGTAAGTTAGGCTAATTGCCTCTGCATGCCTTTACTTCCCCCAATTCAAATATCCCACCCCGGCCCCATGGCCCCCATCCACCCCCCACTCAACAAACAAGCCCTATGGCCCCCAGTCACAAGAGCCAATCAGATAAATTCACAATACACTAAAAGACAAACTCAATAACTCATCAATGGATAAAGTCAAAACAGGGGCAAATAATGTTATAAAGCAAAGCTAATCTAATTACAATTCAAACTTCAAAGAGAAAGAAAGAGAATTAAATAGAGAGAGAGAGAGAGAGAGGGTCATTTCAATCTTTAGATAAAGAGAGACAGAGAGTCTCAGACCATAGCAAACCCATTAACCTAAAGATGTAAGAGAGAAAAAGAGAGAGAAAAAGAGAGAGAAGTAAAGTGTAAAGATGAAATATCTTAAGGGAGCAGGGAGGCCTGAGGGGCAGTGCCGTCGGGCAGCATGTCGAGGCGAGGAAGGAATCGAGGCCAAGCGTGACCGATCTCCCATCCGATTGGACCGATCTCCTATCTTCGATGCCCGATGTGATCTGGAGCTCAAGTTAAAGGCCCAATGTGATGACCGATGTCCTCTGTTGCTCGAGTTTGAGGCAAAGGCGCCATTGCACTGATGTGCTTGGTCCGTTGGTCATTGTCATTGATGAGGTTTTTTTTCTTTAGGTTAGGTTTTTTATTTTAGTTTTTACTTTACCATTTGATGAATCCACAGACGCATATTGGGTTTTGGTTTTTTTTTTTTTTTTTTTTTTTTTTTTTGAGAATCTGTGGGTTTGCTTTACCATCTGTTTTTTAGGATTGATGTTGGGCTTTTTTTTTTCTTGAAAGTAGAACAAATATATATATATATATATATTTTTTTTTTTTTTTTTTTTGAGGATGTTCCTAATTTTTTTCAAAGGGTAAACAAATAAAAAATTTTAAATTATTACATTTAATATATTTTTTTTTCATATCAGGGTGGTCCTGGGACCACCCTAGACTAAACATGGCGCCACCACTGGCTTCTAGCCATTGGACCAAGTGGCAAGACTGTCACAAAAGAGGCTCAAGACATTATAATGATTCACGGGGCTGATGCTTATCCTTTTACTGATGAGCGGTTGAAGGAGATTGAGCCACAAATTGAGGAGTTGGTAAAGGGGTGGCCTGAGAAGTTGAAACTCAAAACTCCATGAGGAGCAAGAGCTTGTGCTTGCTAGTCATAGGATTTATACATGTGATGGGTGTGATCAGGAGGGACATGTTTGGTCATATTACGGTGATGAGTGTGACTCTGATCTTCATCCAAAGCGTGCCTTGAAAGAAGACAAAGTAGCCAATGATGATTCCAAAGGGGAAGAAAATCCCCACGAAGGATGGAACTGCGATGGAGAAACTTGCTTCAAAGCTTGATAATTCCGTGTCTTCGATGTGAGATCATTTGATCTTTAAGTGTCCTTTCCTCTTTTTTTTTTCTTTTTTTTTTTTTGAGGGATAAGTTCCCTTTTCCTTTGCCTGAGTTATTTTTTTGTACATTAAGTATTTAGGTTCTAAGCTTGCATTATATATTTTAAGTTTGCTATTGTGTTTATAATGACCTCTCATGTTGTATATATTGTTGACCTAGAAATTATTATGCAGGTTTCTATGGCGGCTAGGGTTAGGGTTTTCCTTTCTAGCTTCCTGTTGAATTTTCATCCCTTAGTGGTTGTATTTTTCGATGTTGGTGGTGATTCTATCTGCAGGATGGATGGTTTAGAGAACATGTGGTCCTATTTTTCACTAAATGAGGAAGAAGAGTCTAGTGCAAAAGTTTCAAAGGATGACGTTAAGGAGATTAACAGGTTGGCGGGCCAGTTTTTCACTAAAAGGGTGCTAAACGTTGAAGCACTTGTGTGCACATTCAAAACTAGGAATCCATTGATATTTCAAAACCTCTTCCAAGGTGTAGGAAGCTGTGGGTAGAAGGTAAGTAGGTCGGTTGGGTGGGGTTCAAGTTCGAGCGTCTCCCTAATTTTTGTTACTAGTGTGGCCGAGTGACTCATAGTGAAATTATGAGGAATGGCTCCATGGCAAAGGTAATCTAAGGAAGCAGGATCAACAGTTTGGTGAATGGCTCCGAGCTGATTCGATTCGCATGGTTAAGAAATCTGTCACTACAATATCGGGGGCTTCACGAGCACAAGCCTCGTGGTGGAGGAAACCAGGAAGCAAAGTACACTCCCCCACTAGTCAGTCGGATGTTACACCGGTTAGAGGTGTAGGGAATTTTGAGGTTGCTAATCCTGTGACCATGGTAAGGGATATTGAGGGGCTAAAGATTAATAATGAGGATGGTCCTATTGTGAGCAAAAAAAATAAGGAGACATGTGCCAAGACATCCCCATGCAAGGTGAACGTGGGGTCCCATGCAATTAACCCTTCACCCATGCCTTTGGGTGACTGCTTCAATTTGGCATCTCCATTGATCCCTACGCAACAGACTAGAAAGTGGACCAAGCTATTTCGTGACAATAATGAAGAGAATGAGGTCACACCAATTCTGATGGATTTTGATCATAGGCCAGGACTAGAATCTGGTGATGAATAGGGTGGTAAAAGGCAATGTATGGACGTGTGTGATCTGGAGGATAAGGAAAACTTTCAGGTGGTAGCTAGTTTCCAGCACCACCGCCAGCAATGAGTTGCTTAAGCTAGAACTATCGGGGGCTTGGGAACCCCCAGACAGAAGACGAACTAGTTGCTTTAGTTATCAACAAAGATCCCAAAATTGTTTTCTGGAAACAAAACTTGAGGAAAACTTAAATGGAGAGAATAGGTCGTTGCATGCAGTTCCATAATATTTTTGTGGTTCCACGTATTAATAGAGAAGGTGGCCTTGCTTTGTTGTGGAGGGATGAGATTAGTTTGGATATTCAAACTTATTCTGATCATCACATTGATGCTTTCATTAACCATGAAGTTGATGACGCCTGGCAGTTTACGGGTTTCTACGGAGACCTTGACACCGCCAGCCGAGAACACTCCTGGTCCTTACTTAAAGCTTTGAGTCAACGAAGCAATTATCCGTGGGTGCTTTTAGGTGATTTCAATGCAATTCTATTGGCTGAAGAGAAACAAGGGGGTTTGGATAGGCCTGAATGGCAAATGCTAAATTTCAAGGAGGCATTGGATTTTGGTAGTCTGAAAGATTTGGGTTTCAATGGTTTTCCCTTCACTTGGTGCAATAGGAGACCGGGTAACCACAATATATGGGTTTGACTTGATTGAGGAGTTGCTACAGTTGATTGGATCCTTTGCTTCCCCACTATCAGAGTCCACCATCTAGATTGCTTCCATTCAGACCATAAACCAGTTTTCCTTGGCTTGGATTCTGAAGTGAACAGGTTTTATAGAAAAGGTCACCTTTTCCGATTTGAAGCTATGTGGCTTAAGGACAGTTCCTGTGAGAAAGTCATCCAAACTTCTTGGAAGAGTGCTTGGTGGTCCGGTTTGGTGGATAAGTTTAATCAAAATATTGTCTCTTGTCAAGAGGGTCTCAAGGAGTGGAACCGAAATACTTTTGGGCATGTCTGGATTACCTAACAGTGAAGTCTTAAAGAACTTAAGCAAGCCAAGGAATCTGATGGTTACCGAAACAATCCTGGGCATATTTTTGAGCTTTGGTCTAGGATTGAGAAACTTAAGAAGAGGGAGGAGTGTATGTGGAGGCAGAGGTCAAGACTAGAATGGTTAAAAGAAGGTGATCAAAATACCAGGTTTTTTCATTGTAAAGCTAACCAAAGAAACAAAAGGAACTATATTGCAGATTTGGAGGATGATTTAGGCACTTGGCAAATGGAGGAAAGCTGAATGGGAAAGATCATTGAGGAGTATTTTGGCACCTTGTTCACCACATCAAATCCTTCGGGCTTTAATGAAATTTTATGCGGAATCCAACCCTCGATCACGGATGAAATGAATGCAGCCCTCACCCGTGAATTCACTCCTGAGGAAGTCCACCAAGCATTGAAACAAATGGCACCCACCACTGCCCTTGGCCCTAATGGTATGTCCCCTATCTTCTATAAGTCTTTTTGGAAAATTGTGGGTGATGATGTGACCAAAATTGTTCTTAATGTTCTTAATACGAGTGTTTTCCATGAATCCCTTAATGCGACCTTTATTTCCCTTATTCCAAAAATCAAAAATCCTAAATGAGTTTCTGATTTTAGACCGATTAGCCTCTGTAATGTAGTTTACGAACTTATCTCAAAAGTGTTGGTTAATCGGCTTAAACAAGTGTTACCCAATATTGTTTCTGATTCTCAGAGTGCTTTCTTATCAGGGAGTTTGATTATGGATAATGTACTTGTGGCATTTGAAACTCTCCATTACCTAAAAAGAAATACCCAAGTGAAATTAGGTTACATGGCTTTAAAACTTGATATGAGTAAAGTATATGATAGGGTGGAATGAATTTTCTTGGAGAAAGTTATAAGGCATTTAGGGTTTGTTGACAGTTTGATTAAAATTATTATGTCTTGTATGTCAGCTGTTTCTTATGCTGTCCTTTTGAATGGTTAACCCGTGGGTAACATCAAACCCACAAGAGGGTTAAGACAAGGTGACCCCCTCTCCCCCTACCTCTTTCTACTTTGTGCTCTTGGTCTCCAAGGTTTGTTAAAAAAAGCTGAAGTGCAGAGTGATATAAATGGGGTGTCGATTTGGTGTAATGGTCCTAAAGTATCCCATCTATTTTTTGCTGATGATAGTGTCCTATTTTGTCAAGCCAAGGAGGAGGAATGCCAAACTATCCTAGATTTGTTAGCAATCTATGAAAGAGGGTCGAGGAAAAAAATCAATAGAGAGAAAACCAATATTTTCTTTAGCTCTAATACTCATCCACAGGTTCAGAGCAATATCTAGCAACTCCTTGGGGTATTGGCCATTCGGCAATATGAAAAATATTTAGGTCTGCCGGCCTTAGTGGGGAGAGCTAAGAAACAAAGTTTCATCTACCTAAAAGAGAGGGTTTGGAGGAAGCTCCAAGGGTGGAAGGAAAAAATTCTTTCTCATGCAGGCAGGGAAGTGTTGATAAAATTGTTGATTTAGGCCATCCCTACATATACTATGAGTTACTTCAAACTTCCTAAGGGGTTGGTAAAGGAGTTGAAGGTTTTGATTAGAAATTTTGGTGGTGATATAATGGGGATAGTCGAAAGGTTCATTGGGTGAATTGGAAGCGCTTATGCGAGGCCAAAGAAGTTAGTGGTTTAGGCTTCAAAGAGATTGAGAAGTTTAGAGCCTGTTTGGCCAAACATTTTTGCTCACTCAATTTCCGTCACTCAATTTCCATCACTCATCACTCATCACTCATCACTCATCACCCATCACTCATCACTCATCACTCAAAATTAATACCCGTTTGGCATCATCATTCTATTTCAATAACTCAATATTTTTCACACTATTCATGGACCCCACCTCTGTCACTTGGTCAGATTTATTTTTTTCTCAATTTTTCTTTCTTCTTTCTCAGTTCTTCAGTTTGTTCTTTTTTCATTTTTCATTTTTCTCCCTTTTCACCTTTCTCATCTCAGATTTCTCATCCAGAACAAAATTAAACATGCATAAATATATTCCATATCAAACCCAGATTTCTCAATCATGAAAAAAAAAAAAAAAAAAGGAACCCAGGAAAACCTGCATAAAACATGCATAAAATTAATACCCAGGAACCCAGAAAAAAAAGAAGGAACCCAGATTTCTCAAACCCAGATTTCTCAAACATGCATAAAATCTGCCCAGGCCATTGATGTTGATGTTACGAACCCAGGAAAACCCAGTACCCACAAACCCGAACCAGTGAAAGAAGAAAGGAAGAAAAAAATACTCAGATCACCGAGTTCGAGCTTCAGACATGGCCGAGGTTGACGAATCCTCCTCTTCCGATTACGATCCTCCTCTTCCGATCACCGATTACGAGCTTCAGACATGGCCCAGTACCCATAAACCCAAGTTTTTGACGAATCCTCCTCTTCCGATTACGATCTCAAAGCTATTCCAAGTAAAGCTTTGTACAGTCAACCCCAAATTCAAACCCAAACCCAACCCAGGAAAAGGAAAAGGAAAAAAAAAAAGGAAAAAAAGGATGAAGATCGGGGAGACCGAACCCAGGAAAAGGAAAAAAAAAAAAAAAAAAAAAAGGATGAAGACCGGGGAGACCGAACCCAGGAAAAGGAAAGAAAAAAAAAATCAAACTCAGAAACCAACGTGAAAAGAAAAGAAAAGAAAAAAGAAAAGAAAGGAGAATAGCAAAGAAACCCAGAAGTGAAAAGAAGAAGGAGACCCGGACCAGTGAGGAGAAAAGGAAAAGATAAAAAAAGAGAAAAGAAAATAAAAGGGAGCAAAAGTCAGAGGTGGGACCAGATATTGCATGATATTTACAAGATTGCCATTGAGAATTGAAAATTGGAAACTGAAAACAGCCAAAAGTTGTTTTCAGTTTCCACAACTCATAACTCAAAAATGTGAGAATTGAAAACTGAAAACAGAGTTATGAAAACAAAAAATAATGAAGGCAAACAAGCTTTTTGTATGGGTCCCACCATTTTTGAGAATTGAGTTATGGAAACAGAGAATTGAGTCATGGAAACACCCAATCCAAACAGCCTCTTAATGATTCATTATTGGCTAAGCAGGTGTGGCGCATGATAAACAACCCAAACTCCCTTTGCCATAGGGTGTTCAAAGCAAGATTCTTCTTGGATTGCTTAATTCTAGATGCCAAAGACTCTACCATTGGTTCATACACTTGGAAGAGTATTCTAGGAGCTAGAGATGTGATCCGTAAGGGTATGGTGTGGAGGATAGGGGATGGGCAAAATGTTAGAATAAAAGAGGACAGATGGCTCCCAATTAAATCCAATAAAGCTACCATATCACCCTTCACTTCAATCCAGACCGACACAAGGGTGTGCTCTTTAATCAATCATGAATTAGGAATGTGGAAATCTAATGTGGTGGAGAGGCTTTTTCTCCCCCATGAAGCTTCTTTGATTTTGGAGATCCTTCTGAGTTTTCAAATGCCTCCTGATGACATTACATGGGGTTTAACCCTCAATGGTATTTTTTTCAACTAAAAGTGCCTACAAGATGTTGGTTGCCTTGGATAATAGTGGTAAGGTAGGTAGCTCTTCCCCTGATCCCCAGTTGAAATTTTGGAAGAGTTTATGGTCATTGAGGGTGCCAAACAAAGTGAAACATTTTGCCTGGCGTGCTTGTAATAATGCCCTCTCCACAATGGTTAACCTTCAGCACAGACATATCAGCACATCTGACCTCTGTGAGCAAAGCACGATCGAACCTGAGGAACCCTTCATGCATTGTGGGCGTACAGCAAGCTGGAAGAAGTCTGGCGCACTCTGTCTTGGACTCTTCCTGTTGCTCAGGCCCCCTCGTCGTCCTTTAACGCTTTATTGGATTTTTTTTGCAAATGAAGGACGATTACAGAAAGAAGATCTTTATCATGACAACATGGACAATATCGAACCGCCGAAATGCTCTGAAGTTTGGGCGTCTAGTGATATCGATATCCAACATCATTCCAAGAGCAAGTTCTCTTCTTCAGGAGTTCATTGCAGCTCAAGAAGTTCTAGACGAGCCACCATTTGTTGAGGTCTCATCTCAGTGGCACCCTCCAGAGTTCCCGTACTACAAAGCCAACTTCGATGTGGTAGTTTTCAAAGCAAGCGCCTCAGCTAGGATTGGCGTGATCATCCGAGACAGCAAGGGTGATGCAATTGGTGCTCTCTCAGTCCCAACACATCTCTCTACCTCAATAGCAACAATGGAAGCGTTGGCTTGTCGAAGGGCGGTCCTCTTTGCCAAAGAAATTGGGCTCAGACAAGTAATCTTTGAAGGTGATTCTGCAATGGTCATTCAGGTTATCACCCAAGGCAACTCAGCATCAGCAAAGTATGGAAACATCATAGACAATATTAGGAGTCTAGCTATTGATTTTGATATTTGTCATTTCATTCATGTTAAACGCAACTGTAATGTAGTTGCTGATGCTCTCGCCAAGAAGGCTAAAACTTTATTGGTCCTTGTTGTTTGGCTTGAGGATGTACTAGAGGACATTGCTCCTCTCCTTTTATTTGATGTTCCTTAATAAAAGTTTTCTTCCCTAGACCTCATGGTCCAGGTTCTAAAAAAAAAAACAAAAAACAATTATTATGCATATTGATGCTAGTGCTAGTGGGTTAAATGAGTTGCATAATTTAGAGGGATTTTTTTTATTATTATTACTAGTAGCAACACGTGATAATATTTTGGGCAAAATACTATTTTTGTTTCTAAATTTTGTTAAACATTTTTTTAATAATTTACAAACAAAAATAGGGATGAATAGAAACCACTACTCCATAATAATAGTGGTTAATTAGTTTTATCATATTTTTCATAATGTCATTTATAAAATTTCCTATTGTAGGGTCACAATTTGTGGCCCAAGCCCAAAATGTAAGATATAGGCCGAATGAGCCAAGTACAACAAATTTGTAGAGAGTGGGTTGAAAATCTGGGCTATGGTGAAGTTAACAATGGCTAGTATGTGTTTTAGGAGTGATCAAATGATAACAAAGTCAATAATCTTGCGTGAAGGTAATGTCCGAGGAGGCAGTAAATGTTATAAAATTTAGTAAACATGACTACAGATTTTGTTTTTTTGTTGTTACAGTGTTCCTTCCTTTCTTCTTCCGATTCCCTTTTTTTGTGGAGAGGTTCTCACATTATATAGTTCCCTTGGATCATCTTCACCTTATACTTGTCAACTATTTAGGTTGCTACTTGAGTACCTGTCCCATTAACCACCTCCTTTGGCCTTCTGTGTGTTGTAGTTGCCAATGCAACACTGTTCAAGGGTCTTCTCCACATTAATGTAGCCAGAAAAGTAGCTGCTATGTATTTAATGTGGTGGCAGCAGCTTTTGCTTTAGATATTTAGGGATTCTTATCTCTTCTGTACGTGTATGAAGATTATCCTTATCATGGAAATCTTCTGGAGGGCCACCTAAATTGTTGAAGCACAGAGCCAATCAGTATTAATCCTATCTGAGAATGAGTTTCTCCTCGGACCATCTTCCTTCACTCTAATTGGGAGCTAATTTGGGACCTATTAATATTAATTGTGCTGAAACCATTTTCTAACAAATGACCTTTGCTCACATTTTCATCAATATCTCTCAGAATATTTTGAATCTGTGAAAAAGGTTAATTTTTCCAGAAACTAGACATCTGGGGCTTCAATTTGAGCATAAGAAAGAGGCAATTCCGATTAGAATTGAGTCAGACATGATTTTTCGAAGTTAGCTCTACAAGCTGTTACAGCAGCTACGGAAAAACCGAATTTTGGCTTGTTCCTCACTCCTACCAATTTTCCCATTTAATGCACCAGATTTTTCCTAAGGCTAAAATGAGGTCTAGGTTCATTATTCTTTGTCAACCCTCATTAAATGGCCTTCCATTCATATTTCCTCCACCACTACTATATAAACCCTCCCTCTCATTGATTCCAAAGGAGACCAAAACTCCCTCTCTTCTCCTCTCTTGAGTTCTAGTGAAGTAAAGTAGTCTTGTCATATCTTGGTCTTCCTGAGACTCAAGGTATTGAGTGAAACTCACTCTCCCTCTCCTAGTTCTTCTTTTTTCCTCCTCTCTTAGGACCTCTACCAAGAGTTTCCTCATTCACCATATGGATCTTGCATGAAGGTAGAATCTCTTTCCCTAACTAGTTTTTTATGTTGCCATAATGAGAATTTAGGATTAAAGCATGATAGTAATTATTTAAATTCCCTTGAATATGTTTGAATGTTCTTATGTGTTCTTCACATGTTCTTGGTTGTTCATCACATGTTCATGCATATCACTAGTTTTGATCTTAAATCCACATAAAAAATATGAAAAACATGTTTGTTTCATAATTCTTTCAAATTCTTGAATCTTGGATATCACCATACACACACACTCACTAGAATTTAATTTTCAATCCAAATGCAATGCTTAATAAATTGGATTAGGGTTTATCACATGTACACACATTAAATTCAACATGCAAATTAATTGACATATTGGATGATATGATATAAATGTTGGCCACCATAGTCTAGAAGATTGGTTTCACCAGGCAAGAAGGGTGCCTAACACCTTCTCACCTTGTAACATAGCCTCCAAACTTAGATCAAGGGTTAATAGACCAATGCTTATTCTTGTAATTTTCAATTTCTAGATTGTAACTAAGAAACAAAGCCATGTACTTTATCTTAGATTGTATCTAGGACCAAAGCCATGTAATTTTCCTATGATTAATGTAAATTCAATTGCAAATCAATAAAATGAGGAATTTTTCAATTATGGTTTTCTTATTTTTCCAATAATTAAATAAGTGGCGACTCCATTGTAAAACCCTTAATCTAAAGGAGAAAATATAACTAGTCGAACCTCCATTTTGAGAGGCAATAACACAACTCCACTCATTCATGTGGGTTTGGCCCAACACTTCTAAAAAAAGGGGGCGGGGGGCGCGGTTTCTCACAGGTCCAAGGTGCCAGGTATGACTAAGGTTCTGTTTAACACTTAGAAAAATGATGTGAAGTATTAATTTACCCAAAGCATGTGGTCCGAAGAGCCAAGCATGTCTAAGGTTCTGTTTAACACTTAGAAAAATGAGGTGAAGTATTAATTTACCCAAAGCATGTGGCCTGAGGAACCAAGCATGACTAAGGTTCTGTTTAACACTTAGAAAAATGATGTGAAGTATTAATTTACCCAAAGTATGTGGTTCAAGGATCTAAGCATGATTAAGGTTCTGTTTAACGCTTAGAAAAATCATGTGAAGTATTAATTTACTCAAAGCATGTGGTTCGAGGAGCCAGGTATGACAAAGGTTCTATTTAACACTTAGAAAAATGATGTGAAGTATAAATTTACCCAAAGCATGTGGTCCGAGGATCCAGGCTTGACTAAGGTACTGTTTAACACTTAGAAAAATGATGTGAAGTATTAATTTACCAAAGCATGTGATCCGAGGAGCCAAGTATGAGTAAGGTTTTGTTTAACACTTAGAAAAATGAGAAGTATAACACATAATGTAATAAACAAAAATACGGCGGAAAAGG
Organism: Quercus gilva; assembly: GCA_023621385.1. Lineage (NCBI taxonomy): Eukaryota > Viridiplantae > Streptophyta > Magnoliopsida > Fagales > Fagaceae > Quercus > Quercus gilva. The sequence goes on from CM042475.1 coordinate 15,009,319, forward strand.
CTTTCATTAGTAATAATACATCTGCAGCTTATTTACATTTCAAGGGTGTGGTACAACATTTTCATCTAGATTTTCAAGATAATATGCACCTATTCTAGCCACCAAGGTGATGTGATATGGCCCTTCCCAGTTGGGCCCTAACTTTCCCCATGTTGGGTTCTTTGCAGTACCCAAAACCTTTCTTAATACCAAGTCTCCAGGCACTAATGGCCTTAACCTCACATTGGTGTTGTACCCTTGCTTGAGCTTATGTTGATAATACGCCAATTGAACCATGGCATTTTCTCTTTGCTCCTCAATTAGATCTAAACTCTTCTCTAATAAGCCATCATTGTTGCTCAGAGTGAAAGAACTCGTCTTCAGGGTTGGGAATCCAGTCTCTAAAGGAATCATAGCTTCGACTCCATAAGTCATTGAGAAGAGGGTTTCCCCTGTTGACCTACGAGGTGTAGTTTGATATGTCCAAAGGACGTGTGATTGCTCTTCCACCTATTTTTCCTTTGCATCATCCATCCTCTTCTTGAGTCCATTCACTATGACCTTATTAACAACCTCGGCCTATCCGTTCCCCTAAGGATAAGCCGGGGTGGAGTACCTATTCGCAGTGCCTAGGTCACAATAGTACCTCCTGAAGGCTTTACTATCAAACTAAAGACCATTGTCTGAGATGAGGGTAAGAGGGATCCCAAACCGAGTGACAATATTTTTTCAAACAAATATCTTTGCATCCACATCCCTGATATTTGCCAATAGTTCAGCTTCAACCCACTTGGTGAAGTAATCCGTGCCGACTAGCAGCCATATCTTATTTCCTACTTCCTTAGGGAAAGGCCCTACAATATCCAAACCCCATTGAGTAAAAGGCTAAGAGCTAGACAGAAGATTAAGGACACCGCCTGGTTGATGAATGTTTAGGACAAATCTCTGGTATTGGTTGCACTTCTTCACATACTTTTGTGCTTCTTTCTACATGTTCACCCACCAATATCCTTGAGTGAGGGCTCTGTAAGATAAAGATCTACCTCTTGTGTGGCTTCCACATATTCCTTCATATAACTCCTCTAAGAGTAGTTCTGATGCCTCAAGGTGTACGCATAGCAAATACGGTCCAAAAAAAGAGTGCTTGTACAGCTTTTGGTCCTCAGACAGCTAAAAACGAGGAGCCCTTCTTTGCACTTTGTCAACCTTGGACTTCCCGTCGGGCAAGATATCCTCTTTAAGGAATAGCAAGATATAGTCCATCCAGCTAAGTCCCACTCTAATTTGATAAATATGGACCATCTCTCTTTTCATCTCAGTAGGTTTACACAAGTCTTCAACAAGGATAACCCGAGGAAAGCTCTGCGTCGAGGAGGTCACAAGAGTGGTTAGAGAATTAGCATGGGTGTTTCTGCCTCTAGGGATGTGCAGTAAGTTGAAAGACTCAAACCCTAATTGTAAGTGCCTAACATGATTTACGTATTCTTGCATTCTCACATCCCTGGCCTCCAGCTCTCCCTTCACCTGGCCTACAACCAACCTTGAATCAGAGAATATCTCCACTGTTTTTCCACCCATCTTCTGAACCGTAGTCATCCCTACCAATAGAGCTTCATATTCAGCCCCATTGTTTATGGCCAAGAAACCCAACCTCAAGGATTTTTCAATAATGATCTTATTAGGAGAAATTACAACTAGCCCTACTCCAGATCCTCTTTGATTTGCCGCACCATCAACATATACCCTCCAGACAGTAGGTCTGAGTTTGAGTTTCAACTTCTCAGGCCACCCTTTTGCCAACTCCTCAATTTGTGCCTCAATCTCCTTCAACCGCTCATCAGTAAAAGGATAAGCATCAGCCCCATGAATCATTATAATATCTCGAGCTTCTTTCGTGACAATCTTGCCACTTGGTCCAATGGCTACAAGCAGGGGAATGCCCTGGACCTTGAAAGTACGACTTAAGGATGCCTTCCTAGGATCACCAAAGGGAAGCGCTAGCCATAGCATTCCTGAAAAGAATTTATCAAAAGAGGCTTGGTCCCTGTCACTAGAGATGAAAATCACTTCAAAGGCATCATCCTTTGCCTTTATCTTGTGGTATGCATCCATAAGTTTTGGTAGAAAGGCACGACATGGAGGGCACCAATGTGCTGAGAAGTAAAGTAGGATGTTCTTTCCCACTAAATCTGTTACTGGAATCTGGAAAGGTAAACAAGTGATCAAATTCATTTTAACAGGATGCAAACTTCTCAACATAGCACATAGAATATCGCATATAAACCAAGAACTAAATACAAATATTTCCACTATTAGTGGGAGGTACAAATTCATTCGTCATCACAACAGTTGGACCAAATTATCTGACATAATCCACAAACTATTATAAAGTTTGCAGCATTGAAAAAATCTTAGGTTACCTTGACTCCATCTTTTCCAATGACAAAATCTTGATCTCCTGAAACCAAAATTGACTCCAGGGTTTGAGCTTCCTGTTTTGCCTTCTCCACCTCAGCAATCTCTGTGAATCTTTCTGGGGTGAACGGGTATGCCAGAACCCCATGTTCGTCAATTGCTTCAGCAACATTGGATTGAAGAGTCTTCCCATCTGACCCTATAATAACCAAAGTAGGGAGGGCTGCAAGCTCAAAGTACCGAGCCAGCTTCTGACAGCTCTTGTCCTTGACAGGTAGTGCAAACCAACGCAAGCTTTTGAAGCCTTGATTAAATGATTCCTCATCCTCTTCAAGTGGTATCAACACAATCTCAAAGTTCTCTCCCTTTGCTTTCAATTTTTCATAAACCTCATCAAGTTTTGGAGTAAAATCATCACAGGCCCAATACGAGAATAATGAGGCACAAATTGAGGAGTTGGCAAAGGGGTGGCCTGAGAAGTTGAAACTCGAACTCCATGAGGAGCATGAGCTTGTGCTTGCTCGACATAGGATTTATACATGTGATGGGTGTGGTGAGGAGGGAAATGTCTGGTCATATTACTGTGACAAGTGTGACTTTGATCTTCATCCAAAGTGTGCCTTGAAAGAAGACAAAGGAGCCAATGATGATTCCAAGAGGGAAGCAAATCCCCACGGAGGATGGAACTGCGATGGAGAAACCTGCTTCAAAGCTTGATAATTCCGTGTCTTAGTTGTGTGATCATTTGATCTTTAAGTGCCCTTTCCTTTCCCTTTTTTTTTTTTGGAGGAACAAGTTCCCTTTCCTTTGCCTGAGTTATTTGTTTGTATTGTAAGTCTTTAGGTTCTAAACTTGCATTATATATATATATATATATATTTTTTTTTTTTTTTGAGAAACAAAAATAGGGGTTCGCTAGGTTACGCTAGCCCCCGGGTTTATTGGCATATAGCCCCCCCACCAACGGACTCTAAACTTGCATTATATATTTTAAGTTTGCTATTGTGTTTATAATGACCTCTCATGTTGTATGTATTGTCAACCTAGAAATTACTGTGCATTTTTTTATTTGAGAAACAATTATTATGCATATTGATGCTAGTGCTAGTGGGTTAAGTGAGTTGCATAATTTGAGAGGGATTATTATTATTATTATTACTAGTCGCACACGTGATAATATTTTAGGTAAAATACTATTTTGGTTCCTAAATTTTGTTAAACATTTTTTTAATAGTTTACAAACAAAAATGTGGATGAATAGAAACCACTACTCCATAATTATAGTGGTTAATTAGTTTTATCATATTTTTCATGATCTCATTTGTAACATTTTCTATCATTATCATATATTTAGTAGTTGATAATTTGCATAATAGACACATTAAACGAAATGTAGAGTTATTCATTAGATTTTTAAAAGTTTTGGTGTATGAATAATATATATATATATATATATGTGTGTGTGTGTATGTGTGTGTGGGTGCACGCGTGCGCACATGCATGTATTATTTAAGGATTAAAAATCTCTTTTAAGGATTTAACCTTATAAACCTTTAAGGATTTATAAGGATAAAAAAAATTATATATATATATATATAAGTGATTTAAAGATTTTTCTAACTTTATTTCTTATGTGATTTCTATTATTATTATTGAAGAATATCTCCTTTTTAGTTATGATAGGGATTATGGTTTCCCTGTTAGAGTTTGACTAGTTTTAAGTTCAAATTTTGTACAATTGTATTTAATGGCACGATTGTATTTAATGGCTGAGAGAGAGAGAGAGAGAGAGAGAGAGAGAGAGAGAGAGAGAGAGAGAGAGAGAGAGAGAGAGAGAGAGAGAGAGAGAGAGAGTCTTGCTTTTTAAGTATCAAATGAGATTAATAAATTTTGATTTTTTTGTTTTTAATTTTATATTTTTAAAATTGAGAATTAATTTTTTTAGTTTTATATATAATTTTTAAATTTAAATGTGTCGATGTAATAATTTTTAATACCAAATAATCGTGTTTGTTTGCCACATAAGCTTTAAGTGTGCCAACTGCATAAACCATTTACTACGTAAACATTTTTTGTTGGTACTTAATGGTGGGGGACCAAATTGACTATAAATTCAAAATAATATAGAGACCAGATTGACTTTTATCAAAATGTATGACCAAATTGATTGTAACTCCAAAATGTATGAACCAAAATAGTTTTTGCACAATATGGGCGCAACGAGGGGAGTACGCCACAGCCGAGTGGACCGAAGTGAAGAAGGAAAATGGAGTCGCCACCTAGATCAGGTTTAGGAACCACAAATATAGCACCCTTCGTGGAAGGATTGATCTACTACCAAAGCACGTGTCTAGGGTTTAGGTATAGGGATGGGAAGGTATTAGGCACCCGACCTCACCCCGCTTGTGGGTCGGCTTCCACTCATTGTGTCTTATGTCTTAATTTTATTAAACGCATACTCAATACTTGCATTCTAGACTCACACACACACTAGCATACATCTAGCAAACAACATGGCATCATATCATCCTTAACCTTAGCATACATCTATCATACATGGCATTATATTATATCTAAGGTAGAATCATAGGCATGGCAGCAATCAAATAAGCATATTATCATATCCAAGGCATGGCTTGTAAACTCTCATATTCATGTTCATCAAACTCGCATCATATTCATCAAGATAAAATAAGATTAAATCCACAAACAAATGCATGTTCATGTGAATGCATGCCTTATTCCACCGCATCACAACACCAATGCATCAATGCATGGACATCATGTAGAGCTATCCAAACATATCCGATGACCCGACCCACTCGGAGACTCAATCGGAACTGATCCGAAACTAGCCGACGCAACCTACTCTGACGATTGGCGGTGGATTTTCTCCACCAGAAACCGACTCCGGCGGGTTGGTTTCAGTTTCTCTCCCTCAAAAACCCTAAAAACGCGAACAAACCGGCAAAAAACCCAAAATCCGACGAAAGACCCAGATTCTGGCATGAAACCCAGATTTCGGCAAGAAAATTCCAGATTCTAGCGATAAAAAACCTAGATCTCGATGAAAAAAACCCGGATTCAGGCGCTATTTCACATAAATCTGACGAGATTTTGACCGAATCTAGCTAAATCTCATCGAATCTGGTGAGATTACCGCCAGATCTGGTGAAATCTCCTAGATTCCGATGAGATTTTCGCCGGATCTGGGTTTTTCTCACCTTTTCTCGCAGTTTCCTTGCCGTTTTCTCAGATCTTTGACGCCGACCAACCCGTCCGCAACCTGTTGAAGTCTGATCTGCCTGACCCGTTTACTCCGGTGGTCGGCGACAGGTGAGTTTTTCCAAAACTCGATTCCGTTGGGTCAGTTCCAAGTTAGGCACAAACCCGACCCGTGGACAGCCTTATGGACATGTTATATGCGTGTTCATGACAAAACAAAAAGATTAAACCCTAAGCTAGCATACAAAGCAACAAACATAGAGGCAGAGACTCATAAGCATAAAACAAGACAAGGAAGAAGCATATTACACAAGTAAAATAAAGAAACAAAAGCAAAAAAAGTTCGGATTAGGGTTTCTAGGCATGAGTATGCGTGCGCATACATAGGGCCTGCGTGCACAGCCCAGTTGCATGCGTACACATACTTCGAGTATGTGTGTGCATGTAGGAAGCATGCGTAAGCATACACACCCTAAACCCTAACCCAGAAACACAAGAACACAGCAAAATAGAATCTTAAAACTAACAACCTAACATGCTTAAAACTATAGAGCAAAGAAAACCTAAACTAAGCAGGCATATTGTAACATAAACAAACAAGAAAAACAAGGAAATGTAGATCAAAACAATGGAAAGAAAAAGAAAAGGAACTAGAACATTATACCTTAAAACACAAAGCTCCTTAGCTTGATCTTAACCGTTCCCCTCAGTCAATTTATTCACAATCAAATAAAAAGTGATTAGTAAACTTGAAACTTGAAGATCAAGGCTAGAAAAGGCCTCAATAAAATATATATATATATATTGACTTGAGGATGTTTTGTGAAAAACTCCCTCTTTGATTCACTATTTCTAGTGAATCTTGTACTTTCTCTTAGGATTTTTTATGTGTTTTGAAAATGTACCATGTATGGTTTTTTATAGTAAAAAAATAAGGTTTTGGAACGACTCCCAAACAACATGGGATTCGTTCCAAAACCAAGCTTTGATGCAGAAAAACTTTCCTTTCATAGTTTTTGGAACCCTAGCATGTGCACGCATGCTCATGTATGCATAAAGCATGCACACACAAGTTTGGAGCATGCGTGCACATATGCATGTATGCATACGCATGCCCTAGGGTTTTCGTGGCATTTCTTTTTTAAAAATAGCTTATTTAGTTCATGAAAGAGTTATATTTTCCGAAAACACTTTCTTTAAGTCAATTTCAATCTGATTGGGCCCTAAACTAACCTTGGGCTTTAGAATTCCAACATCATTGGAAAACGAGGGAACGAGTCATAAGGGTTGTGGACACAATGGATGGGAGTCGCCATTTAGTTTTTGAAATGGTCTAGGAACGATATATATATATATAGCATTCTCTCGAGGAAGGACCTTTTGATCTTACTGTTGGAAATATGCATATACGCAGCAGAAAATTAACGGATCTACTTCATTCAGAATTGAAAACATGCATAATGTAAGTTTTAGAATATAGAACAAGAAAGTGTACCTTGGTATAGTGAATTTCAAAACCAAAGATCAGAAGTTCTCAGGAACACTTTCAATCTTCACTCCAATTCCACTAACGCCCAAGATGTGTGGTCTCTCAATCAGTTATTTCTTTTAAAGAGAATGAAAGAGCGTCCAATACTCACATACATACCATTTCATAAACTTGTTGTGTCTCTTACAAAATTCTGTATGTTTCTCTCCTAATAACTGATTATCTAATTGGGCTAGCCTTTTGGGTCTTTCCAATTGGGCTCTAGTCTGTGGCTTGGAGTGAGACCAAAAGGGGAACAAATAAGACACTAGCTCCAATGGGCCTTGGGCTTTTCTGTCAACTCTTGACAAGTCCAAAGTTACCATTAATTATATTTAATACTACTATATAAATATAATTTCACTCTAGGCCTTATTAATAAATTATATCCCAAGACTTTATTGTACATGCAACCCCTTTATAAAATATTCGTAGTAATACAAAGTTGTAAAAGTGGACTGCCACTTTGTAAATTACTACATCTTAATCTTTGAGTACCCGGTTTAATCCTTTAAGTTATTTATCATATATTTATGAAATCTAATTTCATAAATATATACTTTAGTAACTATTTACTAAAGTAGTTAGGCCTAACATTCTGAATAACAAACTCATTAAATTTATCTCAAGGGAATATTTTGTATCTCCGTTAAGAGACTATGAATTCCATTTTGAGAATATATGTTCCATCAACACTGAATGTGGCTGCCCAACATACTGAGGTTTTGACCGTAACTTTAGATCTTACTCTTTATATATCAAAGCAATCTACACTTCATGATCGGGTCCATTATTCTCTCAGGATTAAGAGTTTATATAAATATAAGTCGTGAGATTTATTATTCAATTGACAGTCATTAGGAGAATAATAAATCTCACAGCGGTCCGATTCAATATGTCTTAACTCTTAAAACATATCAACATATCAACTAGAAGTCACCACTTCCATGATCAAGACAAATCATTTTAGTTGACATGTTATAGTCTTTGCAGATGAAATGCCCAATTTCATCACCGACTACGAACAAAAATTCTGAGTTTACAAAGAACTTGTGATTTATATCTTCTGTGACTTTTCACATAAATCACATACTATGCATCTCATGGACTATATGATAATGTCCGAATATTAATGTTACAATTATTTTAAATAATAATAAAACAACTTTATTAATTACAATATTAAGTCATACATAATATCATACATAGCATCATACAATAGGATTTAAGGGCACTAATCCCAACACTTACTACTAGAAATATGGATTCAGAGTTAAGGTATAGTCTTGAGAAGGTGTTAGGCACCCAAAACTGCCAAACCCTAAGGTTGGCTTCAATTCATTGTGTCTTATGTCTTAACCCTATTAAAGGCACACTCAATATTGTTATCTAACTCACACACACACACACACACACACACACACACACACACACTAACATACATCTAACAATCAACACGGCATCTATCATCCCTAACCATACATCTATCATGGCAATCAACAAGGCCTATCATACATCTAATCATGGCATACCCTATCATACATCTAACCATGCTTCATCAAATCATATCCTAACATACATGCTTCATCACATCATATCCTATCACATCATATCCTAACATACATCTAATCATGCTTCACCACATCATATCCCAACATACATCTAGCATAGCATCATGTATCCAAGCACAAACCCTAGCATGTTATTATCATCATATCATCATATCCATGGCAGAAGCATACAAACATAAAATCAAGGTAGAAACAAGGCAAACAAGTCATGTTATCACCCAAAGCATTAAGAACACAAATGTTTTATCAAACCTAAACCAAACCATGGATGTACATTGTAAATGCATGACTTACCTTTACTTACCTTGCAACAACTTAACACCTATGACATTATGTATGAACATGTGAATGAATGACATGGCATTTAAGGAAAAAAAAAAACCTTAATCTAAGCATGTGAAAGGCAAACACATAACAAACCATGAGAAACAGATACTTAAAAACACGAAAACATAGAAAATGGTCTAAAGCAAAAGTATACATATGAAAGCAGAAACAAAATTAGGGTTTCTAGGTTGGTTCATGCATACACATGAAAGAAACAAAATTAGGGTTTCTGGGCTAGTTCATGTGTATGCATGAATAACCCTACATCAGCATAATCAAGCCTACATACGTAGCCTTGATCATGCGCACATGGGTTACTACCCAAAAACCCTAAAAACACAGCAAACAGAGTAAGGTCCAAAACATGATTTATAACAACCTAACATGCTTTTAAAACATACAAACACACAAACCTAAGCTATACAAGCATATTAAAGCATAAAACAAGCAAAGAAACAAAGCAAAGACAGAATTGAAAGCAAAAAATGAAAGAAAAGTTTAAATGAGTACATCAAAGCAAAAATCTCCTAGGCTTGATTTTTTACTGTTTTCCTTAGTCAAATCTATCACAAATCAATAAACGTGTGATTATTAATCTTAAAATTCAAATATCAAGGCCAGAAAAGGCCCTAATCAAATATAATTGACTTAAGGATGTTTTGTGAAAAAACTCCCTCTTTGATTCACTATATCTAGTGAATCTTAGTGTTCTCCCGTGAGATTTCTGTGTGTTTTTGAAAGGTACCATGTATGGCTATTTATATTGTGGAAAATTGGGGTTTGGAACGGCTCCCAAATGATATGGGATTCATTTCAAACTGCAGTTTTTAATGTAAAAAACTTGTCTTTCTGGTGCCTCCTGAAACCCTACCTGCAAGTGCAGAATCGTGCCTGCATACGCAGGCTTCTAGGCTGCGTACGCAAGTTCATGCCTACATATGTAGGCCTAGGGTTTCTTTTGGCCTTTATTTTTCAAAAATAGATTTTTTGCTCATTAATAAGTTATATTTTCCATTTTAACATCTCTCAAGTCAATTTGTAATTTGATTGGGCCCTAAACCAAACTTGGGTCTTAAAATTTCAGCATCATTAGGGAACGAGAACTCAAGTCGTAAGAGGTACAAAATATGATGTCTACAAAAGTACAAAATGCGGTGTCTACACAAGAAAAAAAACTAATCTTTTTAACTCATAAATTGAGATATGTGGTAGCACACTAGCCATACACGTGTGTGTTGGGTTGTATAAATTTTAGTAGAATAACTCTTATGACTCTTGAAACACAGTGCTACTATTTTCTGTTTTCACTTAACACATTAAATAAATAAATAAAGTCTAGACACAGTGTGACTCACAAAGTAAAAAATTGTTGTGGATCACTTCTCACAATCAACCATGCCAAATTGTCATCGTTAGAGCACTAGCATCTAGGGATGCATACCGGTTTCTATTTTACACCCTAAAAAGCTACTTTATCTATTTTACCATTTCATTTTACAACTCACCCAACATCTCAATTTCTATTTTTACATACAACTTATTAAAATAATATAAACTACAACATTAAATAATATAAACAATTCAATTACCCAAAAAGTAAATTATATTATTTTGTGTTTACAAACTTATGAACAGTAGGTTGTAAATATAAGTACCTACTGTTCATAGATACTAAAAATTTTTAGATATACATATAGGGTTAGAACATTTTTTGGGTTCTCAATTGCTAAAATCACAATGTGAGGGGTTTTACACCCTCAATGCTAGTGCTCTTATAGTTTAGAAGTTTCTTTAGAAAATCAGTTGTTAAGTCGCGATACATGAGAGTGAGAGAGATTAGAGATTTTGAAGAATCAGTGTAGCTTAAACTACTAATCGATTGTGGGTATGGTGCCAGGTGTTCAAATTTTTTTTTTTTTTTTTGGGCTAAGTTGTGTTGTTGTTTGGGTTTTGGGCTTATTTGTATTTCTTTGAGCAATTTTTTTTGTCCAACCTTAAACGGGCAAAGATTTTGGAGGGGTCAAATTTTATTTTTAATGGGCTGAAATTTTTATTTAGACGTTCAAGTTTTTTTTTTTTTTTTTTTTTTTTTTTTTTTTTTTTTTTTTTTTTTTTTTTTTTAAGGTGCTCAAAGCCTTAAACAACCGATGTTAATTATTATTATTTTTTGCAGGTCATGAACACCTTGATGAACACATAGCACCACTCATGGTTGTCATGCTCTTATTAAGCCACATCAACGTAGTATTTCAGTTTAGTCCAGTCTATTCATTCTAGTTTCATTCATTTCAGTCCATTCTTCCAAGTTTAGTCCATTAGTTCCACTTTGATTCATTTGGTCCATTTCGGTCTACTTCCGTCTATTCCGTTCATTTCGCCTAGTTCTGTCCAATTTGGTCCATTTCATTTCGTTCCACCCCGCTCAATTCACTTCAATGTTATTAATTTCATTCCATTATAATCGAAACGACTAGAATATCTTGTATCGACATGCAATCCAGTACGGTAATGCCACCTATTCCACCTCGAGTCAAATTCTAGCCAATTTCGAGATGTTTTAGCTACTTTGGCAAATTCGGCCGAAATGTAAATTTCGGTCAATTTCATATTTTGGCTTTGAAAAAAGAAAAAAAAAATTACAAACCCATCAATCTCAGGTCACCATCAAGTTGTTGGTCGCTATTTGCTTGAATGAACATAATCTTCTTCTCCATTTCGCATCTACTAGTGACTGCAGTGGTGGCTCCAAGATTTCTTTTCAGGGGGTTTATTAAGAAACTTAAGTTAAACAAAATTTAATAAAAAAAGAACTTAAACTATATCGAGTTATCGATTAAAAAATTCACACACAAATACATGAAATTTTACAATTTCAGACTACAAATCTTCATATTTTAAAAATCTTTACATGATAATTCATTATGAATCGTCATTATTTATTGTCAATGCAGTTAGGTGTAACCATTTTATTTTGTTAAGTTTGTATAACATTTTTATTTTTATGCAATTGTCATTATCTGTAGGGCCATAAAGGCCAACGATACACGTCCACCCTTTTTTGGACTGGACTTGTAGCCCATGCCGAGGCCCACAATCACACATGAGGAAAGTAGTGTTGAATGTGGCAAGCCAGGAAGCCATGCCGAGGACAATTATGTCCTTGGCTAGATGAGGCCAAGGTATAGGAGAATTGATTCATAAGCATAGGCAATCTTCCAAAGCATGCCAATGAGAAAGCAAGTACAGTGAGCAAGCATGCTGAGGTATGGTGGTAAAGTAATCCCAGGAAAAGCTGTTGCCTCCACATTAAATGCACCGCAGCTAATTTCTTGGCAGCATTTATTTGGAAGAGACCCCTAAACAGTGTTGCCTTGGTCACCAAGACTCACAAAGGACCAGAGAGGGTGTCTGACGGGACAAGTACTCAAGTGAGGGTTTAAGTGATCAACAAGTGTAGGATCAAGATGGTCCAAAAGGGACTATATAATGGGAAAGACCCTCCATGGGGGAAGGAGAGTTGGATTAGAGAAAACACTGTACCAACTTGAATGAACTCTATAACCATTATCATTGACATTCAAGAAATAAGAAGCTGAACATCCTCGGACTAGGGCCGAGGACGGAATAGATTGCCTAAACTCTGTCTTTGGTATATCTTTTAAAACATCTTCAGCTGTTGTTATACTCTCGCAGCCCAGTTCTTTTACCTACTCTCTACAAATTTATTGTATTGGGCTTGTTGGGCTTGAATTCATTTATCTTTTAAGAGTGGTATTCAAACTCAGTCCCTACAATTGGCGCTGTCTGTGGTAAAGAATTTGTGTGCTTGTGGATGCAACAGTTAATATGGTAGGATTAGGTCTACACCAAGAAAACCCGTGCCAAGCAGGTCCCTAACAAATAGAACCCATAAGATCCCAGCGACAGGATAATTCTCCTAGCTCTGGACACAAGCAAAATCAGATAAATGAAAGGGATCGAGAGGGGAGTGTGCATACCACCCAGACGAGCAAAAGCTATTCCCAAGTGGGCAGTCGCATATCCTAAAGACAGAACAATAACCAAGCCATATAGTTGGAGATAGATGACTTGAAAAAGAAACTGCGCCATGCGCAGCGAAGGCGATCCCATTGCAATTCTGACATGTCTTTAAATGATGAAGAGTACGGCAATTACAGGCAAAGATCAAGAACTCCTCCAAGCAAGACCTTCTCTTATGAAAACGAGCACCATCATAGACGAAAACACAAGGGCCTATCTGATAGGGGCCTAAGTAGTGACGCCATGAGCAAGGCCCTGGATCAAGTCTCTAAGTCACCTTTCACGTGCAAGATAGAAGGGGCCAGGCTGCTCCAGCGGTTCCATCAGCCTACATTCACCATTTATAATGGTCGGACGGACCCCGTAGAACATGTGAGCCAGTTTAACCAGAGAATGGCTATCCACTCCAAGAACAAAGTTTTAATGTGCAAGGTTTTTCCGTCTAGCCTAGGACCTATGACGATGAAGTGATTCAACGGCTTGGAAACAAACTCCATAGACTACTATAAGCAGCTCGCCCAAGCCTTTGGCTCTCGCTTCATTACGAACAACTGGGTCCCTCAGCCTCTGAGTTCATTGTTGTCCTTATCCATGCGTGAGGGAGAAACTCTGAAAGTGTACTCGGACAGGTATTGGGAAATGTATAACGAGATGGACGGCAACTTTGACAACATTGCCATCAGCACTTTCAAAAGCGATCTCCCAACCAGGCATGGCTTGAGGAAATCCTTGACTGGAAAGCCTGCCACCAGTGTATGTCAGTTTATGGATCGGATTGACAAATACAAAAGAGTGGAAAATAACCAGCTGCAAGGGAAAGGAAAGGAGAAGGTTATCCCTCAAAAGAGCGAGAATTTCAGGGTAGACCGATACCACAATGACTGTTCGAGAAGAGACTTCACAGGACAATCCAGATCAACCAATATACAGACGGTCAACGACATATTTAGAGAGCCGGTACATCTGATTTTGGAGAAAATCAGGAACGAGTCATTCTTCGTGTGGCTAAATAAGATGGCTAGGGACCCCATGAAGCGCAATCAGAGTCTGTATTGTCAGTACCACTAGAACTACGGACATACTACGGAAGATTACAGGAGCCTTTGGAACCACCTGGATCAGTTGGTCTAAGAAGGGAAACTGAAACACCTTTTGCATCCCTCTAGTGGTCACCAAGGTCAGGCGAACCAGGAGCCCCGGAGAGACTTTTCCTTAAGACCTTCCATAGGCACAATAAATGTGATCTTTGCTGCTCTGGGGAGGACGGGCTCATGCCCTTCTAGGGTGATGTCTGTAGCTTGGCTTCCCGCTGATGACACTGGCCCAGAGTCAAAAAAACCCAGAATGTATCCTCATCTAGTCTTAAGTTTCTCTGAGAACGACAAAATTGGAACCATCCAACCCCACGACGATGCGTTGGTAATCAATCTTCGGATTGAGGGCTACAACGTAAAGAGGGTGATAGTGGATGATGGCAGTAGAGCCAAGATCATGTACCCTGACTTCTATAAGGGGTTGAAGTTGAGACCAGAAGATTTGACGCCCTACAGCTCCCCCCTAATAAGCTTTGATGGGAAGATGGTCATGCCAAAGGGCCAGATTAGACTACCCATGCAAACCGGCCCAAAAATAGTGGAGGTCGACTTCATTGTGGTAGATACCTGTTCCCTATACACTGCCATCGTGGCTAGACCCTAGCTTCATACCCTGGGAGTCGTTGCCTCCACCTTGCATCAGAAGGTAAAGTACCCCTCTGAGGGTCGGGTCTTGGAGATTCGAGGTTGCCAGGCTACAACTAGAGAGTGCCTGGTAGCTGCCATCTCAAATCAGCCCAGAGAAGAGTCCTCGACCCTTGTCGAAGAGGGTTCATAGCAATTAATGACCCCGGCATCGCCTACTCATACACCAGTCGAGGAAGCAAAATGTGAGGAGTTAGAAAGAGTGATCATTAGCGGTGATCCGGAAAGGTTCTTCCAGGTGGGCTCTCAATTGCCTTCTCCAGAGTAGGAGGGATTGGTAGACTTCCTCAAAAAAAATGTTGATATGTTCGCGTGGGACGCCTATGATGCCCCAGGAATCAATCTGAACTTCATACGTCACTACTTAAATGAAAATCCATCAGCCATTCCCAAAAAACAGCCACCTCGGTGCTCGTCCAAAAAGCACGCCGACGCTGTCAGGGACGAGGTGAGAACGCTCAAACAAGCAGGGGCTATCAAGGAGGTGTTCTACCCCGAGTGATTGGCCAACACCGTGGTTGTAAAGAAAAAGAGTGGGAAGTGGCTAGTTTGTATGAACTTCACAGACTTAAACAAGGCGTGTCCAAAAGACCCATTCCCCATGCCACGGATAGACCAATTAGTGGATGCAACCGTAGGCCATTCTTGGATGAGTTTCTTAGATTCTTTTCAAGGCTATCATCAGATACCGCTAGCCCTGGGTGATCAAGAAAAAACAACATTCGTGACTCCTATCGGAAACTACCATTACAAAGTGATGCCCTTTGGACTGAAGAATGTGGGGTCTACCTACCAAAGGATGATGACTAGAATGTTTGAGCTGCAGCTGAGTAAAAGTATTGAAGTCTACATAGACAACATAGTAGTAAAGAGCAAAGTGGTGTCCGAGCATGTGGGAGACCTCGGAGTCATTTTTGACATCCTAAGGAAACACAAACTGCGTCTCAACACCTCTAAATGCTCTTTTGGTGTCAGTTCTGGCAAATTTTTGGCCTATATTATAACTCATAAGGGAATTGAGATGAGCCCAGATCAGATCAAAGCGATTCACAATCTACAACCTCCACGGAACCCCAAAGAGGTCCAGAAACTCACTGGGATGATCGCGGCCTTGAATCGGTTTATTTCCAAATCTGCGGATAGATGTCGCCCTTTTTATCTCCTGATGAACAAATGGAAAGGATTTGAATGGTCTGAGGACTACACTTTGGCCTTCGAACAACTTAAAGAATACTTATCCAGGCTACCCATCATATCCAGTCCTGAGGCCGACGAGGTTTTGTTCGCCTACATTGCGATGGCCCCTCATGCTGTAAGCCTAGTGTTGATACAAGTTGATGGTGGCATACAACGGTCAGTCTATTACGTGAGTAAGTCTTTACATGAGGCTGAAGTGCGTTATTTACCATTGGAAAAGGCAATTTTGGCAATAGTGCATGCCACGTGAAAACTCCCCTATTACTTCCACTTAAGCTGAGTTGTTCTAACTCAGCTTCCACTTAAGTTTGTGCTCCGAGGTGCCGATTACACGGGGAGAATTGCCATGTGGAGTAAGATTCTAGGGGCTTTCGATATCAAATACATGCCCCGAACTTCTGTCAAGGGCCAGATTATTGCTGATCTAATAGTAGAGTTTGCCGAACCCAGATAGAAATGGTAGCAGAGGAGCAAAACATGGATGGAAAATCGGTCGGCTCAATCTTTGTGCAAGAATCCTCATGCTGGAAAGTGTACGTCGATGGCGCTGCAAACCAAAGGGGATCTGGGGTGGGACTGGTTCTAATATCTCCTGAGAAGATTACCATAAAGAAGTCATTGAGGCTAGGTTTCTTGGCCATAAACAACGAAGCCGAATATGAGGCTCTACTGCAAGGAATGACCATGGTACAGAAAATGGAGGGAAAGGCAATGGAGTTGTTCTCGGACTCGAGATTAGTGTTAGGCCAAGTGAAGGGGGAGCTAAAGGCCAGAAATGTGTGGATGCAGGAATACTTGGGTCAGGTCAGGTGCTTGCAATCGGATTTTGAATTTTTCCACTTGTCGCATATCTCTAGAAGTGGCAACATGCACGCAAATTCATTAGCCGCCCTTGCACCTCCCTGGCGCAAGGTTTACCTTAGACCATCCTTGTTGAAGACTTGTGTAGAGCAAACGGGGTCAAGAAAGACGTGGTCCAGATCCATCAAGTTAGAGTAGGTCCGAGCTGGATGGATCCGATAGTTAGTTTTCTTAAAAATAATATACTACCTGAAGAAAAATTAGAAGCTGAGAAAATACAAAGGAATGCTCCTAGATTCTGGTTGTCCGAGGATCGCAAGTTGTATGAACGCTCCTACTCTAGGCCGTACTCGCTATGTGTACATCCCGAAGCATCAGAATTACTACTTAAGGAGTTACATAAAGGAATTTGTAGTGGTCACACAGGAGGAAGATCTCTGTATCACAGAGCCATCACTCAAGGGTATTGGTGGCCGGGTATGTAGAAGGAAGCCCAAGAATATGTCCAAAAATGTGATCAATGCCAAAGATTCGCTCCAGACATCCACCAACTTGGAGGGGTCCTCAATCCTCTTTCCAGTCCATGGCCATTTGCTCAGTGGGGCTTGGATATTGTAGGCCATTTCCCTAAAGCGACAGAAAACAAGAGATACCTATTGGTCGGCACAAACTATTTCACCAAATGGGTTGAAGCTGAGCCCCTGGCTAACATCAGGGATGTAGACGCTAAAAAGTTTGTCTGGAGGAACATTGTTACTCAATTTGGGGTCCCTTATACCCTCATCTAGGATAACGGCCTCCAGTTTGATAATAAGGCTTTCAAAAGGTACTGTTGTGACCTAGGAATTACAAATAGGTATTCCACTCCGGCCTACCCCCAAGGAAACGGACAGGCTAAGGTTGTCAATAAGGTCATAGTCAATGGACTGAGAAAGAGACTAGATGACGCAAAGGGAAGATGTGTGGAAGAATTGCCACACGTCCTGTGGACATATCGGACTACACCACAATGGCACAATGGTCAACAGGAGAGACTCCCTTCTCCATGACTTATGGGGCCGAGGCTGTCATCCCCCTAGAGACTAGCATCCTAACGCTGAGGACGAATACCTTCACCCCGAGCAACAACGATGAACTGCTAGGAAAGAGTTTAGATTTAATTGAGGAAAGAAGAGAAAAGGCAATGATTCAACTAGCCTACTACCACCAAAAACTTAAGCAAGGGTATGATGCCAATGTGAAGCTGCGGCCATTAGCACTAGGAGACTTGGTGCTAAGAAATGTTTTGGATAGTGCCAAGAATCCGACCTGGGGAAAGCTGGAGCCTAACTAGGAAGGACCATATCGCATCACTTCAGTAGCAGGAATAGGTGCATATTACTTGGAAGACTTAGATGAAAAAGTTGTACCCCGCCCATGGAATGTAAATAACCTAAGAAGGTATTATTATTAATGAAAGCAGTTTGTTTACACTCCGATTTATTGTAAGTGCGTGTTATGTGGTTCGTTAGACAGAACCAAGGTTTTGCATGGCTCCTCGGACCACAAACCTTAGGGAAACTAATAACTTTTAGCAACTATTTAAGTGTTAGACAAAACCAAGGTCTTGCATGGCTCCTCGCACTACAAACCTTGGGGAAACTAATAACTTCTGGCAACAATCTAAGTGTTAGACAGAACCAAGGTCATGCATGGCTCCTTGGACCACAAATCTTGGGGAAACTAATAACTTCCAGCAATTTTCTAAGTGATAGGCAGAACCAAGATCTTGCATGGCTCCTCGAACCACGAACCTTAGGGAAACTAATAACTTCTAGCAATTATCTAAATATTAGACAAAACCGAAGTCATGCATGGATCCTCAGACCACAAACCTTGGGGAAACTAATAACTTCTGACAATTAACTAAGTGTTAAGCAGGGCTGAGGCCTCGCATGGATCCTCAGATTCCAGGCCTTAGGGAAATTAACCACTTTAGACATTTATCTAAGTGATAAACAAGATCCTGAATGGAGCTTGGCTTATTAGATCACTTGCCCTGCCAACCATGTGCATCACTTAAAGCATTTCAAGGTACACTTAAAGCATCACTTATCTTTCCTTTATGGTCAATACTGTAATGCTTTCTAAAGATCAGTAAGTTTGTGAAATATGTATGTTTGCACACCCCGCCATGACTTATGAACCTAGAAAGTATGAGGTCTGCACTATGAACCTGAATTCTTTTGTGGCTCATCAAACAGAAAGCATATTGCATTGCTGAGATTGTTCAACTATCAGTTAGAGCTTGAATTAAAACTTTCGTTGTGAATTTAATGTTTTCAATTAGTCAAATGTTAGAGAAAGCATGAAAACATGATAAATAAAGGGCTTTATCATTAAAAAAAATGCACACATTCCATTACAAATAGGACAATTTCATTACAAAATCCAAGTACAACGAAAGTAAACAAAAAGAAAAAGAAAAAGAGAAAAAGACAAAAGCCAAAATGGGCAACCTACTTTTTCAACTGTATAGTCAATTTGTCCTTGGGGACTTGCTAAAAGGCTGTATCTAAGGCTTCAGAACCCTGGCCTAGAGGAGCAACGACGGAGGACACTGTAGGGGAAGCCAAGACTGACTCCTTCTCAGCAGGAGGAGCTTGAGGATCAGCTGGGGGCTTCATCACACCCTAGGGTACTTCCTGGTTACTAGTTTTATCCTTCTCTGGCACCCCAGGTTGCTCAGCCTCCTTGACAAGCTTGTCAGTGGAAGTAGGATCGTTGGAAGCACTGACTTGATCTACATCTGCCGCTTTGGAGGCAGTATCAGCTTCGAAGCTAGCAGGAGGGTAATACACGCTCTCGGCCCTCCTAAGCTCAGATGAAGCCTCAACCCCAACCTGGTTGAGGGCCTCGACCCAAACTTAGGAGCAATAGAGCCTACATACCCCAGTGACTTAAGCCCTGAGATTGGTCTCAGTCTCAGCCACTCCTAGCTCGTAAGCATCCTGCTCAGCCTGGTGCTTTGTCTCTTCTACCAGCTTCCTGGCCTCCTCTACCTCCGCCCAAGCTTTCGCTACCTCATACTTGGCCTTCTCCACTTTGTCTTTGGCCTTCTCCGTAGTTTCTAACTTCTTCTTCAAAGATTCGATCTGTCCTTTAGCAACAGTCAATTATTCCTTGGCCTCGAGAAGAAGTAGCCTCTGATCTTCAGCTTGCTTGTTAAAGCCCTCTAAAGCTGCATCTGCACTTTTCCTCTCCCTTTCCTCGTCTTGCAGCTTGCTCCTCAGGCCCTTGACAGACTGATTAGCAATGTTGAAGCTTTGTACAGCCATAAAACGCCTATTCCTTTCGTCTTCAAGTTGCCTGCTGCTGCTGTTGGCCATCTCCTCTATCCTGAACATGGCTAGAACAGCCTGAAAAAGAGAACAATACAAGATAAATAAAGGACAAAGGCCCCATGTAGCTTTGGTTGGCTAACTTAAATAAATAGATTGGAAACCTTACCATGCCCAAGTACCTCTTAAAGCTGAGGAAGACCTCCTGCCTCCTAAAGGATCGCAACTCACTCATGTCCAAGGGCAGTAACAATGCCCTCTCCAAGGCATTGTCCACGTGGCTGCCGGTGCTTCTTTGGAAGTCCCTGATGGAAGCATTGTCCATCAAGGGAGCCCCATCAAGCATCAGGGCTGGGAGCCAGACCTGTGCATCTGACAAAGGATCAATCCTCTTCTCAGGTCCCCTGGGCACCACCTTTTGCTACTTGGCTGCTCGCTGATCCTCCCCTTCCTATGTGGAGCGAGATTTCTCAGCCTCCATCACGTCATTGCCCTTTTACTCCCTCTTTCGCTTGGGGTCGGAAGGCTCGGGCCTTGACAGTAGGGTTGGCTTGGGAGGAGGAGAAGGAAGTTTGGACGAAGTAGGAGGGAGCTTGCTTTTAAAGGGAGAGAGAGGTTTTCTCTAAGAAGCTATCCCTTGGGTATCCTTCACTCGCTAGGACTTTATTAAGTCCAGTAAGCTTGTCTGCTACCTCCTCTGTATGCCCATGTTTTCCTCTGAGGGACTATTTACCGAGGGGAAGTCTTCGGTGCAGTTTGGATCGCCGAGATCACCAGAAGGGTCCTCAAGCATTTGTGCTCAGTTGAATACTTCAAATTCGTCCTCGAACGATACCAGTTCGACTTCTTCCTCTAACGCTGATCTTTCTTCCTCTTCCTTTATCTCGGGAGGAGAAGAGGAAGGGCCAACTGAGGGTACGCCCTCTGGGATCGAAGTGCCCTCAGCGAGTAAGAAACCCTCTACCGCAACACTAATCCTATGCAGACATGGATTGCGGGCCTTGATGACGCACTTCGGCACTTAGAAGGCGCGAGAGATCGGCATGTACCCCAATATCAGATAAGCCGCCCTAAGTTGGCCATCGTCTTTGTTCACAAAGACCTTGGCCTTAAGAATAAAGTCCAAGCTCTCCTTGTTAACCAAACTAAAGTTTGACTCAATAGCGCATCTGTCTGTAGTACCATGAAAAGCAGAAAGTTAGCAACCCAACAACGCGGACCATGATAAGACAATTAAATAGGTCCTACTCCTATCCCTAAGGCCCCACCTGGTTGCCTTTCTTCTGTTGAGCAAGGGATGCCATCATGCCTCTCCCCGGACACGATCAGAAAGTCTTTGTTCAGCCCCTTGTTGGACTCAGGAAGACACTGAATGAGCCTAATCTCAGGCTGCCTTGTTTTTAGGTAATACCCCTTCCCCTTCAGCCGGTGAAGGTTGTAGACCCAATTCACATCATGATGGGTCAATCGCAGCCCCATTTTGTCATTTAAGGCATCTACACACCCTAATATTCTGAAGACGTTTAGGGCGCACTAAGTGAGGGCTAACCTAACAAACCTAAGGTAATCCCTCATCACCAGCACCATAAGGACTCTCACGCCACCTTCGATGAAGGCAATCATGGGGATCGCCACCTCACCCTCCTTCCTTCGAAAATGGCACTCGCCCTCCTTACAGTATCTCAAGCCCACCTCAGGTGGAATCCTGTAGTCAACCTTAAACTTCTCCATCCCTTCCTCAGAGTCCACCAAACTCTTAAATCTACCCATACCCGGAAAAGCTCAGAGAAACTAAAGAAAGTTGGAAAAAGGAGCGAAGGAAGAAAGACACAGAGAAAGGAGAGTAAAGCGAGCTTGAAAGGTTTAAAAAACACTTACAAGGATGAAAAAAGTGTCATCGGACAGACTTTTGAAGAGATTCGAATGAGGTGAGAAGTGTTGGCAGGTTCAACATATGTGTGCAGAAGCTCTTAAATGTAAAAGTATTTTGGGCGATTTGATTTAAATAGGTATTTATACCCCAAATCAAAATAGCAGCGGGAGTTTTTCCACTCATAATTGAAAAATAAATCTCTACCGTTAGATCACTATCGCACCATAGAACATGGGAAACAACCAGCTGCCAGAATTTAATGAAGATGCGCTACACATGCCGAAGCGTCAGGAGCATACCTCGAGCAGTTAAAAAGACACCAATGCTGGTGACAGACAAGACATGATAAGCCAAAGGTACGCCTGAAGATATCAAAATCCTCCTTTCTGTCCGAGGTGACAGACAGCAGGATTTTGAAGGGCTATTGTAGAGCCATAAAGCCCAACGATACACGTCCACCCTTTTTTGGACTGGACTTAAAGCCCATGCCAAGGCCCACAATCACACATAAGGAAAGTAGTATTGAACGTGGCAAGCCAGGAAGCCATGCCGAGGACAATTATGTCCTCGGCTAGATGAGGCTGAGGTATAGGAGAATTGACTCATAAGCACAGGCAATCTTCCAAAGCACACCAATGAGAAAGCAAGTACAGTGAGCAAGCATGCTGAAGTATGGTGGTAAAGCAATCTCAGGAAAAGCTGTTGCCTCCACAATAAATGCACTGCAGCTAATTTTCTGGCCACATTTATGTGGAAGAGACCCCTAAACAGTGTTGCCTTGGTCACCACGACTCACAAAGGACCAAAGAGGGTGTCTGACGGGACAGGTACTCAAGTGAGGGTTTAAGTGATCAACAAGTGTAGGATCAAGATGGTCTAAAGGGGACTATATAATGGGAGAGACACTCCTCGGGGAGGGGGAGTTGGATTAGAGAAAACACTATAGCAACTTGAATGAACTCTATAACCATTGTTGTTGACATTCAAGAAATAAGAAGTTGAACATCCTCGGACTAGTGCCGAGGACAGAATAGATTGCCCAAACTCTATCTTTGGTATATCTTTTAATACATCTTCAGCTGTTGTTATACTCTCGAAGCCTAGTTCTTTTACCTACTCTCTACAAATTTATTGTATTGGGCTTGTTGGGCTTGAATTCATTTATCTTTTAAGAGTAGTATTCAAACCCAGTCCCTACATTATCTATTTGTCATTGTTTTATAAAAATATTTTATATTGGATGGAAAAACTTAACCCACAAGTATTGAATTAATTATTAACCCAAAGAGCTACACCCATCTATACATATATAAATAATACACTATGTGTCTACTTACCAATCAAATGCTTAAACAATCACTAACTTTACTTTCTTTCTTTTTTAAATCACAAATTTTATAACAAAATGTTATTATAACATGATAACAATACACACATGTAACAAACCCTCTATATTTACTAATTATTAACACATGTAACAAACCCTCTATATTTACTAATTATTAAATTATATAAATTTATATGATATTCACCAAACTGCACCAACCGCGCAGACCACAAAAACCGCACCAAAACTGCACAAATCACACCGCACCGCACTGCACCCTCTCTATATATTAATATATTAATTTTTTTAATATTAAATATATTATTAATAGCTTAATAACCCTAGTTTTCAACCCCAAAAAAAAAAAAAAAAAGATTAATAACCCTAGCAAGTATTGATAAAAAAAGCTAACTCAAAAAAAAAAAAAAAAAAAAAAAAAAACCTAGCTCAATAGTTTAAAACTTAGCCCAAAACAAAGGGAAAAATCAATTTTAGGTTGGGTAAGAAAAATCCAAAATTTGAAAAATATGCTAATTTCAAACTGCATCTTATACATCGCAACACACATGTGATTGCAAAAATGAAGTTCGATTATGGTTTTGGCTAAACTTTAAACTGTACTGCACCGCACATGTGGTCGCAAAAATTAGTTGCGGTGCAATTATGGTTTTGGGTAAACCACATTGCAAACACCCTAATTATACACATATAGTCATACAAATAACATTATAACAATAAATAAATAATGCACACAATTAGTATTAAATACACATTCACACAAATAATATATAAATTTATACTAAAAAAAAACTCATAAACACTCACATTTTACTTTTAGAGTTTGAGATACTAATAGTAAGAAGAAAAAAAAAAGATTCATGAGAGAAAAAGAGAGATACTAATAGAAAGTGTGCAAAAATATTTTAAATGTAAGTTAAACTAATAAAAGAATATTTTATATATAAATTTTTTTTTATCAAGTTTGGAGGTTGCTCCCGTGATTAGCTTTTGGAAATGTCAGAGTAAAGTTAATAAAAAGTACAAGTGAGTATCAGACTTATTAACTTTATTTCTTCTTAATTAGTTTTTATTTTTATTTTTCCTATTTTCTAGGTACAATGGTACATGTTAATGATTATTTATTCTTTAAAAAAAAGTGTTATTATTATTATTATTATTATTATTATTTGGGTTTGAAATCTATATATTAAATTATTATTTTATATAACAGTAGCACTCATTTGAATTGATAATTTATGTTGTATAAGAAGAGAGAGAGAGATTGGTTCAAATTATACATTTTTTAAATTATTGAATTTAAATAGATCCAACGGTCAAAAAAAGACCTTTATTAATGATAATATTCTAATTAATCATATTTATTATTCTTTATTTAATACATTTCATACTTATTTCTAAACCCAAAAAAATTTATATGATTGATTCTTTCTCTCTCCACTGCACATCTCTTTCTCTTTCTCTTTCTCTTTCTCTTTCTCTTTGCACGTTTCTCTCTCTCTATCTCCTCCACGGCTCTTCAACCCCCACAGCTTGGTTGCCAATAGCAATAAAATTTTTTTTTTTTTTTTAAAAGCCACAATCTGCCATACTTTGTTGAGTAACACAACTATTGATGCCTTGTTGTTTTCTATCTCCACTTTTCTAGACTTTATTGTAGATATGAACCTTTTTTTTTTTTTTGGGAGTCGATGAACTATTTAATTCTATTGCATGTGAGTGTAGTTGGTTAGTAGACTATTTTGTTCTCTATCTCCATGTCTCTATCTCCACGTTTCTAGACTTTGGCTAGGATTTCAGAAAAAATTGCTTGTAGGACTAGGAGTTGATTACTATTTTATTACTATAATTTTTTAGAGGATCACAAAGTTCATCCTCTTTACTCTTTTTTGTTGCTATTGTAGATATAGATATGTGATTGTAGTTGGTTTATGCTAAAGGCACTCATGTATTATTTTTTACCTTGTAACAACACTTATTTTTTCTTGAACACCTCCGATATATCTTACTGTTAATTATGATTATCCTTCTAATAGTGAGTAAAGACTGAATAAGAAGTGTTTAATTGGAGGAGGGTTGAATTATGTGGCAGCATAAATTGTGAAATTTTTTTAATTTATTTTCTCACATGAATCACTAATATTATATTAGACTTTGCTTTTATCTTTCTCTATCACTAATATTTTGTTCTATTGCATCTATATTTAAACCTTGATGGAATTTGATTTGCAACGAATCCTGCAATCTTGACCGTGGTTACTTATTTGTTTGAGTAATATAAGTTGAAAAAGAATAAAGATAAAAAGTTTGATTACTTAAAGGAGTTGTCCACCACAATTTTTTTTTTTTTTTTTTTTGTCTTCTACCCACTATGCTATTTGAGCCTCTTTTACAATTTACTCATATAGAATAATAGAAACAAAAGAGAAGAAATTCCTAACTTGTTAATGGTCGGCAAAATAAATATTATATATTTTTTGGAATAAACCCCACCTCAGCTTTATAGTTATGCATCACAACAGTAAGGATGTTCAATTTGCTTTCTTATTCAAGAATAAACCATCACGTGTTCATCAATCCTTTAGTGAGGGTTGTATCATCATATCCTTTTACGACAATAGTTGTGTTAGCCACACCATTTAAAGATGAGCATGAAAAGTAAGGATTTATGACTCATCACTCACTCCATTTAATTTTTTGCAGCACTGCATTGTTGTTTGCTAGTTGTAACAAGAAGCTCAGAAGGCAGATTTTACTTCAATCATAGCTTTGAAAGGGTGATTATTCTTATTCTTTTGATTCTTATCAAGTTGATTATTCTTTCCCCCATTTTGTAGCTACTATTGGTAATATGTTTGCATATTTTTTTTATTTGTGTTCATTATTTATATTGGTTCTTCTAGTTACTAAATAGCAAATGAAACAAGAAGGGTTATATGATGCCCCGAACAATTCAAGACTATCATAACAAGAGTTACCATTTGAAGATTTTGGAGATTGTGAGTTAAAATCCCAACCATATATCAGAATGCAATTTGACTCCCTTGATGGAGTTGAAACTTTTTACAAAGAATTTGCCAAAAAAGAAGGTTTTGGAATCCGTATACGTACAAGTAAAAAGCACCCAAAAGTGATAATGTAACAAACATATTTATGTATGTTGTAGTGAAGGGCAACGCAAACAAAAAATACATTTGATAGTGGAAAGAGCAGAGATGATGAAAAAAAAGGACCATAGAAGTTGCTCAAGTCTTAGAACTGGATGCGAAGCAATGCTTAGAGTTATGAAGAATAAGAAGTTACAGAAATGGGTTGTGAAGGGATTTCACAACCACAATCATGGTATGATTAGTCCAAAAAGTGTGTCATACCTCCAATGCCACAAAAAAAAAATGTCTACTGCTGCTGAAAGTCTTGTTGAAAAATTTGGTGAAGAAGGTCTTCCAACAGGAAAAGTTGCCATGATGTTTAATGTAGGTAACCAGATATTTACAAATAGAGATTGCTGGAATCACTTGAGAGATGTTAGGGGAAAAAATCTAGATGCTAGTGATGCCTCAGCTGTCTTTAATTATTGCCAAAAAACAACAAGCTCAAAACTCCAATTTCTTTTATGCAATTCAATGTGATGATGTTGGCCATATGATTAATTTTTTTTTGGGTGGATGCGTGATCAAGAATGGCTTATCAATACTTTGGGGATGCAGTGACATTTGACATACACACTTACAAAACAAACAAGTATTGATTCGTTCCCGAGAGCCGAGCATGAAATGTACGGCCTCGTGATATCCAAGCCCATTTGGGCCTTGGATTATGGATCAATAGTATGGCCCAAGGGCCCAACCTCTACTCTGCCCAGGATCCCAGCCCAAACCACAAAAGCTACGAGCTCAGGTTGAGTGTTGTTCAAAGGCCTAGGGAGCAGGCAGCCGATGCTAGCTCGCATCTTGCCTTGCCATGTGGTCGTTACTCGACAAGTCTTCCTCGAGCAAGGTTGCGATTGTTCGGTCACACCACACTTTGCGTACCCGGCAGTGCCTTAGGGAATATCACTGCCAAGCACATCTACTGAAGTGGGAACCATTTCCAAAGCCACTCTCACCTAACCGCCTACTTACAATTAACAACATTGGACCTCTCATTGCACTAATTTTGAAAGAAATCATAATCATCCCATTGATAATTGGCTATAAATAGGAGAAGCGAGAGAAGGAAAGAGGCTGGAAATTTGATACAGAAATAGAGAGAGTAGAGAAAAAGGTGAAGCAACACAGAAAGAGAGAGAGAAAAGTGATCTCATTAAGTCTCTGTGTTGAGAACGACCCAAAGTAAGAAATCCAAACCCACCATATAAATAAGTTGTGAGCCCAAGTAAGGCCCAGTTTAATAGCTTCATTTTTTGCGCGCACAAGTATAATATGCCATTTGGAGGAGAGAGAGAGAAACGTAGACTTTTTTTTTTTGTTTAGAGATAGGTATAGAATGTATTAAATAAGGGATAATAAATGAAATCAATTAAAATATTAGCATTAATGAGGGTCTTTTTTTTACTGCTGGATCTACTTAAATCCAATAGTTTAAAAAAGATGTAACTTGAACTTATATATATATATATATATATATATTAGGGCTATCCAAGCAAACCAGCCACCCGACGAAACCGACCGCCGCTGGCTTGATCTGATCCCTTCATTAGTCGGCTATGGGTCTGGTCTCTCAGAAACCGACTCCAGCAGGTTGAGTGGTGGGTGTCCTCCACCAAAACCTGAGCTACCCAACCCAATCGGAAAATGAACCCTTGAATCTACTGGATTCTACCCAGATCTAGCAACTTTTAGACCCTTCACCTCTCAAGTCTAGCCATGTTTAGCCTTTCTCCGCTTAGATCCGCTCATATCCGACTATGTTTGATTAGATTTGCTCAAATCTGGCGATGTTTAGCATAGATTTGCTTCAGATCTGGCGATGTTTGGTGTGGATCCAACAATGTTTGGCTTAGATCCGGCAAGGTTTAGCTTAGATCCACTCAAAATTCAACCAAATATTTCTCTCCTCTGCTTAGATCCAACTGTTGTCGGTCAATTGCTGGTCATCACTTCTTCCACCCAATCTGAGCGGGTTGAGTGGCAGGTTGATCTCAAACCTAATGCGCCCGACCCGTAGACAGCCCTAATACACACACACACACACTAATGTATGCCCTTAGGACATATATTAATAAACTATTTTTAAAAATATTTTATTATAAAATAAAAAGTGACTAACTTTTTTAACAATTTTTTCAATTATATATATATATATATAGAATCTAAAACATTTTGAAATGATATACCAAAATAGGCTGATATAAAATATTTCGTACTACTGTATAAACCAAAACAAGTTCTTAAACGGAATTAATAACATTAGTTGACTTCGGTTAATTTTGAAGTTATATAATTTTGAAATTACCATTTAATTGAAATGTAAACACGAAAGTTTTAAATGTAAATTAAACTAATAAAAAATATTTTATATATAAAAATAATTTTCTTTTATTTAGTTAGGAGATTGCTCCTGAAGAACAAGTATTGCCGCCCCTGGGTGACTGGTGTTTTACTCTTTTCTTTTGTCCACTAGAGTTTAGTTTTATTAGCTTTTCTGTCCTCTTTTTTATTTATTTCAAGTTTCAATTTTTCATTTTGCTTCCCCTAGTGTGAGCTCACGTGATTAGCTTTCGGAAATGACAAAAAGTAAAGTTAAAAAAAAGAAGTACAAGTGAGTATCAGACTAATTAACTTTATTTCTTCTTAATAAGTTTTTTTCCCCCATTATCTAGGTACAATGGTACATGTTAATGTTTATTTATTCCTTAAAAAAAAAGTATTATTATTATTAATTTATTATTACTATTATTTTGGTTTGAAATCCATATATTAAATCATTATTTTATATATAATAGTAACACTCCTTTGAATTGATAATTTTATGTTGTGTGTGTATAAATATAAATAAATAAATATATATATATATATATTTGGGTTGTCCAAACAAACTAGCCACTTGACGAAACTGATGGAACCGACCGCCGATGGCCTAATTCGATCCCTTTGTCGGTCGGCTGTGGGTCTAGTCTCTCAAAAATTGACTCCGATGAGTTGAGTGGCCGGTGTCCTCCACCAAAACCCAAGCTACCCGACCCGATTGGAAAACGAACCCTCGAATCTATCAGATTCTACTCAAATCCAACGACTTTTAGACCCTTTGCCACTCAAATTCGACTGCCTTTCTTCACTTAGATCCTCTCAAATCCGACGATGTTTGATTAGATTTGCTTAAATCTGGCGATGTTTGGTGTAGATTTGCTCACATTCAGCGATGTTTGGTGTGAATCCAGCAACAATTGACTTAGATCGGACAAGGTTTAGCTTAGATTCACTCAAAATTCTGCCAAATCTTTCTCTCCTCTACTCAGATACAGCGAAGATCTACCACCACCATCACTCCATTGGTTCAATCAAATCAACTGGTCATCTGCCAAAGCCCAATCCAACTCAACCCACGATGGTTGTTGGTCGGTTGTGGGTCGTCACTTCTTCCACCTGATCTAAACGGGTCTAGTGGCAGGTTGATCTCAAACTCGATCTGCCCCACCAATAAACAACCCTAAAACACAAAATTTTTGGAACAACCCAAGGTGGTTGTTCCAAAAATTTTTACTAAAAAATAAAAAAAGTAACTAACTTTTTAAATAATTTTTTGAATTATATATATATATATATATATGAATTTGAAATGATAAATCAAAATAGTTTGATATAAAATATTTTTTTCCTTTGAATAAACCAAAACGAGTTCCTAATCGGAAATAATAACATTGGTTTATTTGGTTAATTTTGAAATTCTCATTTAAAATTGAAAAGATAACACGAATTTTACCTCATTCTCGCGCACGCTTTGTACACACGGATAAGTGAAATAAAATGGACAAAGATTTGCTGCAAACAGGTTTGCTGGAGCTGCTGCATACAGGGTTAGGTGGCAAAACATTAAAGTGACACATGTTTGGTGGTCTCATGCAACGCACATGACCAATTAATTCATTTGAGATGACAAACGGCGTTAACGTTTGCTCTCTCCCTCCTCCATCCAAGCCCAGATCCCTCTCTCTCTTCTCCTCCTTTGTTCTTCTCAAAAGTCAGAAAACCCCAGCCACCTAACCCATATTAACCCACCATGCCCAGCCATGACCTACCCATATCAAATGAATTAATTGGTCATGTGCGTTGCATGAGACCACTAAACATATGTCACTTTAATGTTTTGCCACCTAATCCTATGCAGCAGCTCCAGCAAACCTGTTTGCAGCAAATAAAATTTGTGATCCTTATCCAACCGTCCAATGACGTCCCACGTTGTTACGCACTTCTTTGGCTTGCTGACTAAGAAAGTTCCAGAAGTCTTTGCCTTATCTTTTTCTATTTTTTTCATAAACCAAAAAACTTTTTTGCTTCTGGAACTTACGCGAGGCTCAATAAATACAAATATTCTTACATAATCCCTCAGGCAAAGAGTCCAAATAAGCAAGCATAGCACCAATACCATAGCTCATAGCTCCCTGCATTTTTCACTTTAGTTTCACACACTTCCACAAGAACTGATCAGTGAGATAAAAATATGGCAGGTGGTGGTGAAGAAAACGTTACCAAGATTGTGACCAACGACGAAGCTCACGACTTTAGCTCGCTACTCTCTTCTTCTGAGAGAGACTTTCTTGTCCGCAACAACGGCGATCAGGTACTATTTTAGTCTGTCAACTTTTTTTTCATTGAGTGATTATTGATGGGTGTCCTTCCTTTTTTTTAAAAATTATTTGTACACCTCTCTGTTTGGCTAAGCAAACTGTTTGATGGGCATGTGATGTGGACATTTGGGTTTATTCATCCAACAAGGAAAATTGGTTGATGGGACTTTTCTTGTGATTTTCTCGGGAAAATATGATCTGTGAGAGAGGGAGGGAGAGAAAAGAGTATATGTTGACTTTAATTGCTGGTTTTATTTTCCTATGTAATAAGTAAATTTAGCTTAAAAAAAAAAAAAAAAGGGTAAATTTAGCTTACAATCAGTTCATGATTTTGATGCAATTCCTTGGTACTTGTCATTTATAATTTAACGAGCACTGATTTCATACTCTTTTTCACTTTTATTTCAAAACAAAATATTAGAATAGTATTGGAAAAATTTGGATATTTTTTTATTTACTTAGTTCTTTTATATACCCTGCAGAGCTTTAAATCTTTTTAAAAAAACGTTTATCAGTAAGAACCTAACTATGGCTGATCCATGAAATTCTTTTGTGAAGATCTTGGGCTGCATAGTAGACCCCTGTATTTTACAATACCTACTAAGGTTTTTTTTTTTTTTTTTTTTTTTTTTGGGTCCTTTTTAATTGCAAGTAATTTGAATATTTTGGATAAACTAAGGCTGCTCAATAAAATTAAGATTGTATTTAGGTGAAAATTTTTCCATTAGTAAAGCTATTCAGCTAACAAGTGGCAGTTTTCAGAAAAAAATTGTGGCGTTTTTATTTATTTGGTATATGTCAGTACATCCACATCACATTTTTCAGTTTAGGAGTTACTGTATGTCTCTGGTCCAATTGATAAATAACTTTATAAAACAATGATGTCTGAAAAAACCTATTAAAAGTTCGATAAGTTTCTACGGAAAGCAAATTTAACAAATGATGAAGTTTTTTAATTGCCAATAGGTAAACTGGGCAGGGGGTGGGGGGAGTTTAAGAAGAAGAGTTGTCAGCTTATTTATCAAAACCAATGATGAACTCAATGGAGTGTAAGTGCCTGGATGTATGGTGTTAGAATGATTAATTTGTTAAAATTAATTTAAATATCATTTAAACTTGCCTATTTGATTGTATTAAGTGTTCCATGGACCGTATTCAAGTATTGTACTAGTATGAATAATACCGAACGAGTTAAGAGGGAATCATTTCTTGAATTGTGAATTTTGCAGGTTAAAATTGAGAGCTTGAAGGGGAAGAAGTTGGCATTGTATTTTTCAGCATCATGGTGTGGCCCCTGTCGCCGATTCACCCCAACGTTAATTGAGGTGTACAGTGAACTCTCTTCAAAAGGTGATTTTGAGGTCATTTTTGTCTCGGGTGATGAAGATGAGGAGTCCTTCAAAGGGTACTTCTCCAAGATGCCATGGCTTGCAATCCCATTTTCAGATTCAGAGACACGTGATCGCTTGGATAAATTGTTTAAGGTTAGAGGCATACCCCACTGTGTAATCCTTGATGAAGAGGGGAAAGTTGTGAGTGACAATGGAGTTGAGATCATTCGGGAGTATGGAATGGAAGCGTACCCTTTCTCACAACAAAAGATCAAAGATTTGAAAGATCAAGAGGAAGCAGCCAGGAAGAATCAGTCCTTGAGATCTATCTTGGTATCCCGCTCACGTGACTTTGTCATTTCATCTGATGGAAAGAAGGTAAATTTTCATGATGTTGCTCGTTATTTTGTTCATTAAAATGAAATATAGTATGCCTCTCACCTAATCTGTATTTATTCTTGATGTACAAGGTGCCTGTCTCTGAACTTGAAGGAAAGACAGTAGGGATGTATTTCTCATTATTCTCGTACAAGGCTTGTGATGATTTTACTCCAAAACTTGATGAGGTTTATGAAAAATTGAAAGCAAAGGGAGAGAACTTTGAGATTGTGTTGATACCACTTGAAGAGGATGAGGAATCATTCAATCAAGGCTTCAAAAGCTTGCGTTGGTTTGCACTACCTGTCAAGGACAAGAGCTGTCAGAAGCTGGCTCGGTACTTTGAGCTCGCAGCCCTCCCCACTTTGGTTATTATAGGGCCAGATGGGAAGACTCTTCAATCCAATGTTGCTGAAGCAATTGACGAACATGGGGTTCTGGCATACCCGTTCACACCAGAAAGGTTCACAGAGCTTGCTGAGGTGGAGAAGGCAAAACAGGAAGCTCAAACCCTGGAGTCAATTTTGGTTTCAGGAGATCAAAATTTTGTCATTGGAAAAGATGGAGTCAAGGTAACCTAAGATTTATTCAATGCTGCAAACTTTATAATAGCTTATGGATTATGTCAGATAATTTGGTCCAACCGTTGTGATGACGAATGTATTCGTACCTCCCACTAAGAGTGGAAATATTTGTATTAAGTTCTTGGTTTATATGCCATATTCTATGTGCTATGTAGAGAAGTTTGCATCCTGTTAAAATGAATTTGATCACTTGTTTACCTTTCCAGATTCCAGTAACAGATTTGGTGGGAAAGAACATCCTACTTTACTTCTCAGCACATTGGTGCCCTCCATGTCGCGCCTTTCTACCAAAACTTATTGATGCATACCACAAGATCAAGGCAAAGGATGATGCCTTTGAAGTGATTTTCATCTCTAGTGACAGGGACCAAGCCTCCTTTGATGAATTCTTTTCAGGAATGCCATGGCTAGCGCTTCCCTTTGGTGATCCTAGGAAGGCATTCTTGAGTCGTACTTTCAAGGTTCGTGGCATTCCCCTGCTTGTAGCCATTGGAGCAAGTGGCAAGACTGTCACAAAAGAAGCTCGAGATATTATAATGACTCATGGGGCTGATGCTTATCCTTTTACTGATGAGCGGTTGAAGGAGATTGAGGCACAAATTGAGGAGTTGGCAAAGGGGTGGCCTGAGAAGTTGAAACTCGAACTCCATGAGGAGCATGAGCTTGTGCTTGCTCGTCGTAGGGTTTATACATGTGATGGGTGTGATGAGGAGGGACGTGTCTGGTCATATTACTGTGATGAGTGTGACTTTGATCTTCATCCAAAGTGTGCCTTGAAAGAAGACAAAGGAGCCAATGATGATTCCAAGAGGGAAGAAAATCCCCACGAAGGATGGAACTGCGATGGAGAAACCTGCTTCAAAGCTTGATAATTCCGTGTCTTAGTTGTGTGATCATTTGATCTTTAAGTGCCCTTTCCTTTTCCTGAGTCATTTGTTTGTGAATTGTGATGTAAGTCTTAAGTCTTTAGTTTTCAAGTGTGCTGTTGTGGTAATAATGGCCTCTCATGTTGAATATGGTGCTAGCCTAAAAGTTATTATGCATACTGATGCAAGTGTTAATGGTTTAAGTGAGTTGCGTAATTTGAGAAGGGGTTTCTCTTATTATTATTATTATTATTAGACTAGATAATTTCCCGCTCGCCTTTTTGGATACTTTGCAAATTTATTTGAAATAAATTATATGTTTTTTAAGACTTATTTAAGATAAGGAAAATAAAAATAGAAGAACTAGAAGAAGAGAATAAGAGAAGACGAAGAACACACTTACCAGATGAGAGAAACAAAGAATGAAGAAGGGTAGATGAGAATAAGGAATTTGGTATTAAATGTAGCATGTCTGCAGTATCAAAAAATTTAATAAATACGAGATATGTGTAAAAAAAATTATTTCACTAACAAATAAAAGATGTGTTAGTGAATATTTATTTTTATATATATTTTTTATTTATTGAGTTTTGATATGTGTGATATATAATTATTTGATACGAAATATTTTTTTTTTATAAAAGAGAGACTCAGATGACAAAGTAAAAATATGAAAAAAGCTAGGGATACCAAAAAGAAAAAATCAATAACTTTTGCTACAACTGACTATAAATTGTGAAAATCAAATAGTAAATTTATACTTTTATTGCTCATAACTCGCGACACAGTAAATTGGGTCAAAAATTGTGAGATTTTTTTTGTATACGTCCCCTTGCTCTACAAATATTGAACGTGGTGAAGTGTTTTCATTGTCGGTGGGCCTGAGAATTGGGTAAAATGAGTACGTAGTTGTTGAGTACGACCCCACATCATAGATTCATAGTTTTATTTACCAAAAAACAAAATCAATAATAAATATTTGTTAATAACAATATGGCAATATGCTAACTTTATTTGACATTTTTCTAAAATAAATTATATTAAATCTATTATTGTTTAGTTGAATTCAAGTTATACTAGATGTGTTACATTACTCAATTATTTTTTATAGAATTTATATTTTGAAAATTTTACTATTGAATTACATATTTTATATGTTTTTAATATTCATACTAATTTTCATTTCAATTGGTTCTTATTTACTATTTGATGCATAAACTCATTTTTAATGCATTATTTTAAACTACAAAAACTTTAATTTAAATAATTGATCGATGACATGGCTATTTATCTTTGATCATTTTGAAATTTTGCAAGCATAAAAAATATATGAATATAATATAATTTAGCAGTAGATTTGTCAAAATTCACATCTAATTAAAAAATATTGAGCTGAGTAACATTACTTAAAGTTACATCATGTGTAACTCTATAAGAGTTACACCTTTTTTAAGCCTTAGATTTTCAAAAGATTTAAAGTCAAAAAGAAAAGAATAATATTAGAGATACAAACTATTTTACAAACTGTTAATGTGGTGAGTGATTATTAACAAATAAAAAAAATAATATTAATAATAAGCCTAAATGAAAATTAATGAGAAGTTGACAATTTTGTAAAGATATTATAAAGTAGTTTATGGTTGTAGCCGTTTGTATAGGGTCATTCTCTTATACCCCTCTTTTTTAAAGCGGGTACGATACCCACCTAAGTTTTAGCCGTTTGTATAATTTTAATAGGATATCAATTACCGGTCAGTCAAGTTAACAGATAAAACCCAAAAAAAAAAAAAAAAAAAAAAGAAAAAGAAAACAACAACAGCAACAACAACATACGGTTCTTCTTCTTCTCTCGCATCTGATCTGATCTGAAGCAAGTTCTTGTGGATTCTTCTCTTTCGTCGTCTCTTCTCTCCAACCTTCATTGTTGATGTTCTTAGATAAATCACTGAATCTATTTTTTGACATCTGTGTCTTTACAATCTAGAGTCTCTAAATTTCTTATAGCATTCATTTAGGGATTTTGATTCTTAACCCTTTTCCTCTATATTTGTTGAAGTTAGGGAAAAACCCTAGTGGTCTGTGTGCATGCCATGGATTCTATCTCTTCCATCAATTGTAAATTTGAATCACAAAATATTGATAGGATTGTCTAGGTTTATTTGTGCCTCTGTGGGTTTCATTTGATTTGTTTGTGGCCAGTAGATTCTGGGAATCATCGCTCGGGATAGAGGAAACAGAGGAAAAAGAAGAAGAAGAGAGCAAGAAAACAATAGAGAGGAGGAATATGCGGAGAATACAGCAAAACCCACATCAGAAAGCAAGTCAATTTTGGATCAAGAATCGAGGATAGCTCCCGAAACCGAGAAAAAGTTGGAGTTTTTGAAAGAATTCGAAGGTTCAATTAAAGAAAGACTCCTCAGCTCCTCAAACGTTGAAGAATTGAAAGCTGTAGATGTCTTTGTAGGGCCTCTCATACTCACAATGCGTGAATCAGAACCAGGAAGAACCGGAGAGAAGCTTGATCCAGACTCTAATTTCTGGAAAAGAAAAAGGTTGGGTCTCATTGGTTCACACTCACAACTTGTT
Organism: Quercus gilva; assembly: GCA_023621385.1. NCBI lineage: Eukaryota > Viridiplantae > Streptophyta > Magnoliopsida > Fagales > Fagaceae > Quercus > Quercus gilva. The sequence continues at coordinate 15,046,211 of CM042475.1, forward strand.
TTGTGATTAAATCCATTATTATAATTTCTATCTCTTTTATTTTATTTTATTTTTTTACTGAATTGAAAATATTTTTGGGCAGCTAAATTTTGAATTGGTTTTTTTTTTTTTTTAATATTGAAAAAAAAAAAATACATGTGGAGCTATATATATAGTAGAGAATCTTTATGGTTCTATGGTAATATAAAAAGGTAAGTTTGGTCGTACACCGAAAGCTGAAAGAAATGAAATAGGTGTGTTCATCTATATCTATCTATGTGCTTTGCTTTGCTTTGCCACTCCTCATGGGCAGTTGTCTGTATTTACTACTTTTTATTTGTTTGTGTCATTTAAATCAATTTGTGTTTTTTAACAAATTTCATGGAACTGGAAGTTTAGGACTATTCTTAGTGTTTTTTACTTTTGCTTTATGGACTGGTTTGGGGTAATGGGATTTTGATTAATATAATAAGCATCTTTGGATACTCTAACCAAGTTCAATATTTGTTGAAAGCCTATTTGTATAATAGCTTTACGAGGTGACCCCCACATCTTATTGTAATACATATTCATATCTCTGACTATTTAATATTTAGGGGTTTATCTATAGTATAAAGAATAATAAATATGAAACATGATTCAAATTTTTTTAATGGGGGCTAGTTTGCCACTTTGCCTTTCTTTTTCTTTTTCTTTTTTTTTTCTTTTTCTTTTTTTTTTTTTTTTTTTCTAGAGAATTGCAATTAAGATTTTTGACCTCTTGTTTACTTTCAACTTTTAGAGATTTGTTGATCAAAAATTATGGTCTAAAGGTTCTATGATTAATGTCTAAAATGTGAAAGGTACGTGACCAGGTCATTGTCATATAGCTTTTGGACATTTCATTTCAGGATGATTGGGGAACATAATCCATCATCCATTTCATAATTCACATTAGATAAGAAACATAGGGTGGAAAATTTTCGTTTGAGCTAAACTTCTTTAATTCAAACCACTTTACAAAGATTAGGTTGAGATAATTGAAACCTGGTTCAAGGCATGTTTTCCTTAAGAGTATTATTATTATTTTTTTTTATAAAGTTTATTTAGCATAGGGACATCTATTTATCTTAACTTTACTAGTTGGAGCAATTTAAAAACTGCAACTTGAGACCAAAATTCTTTAATTGTCAATATGCCAAAGTTGAAAGTGAAAAACCAACAAGGAGTTACCTAATCACTTCGTCTTCTTATTGTACAACTTGTGCGGTGACTAACACCCACTATAACTTGAGTCTGCAAGAACTCTATGTGAGCTTTCAAATAGTCATCCTTATGACAAACAGAGTGAATTTCATAATCATAATACAGATCCAAAAGCCAAACAAGCAGATGATAAGAAAAAATTATCAAAGCATTCATTTTGAAGTGCTTTGTTGCAATTTCTATCTAGTACAATGTAAGTTATAAGGTATGTTGTGTTACAGCTCTACTAATTTGCATATGTATGTTGTACTGTGTGATGTCAATATTATATAAAAGATTATATTGTTTGTAGAAAAGTTTGTTATTTTAGAACTTAATAATGCAGAGCATAAGTTTTAAGTTTTTGAAGTGTTTTGCCCTCCAATTAAGCTATTTTGTTAGGATTTGTGCACTGGCCATTTTTTTTTTTTCAACAGTTGCAAGTTCTTAAATCTGATTCTCTATATTAATTTGTCGGACCATTCATTGATGTTACTGCTTAATTCTAGCTCATCATAAGTAGGAGTCAACCTCATGAAAATTTGTTATGTAAGCATTTATCCTTCTGGCTCTCTCTTGCATTCAATGCTTTTTTTGGGATATAAGCATCCAGCCTAAACCCAAAGCTGTTTTATCCTTGTTATTGAAAAATTATCAATTATCTAATTATATTTGATAATTAGAATGACATCCATGTAAAAAGATAACATCTAGAATGCATATACACATACAATTGAAGTCCATGTAACAAGACCAAGCTCTAAAACAGAGTTGAAACATTGATATGCACCCACAATCATTTACATTATTACTCAACTTTCAGAAAATAAGAAACCTCTCAAAGGTTCCTTATATGATTATATCCTTTTTTTAGCATGTTGTTGTCTACTAGATTTTTTATTTATTTATTTAATAAACTTATTGTATATGATTTTGAACTTGCTGATATTGTTAGGTTGAACTAGATGAGCCAAAGTTCTTGAATAATAATAGTTATATAAATAAATATCTAAGGCTCTATGCAAAGAGATTTGCTCTTATGAACATCTTCTTTATTTTCAAGCTCTAATAGTTATATCATGTAAATGCAGATATTTCTATTACCAGTGGAGTTGCAGAAGGGATAATGAGAAATTCCTACAAGTTAGAAGTTGTCCTGTTGAGAACTTAAGAATGAATGATCCAGAAATGCATATGCTTATGATTGTCTCTTTTTCAATTGTTGCCATGATGGTATTCAAATATAGACGTGAACAAGACACATTGTAGTGGATTACTTTTTAAATGAATTTTGGTAAAAATACTATCATATGTAATGTTGATACTACTTAATGTAATAATGGAACTATCAAATGTGAGGGAAAAAAAAAGGAGGAACTATTGAATGTGACAAAAGTACGGTCACATATGATGTTGGTACTGCCCAATGTGATAATGGAATTATTAAATGTGAGTAAAAATTAAAGTACCACTGAATTTGAGAAAAGTACGGTCAAATAAGATGTTAGTACTACTCAATGTGACAATAGAATTATCAAATGTGAGAAAAAAAATAAAGGAACCACCGAATATTGTGATGGTGGTGGCAATCTTTTTTCTCTCTTCTAGATATGGTTTTTTTGGGTGGCTTAATGGTTTATGCTCATTTAGTGGTGGTTTTTGGGTGGTTATACCCGTGTTGGACACAGGTTTAATGTAATAATATTTTTATAAAACAAAATTGCATAGACACTTTAGTTGAAGTAGCTATACCCATGTTGGACACAGTTATTTAGGACACTTCCACACACGTGGATCTAATGAAAATGACTAAAAAAACATAAAACCCGGTGTAGTAGCCTTGGTTGATGACTATTTCATACTGCATTTGTAGTTTTAATTCAAGTGTTTACTGAAAAATTTTAAAATTGATAGTGAGTTGAGAATTGAACCAACTCCAAACTCGTCCATAAGAGTCGTCCAGGTCAAGTAGATAAGAACGAACATCCTTTATAGGAAGGTCATCTATGGGTATAAGGGTCGTCTATAAGGCAAGTGCCTGGAAGACCCCCGACACTAGGAAAATTCCATAGAGATTTATCGACAAGAGCCAGTAAATTGAACCAGATGTTATTATTTCAAGGCATGAGTAAGATCCTAGTTCATCGCTATAACTTCCTACTTAATACTTAACTTCCAACCACAGTTATAGAAAAAGTTAAAATATTCTAACTTCTATAGTGGTTGTGGAAGTTAACTTTGAACCCTCTGGCCTCCTTAAATATAGGAGAAGTTACAAGACAAGTAACCGCTTCAAGAGCACACTTTATAAACACTCATTCATATCAAATGAAAGTAAGTTTTAGACAACTCCCAAAAAGTTGGAACTCCAGAATTTAAGAGAGAAACTAACTTAAGCATCGGAGGGTTCTTGGTCGGTTAGCCTCAGTCTCCTTTGATCATTTGTTTTTCTTTTCAAGCCTTTCAAGCAGTTATTAGATCATTGAAGTTTGGAACATTTAGCTTACTATTTTTTTGTGCATCATCAAAAATTATCAACAATCTTTGGATTGGATTTTTTTGCATAACTTGCTAATTGTATAGTCACCCAATTTCCAACCTTAGACACCACAATAAACGCACAACTATGATTAAGTTGCAGATATTGCATAAGAACAATTAGAGACCACATAAGGTTATACATCTTCAGTTTTATAGTATATGCAAATAATAAAAATATAAACATCAAGAAAGTGATCTCAACTATGTTATTTTACAGGGAGGTATGCCCCTGAATGTGATGGAAGCTACCAAGGGAGATATGTAGGAAGTTAATTGGTATACCAATTAAGTGTGGAAGAAATCAAGATAGATCCAGCTGATTTTTTTTGTGAACAAAAGTAATTATTGTGGTTGGGCTAATTTCTTGGGATGCCTTTTTTTTTTTTTTTTTTTTGGGTTTTAGATTTTAGATCTAAATTTTTTTAATAATTTAAAAAAAATTACTTTTGTGATAAGCGGTTATTAGTAAATAAAAAAGTGACTTCAATTATGGGCCCAAATGTAAAATTATAGTTAGATGTGATATTGGTACTACCTACTGTGATGATTGAACTGTAAATTGTAAGAAAAAAAATAGGGTACCATCAAATTTGACAAAAATACAATCAGAGGTGATGTTGGTACTACCCAATATAATAATAGAATTGTCACAGTGGTTGGGCGAATTTCTTGGGATGCCTTTTTTTTTTTTTTTTTTTAAATGGATTTTAGATCTAAATTTTTTAATAACTTTAAAAAAAATTATTATTGTGATAAGCAGTTATTAGTAATTAAAAAAGTGACTTTAGTGGTGGGCCCAAATGTAAAATTATGGTTAGATGTGATATTGGTACTACCTAAGACAATTGAACTGTGAATTGTAAGAAAAAAAATAGGGTACCACCAAATTTGACAAAAATACAGTTAGAAGTGATGTTGGTACTACCCAATGTAATAATAGAACTGTCAAATTTGAGAATAAAAAATAGGGTACTACTGAATGTGACAAAAATAGAGTCAAATGCAACGTTGGTACTACTTAATGTGACAATAGAACCATTAAATTTGAGAAAAAAATAAAAGAACCATTATATGTGATAGAAGAACTGTTGTGGGGCCCTAAATGTTAACATTCAAGGTCCACTCCATAACCGGCCCAAGGCCTGCGCCGAGAAGAATACAGAGGCTGTAGATAGAAAGGAAGGGCCCAGACCCTCAAAGGGCCTCGCCGAAGACACCCAGGTCCTCGGCGAACCGACGTTAATGAGGGGAAAGTATCCCTCACCCATTAAAATATATTCCACCAACATTCTGGCCGTCTTAATGACGAAGTAACTAGCAAACTCAGGTGCCTCAGTCACTTCAACTTAAAAAGTCTGCTAATACGGCTAGGCACTAACATGAAACCTGCAAAAGCAGATGATGGGACAGTCCTTATGCGGAGAGTTCAGATAACCGACAAATGGACGGTTAAGATTAACGAAAACGAGGCTATATAACCAAAAGGATTCCCATTAATAAAGGGGGGAGGAAAAAACGCTGATTTTTGGCTAGTTTAAAGGAACAGAATCCTCGGACTAAGCCGAAGACGAGGAAATCCTCATAAACACTTAACTAAGATCTTCACTGATACTTAATCAAGATCATGATCATGATTCTCAAAGAGCCCTTCGCCTTTATCAAAATACATGAGAACTTTGACATTAACCATTCATTGCTTTGTTAGCGCCTAGCCTTTTTACCCATACTCTACAAATTCTATTGTCTAGGGTCCATTACAAAATTTGTCCTTACAATTGGCGCCGTCTGTGGGAAAGGGATTTGTGCGCTAGCAAGTGCGGTGGTCGGTGTAAAGAAATCAAGAGCAACGCTTTCAAAAACAAAATACCAAAACAGTACAATCTACAACAACAACATTCATTCAAAAGTCAGCAATCGCAAGAACAAGAGTCTGCGAAAAGTAAAAAAAATATATACAAAACAAATCTACTTCTTTATTAATATATGAAGAAAAAGTTACATCTCTTACAAGTGATGCCTGTGGGGCTTGTTCTAAAGCCAACTACAAGATCCAGACGGCTAAGAAAGTTGGCAGAGGAACAAAAGATAAAAAAAAAAAAAAAAAAAAAAAAAAAAAAAAAAAAAAAAGGGCTGGGGGTGAAGGAAGAGAAGAGGAAATAGAAGAGATAAAAAGGGAAAGAGGGAAGAAGAGCTACATAGAAGGCGGAAGAGGCCGCGGCACAGGACGGTTCCATTTTTAGGTTCCGCCTGGTTTCCCTTCCACCCCCATCGTAGCTAGCTTGGAGGGTCAAAGACCCAAACCCAAGGGAGGGAGGTTACGTTCTCTATGGATCCTCCTCCAGACAGCGAGGAGGGCTCCGTCTCCGATTAGGTTGAAAAGAAGGAGAATTTTCGGATCTCTCCTACCCCAACCCCAACTAGACGTCCAGGGTCGGAGTACCATCCTCGGCTCCTGATGAGGGCTGTGCATCCCCGGGACCGCCCTTTCTCAGGGCCAATTCATTCGAAGGGATTCAAATAGCTACGTCTTGCGGAACCTTTGGGCAATATTTTTGGGAGAAATTTAGGACGAGTGTTTGTCAAGTGTGAAGAAGGAGGTTGCCCTAGAAACGCCTTATATAGAAGGTGGAATATTGGTAAGGGCCAGTCTGCAATAAATCCCAGGGAGAGATTTCCGGAGGTAATAATATCGCCCCAAGTTCCAAGGAGCTTATCAGCCGTTAGATCCTCGCAGATCCACGACTGACATTAATGAGGCGGCGCCTCATTAACGAGAAGGCACCGAAATGTCACAACACGTTACTCGGATAACCCAAGAAACGCCTCGTAATCAGAATAGTCCCATCAAACGAAGAGGCAAAACAGGGCAGGATCTTATCCTCCACCAGCTCCAGCCCGCATTTATTATTACTTTGCTTAAAAGTATATTTATTTAATGCTTATTGTAAATTATAGCAATGTATAGTTAAACGGCTATGGATAAATAGATAAAATAATAAATAAGATGAGAAAACTGGGTACTGGACAGAACCTAGGCATTGCATGGTCTTCGGACTCAAGCCTCTGGGGAAACCAGCTACTTCGAACTGGGTACTGGACAGAACCTAAGCATTGCATGGTTTTTGGACTCAAGCCTCTGGGGAAACCAGCTACTTCGAACTGGGTACTGGACAGAACCTGGGCATTGCATGGTCTTCGGACTCAAGCCTCTGGGGAAACCAGCTACTTCGGACTGTGAATTAAATGTTAGACAGAACCAAGGTATTGTATGGTCCATGGACACTGGCCTCTGGGGAAACTAACAAACTTAAAATAAGAAAACTCGGTACTGGACAGAACCGAGGCATTGCATGGTCTTCGGACACCAGCCTCTAGGGAAACCAGCTACTTCAGACGAGAAAATTAAGTGTTAGACAGAACCAAGGCATTGTATGGTCCACGGACACCGGCCTCTGGGGAAACTAACAAACTTAAAATAAGAAAACTCGATACTGGACAAAACCGAGGCATTGCATGGTCTTCGGACACCAGTCTCTGGGGAAACCAGCTGCTTCAGACGAGAAAATTAAGTGTTAGACAGAACCAAGGTATTGTATGGTCCACGGACACCAGCCTCTAGGGAAACTAAACAACTTAAAATAAGAAAACTTGGTACTGGACAGAACCGAGGCATTGTATGGTCTTCGAACACCAGCCTCTGGGGAAACCAGCTACTTCAGACGAGAAAATTAAATGTTAGACAAATTTTGTGCACCGCATGGCCCAAGGACTCAGGCCGACGGAAGGACTGGTCCACTAAATACCGAGTGCTAGAATAGCTAAGGTCTTGTATGGTCTTCGGACCTAAACCTATACGAAAACTAGTCACTATAGGGCGATATAAGCGTAGGGCAGAACCAGGGTCTTTGAAATTGACCACGAACCCAAATCTACGACTATGCCCATCCCTTTGATGCTAAGTAACGAGCCCTAATAACGACGAAAATCACAAGAAACTGAGTGCCAAAAGAAAAATTACAAAAAGCCGCTGAAATAACGATAACACTAACGGAGAGGTAACGCTCAACAGGGCACGAAAATACGCCGAGAGAGTCAAAATCCTCCTCCCCACCCGAGGGGACGGGCAGCAGAATTTTGAGGGGCTATTGTGGGGCCCTAAATGTTAACATTCAAGGCCCACTCCGTAGCCGGCCCAAGACCCGCGCCGAGAAGAATACAGAGGCTGTAGATAGAAAGGAAGGGCCCAGACCCTCAAAGGACCTCGTCGAAGACGCCCAGGTCCTCAGCGAACCGACGTTAATGAGGGGAAAGTATCCCTCACCCATTAAAATATATTACACCAACATTCTGGCCGCCTTAATGACGAAGTGACTAGTAAACCCAGGTGCCTCAGTTACTTCAACTTAAAAAGTCTGCTAATACGGCTAGGAACTAACATGAAACCTGCAAAAGCAGATGATGGGACAGCCCTTATGCGGAGAGTTCAGATAACCGACAAATGGACGGTTAAGATTAACTAAAACGAGGCTATATAACCAAAAGGATTCCCATTAACAAAGGGGGGAGGAAAAAACCCTGATTTTTGGCTAGTTTGAAGGAACAGAATCCTCGGACTGAGCCGAAGACGAGGAAATCCTCATAAACACTTAACTAAGATCTTCACTGATACTTAATCAAGATCATGATCATGATTCTCAAAGAGCCCTTCGCCTTTATCAAAATACATGAGAACTTTGACATTAACCATTCATTACTTTGTTAGCGCCTAGCCTTTTTACCCATGCTCTACAAATTCTATTGTCTAAGGTCCATTACAAAATTTGTCCTTACAACTATCAAATTTGATATTGGAACTGCACAATGTGATAATGGAACCATAAAATTTGAGAAATAAGTAAAGGAACCACTAAATGTAACAAAAGAACTGTCAAATGTGGTGTTGGAGCTACACAATATGATGACGGAACTGTCAAATGTGAGAAAAAAAAAGGGGGAACCACCGAATGTGACAAAAGAACTGTCAAATATGATGTTGGAACTGCACAATGTGAGGATGAAAGCATCAAATGTGAGAAAAAAGTAAGGGAACCACCAAATGTGAGAAAAGAACTGTCACATGTAATGTTGGAACTACACAATGTGATGATGAAACTGTCAAATGTGAGAAAAAAAATAAGAAAACCACAAAATATGACAAAAGAACTAACACATATGATGTTGAAACTACATAATATAAGGATGAAACTGCCAAATGTGAGAAAAAAGTAAGAGAACTACTCAATGTGACAAAAGAATTGTCATATGTAACAAAAATAGAGTAGATGTGATGTTGGTACTGCTTAATATGATAATGGAACCATCAAATTTGAGAAAAAAAATAAATGAACTACTATATATGACAAAAGAACTGTCAAATGTGATATTAGAACTGTACAACATATGATGTTGAAACTACATAATATGAGGATGAAACTGCCAAATGTGAGAAAAAAGTAAAAGAACTACTTAATGTGACAAAAGAATTGTCATATGTGATAAAAATAGAGTAGATGTGATGTTGGTACTACTTAATATAATAATGGAACCATCAAATTTGAGAAAAAAATATAAAGGAACTACTATATGTGACAAAAGAACTGTCAAATATGATATTATAACTACACAATGTGATAATGGAATCGTCAAATGTGAGAGAAAAAAAAAAGGGAACCACTGAATGTAACAAAAGAATTATCAAATGTGATTTTAGAACTGTACAATGTGAGGATAGAATCGTCAAATGTGAGAAAAAAAGTAAGGAAACCACCAAATGTGAGAAAAAAACTATCACATGTGATGTTGGAACTGCACAATGTGAAGATAAAACCGTCAAATGTGAGAAAAAAAGTAAGGGAACTACTAAATATGACAAAAGAACTGTCACATGTGATGTTGGAACTGCACAATGTGACGATGGAACCATCAAATGTGAGAAAACAAAATAAAAGAACCACCGAATGTGACAAAATAACAGTCAAATATGATGTTGGAACTGCACAATATGAGGATGGAAGCACCAAATATGAGAAAAAAGTAAAGGAACAATCAAATGTGAGAAAAAAAGTGTCATATGTAATGTTGGAACTACACAATGTGAGGATAAAACTGTCAAATGTGAGAGGGAAAAAAAAAAGAACTACCGAATATGACAAAAGAACTTTCACATATGATATTGAAACTACACAATGTAAAGATGGAACTACCAAATGTGAAAAAAAAAAAAGTAAGAGAACTACCCAATGTGGAAAAAGAACTGTCATGTGTGACAAAAATAGAGCAGATGTGATGTTGGTACTGCTTAATATGACAATGGAACCATCAAATTAGAGAAAATAAATAAATAAAGGAACTACTATATGTGATAAAAGAACTGTCAAATGTAATATTGGAATTGCACAATGTAATAATGGAATCGTCAAATGTGAGAAAAAAAAAAATAATGAAACCAATGTAACAAAAGAATTGTCAAATATAATGTTGAAACTGCACAATGTGATAATAGAACCGTCAAATGTGAGAAAAAAAAAATAATGAACCATCAAATGTGAGAAAAGAACTATCACATGTGATATTGCAACTGCACAATGTGAAGATAGAACCGTCAAATGCAAAAAAAAAAAAAAAAAAAGCAATGTTATTAATTCCATTTTGGACCTCATTTCGGTTTGTCCAGTGAAACGGAATATTTCAGTACTGGCTAATTCCAGTGTACCATTTCAAAGTGTTTAGAGTTTTAAAAAAAAATTAAATATATATATACAATATAATTTATTTTCATACTTATTATTATAATAAATTAATTCATTTACATTGTGTGGTAAAGAAAACTCCACGCCTACATTCTATATCCAATGTACTTCAATAGGCGAGTAGATACTAACAAGTAATAACCCATCAGTCCATCACACCATTCAAAAATTAAATAAAATATTAATTTTTAGATTCACTAAAAGACAATTATATATTGGAAGTAGGAGCCATTCAAAACTTTACCAAACCACATTGTTCAAAAATAACAAGTCTAACTTTTTTAGCATTAAGCTTAACAAAGAAAAAAGTCTTAAGCTCTTAGCACTCTGAAGGTTTGACAAAACGTGAAGACAAGCAAGCGAAAAAATGTAGTGCAAAAAGAAAATAAAGCCAAAAATGAAAAGGGAAAAGAAAAGATAGAGCATGCAGATGAAGGTTGGATGCTACCATTGTTTTTAATTTCCTTCTCTCTTCTTAATTTCTTTTTGGGTTGTGATTATTTTCTTATGAATTTAAAGTTTTAGATCTTGTCAAAATTGAAGTTTTACATGTGTGAATGGATCTGTGAACATCTCATTTGAGATGTAAAATAATGTAGTAGCAGGATAGAATTTTTTTTGTTATTTTAAAGGCAAAACCAGTACCGGCCGAAATTCCCATTCCACCTGAAATTGGCTAGAATTGACCAAAACGGCCAAAATACCCCGAAACAGGCCGGAATTTGACCTAAGGTGGAATGGGTGGTAGTACCATTTCGGATTGCACACTGGCACGAGAAATTCCGGCCGTTCCGGTTGGAACGGAACATAATTAACAACATTAGAAAAAAGTAAAAGAACTACTAAATGTGTCAAAAGAACTGTCACATTGTGCAGTCACATGTGATATTGGAACTGCACAATGTGACGATAGAACCGTCAAATGTGAGAAAAAAAATAAGGGAACCATCGAATGTGACAAAAGAATTGTCACATGTGATGTTGGAACTGCACAATGTGGGGATGGAACCATCAAATGTGAGAAAAAAAGTAAGGGAACCACCAAATGTGAGAAAATAACTTTCACATGTGACGTTGGAACTGCACAATATGAAGATGGAACCGTCAAATGTGAGAAAAATATAAGGGAACCACTCAATGTGACAAAAAAACTGTCACATGTGATGTTAAAACTGCACAATGTAAAGATGGAACCATCAAATGTGAAAAAAAAGTAAGGAAACCACTAAATGTAAGAAAAGAACTGTTACGTGTGATGTTAGAACTTCACAATGTGAAAATAAAACTGTCAAATGTGAGAAAAAAGTATGAGAATCACTAAATGTGATAAAAAAACTGTCACATGTGATGTTGGAATTACATAGTTCGACGATGGAACCATCAAATGTGAGGAAAAAAAATAAGGGAACTACCGAATGGGACAAAAGAACTGTCATATGTAATGTTGGAACTGCACAACGTGAGGATAGAACCACTAAATGTGAGAAAAAAGTGAGGGAACCACCAAATGTGAGAAAAGAACTGTCACATTTGACGTTAGAACTGCACAATGTGAGGATGGAATCGTCAAATGTGAGAAAAAAAAATAAGAGAACCACTGAATGTGACAAAAAACTGTCACATGTGATCTTGAAATTACATAATGTGAGGATGAAACTGTCAAATGTGATAAAAAAGTAAGAAAACCACCAAATGTGAGAAAAGAATTGTCATATGTGATATTGAAACTGCACAATATGAAGATAGAACTGTCAAATATAATAAAAAAGTAACCTAATATAGCAGGTTACCTACTAGTGAGTACCGTACTCCCTTTTTTTTAGTACCGTAGAATTACTTCTGGTTAGGAAAATTATTAGGTACTTCCGGAGTACCATAAATGCATATTCTCTCCTCTCACATGAATAGTAGGTCCTACCATAAATTTAATTAGTGAGACCCACTATTCATATGAGATAAGAAAATACGCATTTATGATACTTCAGAAATATACAATAATTTTCTCTCTAGTTGTAGTATTACTCAAAAGAAAATACCATCGTTCTTTGCCTCGTTAAATGTTTACCTAATTAACATCATCGTCATTATCTCTCTTTATTAAATATTTCTTAAGTGTCTCCTTTTTCTCTCTCCACAGCTCCACTTTCCATGCTTTTTTTATCTCCCCTCCATGAAACCTCTATCACTTTTCTCATCTTTATCATTATCTCTCTTTATTAAATATTTCTAGAGTGTCTCCTTTTTCTCTCGCCACAGCTCCACTTTCCAAGCTTTTTTTCTCTCCCCTCCGTGAAACCTCTATCACTTTTCTCGTCTTTTTTAGGAAGATACCCACCAGGAGCTGCAATTCATTCATTCTATACTTTGTATGTATTGCTTCTTCCTTTTTTTCCATTTTTTTTTCTTTTTAGTTCATTCAGAGTTCGGGTTAATTATTTCTTCTGTCCATTCAAATTGAATTTTTTATTTATTTATTATTATTTAAAGTTGGTCTTGTTATGGTTGTCTGATGCTACTTACAAGTGACTAAAGTGAGGCAACGTCAAAATTAAATTATGTGATTATGTCAAGTTCAACTTCTACCATTATTTTTTACTTTTATCACCGCAAGTAATGCAACGTTTTTGGTAATTAAGATTTAAAAATTCAATCACCTACTGTGATGCTAAATCCAGTTGCCAAGGTTAATGAATTGATAAATGGGGAGACTATGCATGATCGAAGAGTGCAATAGTTGAGGAAAATTTTTTGGCTTGAAGAAGCAGAGGTTATTAAACAAATCCCTTTAAGTTGGAGGAAGCCTCAGGATAAGCTGCTCTGGGCAGGCACAAAAGATGGTTGTTACATTGTAGGCACACCCTTTTTTTTATTTTTTATTTTTTATTTTTTTTGAGAAGAATGTGTTAAGAACTTAACTTTATAAGATAAATGTTGCCCTCTATAGATCACGTTGCAAATCAATTAGGTAAGCATCAGAAAGTGGAGAGAGAAAAAGGAGACACAAAAATATTTAATAAAGAGAGATAATAAAGATACTATTAATTAGGTAAACATTTAATGATGTGAAGAATGATTATATTTTCTTTTTTACCGTTAGACCTTTTCAAAATCTAAGGCTTAAAAAATGTGTAACTTGAAGTTGTGTGTGTGTGTGTGTGTGTTGGGAGGGAAAGGGGGGGGGGGGGTAACCTTGAAACAGATCGATACCAAAAAATTCTATTTCGATGAACAAACCAAAACAAGAATGATTATGTTTTCTTTTTTACCGTTAGACCTTTTTAAAATCTAAGGCTTAAAAAATGTGTAACTTGAACTTGTGTGTGTGTGTGTGTGTGTGTGTGTGTGTGTGTTGGGAGGGAGGGAGGGAGGGGGGGGGGGGGTAACCCTGAAACGGATCGATACCAAAAAATTCTATTTCGATGAACAAACCAAAACAAGTTTTGAAACCATCTTTATAACAAATAACCTATGTTATTGTTATTATTATTATTATTATTATTATTATTATATTTTGCTTAGTGTTCATGTGAACACCCTAACTAACAAGCTACCCCTATTTATCACGCTCATATTGTGCTACATTAGCATAGTTTTTTTTTTTTTTTTTTTTTTTCCGATCTAGTCTGGTCTAGTTGGTTAATTTTTTTTTTCTTTATCATTAGGCCAAAACACTAATCAGTTTTTAGTGTAGACAGAGATTGAACCTCAGATCTTTTATAGAACCATCAGAGAGACTTTTCTAATTGACCTAATTGAAACTCACTAGTCAGTTACTTTCAATCCAGGTTCGTTTAGTCCAATTTGGTCAATTCTGCCCCATTCAATCTATTTGGTCTACTTTAATTCATTTGGTCTATTTTAGTCTACCTCTGTCTATTTAGTCAATTTCAGTTCATTCTATTCTATTCAATTTACTTCACTCCATTCCTTCCCGTTTGGATCATTTCGGTCCGTTTTGAAATTACCATTCAACTGAATTGAAAACACGATTTTCATCTTACTTAGCGCCCACACAATACACACCGATGTGTAATAACACTGCTATAAAACCTGTATCATCCTTGTCCAACTGTCAATTACATCACTATTCCGACGTTGTTCTTACGCAGAACTACAAATTAAATGAAATTAGGCTTCTTTGCCTTGGTGACTAAGAAAGTTCCATAAGCCTTTGCCTTATCTTTATCTTCTTCTTTTTTTCTTTTTTTTTCCATAAACCAAAATAAATTTTTGCTTCTGGAATTTACCTGAGCGTTCTATAAAAACGAATATTCGTACATGGTCCCTCACGCAAAGAATTTAAATAAGCAAAGCATTAGACAAATACCAAAACTCATAGCTCTGCATTTTTCACTTTAGTTTCACACACTTTCCACAAGAACTGATCAGTGAGAGAGAAAATGGCAGGAGGTGGTGAAGAAAACGTTACCGAGATTGTGATCAACGACGAAGCTCACGACTTTCGCTCGATACTCTCTTCTTCTGAGAGAGACTTTCTTGTCCGCAACAACGGCGATCAGGTACTTTTTGATTCTGTCAACTTTTTTTTTTTTTTTCATTGAATGATTATTGATGGGTGTCTTTTTTTTTTTTAACACCTCTCTGATTGGCTAAGCAAATTGGTTGATGGTGGCATGTGATGTGGGCATCTTGGGTTTATTCATCCAACAAAGAAAACTGGTTTATGGGACTTTTCTTGTGATTTTCTCGGGAAAATATGGTCTGTGAGAGAGGAAGAGAGAAGAGTTTATGTTGGCTTTGATTGCTGGTTATATTTCCTATGTAATAAGTAATTTAGCTTATAATCAGTTCGTGATTTTGATGCGATTCCTTGGTACTTGTCATTTATAATTTAGCGAGCATTGATTTCATACTCTCTTTTTTTCACTTCAAAAAAAAAAAAAAAATTTTATTGGAATAGTATTGGTGAAATTTGGATTTCTTAAATCTACTTAGTTCTTTTATATGCCCTGCAGTGTTTTTAATTAAAAATAGAGTTTATGAGCAAGAACATAACCATGGCTGATTCATGAAATTCTTTTGTGAAGATCTTGGGCTGTATAGTAGACCCCTGTATTTTATAATACTTACTAAGTTTATTTTTTTCTTTTAACTTTGCAAGTAACTTGTATATTTTGGATAAACTAAGGCTGCTAAATAAAATTAAGATTGTGTTTAGGTGAAATTTTTTCCATTAGCAAAGCAATTCAGCTAACAAGTGGAGTTTTTTCGAAAAAGAATTGTGGTGTTTTTATTTCTTTGGTATATATCAGTACATCCACATCATATTTCTCAGTTTAGTAGTTCCTGTAGGTCTCTGGTCCCATTGATACATAACTTCATAAAACAATTATGTCTGAAAAACCTGTAAAAGTTTGATAAGTTTCTATGGAAAGCAAATTTAACAAATGATGAAGCTTTTTAATTGCCAATAGGTTAATTGGGGAGGGGGGTGGGGGAGTTTAAGAAGAAGATTTGCCAGCTTATTTATCAAAACCAATGATGAACTCAATGGAGCGCAAGTGGCTGGATGAACGGTGTTAGAATGATTAATTTGTTAAAATTAATTTAAATATTATGAGACTTGCCTTTTTGATTGTATGTAGTGTTCCATGGACCATAGTCTATTATTGTACTAGTCCGAATGTTATGGAACGAGTTAAGAGGGAATCATTTCTTGAATTGTGAATTTTGCAGGTTAAAATTGAGAGCTTGAAGGGGAAGAAGTTGGCATTGTATTTTTCAGCATCATGGTGTGGCCCCTGTCGCCGATTTACCCCAATTTTAATTGAGTTGTACAATGAACTCTCTTCAAAAGGTGATTTTGAGGTCATTTTTGTCTCGGGTGATGAAGATGAGGAGTCCTTCAAAGGGTACTTCTCCAAGATGCCATGGCTTGCAATCCCATTTTCAGATTCAGAGACACGTGATCGCTTGGATGAATTGTTTCAGGTTAGAGGCATACCTCACTGTGTAATCCTTGATGAAGATGGGAAAGTTGTGAGTGACAATGGAGTTGAGATCATTCAGGAGTATGGAATTGAAGTGTATCCTTTCACACAACAAAAGATCAAAGATTTGAAAGATCAAGAGGAAGCAGCCAGGAAGAATCAGTCCTTGAGATCTATCTTGGTGTCCAGCTCACGTGACTTTGTCATTTCATCTGATGGAAAGAAGGTAAATTTTCATGATGTTGCTCATTATTTTGTTCATTAACATGAAATATAGTATTCCTCTCCCCTAATCTGTATTTATTCTTGATGTACAAGGTGCCTGTCTCTGAACTTGAAGGAAAGACAGTAGGTCTGTATTTCTCATTTTTCTCGTACAAGGCTTGTGATGATTTTACTCCAAAACTTGATGAGGTTTATGAAAAATTGAAAGCAAAGAGAGAGAACTTTGAGATTGTGTTGATACCACTGGAAGAGGATGAGGAATCATTCAATCAAGGCTTCAAAAGCTTGCATTGGTTTGCACTACCTGTCAAGGACAAGAGCTGTCAAAAGCTGGCTCGGTACTTTGAGCTTGCAACCCTCCCGACTTTGGTTATTATAGGGCCAGATGGGAAGACTCTTCAATCCAATGTTGCTGAAGCAATTGACGAACATGGGGTTCTGGCATACCCGTTCACGCCAGAAAGGTTCACAGAGCTTGCTGAGGTGGAGAAGGCAAAACAGGAAGCTCAAACCCTGGAGTCAATTTTGGTTTCAGGAGATCAAGATTTTGTCATTGGAAAAGATGGAGTCAAGGTAACCTAAGATTTGTTCAATGCTGCAAACTCTATAATAGCTTATGGATTATGTCAGATAATTTGGTCTAACTGTTGTGATGACAAATGAATTCGTACCTCCCACTAACAGTGGAAATATTTGTATTTAGTTCTTGGTTTATATGCAATATTCTATGTGCTATGTAGAGAAGTTTGCATCCTGTTAAAATGAATTTGATCACTTGTTTACCTTTCCAGATTCCAGTAACAGATTTAGTGGGAAAGAACATCCTACTTTACTTCTCAGCACATTGGTGCCCTCCATGTCGCGCCTTTCTACCAAAACTTATGGATGCATACCACAAGATCAAGGCAAAGGATGATGCCTTTGAAGTGATTTTCATCTCTAGTGACAGGGACCAAGCCTCTTTTGATGAATTCTTTTCAGGAATGCCTTGGCTAGCGCTTCCCTTTGGTGATCCTAGGAAGGCATCCTTGAGTCGTACTTTCAAGGTCTATGGCATTCCCTTGCTTGTAGCCATTGGACCAAGTGGCAAGACTGTCACGAAAGAAGCTCGAGATATTATAATGATTCATGGGGCTGATGCTTATCCTTTTACTGATGAGCGGTTGAAGGAGATTGAGGCACAAATTGAGGAGTTGGCAAAAGGGTGGCCTGAGAAGTTGAAACTCAAACTCCATGAGGAGCATGAGCTTGTGCTTGCCCGTCGTAGGATTTATACATGTGATGGGTGTGGTGAGGAGGGAAATGTCTGGTCATATTACTGTGATAAGTGTGACTTTGATCTTCATCCAAAGTGTGCCTTGAAAGAAGACAAAGGAGCTAATGATGATTCCAAGGGGGAAGAAAATCCCCGCGAAGGATGGAACTGCGATGGAGAAACCTGCTTCAAAGTTTAATAATACCGTATCTTAAATTTGAGATCATTTGATCTTTAGTGTCCTTTCCTTTTCCTGAGTCATTTGTTTGTGAATTGTGATGTAAGTAAGTCTTTAGTTTTCAAGTGTGCTGTTGTGGTAATAATGGCCTCTCATGTTGAATATGGTGCCAGCCTAAAAGTTATTATGCATACTGATGCAAGTGCTAATGGTTTAAGTGAGTTGCGTAATTTGATAAGGGGTTTCTCTTATTATTATTATTATTATTAGGGGTCATGATAACGAGTGCTCTAAGAGTTGCGTAATTTGATAAGGGGTTTCTCTTATTATTATTAGGGGTCATGCTAACGAGTACCCTTAGGGCACTCATTAATAATCCATTTTAGAAAAATTTTGATATCACTTTTATTAGAAATGAAAAAAGTTATCAAAATATTAATTACTTTTTTTTCATTTCCCATAAAAATTTTCTTTAAATTGATTATTAACCAGTGCCGTAAGGGCACTCGTTAGCATTTTCCTATTATTAGACTAGATAATTTCCCGCCCACCTTTTTGGATACTTTGCAAATTTATTTGAAATAATTTTTATGTTTTTTAAGACTTATTTATAATACTCATTTTGTTGTATAATATTTATGTTTTACTACAATATTGTTGAATGCTAGGAAAATAAATTTTCTTAAATCAAATTTTATATAATAAAAAAAAAATTCTCATAGAATTTTTTTCCAAATATTGGGTGAAATTGCTTTATTAATCTAAATATCTAAGGTTGGAGTAGTCAAGATTTTCTAGACATTTCTAGGAAACTAATATATTATATTACATGTAGACTTATTTTTTAAAAATTGATTAAATAATTTTGAAATTTATAAATTTAAATTCAAAGTATAAAATATTTTCATATCCTAAATTTTCAAAAATTCAAGTTGTTTGGTTCTAAATATTTAGTCATAAATGTTTAGGTTCTAAATATGTTGTATGTTGGCAAACTGAGAACAACAACTTGTTTAGGATTAGATCTTAGGGTTTTTGAAGTGTTTTAGACATTGTTTAAGTTGATACAAGAATTCAAAATTTGTCAAGTTCAACCGATTGAGAGAAGCCTTCGATCGATCGAACTGCGAATTTGCAGAATTTTAAATAAGGCTCTACAGCTTGCAAAACGTTTAGGGTTTGAGTCCAATATTACTAGGTATAAAAGAAAAATCCTAATACATGTTTTTCAAGTCTTGAGAGTTACTCCTGTGAGATTTGCAAGGTTTTATACCTTCTAACTCTATTAAGTACCTACCGGAAATTAAATCCATATTGCTAGTACCGGTGGAATAAAGTTGCAGCCAAGCCTTCAGCTATCAAGTGTATTAAAGATCAAGACATGAATAGGTGGTTCTTGTGAGAATAGATCCATATCAAAGAAGTCTGAGGAGTTTAGAGTCTAGTTTGGTAATTGTGTTAAATTTACTACGAATTGGCATTATTGACAATAAATCTCAATTTAATATAGTGGATTGTTCTCTTGAGATAGTTCCCCTTAGGTTTTTTTACCTTGAATCAAGTTATTTAATTGGTTTTACTGAGTTATCACATCTTGTATTTTTTATTTTTTCTCTATGTATGTTATATGTGATGAATGTTTAACCTAGACTTGAATAATTAACCTAAGTAACTATTTAGCTAATAAATTAGGTTAAACATATTGTGTTTTCTATGGGGTCTAAAACTTAACGCAAGCAATCTCCCAAACACTTCATCAACTACTCCATATTCACAACCAAATACCAACCCACAAATCTCAAACACTCATTTTATTATCTCAATGAAAGGAAATCATTTGTTAGTAACGATATATAGAGAATGTGATAAAATAAAGAAAAAATGGTTAAAAACATTCCCATTTATAAAGATTTAATTGCCTTAAGTAGGCTTTCACATAAAATAAAATATAAAATAAAAAAAATAACACAAAAAATACTTTTAAATCATCATTGACTTTAACTTTTATCATCATAGCTCATATCGATATTACACTAAATAGTAATAAAAAATTACAAAGAAAACTAAAAATTATGAGTTCTAAAACATAATAATAAAAAAAAAGAACTAAGCTCATCAATATTAATTAGAATGTTTCTTGAAATTTCTCATTTTTTCTAAAGCAAAATACAACTATTGCTTTTCCACGCCAAACATCTAAAGACCCAAAGCCAATCACATCATTTATAGAACCTACACCTCAACATCAAAACAATAAGGTGAAGTCATCGCTCAATAAAAAAAGCAGGCCTTCTTCCTTGGTTATAGCCAACTCATTCAGGTTAAGATAAGATGAGACAATGAAGTTGAAGCTAGATAGGTGTCATTGAAAGGTGAAAGATATATGACATCATTCTTGGTTGAGATATATTTAAGATGGGATGGCATGAAGGGTTATGAGAATGTACATATAAAGGAGTAGAAGTGTAAGAGGTTTTTAGCTTAAAACATTGAACCAAAGAAAACAAAAAGTCTTATAAAGAATCCTTATTTTTTAATAGGAAAAGTCTTGAATCATTGAACCAAAGAAACCAAAAAGTCTCTATTTTTTTATTCTTATCTTGTGGCTTTAAAAATTATTTCAATTTTCTTTTCAAATAGAGTGCCACATGGTAGAACCTCATACTCTCTCACATAAGGTCTTTGTGTATATATATATATATATCGATGATTAATTGATTATTACTATATATTTCAAACCCTGGCTAGTGCCCAAAGAGAGATTATTTGAGAGGGGGAGAATAATAAGGAAAAAAAAGAGTGTTTTTGAGTTGTTAAGAGGGAGAGGAGAGTTATGAGAAAGGTGGTTGGAAGTATAGTTTTGTACATTCTAGTCATTTTCTATTCTTCTCTCTTCTCCTCTTTCTTTACTCATTCCATCCAAATATGAAAAATTATTAGATCACATGAGGGGTGGGCTCTACACTTCAAAAATGTATGGAGCCCACCCTTTATTTGAGATCTGAGGTGTGGAACCCACCATTCATGTGAGAGGAGGAAGTATTGCTCCCGGAGTATTTACGTATTACCCTCCAAACATAGGGTAAAATATGCTACAAAGTATGTGTAGGGATTTGTGCCATAGAATCCTATTGTATAATACTATGTATTATATTATGTATAACATGATGTATGACTTAATATTGTAATTAATAAAATTGTTTTATTATTATCTGAAATAATGGTAACATGAATATTTGGACATTATTATATAGTTCATGAGATGCATAGTATGTGATTTATGTGAAGAGTCACAGAAGATGTAAATCACAAGTTTTTTGTAAACTCAGAATATTAGTTCGTAGTTGGTGATGAAATTGGGCATTTCATCTGCGAAAATTATAACATATCAACTAAGATGATTTGTCTTGATCATGGAAGTGGAGACTTCTAGTTGATGTGTTAATATATTTTAAAAGTTAAGACATATTGAACTAGACCACTGTGAGATTTATTATTCTCCTAACGACTGTCAAATGAATAATAAATCTCACAACTTATATTTACGTGAACTTTTAATCCTGAGAGAATAATGGATTTGATCATGAAGTGTAAGTTACTTTGATATATCAGGAGTAAGATCTAAAGTAACGGTCAAAACTTCAATATGTTGGGCAGTCACATTTAGTGTTGATGGAACATATATTCTCAAGATTGAATTCATAATTTCTTAACAGAAATACAAAATATTCCCTTGAGATAAGTTTAATGGGTTGTTATTCAAAAAGTTAGGCCTAACTACTTTTGGTAAATAGTTACTAAAGTATATATTTATGAAATTGGATTTCGTAAATATATAATGAATAACTTAAAATATTAAACTGGGTGCTCAAGGATTAAGATGCAGTAATCAACAAAGTGGCAGTATATATTCATGACTTTGTGTTACTACGAATATTTTATGAAGGGTTGCATGTACAATAAAGTCTTGGGGTATAATTTATTAATAAGGTCTAGAGTGCAATTATATTTATATAGTGGTATTAAATATAATTAATAGTAACTTTGGACTTGTTAAGAGTTAACAGAAAAGCTCAAAGCCCATTAGAACTAGTGTCTTATTTGTTCCCTTTTGGTCCCACTCCAAGCCACATATTAAAACCTAATTGGAAAGTCTCAATTGGAAAGGCCCAAAAGGCTGGTCTAATTAGATAATCAATTATTAGGAGGGAAACATACAGAATTTTGTAACGATCACAAGTGCATGAAACATTTTGTATGTGAGGGTTGGACACTCTTTCATTCTCTCTAAAACATACACATATAACTGATTGAGAGACTACACATTTTGAGAGTTAGTGGAATTAGAGTGAAGATTGAAAGTGTTTTCGAGAACTTCTGATCTTTGTTTTGAAATTCACCACACCAAGGTATATTCTCTTGTTCTATATTCTGAAACTTACATAATGCATGTTATCAATTGTGAATAAAGTAAATCTGTTAATTTTTTCATTGCGCACATTTACTTTTCCAACAGTATGAGCCTTTATCTATGATGGAAGTTCAAAATGCTAATCCTTGGGCAGAGGCCTATTTAAGAATTAACTAAACAAAATCCATAACATCCTATGAAACAAACTCATGAAACCTTTCTCTTGCAACATATGCAAGTTCCACACGTAGGTTTTACATGCTGTGAGGAAAATGATGGCAATTTGTACATCTTTATATTTATAACAATAAATCTAAATCATAAAACCAATCAAGTTCAAATTGAGATGATCCTTTTTCAGTTGGAAGAGGGTGATCTCACGAGACCATTTCTTGAAACCCTCTCCTTGTGTAGTAATATTTAAAAGTCATTGGCTTTAAAGGGTTATTATTTATTATTTTTTTTAATCTTACAAAGAATTTTGGAACCAAAAAAAAAAAAAAAAAAAAAAAAAAACAAATTCATCCAATTTTCTCTGTTGTCAAGAGTTGCACATCCTACAACCGATAAAACAAAGAATATATGAAATGAAATTCAATAAGGGCTTAGTGTAAAAGCTCGTATTTATACCCTTCAATATCAATGCACCACATCAAATTTTTGTAAATTAATAAATAGAAGCTTATACACACAATCATACTTTTATTAATGCCCTTCTCAATGTTCAACTGAAGAGCCACCTTTGCGATGAGTTATCGGCTATGTTACCAACACCATTGAATACATAAATATTTTTTTTTTTAAATGTTTTTAACATGTATATCAAAATTTTGTGATACCCGAGGCGAGTTATATGTAAGAATGATACAAAGCAATGTTTCAACATCTCCAATATACACAGTACCCCCATCCCAAACAAAAAATTCTTATACAAAGGAATTTTTAAGAGCAACCCCTTCAAATTGCCAAAGGCCGCCTAGAGTATTATTAGACTATGAGGTATAATGCATATAGGACTAATGGGCTGGCTGGTGGCCTATTTTAAAATTAAGCAGTGAGGGTCCTCTAACCTAAATCGCAGAGCACCGCCCTATATTTATCTTTTTTGGAAAATCGAGTACCTGTCCTTTTGCGTAGGCATGGGACTAAAAAAACCAAAGTCTTCATCTTTATCCAAAGTGTTATTTTCCACAAGAAAATGAATTGTCAATTTGTACGAGTCCACCTCCTTAGTTGCTAAGGCTCCCATTGCCGTGGTGTCAGGGTTCACTTTTCAACTCATTTTTCTTAATTTCATTCGATCAAATAAAATAATAATAATAATAATAATAATAAATCTACCTATTGAATTAACTAATCTCTATATAAAAAGTAAAAAAAGTAAAAATGCTAAAGTTATTACAAGTTTTTTTATATAATGTTTACAAAATGATTTGGTAATAAATAATTAAATAGTTTTTTTTTTTTTAATAATTAGTAACATATCAGTTGGTAAGATCAATATAGTAAAATTTGTAGTAACTGTAATATTCAAGTAGAATTGTAATTGGAAATATGATGCTCAGCTTGGAATTGGAATGATTAACCAGGACATATTCAGGTGGAGCTGTAATAGAAATATGGTGCTCAGCCTGGAATTGGAATATGGTGCTCAGCCTTAGTTCTCATGATTAATAAGGGAGAGTAATGTTTTTTTTTTTTTTTTTTTTTTTTTTTTTTTGAGAAGGAGGAGAGTAATGTTAGTGATATAAAAAATTGAACAAATAATAACAAAGTTCACAACAATTTTCACAATGATTAAATTGACCAGTTTTTACTGATTTTTATCTTAATCACAAATATCATCTTTCTACTTATTACTATCACATATAAGATGCATTTGAATAGCTTCTCAAAAAAAAAAAAAAAAGATGCATTTGAATAAGCTTTTGTCAAACGATGTTTTGAGTTTAAAATAAACATTTGTAAAATAGTTATATGAAATTGTTGTTATGAAATGGAGTTTAATGTTTAGTAGGGTATTTCAAACACTCATTTTTAATTTTTAAATAACATTATATATATTTTTATATATTTTTTTACATTCATATTTTAAAAAATTACAAATAATACTACTTTGACTCTTCTACCAAACGGCGCAAACCCCGCTTTTGAACTCTTAAAATGCTTAACCAAAAGGACCACAAACTGTTGGGAAATTGTGTCCACAAAATTATATATATATATATAAAAGCAATGCTGAGTACACATAAAATTTGCTAGTACCACGACAACCAATGTACACACAGAACTTGCCATTAATTCCACGTGCACCGATCACATTATACCACATCAACAACTTGACGTCACAATGCTTAGCGAATAAGATTGTATTTTTCCACCCTCGTGACTCACGAGTAAAATAAAAAGACCAAAAATATAAGCAGAAGTTCAGAGACAAGCAGAGAACAAAGGTACAGACTATAGTTGCAGACAAAAAGAGAGTGAGTGAGCCCAGAAAAACACAAAGACATGGCAAACGGCGACGGTGACAACGTTTCTCATGATCTAATTTCGCTTCTCTCGTCCGAGGAGAGGGACTATCTAGTCCGCAACAACGGCGATCAGGTATTATTTACTATACATAGTTGTAACAACACAGTATTTCCTGTGTGAAACAACAAAATGATGTTTTTTTTTTTTTTTTTTAAATACGGTAAAATTAGACCATTATTCCGTTAATATAGGATCATCAATTTTTTTTTTCCTTGAAATAAAACACATAACTAGAGAAATAGAATCCTAATTTTAAACCTTTTTTTTTGGGGATGGTCTTTTCAAAATCAACAATTTTAAGGACTAATTTCTTACCTAAGTCGTCAACTTATGATGGGATCAACATTATTTTCGCATGGATTTCACTACTTATATTGTGAGAAATATTATGATCACAGTATTTTCATTTTATTTTCTGTGATCATAATATTTTCGCAACAAATTTATTTTAAGCGGCACTTGGTATTATTGTTGGGTAAAAAAGTAATCTCACTTATACTATTTATATTATGTATCAATCACAATTTGACGTATTGGTTGTGAGTTTGTAGACTTATTGTTTCAAACTAGATATTTAGTTGGCTCATATTATCTGAGAAACTTAGTCCATTAAATATTTATGCAAGTACCTACTTCAATTAATTATCTGACTTTTTAATATTTGCAAGAAGATTTGACTTTGATCTTATATATGCTGAGCTAGATCAAAATGAAATTTTCTTTTCTTAATCATATATTGACCATTGAAAAGGGGCTTGGATTTAAGATCTCAAGGATACTTATCAAAAAAAAAAAAAAAACTTGTAAGGATAAGTTGTAATTTATCATTGCGTGCATGACTCCTTTAACTTACTAATTTTGGAAGAAAAAAGAGAAGAATCATAATTATGTTTTATGTTTTTTCATAGGTTAAAATCAGTAATTTGATAGGAAAGACAGTGGGGTTGTATTTCTCTGGCTCATGGTGCGGTCCATGTTGCCATTTCACTCCAAACTTGGTGGAAGTTTATGAAGAGCTCTTGCCTAAAGGTGACTTTGAAGTGGTCTTCATCTCTTCTGATAGGAATGATGAGTCATTCAATGGCTACTTGGCCAAGATGCCTTGGCTTGCTATTCCATTTTCAGATTCAGAGACCCGGAAACGCCTCAAGGAATTGTTCAAAGTGAGGGGCATCCCTAACCTTATCTTTCTTGATGCCAATGGGAAGGTTGTGACTAATCAAGGGGTCAGAATCATTGGGGAATACGGAGTGGATGGTTATCCATTTACTACAGAAAGAATCAATTTCTTGAAAGAGGAAGAAGAGAATGCCAAGAAGAATCAGTCTTTGAGTACTATTCTGGTTCATGGCTCCCGCAGTCATTTAGTTTCCAATGATGGAAATGAGGTATACTTTTGGCTAAGTACATTGATAGCTCTGCTCTGGTCCTGTTCTTCTAAATATGTGAATGACATAATTACTAGTTGTTAATGTTATTTGTTGGCAGGTTCCTATACCTGAGCTTGAAGGCAAAACAGTTGGCTTGTATTTTTCAATAAAAAGGCTATGCCTTGATTTTACTCCGAAACTTGTGGAGGTTTATAAGAAACTCAAGGAGAGAGGAGAAAGTTTTGAGATTGTGTTGATATCTCTGGACGATGAAGAAAATGATTTCAAAGAAGGGTTCAATACAATGCCGTGGTTGGCGGTGCCATTTAAGGACAAGTGCTGTGAAAAGCTTGTTCGTTACTTTGAACTTGAAAGTCTTCCTACTATAGTTGTAATTGGGCCAGATGGGAAGACATTAAACCCAAATGTGGCTGAACTCATTGAGGAGCATGGTATTGAAGCTTACCCTTTTACTCCAGAGAAGCTTGCTGAGCTTGCTGAGATTGAGAAGGCTAGACTTGAAGCACAGACGCTAGAATCAATTTTAGTTTCTGAGGAAAGTGATTTTGTGATAGACAAAAGTGGTTCCAAGGTACAATTCTTGTTGATTGGTAAAAATTTGTAATCCTTGTTGCTATCAATTGAAATTCAAATCCTAGAAGTTTGATGAACATTGATATTTGAATAGTACCAATAAGTGAATTGTCATAAATTAATTTTGAATTATGTATCTGGTTAGGTCCTGGTGTCTGAACTAGTTGGAAAGAACATTCTGCTCTATTTTTCAGCTCACTGGTGCCCCCCATGTCGCGCATTCCTGCCTAAGCTTGTAAAAGCATACAATGAGATCAAAGAAAAGGACAACGCATTTGAAATCATATTCATCTCAAGTGACCGTGATCAATCCTCATTCGATGAATTCTTTGCAGGCATGCCTTGGTTAGCCCTCCCATTTGGAGATAAGAGGAAGTCATTTTTGGCTCGCAAGTTCAAAATTCAAGGCATTCCTGCAGCTGTAGCTATCGGCCCCAATGGCAGGACAGTCACTAAGGAAGCCCGGCAGCTCATAACAGCTCATGGTGCAGATGCTTATCCATTCACCGAAGACCATCTGAAGCATTTGGTGGAAAAGGCTGAGGAAGTGGCCAAGGAAGATGAGAAGAAAGCAGAGGGATCTGCTTGCGATGGAGGTCACTGCCGTAAAGCTTGAGAGCATTCAATGATAAAATATGTGTATGGGTTACATACTGTTGGTGATTACTTTGGTACTACGTTATTGTAAATTTTTGTTCTTTGTTAGTGTGTCTTGTGTGTAATTAAGTGTGGCTAAGTGAAATATGAGTGTCATGACTTCAAAGTACTAGTATAAATATGGTGTGATAAGACTGAAGCTGCAATGTTAGTGTTCTTGTTGTGTGTGATAAATAAAAACCACTGGTGTTAAGTTTTTGTGACTTTGAACCTTGTAGTTTTGTTTTCTGAGATAAATATCCCTCAGAGAATTAGACTGTGTATTTCTTACTGTCACTATATGATTTATTTGTTACATTGAACCTAGTTCTAATATTTGGGGAAGACAAAGCTGAGGAGGAAGTTGCAACATAAAACAATTGGATTGGTGGAAGACATTAAGGGTGTTTTAGAACAATATATGTAAATTTATATTAATTTGAGGGCTTTTTTTTTTGGCCTTTTTCCTTTCACAATTTTTATTTTATCTTGTAAATTTGAGGTTTTTATTTATTTATTTTATTTTGGCCTTTTTCCTTTCACATTTTTTATTTTATCTTGTTATCTTTGATTTTGATTTTATATTAGCTCGGTCATCCATTTCTGTTAGTAATTTAATTGTAAATATTGTGTTTTTTTTTTTTTTCCTACCTATAATTATGAAATTCTTGCATTCTATAACATTTTAGAGACAGTATTCTATGAAATAGTTAAACATAAAGGGTATTTAATGGTAAGATTACTAACAAATTGAATATAAAAACAAAATCAAACATGAATGATCAAAATTAAAATTATGAAAGGTAAAAAGTCAAAATGAAAAAAACTTCAAATTTTAAGGGCAAAAAGTATATTTCAGTCATTATGTTATTATTAACTCATATCAAACATGAATAAAGTAATGAATTTTAGAAAAAAAAATCATATAAATAATAATACAAAGGCTTTTGATAACAGGTGTAATTGGACTTCTGTTAATGATGAATTTATTAGGTAACACTACATTGAGAAGCAACATAAGTAAATAAACAAACATTTCTTTAACTGATTTTTTTTTTTCACAAAAAAAAAAAAATTTCTTTAACTGATTGAAGTGCCATTGCACCAAAAAAGTTGATTGAAGGCACACTGCACTCATTAATTGGACCTTAATATAAAGAATAAATAATAGAAAGTGGGAGAGACTATCTTTGTTGTTATTATAATTTATAATTAAGTACCAATCATCTTGTTTTCTCCAAAAAAAAAAAAAAAAAATGAAAAAAAAGAAAAGAAAAGAAAAGAAAGAATGTATCAGGCCTCGTTTGGTTTAGAGCTAACTCAATTCTCAATTCTCAGTTTTTAATTCCTATATCTCAAACCCAAAACTCATAACTCAATTCTCAAACTCAGTTTCACTCAAAAATTGCAAAACACTTGTTTGGGTGGAGTTCTTAGCTACATATCTCTACCACTTTTTCCCAAACTCGTGGACCCCACCACTGACACTACATATGGGTACCCGCGTGTGACATTTTCTCTCTTCATTTTACTGCTCTTCCTCCTATCACAAAACCCAGCAACTGATTTCACGCCTTTGTACACCAGAAAACCCATTTCACATAACCCAGCAAAAGACTGGTTCCCTCCCACTTCCGGCACCATTTCTCCTTGATTTTTTTCTCTACTCATAGCACATATTTTCCCTCTTCTCCCTCTTCCCTATTCCAAATTTCATAATTTTTTTTTTCTCTTACCCACAGACCGAAAACCACATATACAATGGCAAACTCAGATGCCACCACTATCAACACCACCAACGGCCACACAAACCCACCTCGATCACAGGCCAAGTTTCGAACCACAACTACAAACACAGAAAACCCAAACACACCAACACAAAATCTTCAGATCGGTGATCCAAAATTGCCAACTCAAACCCACAAACACAGAAAACCCAAATCCAAACCTAGAAATCCTTAGATCGAAGACCAAAATCATGAAAATGAGAAGTGGGTTTCTGTTTCTGGGCATACATTTATGCGTGGATGAACATGGTGAATGTGTCTAAAGAAGAAAGAAAGAAAGAAAGAAAGAAAGAAAAAGAAGAATAGAAAGAAAGACAAAACCAGGAAGAAGAGGAGGAAAAAAAAAAAAAAAAAACCCCTATTGGTGGTGGAGTGGGTCTGATGAAGAAGAAGAAAAAAAAATGTTGATCGTGGTGGAGTGGGTATGAAGAAGAAAGAAAGAAGAAGTAGAGAAAAAGCAAAAAAAAGAAAGGGAAGTCGGTGGAACTCAGTAGAAGAAGAAAGAAAAAATGAAGAAGAAGAAGACGAAAAAGTGGTTAGTGCTGGAGTGGGTATGAAAAAAAAAAAAAAAAATGAAAGCCAGATCTCAATAGAAGAAGAAAGAAAGAATGAAGAAGAAGAAGATGAAAAAGTGGTTGGTGTTGGAGTGGGTATGAAGAAGAAGAAAGAAATAGAGAAAAGGAAAAAAAAAAAAAAAAAGAATAAGAAAAGAGGAAGCCGATGGAGTTGACAACACAAAAGCTGTGGGTTCCACAGAGTCTAAAATTTTACCATTCTGCCACTGAGTTATGTAACTCAGAAACTAAAAACACTAATTTGGTGTTTTCAGTTTTTTGCACTGTAGCTCAACTCAAACTGAGTTTGAGTTATGAAAACAAAAGAGGAAATCAAGCCAAACATAATATATTCAGTGGGTCCCATGCCAATTCTCAGTTTGAGTGATGAGAATTGGCTAATCCAAACAGGACCATCATCTTTACTCAAAAAAAAAAAAAAAAGTACCAATCATCAGGGTATATAATGAATCCATATTTATTTGTTCAGGACTATTAAATGACCTTACTTTTAAGTGAAGATGCCTTTGGTAAATTGAGTTTTATTATTCTAAAATTTAAAATTTTACTACAATAAATGAAATATAAATATATATATATATATATATATATTTAGATAAAACTCTTATAAATATAGAAAAGTGTAAAAAAAAAGTTAACAATGAACAAATTAGTAATGTAAGGGCTGAATTTGGGTCCTTAGCCCAAAGGTTAGTGGACTCAGGCCTAAAAAGTCTAAAATAATAAATTTGTAGAGAATGAGTTAAGAAAAATTTGGATTTAATGAATTAGACAAACACCAAAGTGAATTCAAATGGCAAGAGAATAAGAATGAACACGTTTATACTAAAGAATGTCGTCTTCGGCAAAATCCGAGGAGATCAATTCTAATATATTTCTCTCAGGTTGGATTACAGGATCAGTTCTTAATGTTACAGTATTTTTTCTTTTGGTTTTCCAATCCCCATTCCTCTACGGGTCTCTTACATTATATATCTCCCTCCTAATGATCTTGACCTTCTATTTGTTGATCATCCAAGCCACTACTTGAGTGCTTGTTCCATTGGACACCCTTTCTAGCTCTTTGTGAGTTGGGATAGGCAATGTAGCACTGTTCAGGGGTCTCCTCCACTTAAATGCAGCCAGAAAGTTAGCTGCAGAGCATTCAATGCAGTGGCAGTAGTTGTAGCTTTTCCTTAGATATTTCTGAGCTTTCATCCCTCTTGTACGTTCATAACACATGTCTTTGTCAATAGATCGTCCTGGGAGGTTACCTTGAGTGATAAGATATATATTTAATCCATGTTTTGCTCATCCAAGGAGATAATCCTTTTCGAACCACCTTTCTCAATCTTTTTGCTCGTATTTTACTCATGGGGTTCTGAGCTTTATACTCCCATTATCGTTAATCAGTCCTCGGACCACCCAACCTCCTCGGCCAAAGTCCAAGGCCTAATATATAATTTTGGACTGTTATCCCTACAAGTAATATCCATATATAATATAAATAATGCTAAAGATACAAATATTTTTACAAAATTTTTTACAAACTGCTAATGTGACGAGTAGTTATTGGTAAATAAAAAAGTGACGTCAATGGTGGGTCTAGATGAAAATCAATAAAAAACTAGTCATATCAACAATTTGTAAAAATGTTGTAAAATAGTTTGTGGTTGTAGTATTACTCATATAATATTTAAAAGCTTACTGTAGTATTTATTATTACTACACTCTTGTTAAACCATATCAGTGTAGCATTTTAGACCACTTCAATCCATTTTGGTCCACTTCGGTTCATTTTCATCCACTTTGGTCCATTTCGATTCATTTTAGTCTATTTAGTCTATTTTGGTCCATTTTGATATATTTTCATCCAATCGATCCACCTTAATCATGGTTTGCCAGGTTTTGGAGGAAAGGTTTGTCTAAAAAGAGGAGTTGCTTCTTTAAAAATTATGCCACATTTTTAGCATAATGTTAATGGTTCTTGATAAAATTACATTTTTCTTATATTCCTAAAGTCTAGTATTTTTTTTTTTTTCTAATATAAGTTATGGAATTACTTAATTCTACTTCCTCTTTAAGTCATTCAATACATGTAGAAGATGAACCGTTTATAAAGGTATTAAAAACAAATTCCAACCAATATATTACATTATTTATGAAATATCTTGCCTTATATAATAATTGAATGTAAAATTCATTATATTTCTTTGAAATAAAAACTTACAAAATTTAAAACACTTTCAAAATAAAAATATAAATAGCTTAATTTATACAATCTATATTCCTAAAAAAAAAATTATAAAATCTAATATATTTTATCAACTATACTTTAATACAAAATAACCACATCATTTTAAAAAATGATTTTAGGGTAATACTTACAAGTTTTATATATATTTCCTTCTCAAAAAAAAAAAAAGTTTTATATATATTTTTTATTTTTAACTTAATAAAAAAAACAAATTTTCAAAATTTTCGTACTGACTAGTTGCATTTATTTAATATAGCTGTTGACATTTAAAACTACTTTAAATTGTAATAAATTAATATAAGCTTGTTGGCATTTGGGAGACCCTAGGATCCTCAATATGTAGTGGAGACCATTGGTGATTACCACCGTTGGATTATTGCAGAGAAGTAGATGAGAAACAGACAGCGAAGCTCTTTCAAGACAATTGCTGCTGTGCTGGTACTCACTTTTTGTAAAATGTGCGCATCACGTGGCTAACAGTTGATTAAGTTTTCGTATCATATCCAACTGCAAATCTGGGATCAGTTTCAAAAGACTCTACAGTGGACTGGACTTGGATGTTCTTCTAATAACAAAATTCCCGTTGTAAAGTGAATCTATTCACGCTGATTCCTTGCTAAAAATTACTAGTAAGTACTAACATTATTTGATTATGAGTTTGTTTTTCTTTTATGGGTCCTCTCAATTTTTAAACAGCTATGGGGTTTCTGAACTGCTTTTTGTCTCTTGGGTTTTGGCTTTCATTCATGGTTCATGCTTGATATTGATTATAACTGAACTAAATTTCTTGAATTTGGAATTGGTGGTGCACAAACCTTGGTGGGTAGTGCTTATTGCAAGTTATGGGACTCGTTTACTCATATATGGTGATTTGGTAGCTGTCTTATAATTACACACTGTTGTTGGTCGCTCTGTAGATAGTCAGTATGTAGAAAATGACTCCCAAGTTTCAAAGAATGAATTTTTAATCAGAACAAGGCCTTAACTCTATTGCATATGATTGCATAGTTTCTTGGGTTTTAACTTGATTTACTTGTAATCTTTCATTAGTTAAATAAAGTTTTCTATCGTTTAGCTCAAAAAAAAAAAAAAAAGTATATTACACAGAAATTGAACTAACTTTTCCAAACTACTTCAGGGTTTAATGGGTGAGACAGAGATGTCAAAAACAAACATAGATATCCGCATGAACAAGGAAAATGGAAAACGCAGGGCGTTTGATTCAGCATTTTCTACATTTTTTGTACAGCTTCCTCACAAGCTTCAGAATTGTCTTAAGGTTAGCCTTCTCATTTGAAGCCTATAGTGGATTAGCGGCAGTTAATCTTAGTTGAAAGTTAAAGAGATTCACCTTTTTTGACACAGTCTCGGCTACAAAGATTAGCTAAAGATATTGAAGGAGTAAACACGGTGAACCCTGTCCTAAGAAAGGAGAAAGGATCATCTACAGCTTGGGAGGTTGATTTGGAAAAGCAAATGCAAGCATGGACAGAAAATCCATCATGGGTTGATCAATCTCCAGAAATAAAGGTGAGAGTTAAGCAACAAAAATGTTCTTCTTGGTTTTCTAACGAGTTGTGACAAATTGGCTCAAGTTGAGATTCGAGTAGAAGATTTTGCAACCGTCAAGTCCTCACGTGATTAATCCTGGTAGCTACACTTGGACATTCTGTTATGCCAGTACATAAATCCAGTTCCACATGAAAATTTTCGCGTGGGATGAAAATATGACGTAAACTTAGATTCGTATTAGTTGCTCCAGAAGCAACACTGGCTTTGTAGAAAAGAATACTGGAGTTATTTTACTGATGGTAAATGTCCAAACTATTGCATATGTTGCTAGGATAATCTTGCAGAGTTGATAGCTTCTCTGGGTTACTGGATGTCCATACTGATTTCCATCAAAGCCACAACTTATATGGAATTATGGATTCTAATGTCTCTCTCTGGCAGGTCAGCGTACCAAAAGGTTCTCTTTGCAACCTTAATGTCAAAGTTAATGTTGGGCTGCCTCCAGATGCAGTATATAATATTGTGATTGATCCTGATAACAAGAGGGTTTTCAAAAATATTAAGGTAGGTAGTATCTGTTCATCTGCTATTTCTTTCAGATTTTAGTAGCAAGCGTCATCTCTTAGGGAAGTAATGAAACATTGCAGTTACACTTTATTAAAACTTGTATTTGATATATAGTAGACTTTTTATCTTATGGTACTCTCACTTATGATTTGATAGTTCTCCTAGTTTTAAAGCTGTATCATCTTATTGAGATTCTAATTTTTGTATGACAAGTTAAATGTCTTGCATCAGGAAGTAATATCCAGAGAAGTTTTGGTCGATGAAGGTTCAAGGCAGGTGGTTGAATTGGAGCAGGCAGCCATATGGAGATTTCTTTGGTGGTCAGGAACCATCTCGGTTCATGTTTTAGTAGATCAAAACAGAGAAGATCACTCAGTAAGATATCAGTTCTCACTGTTGGTGTGTGTGTGTGTTTTGCTAGGGAAAATGGAGGGGGTGGGGGGACTGTTAATGTTGCAACTTACAAATCTGATTTTCATCAGACGTGAAGATCTAAAGAATTTTTTGTTGTGGTTGCATTTAGTTGTTAGGAAACTCATGGAAAAGCAATTTTACAATTCTCTGGTATGAACAAAACATAATATTGCTGGATTTTCTTTTAATCGAACACCAATTGTAGAGCTCCCCTATGCAAGGTTTTGGAAGGAAACTTACTGAAATTATATGCATTTATCTTCCATATTGTTATTTTCTGAAAAATAGGCTTGCTATATTATTTGATGCCTCATTTCGTATTAGTAAGTACCATCATTACCATCACATGACGTTCATAAGCAATACGTCATATATCAACCTTGAGACAATACCACATTTGGGGCAAGTTCATCCCTTTATTGCATTATTGTGCTTTAGGACATGGAGATTGGATTATGTGATGAGAACAAGCCATTTTTTATCTCTCTAATATATGATTGTTTGTCAGATGAAGTTCAAGCAAGTGAAAACGGGATTTATGAAAAAATTTGAAGGGTGCTGGAAGGTAGATCCTGTGTATATTGATGAGAAAATCTGCTCTCCCTTTAAGCCTAAGACATGGGAACAGTATTGTGCATGTACCAAAGGCAAAGGAAGGGTAGGGTCAATAGTGAGCTTGGACCAACTTATTCAACCAGCCATTGTTCCACCTCCACCTATTTCCTGGTATCTTAGGGGAATAACCACCAAGACATCAGAGATGCTGATAAACGACATGCTTGCTGAAACTGCCAGAATTAGGGAAAGTTTAAACCCTGAAAGATCTCGCAAGGCGCTAGAGATATCTGTGGGAATGTCTGATGAAGGCCTAGTTGATAACATATGGGATATTAAAGAAAGATGGACCCTGCGTAGGAGAAGTGCAAAGCAATGTCATAGAAGGCTGCTGATTCCCAAATGATCTACTTGTGAATAATTTCTGTTTAACTTGTGAGCTTCTTATACGTATCCACTGTAGCTGTAATTGATATCTGAACCTCTAGCAATATTTTGTAATAATATATTAATCAAAATCATTGGATTGTTAGTTATATTGGTTCATTTACCTTAATGTCTTGAGTTCAATGTCTGAAAACACGATCAATTATTAGAACAATGAAGCTGCTAACTTTCAGCCAGATGTTTTGCATCTGGATTGTTGAGTAGTTTTCTTCAAATTTCTCGCCTTCATTATTGCTAAGAGACTGGATGTGTTCTTGGCAGAGTAGAGCATAGCAAATGGAACCCAAATTGACACTATGATGATATTACATATTTTGATTACTTTTGATGATTGCCTTTTACCATCAAGCCAAGAAATGTCTGTTTTTGGCATAGATGAGCTCTGAACACAAGCATCTTTTACCATCAAGCCAAGAAATGTCTGTTTTTGGCATAGATGAGCTCTGAACACAAGCATCGCATTCAATAATAAGAAAATTTACTAATTAAGCCAATTAGAACCCATAAGGTACTCTATTGTTGGATTAATCCTAAACCCCATTTTTGGTGATGTACACATTTCCATTAGAAGAAGTATCAAATAATAATTGCTACTTTGTTAGTTTTTTTAATATTTTAAATCATGTTTTACTTTGTTTCCTCTTGAAAACCATTTCCCGAATATTTGATGAATATTCTAAAAAATTTTAACAAATTTGATTATCATTTTTGGCCCCTTATTTTAAAAAATTATTTTCATAAACTTTAAAAGTGTGATGTTGGGGATAACTCTTGCGTAATAGCCACTTGTTATAAATTAATAGAAGAAAGGACAATCTTCTAAACTCACGTCCACCCATGAATATTTTGACACAGAGTGCCAACTGGTTACCCACTAATTGATACAAAGGTTACCAATCTCATATAAGTATTTTTGTTAGAATGCTAGCATGATCACATGATCCATTGTGTTAGAGAACTCACTTGTAGGAATAAATCGGATCGGAGTTCTGCAATTTGGGCATCACAGTCTAAGTAGAAGAGGACAGAAACTAAAGTTCAAAGGTGAAACAACTCAACAGTGATAGTAAGATATTGATTAAACAATAAGAGTTACAGTATGCTGAATTACAGAATACTAGTCAAAATTGATACAAAGACAATTAGGGAAAGTAACATTGTTTATTTTCATGTTGTATTGTTGTTACTCTCTCAGTATCTCTCCCCTTAATTTTCTTTTTCAGATACTTTTCCTACAACCCTGTTACTATGCTACAAATATTACATAGAATTTCAACTCTTTGACTTGCTCGGAATGAACACAGGCAACCAAGCATTGCCTTGTACAGCATCCTGTATCCAAGGCCAAGAGAAGAAATCACTGCAGATTCTAAGATGCATAGACACTGCATTCTATACTTTCGTTGTCATTCAATTCCCCATTTAGTGGACTACAAATCTTATCTCCTACAAGGGAAGACATTGGGAATTTCTGCGTTAGATGATGGATCATCGAGTCATCAAGACCATGTTTTTCATAGCTCATGAAGGCACCCAATGCTCCAAGAAATCCTTCATGCCGCAAAAACATTGCCTTAGCCTCACCTTTAGACCTAATAACAGGGAAAAAAAATGCTGTTTTTTAAATTGAAAGCCTTTGTCAAAGAATGGAATAATAGATCAAAACCAAAATCAGGCATGGAACACTATAACATTCCTAGAGATTGATCTTAAAACCAAGAATGAAAAGAAGGTTGGGAAGAACAGGATGATCCCCCACCCAAAAACATGGAAAAGCATGACACCAGATGAAAAATTCTCCAAAAAATATCCATGTGTGCTGTGACCAAGAAAACAAACGTTATCATAATTACCAAAAGTCAACTGCAACTGCAATTGTATCCATGGTATAAGCATGACCCCGGATGAAAAATCCTCCAAAAAATATCCGCTTGAGCCCAAATCGGAGTGCATTCAAGTAAGCAATCTAATCATAAGAAGTAAAACGAAATATTATCAGACACAAACTGTTAATTATAATTTAGGGAATTTTACATTGATTTCAGATAGAATTAAATAATAAAAAATTTTGCACAACAGAAATTCCAAGACAAAAAAGGAAATGAGTTGTCAATTTGTTTTTATTCAACAAAGAATCATGGATTACAGATTGCATCTCAAGGAATGCCTAGAAAATGGAAGCATCTCCAGGCAAAGGAAATCAACTTACTTAAGGGAGTACACATCCAACCCTCAATTACAATATGATCCTCTTATGAAAGTGCATTCAACATCATGATCAAGACCAGGAAATAAAAAATAAAAATAAATCCAAGGACACCGCCCTCCTTCTATAAAATTTCAGACAGACTGCTACTTATGCATGCATAAGCATACATAATTTGCATTGAAGAATCTAAATTAACCCCATAATGTAGTAAACAAATGAAAAGTAGAATAACTAAAGTGGTCAAGCACACCAAGTATGCCTGATCAGTAAACTCAATTTTAAGATTTATGATACCATTCTTATGATTTTATGATACTATTAACTAGCTTAAAGTTTTAAGTTCGTCTATGTACTACCTGAATCCAAGGCTTGAACCTTGCCATTAAGAAAGAACAATCTAGAAAAGTTTGAAAGTTCTGAAAGTACTAGGGGTTACTAAAAGAACATGAAAGTAGGAGATGAAAGAAGAACTGAAGCCTCAACATATAACCCAATATACCCATGCAGCCCACTCAAGGGTAGAAGATATTTTTCGATAATGACAATATGCTCTTGACTTTTTTGTTACATGTCACATGATACATGATAGGTTGAAACATAATGTTGTGTAGTACGTACACGAAATCATTAAAATTGACAAGCATACAGAAAATAAAATCAAATGGAGAAAACCAGGAAAGTAATAAGAAAGAATTGGGAAGACATGGAACAAAATGCTCATAATATATGAAGAGAGTACTACAGAGGAAAAAGCAAGATGATTACAAGGGTTTGCAAAGAAATTCAAAAATCCAAATTGCACTACCTCACTAGGCATAGTATCAATTTTGAGGAGCTCATTTAACTGCATTTTCCTTTACTGCATAAGTGACTTCAAGATTACAACTTTTCATATTCACTCAAAGTTCGACATAAGATTTAAGGAGAAGGGAATTATTTGTAGCAAAATAAATTATCTACACTCACAACATGTGTTATGAAAACAGATATGACGGACAAAACTTGGCTGGTTTGGTATTGTAGTCGGCTACCAAAGCTTCTGTAATAGATGTGTGAAAACCAATTTCTGTCTAGAATTGGAACATCTAAACGAAAAATAAACCATATTCTAGGATTAGGCTAAAAGTTTCTCTAAACTCTTGACAGGACAAAACATCAACTTGTAATCTGTCTTCTCCAGTAAAGACAGACACATCACCACATCACAATATATTCAATTTAAGGAAAATAAGAAATCTGCCGCACTGCAACTGACCTGTCCAACGTTGTTTGAAATCATTCTTAAGAGTGACCGGGCAATATCTTCAGGTCGGTAATCTTGAAGCTCTTTTTTATCAGAAATTGCCTTGCCAAAGCTAGAAGCAATAGTTGTTGATGAAAGACCAACCTGTTAGCATCAAGAGGTTTTTTTTTTTTTTTTGAGAGGGGGGGGGGGGGGGGGGGGTGTGGAATTCAATTAACTTAATCATAAGACGGAAAATTAACATGGAAACTAAAAGGCTTTCATCATCATCTATTAAAATTAAGACCAACTAGGTGATGAGCTGTGCATCACACAGGAAAACTATATTTTTGCTTCAAAATAATTTAAATGAAGTTTTCTAGTAACCCACATCACCTTTACGACAATACCACTACTGTGAAAAAATCTTCAAGATAGCAACCAAGGATGGCGAGGAGTCTAATCAAAAAGAAATCTTTACAATTGAAGGAAACCACATGATCAAATAAATGCTCTAGAACTTAAATATGAAGAAAAGAGAAGATGAAAAGATAGAGAGACAAGTGAGATGAGTTTGCAAAAGAGTTGAGGAGTTCATGAGAAAAGAGAATCAAACAGGTCCCATATCCAAACTATCCAAATGATGATGTCTCTATAGATTTAACATGGTAAACTGGTCTTTGCACATAACAAATGTGGTTACAAAATGGTATTAAGGAAAATGTTTTGAATGTTTGAAAATAAAATGTGATGTGGTGCATTGAGGGTCTGGCATTCTAAATCCCTTTAAACAAGAAACCACATTACGAAAGCTCAGGCTAACTACGGCCTGATTTCTGCAAAATATATTCAAACTAAAACTTCAACAGGAAGTACACAGTGCAGAAAACAGCAAATCTCTCAGCAAGCTAAATTAAAGCAAAGACCTGTCTATCAAGAATACTCACCTTTGAATAGTCCGTTCCACCATAGATGTCCCCAACAAGCATGTCTATCACTCTGTTATTTCCCTGGTGACTTAATTCCAGCAACTCATCAAAACTGAGACAGAAAATACATTGGTGGTCCGTAAATCAATGGCTATGTAATGAGAAGATAAATCATCGTACTGACATAAAAAAAGATAGAAACTCCCTATTGCACTTTGTTGTATAAATCAAAAACAAAATAAAAACAAGGCCAATCATCATACTGAAATAAACAAATATCGAAATTACCTCTTGCACTTGGTTAAGAGCCTTCCCAACCCCCAAAAAGTGCCACCACCAACATTTGTTCCACTCACTCTCTCAAACTTCCCATCCCCTTCAACCTATACAAGCACAGGACAGAAATTAACAAAGAATTTGGGAACATATCATTATGATCAAATACTACAACAATAACAACAAAAACAACAACAACAAAGCCTTAGTCCCAAAACTATGGGGTTGGCTATGGATCATTAATGGACTAATTGGGTAGAAGGCGCCCTAGCTAACCCTTGAAAATCATTATGATAATTTTTTTTTTTTTTTTTTTTTTTTTTTTTTAAGTTTTAAGAACATGAACCAAAACCAGTTACTGGAGCAAATAATAATGACTAGAATACCTTGATCATGCTGACACCAGACCCAATATTAACAAGGAGGTAGGGGTACAAATCATTATGGTCAATCTGCACAAATTCCTTCTTCCCATCCAAGTATGTAAATGCTTCTTGATGAACTGCCTACTCAAAAAATGTATAAATGTCAATTGAAACTATCAGTCAAGACAATGGTATGGCAAACAAGAAAGTATATGCAATGAAATACTTGGTTTGAAACATGAATGAAATAATTTTAATATCAAAAATAGTTCTACACTTGTCACACAGACATTTGATAGAATACAAACATTTCCTTACCTCTCCTCTCCCCCAAACAAATACTATTTTGATTGACGCAAATGTGTGGGTGTGTATGCGAGGAAGAATCAGAACAGAATTCAAGATAAATAAAGGGCAAGATACTAAGTACTACATGAAAGAATTTAACTTCATAAGATGAAAAAGACAGATATTTAGTTCTACATACCAATTTATGGTAAGTAAAATCCCACCTTAAGTAAAAAATTAGCCCCAGCTACAAGACAGTCCATTTCATCTTCCTTGTCAAGACAAATGCCAAGCTTTTCTTTGAAGAGATCAGCATACTTGTATGCCCCACCACCTGTGGCCTGCTCACATATGGTAAGTAGTTAATAAGTTTGCATACTGCTGCAAGACATACCAAAAACCAAGTTTCTCATGACATAATCTCTCTCCATATCCACCCATTTCCTTTTTTTCTTCTGCACATGAATTACATGTGCTATTTTGCCTGAATATCATGAAAAGATATCCAGCTGCTATCTAAAGATTATCTTAAAAAAAGAAAAAAAAAGAAAAAAAGAAAAAAAGACAAACCTAATTTG
The DNA here is from genome assembly GCA_023621385.1 of Quercus gilva. Taxonomy (NCBI): domain Eukaryota; kingdom Viridiplantae; phylum Streptophyta; class Magnoliopsida; order Fagales; family Fagaceae; genus Quercus; species Quercus gilva. Next base: position 15,087,858 of record CM042475.1, read on the forward strand.
GCCAAACTACTTAAGAAGAATAGCATGCCAATGCTAAACAATAGCTTTTACCTTAATTATGGTCTTCTCAATGGGAAGAGCCCCAAGTCGCTGGCAACCTAATTCATTTCAATTATAAGCAGAATGACAAGAATTAGCAAATACATCACAAAGATTTAAAGAGCATTTAAAAATAACTTTAAATGATTTTAAATTGCAGCTTTCTAATTAATATCACAAGGATTGAGGAAATATTTTTGCATTCAAGGAATGCCTACTTAATGGGATTTCTTTTGCTAAGAACATCACAGACTGTTAAAACATACTCCACCCTTCTTGTCAAAAGGCAGGTGCTAACTATGTCTTTTAAGAATTATGTTAAAACCAATGCGAAGGCCATCCAGGACCAAAAAGCATATTGAAACCATGGGAACAAAGTGGGTTTGGCACTTCAAGGAGCTTCTAACCAATCACAGTGAAGCTTGAGATCAATGCCAAAAGCTTGTTCTGCTAAGCTAGAGCAACACTCAGGTCAAGCAGATAGTGACATCTGCTTCATGAGGCGTGCTCCCCAGCCAATTTTTCTATCCCTTGGGGTTATACAATGAAGAATTATTTAAGATTTAAAATATAATAAGATTACTAAGTTGTGTTCATAAACTAGAATTGCGAGATTCTGACACGCATTTTAATGATGTATTAGGCCAACTTATCAGCTTGGTTATGCTGTGAAACAAGCTTGAGCTCAATCAAATCAAGCATATACAAAACAAGCTATAGCAAAGTGTATTAACAACACCACTCTTCCTTCAACACGTTTCCAAACATTAGCACAAATTCAATGACTTCTACAACAAGAATCGGTTTCTGAAGTAGCAATAACATGTAAGTCCACACATACCACCAACATGAAGCCGCTTGGTTTGTATGAAATCTAAGCAATCATTGATCTTGCGTGTCTCGAACTTCGAAAAATGGAGCCTCCCTTTAAGAACCGGAAAACTCCTGTTACCATTAGAAACCCCAACACTTTCCTTTCCCGACCTCCCCAACTCATCATCATCATCACCATCATTGGTTGAGAAATACACCAACTTAATCAGTGACCCTGCCCAAAAAAACACACACACAATGCTTCTTCAACACCAGCATAAATTGCATTTCTAACTCTTCATTTTGCACCATTTGGGGAGCCTAAAAGAGCATTTTTAAAACCCAAAACTTCATTTTGCAACAACACAAAACACAGTTTACTAGCATAAATATTTAGAGGAACGTGTAAATTGTGGTAACAAATTTATTATCACAAATGGGTCATCAAAAAGGGACTCTCATTACAGCTCAGTAAATCAAATTTGAATATGGGAAGGGAAGCTACTTTAATTCAACAGTACTGAATTTTTTTGGACACGTCCAAAGTGGCATGTAACATATATAACTGATTTGAGGAAAATCAAATACATGGGCCAAAATGAAATAACGAACAAAAAAAAAAACAGATTACCTCCGATATCAAGAGATAAATGAGAGGTTTTTTGATTTGGGTCGGAATTCCCCGGAATTTGAAATTCACCGAGATCCATTTTCTCCTTGATTTCTTCTCCCTCTGTATTTCTGGACTATGAAGCGGGTGTGATTGGTGTAAAGCTTTGGTAGACCAGAATAAATATAAGCAACTGGGCTGTGTGTACCAATTACCTAACCCATCGCTGCCTATAAGAAAAAAAATAGCAGCATTATGAGAGAGTTGAAAAATATTTTTTTTATTTTAGGACCTTCCGGCTCTTATCTTAAATAAATAGACCCAGTCATATGAAATTATTGCGAGTTGGGACCAAAACTCTAATCTATTCTAATGGTGGGCTGCTTAATTCTTTCATTCATAAAGATTTTTTTTTTTTTTGTTCTCTTTCACTTTTCTTTTTTCACTCTTGATTTTCCGAGGTAGTTGACAAGGAATATGGAGCATAGGAGCCTAACAACTACCCAGCAAACGTGTTGTTGTCTGATAGACAGCTAGAGTAATATAACAAAGTGGGTTTTAGTTAACTCAAACCAGTAACTTTGTTTTTATTTTAAGAATCAACCAGTAAAATCGTTGAGATTTCGAGTTGAAATTACTAAAAATTAATTGGTATATTGGCCCGATGATAAAAAGTAATTATTATAGGAGGATGTTATAAGTTGAAATTTTATGGTATTTATTATTGTAAAAAAAATTAATTATAAAATTAAAATTATTCCAAACTGTAATTAGTTGATAGTTATGTAACTTTAAGGGTAAAGACTCAAAATCAAAATTATCATAAACTTTAAGAGTGTAAATTATAATTTAATCTTTTTCATAAATATACACGATTTTTTAAAATTATGACAATTAAAAGGATTGATAAGAGCATTTTAGGACAAAATTGGCCTTTGCCATTTTTGAGCAAAATAAGCAGCATTTTGTCCGTTTTCCAAACTAATTAGGGAAATGCCTTTCTTTTAAAATTTGATTTTCTTAAAATCAAGTTAAAATTTTTTTTTTTTGGAGCCCTATAGTGGCGTTTTAAAGAGCCTATAGTGACGTTTTAAGGACCTATAGTGGCGTTTTTTAACTTGAGCTCTATAAACTCGAGTTATAGGTAATTTTTTTTTTACCTATAACTCGAGTTAAAAAACACCACTATAAGTCCTTAAAACGTCACTATAAGCTTCTTAAAAAGACCACTATAAGGCTTAACTCGATTTTGAGAAAATCGAGTTTCAAAATATGAGCATTTTCTTAATTAATTTGAAAAATTAAGTAAAATGCTGCTTATTTTGCCCGGGCAAAGGCCAATTTTGTCTAAGCATTCTAATATCTTTCAGTTAATTCAGTTGCATGGGCTTGTTATGGGAAAGTTATTAAGCAACGGGTAAGCTATATAGGGTAAGGCAGGGTTGGGTTAAACGTTTTGGCATGCTGGATATGTCGGAATAAACGTGTTTTGGGATGTGCCTTGCTGGGGTAGTTTGGTTGCATATGCTCAGGGGTAGAACTGGGAATTAATTTTCCTTTGGTGTCCTTGTTATAATATTGATACATTACACACACATACCGTTGAAGAGGACTTGTCATCTTTTATACTTTAGTGATTATATAAATGTTTAGTTTGATAATAAATATATACCGAAAAAAAAAAAAAAAAAAAAAAAAAAAAAAAAAAAAAAACTTGGTATCTTTAAAATATATAGAATAAAACTTGATGGGGATATTCCATACAATAACATTCATCTATTATCATATTCATAGTGATATCTTAAATTTTTATTTGTAATATAAAATTATAAATTACTAAGTTATCTACCAAAGTGAATAAAAAATTTCCAAAGGAATCAATGAAGTCCTCAAATTATGAACCAAAACTTTAAGCTTTAAGTGCATTATTGATAGATGTAAACTTTGTGATAAGCTTCCTGAGTCATCCATTCATGCTCTGTGGGAGTGTGAAACTATTCAAGCAGTGTGGAACCTGCATTTCGGGTGGGTGGACAGAACTCAAACTTTTGGATTTTCTTTTGACGAATTAATTAATTTTATTCGTGTGAAGCCTCAGTTCATGGAATTATTTGCTACTACCTCTTGGTACATTTTGTTGTATATATAGGTATATACATAGATAGATTGTGAAGAGGGAAATTCGCGTTCATGACGGGCTATCTTCATGACGGGCCAGAGCCTTAACGGGCCATATCTTAAGGGCCGAGTTTAGGTGGGCTAGTTGAGTTGTGAGGCCCATAGCTGAAACCCCAGCACCAGTAAGATTCTATTAGATATGATTATTAATGAGTTATCCCTACGAGGAAAAACCTTGTTCATCAAGTCTAGGATCTCATAAAGAAGAGTCCTATAAGGAAAGGATTCCACAATCTACGCCTATGAGGGTTTCCTATATGGAAAAAACTTCTACTCCAAGGAAGAAAGGTCGACTCTTTACTACTATAAAAGTCCGAATACTCTCACAAATCGAGGTACGCATAATCATCCCCTCTCTAGCACTCTAGAGTTGTGAGAATAGTTCTAACTTGACCTTCGGAGGGTATTTGGCCGGCACCACACCAGTGCTCTCTGTTAGGTCTTCTTTTTTTCTGTTATGCAGGTATCGTTCCGAGCGTACAAGTATCGTACAACTCACTGGTGAGATTTTCGGCATCATCAGTTGGTGCCGTCTGTGGGAAACGTAGTAGAGATTCGCAAACAATATTAACGTTTCCTAGACAAAAGGGTTGCATGGTACTCACACGCTCGATGGCAACCACTAACAACGTTCAAGAAGAGGAGCCGCCCATGACTGCTCTTGAGAGACAAGTTCGAACCCTCAGTGCTGCCGTGGAGCGTCTCACTAAACAAAATCACGACTTGGAAGAACAGCTGCACCAGAAGAATGCGGCACCGAATGACCAGCCAGAAGACCAAGAAGGAACTAGCGCGCTAAAGAAAAATCCGGAAAAGCCTGAAGGTAGCTACGCCCCAAACAAACCAGAGAGGCAGAACGTAAGCATGCCGTCCCTCACGGATGCAACTCCTCCATATATTATTGCAGAGATGCAAGCGATGAAGGAACAGATAGAGGTTATGATGAACGCGCTCAAGGGGCGAGTTTCAAGTGATCTTGACGATTTAGTTAACCGCACCGACTCGCCCTTCACTATGGCCATGAACACCTTCCCCCTACCACACAAGTTTCGAATGCCGCATATCGATAGCTACGACGGAGTGAAAGACCCTCTGGACTATCTAGAAACTTTCAAGACCCTAATGCACCTGCAGGGGGTCGCAGACGAGATCATGTGCAGGGCCTTCCCCACAACACTCAAAGGTTCCGCAAGGGTATGGTTCAGCCGGCTGACACCCAACTCCATCAGCACCTTCAAGGAATTAAGCGCTCAGTTCACCACCCACTTCATTGGGGGCCACAGGTATAAGAAGTCCACGGCATGTTTAATGAGCATCAGGCAAAAAGAGGACGAGACCCTGAAATCCTACATAACGCGCTTCAATAAGGAAGCACTTTTGATTGACGAAGCCGACGACAAGATACTAGTAGCAGCCTTCACGAATGGGTTGCGGAAGGGTAAATTTCTGTTCTCCCTATACAAGAATGACCCGAAGACCATGTTGGAGGTACTCTACAGGGCTACTAAGTATATGAATGCTGAAGATGTGCTGTAGGCCCGAGAAGAGAAACCAAGAAAAAGGGAGAGGCAGGAAGATGCACGGCAGGACCAAGGGCGGAAGAGATCGAGAACCGGGGATCGAAGGGACGAGAGGCGACCTAAACCTCAAGGAGGAAGGTTCACAAGCTTCACACCGCTGACCACCCCGATAGATCAAGTCCTAATGCAAATCAAGGACGAAGGGGCTCTGAAGTTCCCTGGAAAGCTGAAGGGAGATCCTAGCAGGCGCGCCAGAGACAAATACTGCCGCTTCCACCGAGATCACGGTCATGACACGGCCGACTGTTGCGACTTGAAGCAGCAGATTGAGGCCTTCATTAGACAAGGGAAGCTGCAGAAGTTTGTAAGAAAGGAAGGAACGGATCCACCGCATCAGGAACAGCCCCCTCGACGGGACAATGACCACCCCAGGCCGCCCATTGGTGACATCAGAATGATTGTAGGAGGGACACCCACCGGATCATCCAAAAAGGCTCGAAAGATTTACCTCAGGACGGTCCAGAACGTCTAGCTAACGGGCTCAGTACCAAAAATAGCACGGAGAGAAAGCCCCGTCATCGGGTTCTCTGAAGAAGATGCGCGGCGACTTTACCACCCACACGACGACGCGCTCGTTGTCAGTTTGCAAGTGGGGGACTACAACTTACACTGGGTGTTGGTCGACAACGGAAGCTCGGCGGACATCTTGTACTACCCGGCATTCCAGCAGATGGGAATTAGCAAAGAACGATTGATTCTGACAGATGCCCCACTTGTTGGTTTCGGAGGAACGAGGGTATTTCCCCTCGGCGCGATCACATTGTCGGTAACAGCCGGCAACTATCCTCAGCAGATCACAAAGGACGTGGTATTCCTCGTGGTCGATTGTTCGTTTGCCTACAATGCTATCTTAGGGCGGCCAACCCTCAATTCATGGAAGGCGGCAACCTCGACTTATCACTTGATGATAAAATTCCCTACGGAATACGAGACAGGAGAACTGCGCGGAGACCAGGTAGCCGCACTTGAGTGCTACGTGGCTATGATGGAAATGGATGATCAACTCCAAGCCATGAGCATAGAAGAGCATCGAAGTACGACGGAACCGGCCGAGAAGCTTGAAGAAATATCTCTCGACGACTCCAAACCTGATCAAACAACAAAGATCGGGACTCTCGCAAGCCCCGTGATCCGACAAGCACTTACAGCCTTCCTTAGAGGAAATCGAGACGTGTTCGCCTAGAGTCACGAAGACATGCCGGGGATAGACCCTTCAGTCATGGTGCATAAGCTGAATGTGTCGCCCTCCTTCCTACCCGTCAGGCAAAAGAAACGGGTATTTGCCCCCGAACGAGATTGAGCCATAAGTGAAGAAGTCCGCACGTTGCAGGAGGCGAATTTTATTAGAGAGGTTTACTATCCTGACTGGCTAGCCAACGTAGTGATGGTCAAGAAAGCTAGCGGGAAGTGGCGGATGTGTGTAGACTTCACCGACCTAAACAGAGCGTGCCCAAAAGACAGCTATCCTCTCCCGAGGGTCGACACTTTAGTAGACTCTACCGCTTAACACCAACTTTTAAGTGTTATGGACGCTTTCTCCGGTTACAACCAAATCAAGATGCATGAAGCCGATCAAGAGAAGACGTCGTTCGTGACCAGCCAGGGCCTATTCTGTTACAAAGTAATGTCGTTCGGTTTGAAAAATGCGGGCGCAACATACCAGAGGCTCATGAACAAGATGTTCGCACCACAAATCGGGAGGAATGTCCAAGTCTATGTAGACGACATGCTAGTGAAAAGCCGAAGGGAAGAAGATCACTTGGACATCCTCAGGGAAACATTCGACACCCTTTGCTTATACAACATGAAGCTGAATCCAGGAAAGTGCGCCTTCGGGGTGACGACTGGAAAATTCCTAGGGTTCATGGTTTCCCAGAGGGGCATTGAAGCCAATCCGGATAAGATTCGAGCTATAATGGAGATGGTGCCACTGAAAAACGTGAAGGAGGTGCAAAGCCTTAACGACAAGATAGCAGCACTAAATAGGTTCGTCTCGAGAGCGATGGACAAGTGTTTACCCTTCTTTCGCACGTTGAAGAGGTCTTTCGAGTGGACTGACGAGTGCCAACAAGCATTCGAAGAACTAAAAAATTATCTCTCTTCCCCCCCATTGCTCAGTCCCTCGCAACCAGGTGAACAACTCTTTCTTTATCTTGCCATCTCACCAGCTGCAGTCAGTGCCGCCTTGATTAGAGAAGAAGAGAGAGTGCAGAAACCAGTATATTACACCAGTCGAGCGCTACGAGGGGCCGAAGAAAGATATCTGCCAATGGAAAAGCTTGCATTTGCACTAGTTACAGCAGCACGGAAGCTAAAGCCGTACTTTCAAGCCCACACGATCATCGTCCTAACTGACAAGTTTTTGCGGCGGGCAATGAGCAACCCTGAAGCTGCTGGGAGATTGGCACTCTGGGCCATAGAGTTAAGCGAGTTTGACATCCAATACCGCCCTCGAACCGCCATTAAAGGACAGGTCGTTGCCGATTTCATAGCTGAGTTCACAAATGGAGACGACCGGGGGGGGGGGGGGAGGGGGGCAGAAGAGTCTCCCCAATGGAGCATACATGTTGACGGATCTTCCAACAAGCAGGCTGGGGGGGCAGGCGTTATGCTATACTCACCCAAGGGAGACATGGTCGAATGTATGATCCACCTTGAATTCCCTACTACCAACAACGAGGCGGAATACGAAACTCTCATAGCAGGACTTGACCTCGCCAAAGCTGCAGGAGCCGAAAGAGTAATCATTCACTACGACTCTCAAGTTGTGGTCAATCAGATAAACGGGGATTATGAATGTAAAGGTGAAAGGATGAAGAAATATTTGGACCAGGCCAGGCGGAGGGTAAACGAGCTGAAGGCCGAAATTACACAAGTCCCCCGAGGAGAAAACGAGCAGGCTGACCGCCTAGCCAAAGCCGCTTCAGCTGAGCATATGGCCACCCTTGGTAACGTACTCTCTTTCGTTCAGTTCTCTCCACTTATAAATTCTGTCAATATACAGGAGCTTGGGTCCGAAAGTAATTGGACCACGCCATTAGTTGCCTACTTGAAGAACGGCATACTGCCGGACGGAAGAGAGGTAGCACGAAAGCTGAACGTCCGAGCAGCGAGGTTCGTCCTGATAAAAGACATCTTGTACAAGAGAGGCTTCTCTTGCCCCTTCCTACGGTGCTTAGGTCCTGAAGAAGCAGACTACATCATGAGGGAAGTGCACGAAAGAATTTGTGGAAACCACGCAGGGTCAAGGTCATTAACACACAAGCTAGTACGAACGGGGTACTTTTGGCCAACTATGTAGAAGGATGCCGAGGCCTACGTAAAGAAATGCGACAAGTGTCAAAGGTTCAGCAATATCGTTAGGCAACCCCCTGAAGAACTTACACTGATGACGGCGCCATGGCCGTTCGCTCAATGGGGCCTAGAAATCATGGGACCATTTCCGACGGCAATACGACAACTGAAGTTTCTAATAGTAGGCATCGACTACTTTACAAAGTGGGTAGAAGCTGAAGCCTTGGCCACCATTACGGAGAAGAACATACGCAATTTCGTTTGGAGATGCATCATATGTAGATTTGGCATCCCGAGAGTCTTAATCTCTGACAACGGGAGACAATTCGACAACGATGCCTTCTGGGATTTCTGCTCGCAATTAGGGATACGGAACCACTACTCCTCACCAGCCCACCCACAAGCCAACGGACAGGTTGAAGTCACGAACTGATCCTTGCTAAAGATTATCAAGACTCGGCTCGAGGGGGCAAAAGGTATATGGGCGGAAGAATTGCCGAGCATACTCTGGGCTTACAGAACAACGGCAAGGACACCAACACAAGAGACTCCATTTCGGCTAACATACGAATGCGAGGCTGTCATCCCAGCCGAAGTTGGACTCACAAGCTACAGGGTGCAGAACCATGACGAAGGAAAAAATGACGAAGCCATACGTCTGCAGCTCGACCTGGTAGACGAAGTCAGGGCGACGGCGGAGCAAAGGCTCGCGCGATACCAAGACCGCATGGCCAAACACTACAACGCCCGGGTAAGGCACGGAGACTTTCAGGTTGGAGACCTAGTTCTAAGGAAAGTCATGGGAGTAGCGCGGGACCCCACCCAAGGAAAACTCGGCCCCAATTGGGAAGGACCCTACCGAGTCACGGCATGGAAAAGGAAGGGCACCTATCATCTAGAAACCCTTGACGGACGGGAGCTACCGCATCCTTGGAATGCTGAGCACTTGCGAAAGTACTACCAGTAGAGACGATGACTCGAAGAACAACACCTATCTTTTTATTTTTACTTTTACTGCTTATTTTTAAATAGCGACTACAATAAGCCCAACGGGCATTTTTTTGCTTTGGTTTTGCTACAATATGTTTTTAAGCCCAAGGGGGCGCACGTACTTTCTACGAATGCATGATTTTTATTTAGATTCAACTATATTTCCCTCCATGCTAAAAATCTGCAACATAGAAGGACGACCCCAAGAGGGTCAAAATTTTTCAGTCCACAAAATGGACGGATCACCATGAGGGAGAAGATCCCAAGTCCGCAACATAGACGGACGACCCCAAGAGGGTTAAAATTTTTCAATCCACAAAGTGGGCAAAAGTCCACAAAAAGGACGGATCCCCATGAGGGAGAAGATCCCAAGTCCGCAATATAGACGGACGACCCCAAGAGGGATAAAACCTTTTCAGTCCACAAAGTGGACGGACAAAAGTCCACAAAGTGGACGGATCTCCGCATGAGGGATAAGACCTCAAGTCCATAATCTAGACGGGCAACCCAAGAAGGTTAAAATTCAATAAAAGCCCCTGAGATTGACGGACAAAAGTCCACTAAGCGGACGGACCTCCCCAGGTTGATAAGATTCTTAACTTGCAAAAATATAAGGGCAACGAAATCGCACAAAGTGGACGGGTCCATTAATCTGGACTGACTTCCCAGAGTTATAAACTCTCCAAAACTATAATCTCGACGGATCCCACAAATGGATCCAAGAATGTTAGAAACTACAAAGTCCTAGGACGGATCGTCCCAATAGGGTGAAAATCCAAAGTACCATAGAGGACGGTAAAAACTACGAGGACGGATCTCTTTTAAACGCCTAAAGTCGAATAAGACGGTGTTTCCCTTTTTGTCCGACGGACCAAAATACAAATGGTAAAAACTTCATTAACTCAATCACATGAGATCAACAAATAGAGCAACAAAATATGTATACGACGAGTAGATAAGAAAACATTGACGGACAAAATATTCATAATAGAAATGTTTAACAATAAAAAGAGGACGGAGTCATAAGTTGTTCTCCAAATGTCTTTACATTTCCAAAATCAAAATAAAAAAGCAAAAGAAAATTAAACTACGACGGACGCTTCCTTTCCTTTATCACGATGGGTTCGGCCATTCTTAGGATCGCTCTCAACTGTTGACGGATCCTCAAGGGCGTTTCTACCATCCTTAGGATCGATGGCAGCAATTTGTTGATCCCCGGGAGCGCTGACGGGAAGGTGCTCTCCAAAGAGCTCTTCGGTGTCCTCAGAGTGAGCTGGACGGGTGGAGGTAGGGTCTTGAGCGTTGACATTGACGGACGACAAATCGAAGTCCGGATGCAATGCCTTTACTTGACGGATAACCTCGTCAAAGCCATCATTATATGAATCTCCGAGCTCTGATAGTAAGGCGTCGGAGTCACGATATTCTTGGACGGCGACATCCTTTGCATGACGGACCTCCTTTTCTTTGTCTCCTATGACTTGCCTCAGCTCCTCCGTCAATTTATAGAGCTCATTCCTGTCCGTCTCAAGCAACTTGAACTTTTTCTCTTGGACGACCCTCCATTTCTTCAGCTCGGCAAGCTCCTCCTCCGTCCTCTTGGCTTTCTCCCGGACTCGATCTAAGGTCGTCTCATGATTGAGACACCGTCCCATAAGGCCCTTAACCATGACCATGGTCTGAAATGTGGAATAAATTCAAAAATCAAGAATAACATGACGGATAAAGAGTAAAACATAAAGGACTTGGACGGGCCTTACCTGAGCAATACTGAATAAACTTGTCTCACCCATGGCCTCCGTCGAGTGGTTACCCAGGTCCTCGTAATCCTCGAAGGTGAGAATCGAAGACAGCTTCTCCAAAGCATAGCTGGGGTCGTCCCTAAGAAGGGGAGGGGGCTTCTTGAGGCCAGATGACGGATCCTTCATCAGCCCTTTTCCCGCGCCATGCTAGGGAGGGGTGGCCATCTTAGCCCCTTCGGCCATAAGCCCCACGACGGGCTCCAGGGGAACCTTAGGCTTCTTAGGCGGACGGTCTCCTTTGGACGGAAGCTTGCGCTTTGAGACCGTTGCCTCTTTTTGTTCTGCAACGTTGGCCGTCCTATTCTTTGCAGCATTACTCCGTATGAGTGCCCTTCTCTTGGCAATGTCCATTTCTAAAAGAATAAAGGAATAGAATTAGCTTCGCAAAACAAATATCATTTTAAAGCGAAAGGGAAGTGACGAACATACGTTAACGGATCCTCTTATCGTACTTAATGGCTTGCGGTAAAGGTACAGGCCCATCACAGTACCAACAGATGGTATCAAGATTGACCAACTTCGCCCAAGTCCTCTCCTCTGGCGTGGTCTTTTTGAAAATTCTTTCGAGAAAGCTAAATTCCTCAATACTAATCTGGGGGCGCCATCGGGCTGCAAATAAAGAGGACGGTTAGGAAAATTTTCCAAATAAATTAAACTATTTAAAAAGTATCCTAACTAGGACGGACACATACTATTCTCAGATAATATGCCCCAAGTAGTATCGACGGGCATATGATCTGTCTCTCCTGGACGGGACATCCATCCGTCACTTTCTAAGAAAAAATATCTACTCTTCCAGTCTCGGTTGGAGTCTGGGGTTTCATATATGACCTTTAGCAGCGCACTCCTAGGTACAAAACTGTATATACCCTTAGACTTGTCGATCTCGTCCGGACGGTAGCAATGTAAAAACTCCCGTACCGTCAACCTCCTAGCTCTGTCCGACATAGCCCCGTACAGAATCTCCATCGTAATGAAGACCCTCCAGGCGTTTGGGGATATCTGGTTGACGGACAAACCCAAATATTCAAGCAACTCACGATGAAGGGAGCTCAGTGGGAATCTGAGTCCAGCCTTCAACATCTGCTCATATATTCCGACACCGTCCACCCCTTCATAGTAACATTTCTCTGATTTGTAAGGTAGACGGATTGGGATATGATCTAGAATCTGGTAGTTATCCCTAAGTGTTCTGAAGTGATTTTCCTTAATGGTCGATGTGAAATCGTTAACCGTCCACTCTGGGAGCATGATGAACTCCCTTGGTCCATCTGCCCCTACGACGGGTCCTACTTGTTGGTTGTCATCAAGCTCTACATTCTCAACAAACTCCACAACCTCATTTGTTGAGGACGGAGAAGAGGAAGACGGACTCCTATCGTCGCTAGGACTGTCTAGATCCCTATGACCGGACGGGTATACATCCTCATAGTCCGCCTCGTCACGGACAAATGATTGGTTACTCGACGCACTAGACATTTCCTAAGTACGGATGACTATAAAAATGCTGACGGATATATGAAGAGGAATAAAAATCTGACGGAGGAACGGAGTGATGAAAAGTACTTACCGGTCAGTAGAGTGTGAACGGAGAAAATTTGATGAAGACGGATGCGAATTACTAGCCTGACAAGTATGATGGATTGAGCTGTGACAAAGTGTTTCTAAGCAAAAGTGGGGAATGAGAGACGAGGGCTTAGTATTTATAAAGAGACTACACGGGAGACGAGGCGACGCTTCGACTCATTACAACCCCCAGTAGCACAGTGACGCGTGTTACGGTATTTAATTGAAATTAATCTAGTACGCAGAAACCGACGGACCACTAATGGCTTACCCGTCATATACCTCACCCGTCATGATTATTGACCGTCATATATTAGCCATCTGTTGTCACTCCGTGAACCCTATAAATTCTGACGGATTCACGATATGAGGGGGCAACTGAAGAGGGAAATTCGCGTTCATGACGGGCTATCTTCATGACGGGCCAGAGCCTTGACGGGCCATATCTTAAGGGCCGAGTTTAGGTGGGCCAGTTGAGTTGTGAGGCCCATAGCTGGAACCCCAGCACCAGTAAGATTCTATTAGATATGATTATTAATGAGTTCTCCCTACAAGGAAAAACCTTGTCCATCAAGTCTAGGATTTCATAAAGAAGAGTCCTATAAGGAAAGGATTCCGCAATCTACGCCTATGAGGGTTTCCTATATGGAAAAGACTTCTACTCCAAGGAAGAAAGGTCGACTCTTTACTACTATAAAAGCCCCAATACTCTCACAAATCGAGGTACGCATAATTAACCCCTCTCTAACACTCTAGAGTTGTGAGAATAGTTCTAACTTGACCTTCAGAGGGTATTTGGCCGGCACCACATCGGTGCTCTCTGTTAGGTCTTCTCTTTTTCTGTTATGCAGGTATCGTTCTGAGCGTACAAGTATCGTACAACTCACTGGTGAGATTTTCGGCATCATCAGATTGTAATAAGAATGTTTGAGTTTGGAGAGTATTGTTTCATAAAGTGAAAATTCAAGTTCTATAATTTTTTAAATGAAATTCGAGCTAAAGGATTTTCAATCAGTTGAAACTTTTGCTCAATCAATCAAAATGATGAAGAAAATAATCTTGGAGTCTCTGAATGATTGAATAGTTGTTTGATTCCTGTTCGATCAATCGAAAGGAACTCCTGACCGATTGAAACTTGTAAAACTAAGTTTTCTGCAGAATTTTCTGGTAACTGTTTAGAATGTTTGAAAATGTTTCAAGCCTTGTGAATGGTTTTATGAAACATTTTGACTCTCCATACGTGCCTTTTGATAAAATATAACCCTATGAGTATAAATAAAGACTTATGTTCACTTGAAAAATAATACAAGAAATCCTGTGGTTATTCTCTAGAATTGCTATTTGTAGAACCTAACAAACTTGATTGTATCATAGGGACAAGTTTGTAATAACATTTTAGCAACAAGAGGGTGGGGGCAAATATTATCTATTTTTGTTTGTCTTTTGTATTATCCTTATTCTTCCTTTATTACTTTGTGAGGGTTTGGATATCATTGAAAGTTGCGCTGCGTTTTGTTCTGCATTTTTTGTTTTTTTTTTTTTTTGTTTTTTTTTTACGCCGGAGTTATTGACTTTTGAGGGAAAAAAGTACTGTTCATGAACAGTGCGTGTACTATTCAAGCACTGTTCATGAGAAAAAAATATTGTTCACGAGACAAAAAACACTATTCACACACTGTTTTGGTACTGTTCACTAACTGTTCATGGGACCACAACCACTTTATTAAAAAAAATTAAAAATGGGTCCCGCGGTACTATTCACACATTTAAAAATTATTTTGCTACAGTATTTTCAACAACAATCATTAGTTTTCAGCAACAATAAGCTATATCCAAACGGACCCTTTGTGTATTATTCCCAACACATTTGGTGCCAAAGAAATAAGGTGAGGTTCAAAGAACCTATGTTGCCGTTGTGCAGTGTTGCAGGGGATGCTTATTAGTACCTGGCTACATATAAAATGGACAGCCACAACCAGTCAGACTTGTTAAGTAGAAAAACATCAAATGGAAACCACCTTCGCCTGGAACGTATAAGACAAACTTTGACGGTGCGGTATTTGAAGATTCGGGTGAGGCAAGAATTAGAGTGATTATTCAAAATTCTAGAGGTGTGGTTATGGCATCTCTACTAGAAAAAAATTTTGAATCCTTCTTCGATTGAGACGGTGGAACTTCTTATAGCTAGGGCAGCTGTTATACTAGTATAGGAGCTCGGTTTTGAAAACTCCATCTTTGAAGGCAGTTCTAAAATAATCATAAACTCCCTCTGGAACGGTGATCGGTTGAAGTCATCTATTGGTCATTTAGTATAAGACACTTTGTTTTTTGTAAACTCCCTTAGGAGTTGGTCATTCTATCTTATTAGTAGGCAAGGTAATGTTGTTGCATATGTCTTAGTTAGAGAGTTAGACTTTCTTTTTCTTTTGACGTTTTGATGGAATTTGTTTCTCTAGATGTATTTAATGTTTTAAGTGTTAATTTAATAGATCCTTAATAAAAAGTTACGTTAAAGGTTTTCTATAAAAAAAAAAAAAAAGTGTATTACTGATAAATAAATGAAATGGAGAAATAATACATTAATTCTATAGATTTTTTGGGGGTGGGAAGGGGGGAGGGATTTTCTCATTATTTTATGAATTAAAAAAAAAAAAAAGAAAAAAAAAAAAAAGAGACTCAACAAATATATATACTAATGTAATTCCGCCCCTAATATGGGTTGTGATTTTCATGTATGTGTTAGTGGGTTGTGTGATTAGACTCAGAGGTGACATAACATAAGCACGGGTCAAGTCCTCCAAATCGTAGTACATGGACCACAACTGCGCGTCAAGTCGAGTAGTGTGCTTAAATGTTAGGTTGATGGGCAAGGCATATAGTGGATCCAATCATGTGCATCGACTATGAACATATCTTTATTGAGAAGCATGTGTCTAATAAATGTCGTGAATATGATGTGTAGCTGGCAGTTAGCGGCTGTTATCAAGAATTGCATGTAATTATCAAAAAAAATGCCGATGATGGGACAGTTATGTGTAATTCCTTAAGTCTGGGGGTCGTAACACACGTTACTTTCATCAAAAGGCTTCTCACAGGTACAAGAGGAATAGGATTCTTGGTCTTAAGAACAATAATGGGGCTTGGTGTACTTCTGATCAGCAGATAAAGGAGATTGCAGTTAGCTTCTATGAGAGGTTGTTTACCTCTTCTCATCCTTCAGCCATGGATGCTGTTTTAGAGGCCATAGAACCTAAGGTGACGGACAGTATGAACCAGGAGCTTCTCAAGGGTTTTACTAGAGAGGAAATTGATTTAGCTCTCAAAAATATGGAGCCACTAAAGACCCGGATGGTATGCCTCCTATCTTCTTTCAATTCTTTTGGTCTGTGATTGGCGATGAGGTTTCCTATGCAATTCTTGATTGCCTTAATAATTGTCATATTCCACCTGACTTAAACCACACTTTTGTTACACTCATCCCTAAAGTTAAATGCCCTGAACTCGTTTCAGAATTTAGACCCATTAGTTTGTGTAATGTTATTTAAAAATTAATGTCAAAAGTTCTAGCTAACTGTTTGAAGAAGCTATTGCCTTTATTAGTGTCAGAGAATCAGAGTGCTTTTCAAGAAGGAAAGATGATCACTGATAATATCTTGATGACTTTTAAAACTCTTCATTACATGAAGCATCATCAATCGGGGAAGTCAGGTTTTATGGCATTAAAACTAGATATGAGCAAGGCGTATGACCAGGTGGAATGGAGCTCTATGGAAGGTTTACTTCGGAAGTTGGGATTTCATGATAGATGGGTAGCCTTGATGATGGAGTGTATTACCACTTTCTTATTCTCTGTTTATCAATGGGGAGCCTACAGGTATCATTCATCCTAGTAGAGGTATTAGACAAGGGGATCCTTTCTCTCCTTATCTTTTTCTCCTCTGCACTGAAGGCCTTCATGGGTTGATAAAACAGGCTACTAGTTTAGGAAATATTAGAGGGCTATCTATCTGCAGAAAGGGGCCACGACTTACTCACCTGTTTTTTGCAAATGATAGTCTCTTATTTTGCAAGGCTACGAGTCAAGAGTGCCAGGCTATCCAACAGATCCTTGTGGCTTATGAGGAAGCTTGTGGGCAACAGCTAAACAGATAAAAAACTACTCTATTTTTTAGTAAAAATGTCCCTTAGGTGTTGCAAGAGGATATTATTACAATGCTTGGTGTGCTGGAAGTCAAGCAGTATGAGAGGTATTTGGGTCTCCCCTCCTTTGTGGGGCGGGGCAAAAAAGCTAGCCTCATTTACATTAAAGAAAGGGTGTGGTCCAAAATAAAGGGGTGGAAGGAAAAATTACTTTCGCAAGCTGGTAGGGAGGTTCTCTTAAAAGCTTGGTCCAAGCTATACTAGCTTACTCAATGAGCTGTTTCAAACTACCTATGACTCTTTGTAATGAGATTGAGGTTATGATACGTAAATTTTGGTGGGGTCAACGAGGGGATAGAAGAAAGGTTCATTGGGTTAAGTGGCATAAGCTATGTAAGCCAAAAAATAGGGGTGGTATGGGTTTCCGTGAGTTGGAGAAGTTCAATGTTGCTTTGTTGGCTAAACAAGTTTGGAGATTGGCTTCCGACCATGATTCACTATTTTCTAGATTTTTCAAAGCCAAATATTATCCAAATGGGTCAATCTTTGATGCTAGGGAGAACGTGAGATCTTATGCATGGAAAAGCATCCTTAAGGGGCGTGATGTTATTAGAAGGGGTATAAAGTGGAGTATTGGAGATGGCTCTTTAGTTCGGATCTATCAAGACAAATGACTTCCAGGTTGTGATCATGGTGGCATCACCTTTCCTATAGTGGATATTACCCCGGATGCCACGGTCTCCATTCTTATTGACCATGAGCTATGCCAATGGAGAGGGGATGAGGTGGATAGATTGTTTATATCGGAGGAAGCCTCTGTTATCAAAGCCATTCCCCTTAGTTTTTCAAGCAGAAGGGACTACATGCACTCAGTGCAATCAGGGGCCTGAGGACACACTTCATGCATTGTGGACGAGTCCACAGTTGTCTTTGGTCTAGCAAGTGTTATTTCCTGAATTGATCACAGCTTCCAGTTCGTGTTCAAGCTTCCTGAGTGTAATCCAGCTGGCACACCAACAAAGTAAGAGATTTGATCTTTTTGCTTGGACAGTCTCTTTGATCTGGTTGCGAAGGAACAAGGTTCACTTAGGTGAAGATGCAACCCCGCTTTCGAGAATTCCTCCCGTGGCCAGCGACGCACTTCAGGAGTTTCTCCAACTCTGACCCACTCACAAGAATCTTCCTCGGACTTCCAGAAATGTGAAATGGCGTCCTCCACTAGTTGGCCTTGTGAAAGTGAACTTTGACGGGGCACTTTTTGAGGGGAAAAGGAAGGCTGGTTTGGGTGCGATAATCCGCAATGAAAACGGATTGGTTATGGCTGCTTTATCGCAGAATATTCCACTGCCTATGTCGGTAGAGATGGTGGAAGTGCTAGCAGCGTGTCGAGCTCTCTGGTTGGCTAAGGAGTTGGGTTTCTAAAGGCTGATTGTTGACGGAGATTCGAAAGTTATTATCAATGCCATCAACGGCGAAACTATGGCTCGATCTGAGTTTAGGCATATTTTGCAAGACATTAAATTGCTTATTTCTTCTTTTTGTTCTGTTTCTTTTTGTCATGTTAGAAGACAAGTTAATTGTTTGGTTCATTGTTTAGCTAGAAGGGCTATATCTAGCTCATTGGATATTTGGATGGAGTCTGTTCCTTCACACACATTCGATGTTTACAATGTCGATCTTCAAATGCTTGATTAATAAACTCCCTTGAAAGGGGCTTCTCCACAAAAAAAAAAAAAAAAAAAAAAAAAAAAAAAAAAAAAAAAAACAATTGCTTGGTAATTATTTTTATTGACAATTCAATAATTATAACAATGGTAGAGAGAAGTTTTTTTATTTTTTATTTTTGTACTAAGGGTTCATTTGGATATAACTTATTTTTGCTGAAACTGAAAACACTGTAGTTAAATAATTTTTAAATATGTGAATAGTACCATGGGACCCATATTTAATATTTTTTTTCTGAATAAAGTGACTGTGGGTCCCATGAACAGTACCAGAACAGTGCGTGAACAGTGTTAAACAGTACGTGAACAGTGAATTTTGTCCCATTTGAAACACGTGCAGCAGAGAAAAAAAAAAAAACAAAAATGTAAACGCAAAACTCAAACGTGGACCCAAACCCACACTAATTATTGATTGATAATGTAATGCCAGTGATTTTATTAAGGAAATTTTAAAACTTTTTATAAATAAATAAAAAAGGTTAGACAAGTAGTTATTGACAAATCTTGCACATTTAAATATTTAATTTTTTATGTATTAATAGTTGAAGGTAGAAAGATTTAAACCCGAGATGTTTTAGAATAAGTCAACCAAATGAGTTAAAACCTAAAATCTCTTGGCAGTTGGCACCTAAAGTTTGCTAAGCGAACCTTTGCTAAAGTTTTGAATTATTTCTTTTCATAAGTGAACCAGCAATATATTATTAAACAACTAAGAGATTAGAAAAACAAAAACAAAATAAGGAACAATTGTCCGATCACGCATGCCTGGCGAGTCTTTTTCTCCTTTGGGTAAGAAAAACGTTCAGCAAAAAGATTGAAAGCCAATTCTATATAATGAGCGTTCAGTAATTTTCCTATGATAAAACTGTTGCCTATACCAACTCCTCTCCATCCCATCGACTTGGGCAAAATCAAGACAACCGAGCAAATTGAGAAAACACACTGATTCATGTGAACAGTGAACCCTTGTATCAAATCTTATTTTACCAATCAAAACCAAATCCAATTTCTTCTAACTTGAAGTTTGTTTAAGATCCGCTTATTTTGCTGAAACTGAAAATTTTTGTTGAAAGTACTATAAATAAAAAGCAAAAGTTTGTTGAAATACTACAGTGAGACCCATAAATAGTAATAAAAGTGCAATAGAGCCCATGAATAGTAACAAAAATAAGCTGAATAGTAAAATAAACTGACTTTTTAATTTGGAGTCAAACGCACACTTGGTCAATGACACTGATTTCACGTTTCAGCAAGGCATGGGTGGTTATGTAGAGTGAGCTAATACAATAATGGAAAATTATTGTGTATTCCGTAAGTATATTCTTCTTTCTCATATCGTGTATATCCCATAGTAAGTGAGACGTGACCTATATGAAAGAGAGAGAATATATTCTCAAAATACATAATAACAACCCTACTATAATAAAATAAGTCGTATACAAAATTGAATGATTGATTTCTACCCTCTATCTACTACTTGATTCTCCTCCTAATTAATGTATATAAATTATTATTGTACTCCACCCAAAATGGTTGACTTTCTTCATGTTGATCCCATAGTAAGGGAGATGTGACCTATATGAAAGAGAGAGAATATATTCTTAAAGTACATTGTAATAACCCTACTATAATAAAAGGACAAAACTTAGGTACAATACCTTAAGTGCAGTTCCTTAGGTTCATCTCTTAAGATTCTGACACATGGATACTTAACTAAAAAATAAGGTTCCATCCCATAAGAAAAAATTCACATGGTAGAATTTTAAGAAAGGAATTTAATGAACAGCACCTAAGTATTGTATCTAAGTCTTATAATAAAATAAGCCGTCTACAAAATTGAATGATTGATTTCTACCCTCTATCTACTACCCGATTCTCCTCCTAATTAATGTATATAAATTATTGTAGTACTTTGCCCAAAATGGTTGACTTTCTTCATGTAGATCCCATAGTAAGTGAGACATGACCTATATGAAAGAGAGACAATATATTCTTGAAGTACATAATAACAACCCTACTATAATAAAAGGACAAAACTTAGGTACAATACCTTAGGTGCAGTTCCATAGGCTCATCTCTTAATATTCTAACATGTGGATACTTAACTAAAAAATAAAGTTTCATCTCATGAGAAAAAATTCACATGGCAGAATCTTAAAAGGGGAACCTAACGAACAGCACCTAAGTACTGTATCTAAGTCTTGCTCATAATAAAATAAGCCATATACAAAATTGAATGATTGATTTCTACCCTCTATCTACCACCTGATTCTCCTCCTCATTAAAATATATAAATTAGGCGAAAACCACATTTTCGTCCCTACATTTTCACGCAATTCCCACTTTGGTCTTTATCTTTTATTTTCACCGTTTTTAGTCTCTATTTAGAAAAATGCCTTTCATTTTAGCCCTTTCCGTCTATGCCCTAACGGTAAAATCCTACGTGGCATACGGAACTATTAAAATAATAATAATAATAATAATTTTTTTTTGTATTAAAAAATGCGACGTCAACATATAAATTAAAAAAAATTAATTAATTAATTTTAACAAAATAAAAAAAAATTCAAAACCAAAAATCACATTAATTGAGATCTAAGTGTGTCTTGAACAAGAACAACAAGAACACAAACCCAGATCTAAGAACACAAACCTAGAAATTAAAATCCAAAAATTAAAAATCTCAAAATCACAATTTTCTCAAACCCAGCAAAATCGTCAAATCCTAAAGCCCCAAAGTACCAAATCAATCCAAAAAATACAACACAACCAATCCAAACAAAAAAATTTCTCAAACTTAGAAAAACCCATCTCAAGCAAGTTGAATCCAGCAAACCCAACTTAAGCAAGTTGGATTTTAATTAAACAGAGCCTCACATCAAACCCACTTCGCTCAACTTCACTCACATCCTCCACAGCCGCTACAACTCCAAGCAAGGCCTCAAAGCTTACACTATCCACCCCCACCACGAAAGCGCCATCAAAGATCACGGCCTGCCCATAGTCGAAGACATCGTGGCCTTCGATTGGGTCGCCCCCCAATCTTCATTTGGCGGTCACACCCAAACCTAAACCCAGGTTAGCAATTTGAGTCAGCTTCTTCAAACTAAAGGAAGAAGAAGAGGGCAAAGATGTCAAAAACTCAGAGATACTTGGGGTTTTAAAAGAAACGAAGGACGGTTTGTTGTTGGGGCAGCAAAAAAAAATTAGAAAGTTGAGAGAACATAGAAACACACGCTCAGAGAGAGAGAGAGAGAGAGAGGTCCTCGTGGTACCTCGGAACCTTCACAGTGATTGAGGTTGGTGTTATTTTGCTACAACCCTAAAAACCCATTTTCAATTTCTTCTTAATTCTTCAATTTGTTCCCATTTCTGCCTTGTATTTCCATGTTTTCAATCATAAAGCTTCAATCTTGGAATTCAAAGAGTTGAATCATTGGGTTTTTATTATCTCTTTATATTTTGAGGATTTCTTTTTTACTTTTGATATCTGGGTCTTGTTGGGGGTGTTAAGCCATGATATTAAGCGAGTTTTAGCTAGAAATTTTGTATAAATAAATGGAATATATATATATTTTTTTTATATACAAGATAAAATTTCTATTCTAACATAATCTAAGTGTATATGTGTGTGAAATTCCCTCATAAAGACTTGAACTCCGGCCCTTGTGCCCCACACCCTACAAGCACTTATTATTGTGGAGTGACCACTGCACCAAGGATGCGCGTTGGTATAAATGGGATTTGTTTTAATATGGAATTGAAGTTGTCAAATTGAATGGTAAACTCAAAGGGTTTAGGTGATCTCTCAGGCAATGGTCTTAGCATTTGGTTCAAGCGGCTACCTAGAAGTCTTTCAATCATAATTTGACCTATGTTTTGTGGGTTTCAATCATAATTGTTGTTGGTTGTATTGTGTTTTTGGATTGATTTGGTACTTTGGGGTTTTAGGATTTGATGATTTTGCTGGGTTTGAGAAAATGGTGATTTTGAGATTTTTAATTTTTGGATTTTAATTTCTGGGTTTGTGTTCTTGTTTAAGACATACTTAGATCTCAATTCATGTGATTTTTGGTTTTTAATTTTTTTATTTAGTTAAAATTAATAAATTAATTTTTTTAATTCAAATGCTAATGTGGCATTTTTTAATGCCAAAGTAAAATTTTTTATTATTATTTTAATAGTTCCGTTTGCCACGTAGGACTTTTCTGTTAGGGCACTGACGGAAAAGACTAAAATGAAAGGTGTTTTTCTAAATATGGACTAAAAGCGGTGAAAATAAAATATAGGGACCAAAGTAGATATCGTGTGAAAATGTAGGGACGAAAATGTGGTTTTCGCCTCTAAATTATTGTTGTACTCTGCCTGAAATGGTTGACTTTCTTCAGTGTAGTGTTACTTTAAAATTAAGATAATGGTACAGAGGTTGGTAAAACAAAACTATATAATATGACCAGCTTAGTCTGATCAGGGAACTGCATTAAGGTTTTTTTTTTTTTGAGAAGAACTGCGTTAAAGTTTTGGTTACGGGTAATTACATTTGGAAGGGAAAAAAATTAATATTATGCTTTTGATATCCTTCTAATTTAATTATGTGACAAAATAATATTCAAAACTATCTGTAAGCATGGCACCCACAAGAGAATCAACAACAACGCCACTTTAGGCATGGGTCTATCGCATCATTAATGGGTTGATATTGGAATTGGAAACATGACCAAATTCAGGAATCCAATTTCCAATACTTCAAAGTACTCAGTTTCGTTTTCAATATCATTATAGATTTATAGTACTATATAGTCCACTTACTCTTGATTCTTAAAATATACTATATATATATATATATATATATATATATTAATAATAAATAAATAGTCCACTTATTCTTCCATCTCCAAGGAAAGCAAACCGTTGGCCCAACTAGTTTGACGTTTGACCTTGCCTTTGTTTAAAGATGGGAAAATGGAATGTGAATTCGTTCATGTGTAAGGATTGGGGAGAGAGAGAGGCAAACAAAGGGGAACGGGTGCGGACTTTTGATTTTTGACCAACCTATTAAATGGTGACGGAGGAAATTATTTGTGTGTAGTTTTTGTAGTATGACTTTATTAATTAGTCATTTGACTTTTTATTTATTTATTTAAAAGTGATTTGTTTTAATATAGCATTAAAAAAAGTGATTTGACTTTTTTGTAGTATGACTTTAGCATTTCCTTTTAATATAATTACACACAAATGGTCTTATAAATCATTACATAGTAGCTAGGAGGAGATTTCTCAAACTGGCCGAGAACTAATCCTTGTCTATCTAGAAATGATACTATTGATTGGACAAAGTTTGAAGAAATCTTCTTTGACTCACTACATAACGATTTATATGTATATTATTTAATCAAGTCACACAATTCATTAAAAATGTCATGAGACTAAAAATACACGTGGATGGTCAATTCAACTGCCACATAGTGGGCTAGAGAAAAATTCATTACAAAATATTTGAAGGTAAATATTTTCCTCTGTGATTGGGAAAATTGCACTAGCCTCCCTTGAAGTTTTTTGTTAGTACACTCACCTCCTCTCCTCTCTACTTTGTAATAAGACACATCTTCTCTAAAATGCAAACTATTGTATCAACTTCTCTTAAATGATTAAAAAAAATGCACAAAAAATCCTATTTAAAAAAAAAAAAAAAAAAAAAACTTTGAAAATTTTCAAATTTCCTAATGGAGGGGTGTGGATGATAGTTTAAGTGGAGGGTATACTATGAAATTCAAGATTTTTAAAAAAAATTTTTTTTCTCAATTATTTGGGAGAGGTCTATTTAAATAGTTTGCATTTTAAGAAATACTAGTCTTTTATTCTATATATGAGGGTAATAAACAATAGTGGAAAAACTTGGGAAAATAAGGTAACCATAAGAAACAAATACCCTTTGCCACGAATTGATGATTTGTTTTATCAGCTTCAAGGCGCTCAAGTCTTCTCTAAAATTGACTTGAGATCAGGTTATCATCAGTTGAGAGTTAAGGAGGATGACATACCAAAGACAGCCTTTCGAACTAGGTATGGTCATTATGAGTTCTTAGTGATGCCTTTTGGTCTGACTAATGCTCCAGCTGTTTTTATGGATTTGATGAATATGGTATCTCATGAGTACTTGGATCAGTTTGTTATTGTTTTCATTGATGACATCTTGGTTTACTCTAAAAGCCAAGAAGAGCATGAGGAACACTTGAGAATGGTTTTGCAAATTTTAAGAGACAACAAATTGTATGCTAAATTGAAGAAGGGTGAGTTCTGGTTGAATCCAGTGGTGTTCTTAGGACATGTGATCTCTAGAGATGGAATTACAGTGGACCCTTGTAAGATTGAAGCTATAGTTAATTGGGCTGTCCCTACTAATGTAAGTGAGATAAGAAGTTTTTTGGGCCTTGTAGGTTATTATAGAAGATTTGTGGAAGGATTTTCTAGTATTGCAACTCCTTTGACTTGATTAACTCGGAAAAATGCAAATTTTGTCTAGACAGAAGAATGTGATAAAAGTTTCCAGGAGTTGAAGCAACGGTTGGTTTCTGCACCAGTATTGACTATTCCATCTAGTTCTGGTGGTTTTGTGATATATAGTGATGCATCTTGTAAGGGTCTTGGTTGTGTTCTAATGCAAAATGGGAAGGTGGTTGCTTTTGCCTCTTGAAAACTAAAGAATTATGAACATAATTATCCAACTCATGATTTGGAATTGGCAGCAGTGGTTTTTGCATTGAAGATTTGGAGGCATTACTTATATGGTTAGAGATGTGAAATATACACTGACCATAAAAGTTTGAAGTACATATACACTCAGAAAGAATTAAATTTGAGACAAAGGAGATGGCTAGAATTAATTAAAGACTATGACTGTTCTATAAATTACCATCCTGGTAAAGCCAATGTTGTGGTTAATGCACTTAGTTGAAAGTCATATGGCTTCTTGGCTACATTGTTAACTACTCAGAAACATATTATTGTTGATCTTTAGAAACTTGGAGTAGACATAGTGACTGGAGACTCCCAATCCTACCTGGCAAGTTTAAGTGTACAACCAACTCTAATTGATAAGATCAAAGCTACTTAAAGTGGTGGCCCTCAATTGTTAAAGATCATGGAACAAGTACGTGGTGGTGTTTTGAGGTTTGGTAATAGGCTTTGTGTGCCTAATGATTCATTGATTAAAAGAGAGATATTGGAGGAGGCCCATCATTCGCCTTATACAATGCATCCAGGTAGTACCAAGATGTATCATGACCTTCAAGAAGTTTATTGGTGGATTAACATGAAAAGAGAAATTGCTCAATTTGTGAAACAATGCTTTATTTGCCAGCAAGTCAAAGTGGAACATCAGAGGCCTTCAGGGTTACTACAACCTTTGTCTATACCTGAGAGGAAGTGGGAGTATATCACCATGGACTTTGTGTGTGGGTTACCAAGATCGCCTAATAATCATGATGCTATTTGGGTGGTAGTGGATAGGTTGATTAAATCTGCCCACTTCATTCCAATTAGAATGAATTACTCTTTTGACAAACTGGCTAAACTTTATATTAACTAGTCACAGACCCGCGCAATGCACGGGGAAATTTTTTTTTTTACTATAGTGAAAAATACTATTTCTATTTTAAGAACTCAAAAGGTAAAGCTAAAAGCTGTTCATTCCTAACTAATAGTTAAAAAGAAATTTTTTCTCAATAAGAATACATTAGACAATCTACCTCTCTCCAATAATAATAGTATTTAGTTTATTATGTGAGCACAAAAATTTCTAGACAGGGAGCTAGACTACACAAGATATACCAACTAACCACCCACATTGCTGCGATCCAAACAGTTCACCAAACTATTCAATGGATAAGAGCGATGATCAGTGTCTACAAAGGGCATGGTTGTAGTCAACGTGAGCTAATGACTCATGCAGTCATGCTTACAAAGAATTCCTCATTAATTGAAGATAAACGATATTGAAACTGATATTGAAACTTTACCTTGTGCAAGTAAAGCATAAAATATGTTCAGCAATTGCAACCCCAGTTTAAGAAAATTAAGGCCAAAATATCTTAAAATCCCAAGTAACCTCATAACTACGACACTGATACAAAGTGTTGAAACCCAAGCAGGAGGTTCTTCTATAAAGTAATTATATCTCCACAGCAACTAACCCCTATATATGCTTTGATTTCAAGCTCTTAGTAGAGTTTGTCACAAAAGATATACCAACAATGTGACACATTTCTTTGAATATTGAAACTTCTCTGGGTGGGGTTCATTAGGGAATTGAAAAGGTAATTTCAAAGAAATAGACAGTAGATTGATACCTCAATGCATAAGACACTTTGTAGAAATTGCGTTGTCCTTAAAATATGCATGTTAGCATAGAATGAAGAAGACCAAACTCAGATAAATCACATATAAGACAATGAGAATCATTATTGGAAATTTAGAATATCAATCATTTGGAACTTTGTCGAATCCATTTAGAATATCAACTTCAAAATCAAAGGTGATGAAAATCTGTGCTACAAAAGCCAACATTTTTAAGTAAAAACCAACATAAGAAATCAAGGAGTAGATATAGTGGAGAGAGCGACTTTACCACCAAATCTTAGATGTGTGTTTGGTTCATTAAAGCTACATCAATAGGGAATCTTCTTCACCTACCAAATCATTTTGGGAACCTCAGGCCTCATAAATGGTGTGGGGTAAAATACACCAAGAGAGGAAACTATAATGATGCAAATTTGCTTTGAAAAAAAAAAAAAAAAAACATGCATATGGAGTTAATAGTCCAATTCTGTAAGGGATTAAAAAGACAAACCTTCAAATATGCATTGTGTCGTTTTCTCTCCCAACGCCAAATAATCCCATCATTCATGGTCCTAAACCTGGATTTGAAATTCCTATAAAGACATTTCAAAAAACATTTAGTCCATAAAAAGGTGTGCAAGGTTACTCATGAATCTTGATTGCTAACCCTAAATTGAACCACCAATGTTGTAGATGATTTACAAAAAAATGCAACTTAATTTGACATGTAGATCATTACTAAAATATCAACACCTTCTAAGGTATATTTACATATACATTTAAATTTATTTTATATGCACATATGCTCATTATGCATCTTTCATTATATTAAGAAAATACAAAACCATTTTTTACATTTAATGAGGAAAACCCCAAATTGAATTTATAGTTTTTATTTTTTTGCATTGGAGCATAAAACTACTCAATTTAATTTAATGAAAATATAAATACCTTTTATTAAGCATTGTGGCTGCAAAACATAGATAAAAATTATGTGATATTTTGCACTAGTCATGTTTTTTAATAGAAAATATCTAATCTCTGAACATATTATAATTTCATCTTACGTTATCTCAAAATCTGAATATTAGTCCAACGGTATTGCAACATGTTAAAAAAAAAAAAAAAAAAATACCAACACCCAGAATCATACAGTCCCAACAGAGAAATTTCAAATTTTACAGTTAATTTAAACTCCTGATTTGTTTTGCATCTAGTAATGGTGAAGTATTTGTTCATCAAATTGTATTGTATTGTATTGTTAGTTGTACCTATGCCCATTTGTCACCAAGCCACATCATGGGGTTCATCTAAATATCAAGTCTAGCTACCATTGGTTCTGAAATATCAATGGATATTATATTTATAAGTTTAGTTGCATAATCCAATTTGGGTGGTGGGACAATAGAGAATATATACTTTCGCAAGAAGATGCTTAAGAATTATGAAACAATTTACCAACCCATCTTAAAATAAAGCTACAGCATATAATCATACTAAATCTGTTGAGTTTTGAATATATAATAAATAAACAATTGAAACACTCAGCTATTTTATCAAACAATTGGCGTGCATCTAACAAAAGCAAAATTTAAAAGATATAGGAAGATGTAAAGAGAAAAGAGTGGGCAGTTTTCTAGAGAAGGACTCAAGGGCAGGGGAGAAAATAAAAGAAATTAAAGAATATATATTTTTACGAAAAAGAAATCATCAAGCAAAATAATAGAGCAAGAAATTGGGATGTGGGGATACCTAGGCATGTAACGTAATAGAAAGTAACCCAGCAGTAACCATCCACACCATAGATGAAATGGGCAGAAACAAACATAGAAAGGAAAAAAGAAACCATCAAGCAAAATAATAGAGCAAGAAATTGGGATGTAGGGATACCTCAACTGAACCACCCAGCTTACATTAGTATTTATATAGATGTGAGGAGAGGAAGGAAGACAGAAAGGCAGCCGTTAGAATCCAAAACAGAAGCAGAAACCGTGAGAATCAAAAGGTGGGGAAGGGGAAGAAACTAAACCTGAAACGATGAATAAGTTGTAACCGTGAAAACTTAAAGCATAAGTTGTATAAGTTGTAACAGAAGGCAAGGGAATAACATAAATTGTAACCATGGAAAGAAATCAGGTTTGACAAAGGGAGTTAGTTGAAAAGGCTTTGGGTGTGGGCTTGGGCTTTATAGTGGATTTAAATGTATAAGAAGTGGACTTTAAAGTAGAGATAGGGCTGGATATAATTTTAGTTTTATTAGTATTTTATTAATTGGTAAAAACTATTTTAAAATTGAATTAAAAATTCAAAAAATAGGATGGGAATGACATGGTGGCTGACGTGGCTTAATGTGAGCGTAGCAACATTAAATGTTACGCTTCAGTTTTTAGTAACATATAGATGAGATTGTGAGGTTACATGGAGTGCCAGTTTCTATTGTATCTGATGAAGATTTGAGATTCACTTCAAGGTTCTGGGATAGCTTGCAGAAAGCCTTGGGTACTAAGTTGAACTTTAGTACCGCTTGCCACCCTCAAACAGATGGACAGTCCTAGAGAACTATCCAAACTTTAGAAGACATGTTGAGAGCTTGTGCCTTGGATTTCAAAGGTAGTTGGAATGACCATTTGACTTTGGTGGAGTTTGCTTATAACAATAACTATCACTTCAGTATTAAGATGGCACCTTATGAGGCTTTGTATGGGAGAAAGTGTAGATCCCCAGTTTGTTGGGATGAGGTTGGATAGACGAGAATCTTGGGTCCTGAGATTGTTTAAAGAACAAGTGAAAAGATTGATGTAATTCGGGAAAGATTACTAGCTCAAAGTAGACAGAAAAGTTATGCTGATCCACGAAGAAGAGAAGTGGAATTTGAAATAGGAGACATGGTTTTTATTCGAGTGGCACATATGAAAGGAGTTATGAGGTTTGGAAAGAAGGGTAAGGTAAGCCATAGATATGTGGGGCCCTTTGAAATTTTGGAGAGAGTTGGTTTTGTTGCTTACCGACTTGCTTTACCACTGGCTCTGTCAAGGTTACATAACGTTTTCCATGTATCCATGTTGAGAAGGTATGTCCCTGAGCCTTCTCATATTTTGAGTTATGAGCCACTTCAAGTCAAAGAGAACTCCTCCTATGAGGAAGTTCCAATTCAGATTTTAGACATAAAGAGCAAGTGCTACGTAATAAGACTATACATTTGGTCAAAGTATTATGGAGGAATCATTCCATAGAAGAAGCTTCATGGGAGCATAAAGACGAAATGCAATCCAAATATCCCTAGCTATTTCAAAATTGAGGTATGTTTTGAATTTTCAGGGACAAAAATTTTATAAGAGGGGGAGAATGTAACACCCGTCTCACTTAAATTTAATTTAATTGCTTTTAGTTTGGAGTTGATGAATTATTTAATTCATTTTGGAAGTGATATTATTTTATATTATGATATTCTACACAAAAAAAAAAAAAAAAAAAAAAAAAAAAAAAAAAAAGGATAACTTGAATAGTTATTTTGTGGATTATTCATATTTAACTTTTAGTCTCCTTATCAATTAAGGAAAAGATAAGAAATTAAAACCTTTTTGGGTTTGGAGTTTAAGTGTTATTGGAATTCTTAGAGTCCTAGCCCATCTAAACAACCTTAATATGAGTTTAGTGGGAATTACAGTCTTGGAAGCTTATTTAAGTTTTTAGTGGGTTTTAAATTTCAGCCCAAGTGAAAACAATTTTAACGTGTAAGTAAGTTAGGGCTTCCTGCTGAAAGACGGAGAGAGAAACTGTGAGATTACAGAAGAAAAAAAAAATACTGCATCTGTGTGTTCAGGTATGCCTCTCTCACAAAGATCTATGGGATAATCTATAAAGCTAGTGTAGTATATTAGTCTTGCATGAACTTTTCCTTACGAACTCATGACTTAAGGTTTTAGATGATTTTTTTATTTGGGATTTATGTAGCTTAATTACTAGTGGTGCTGACTTTATGAACCTGGTAATCAATAACATGGTTTCGAGTTCCTAAATTTTTTTGTCAATACCTGCTATAGAATACTAAGTCTTATGGTTAGAGATTTTATGGATGCTATATATTTATTTTGGTTTGATATGATCTACAAGCATATGATTATTTGGAAGCCAACCTGTACTGGGAGAATCAAATAACATAGAGATCTACATATTCGGCTCATTAGAATTGTTTACATGGTATTGATTTTTGGAGTACTTGATAAAACAATTGAGTACTAAATAAGTTGTAGTTTCATAATAAGTAGTGATATACGAATTTTAAGAGTGAAATTTATGTTTTTTTTATTGCTGCCTTAGTGTAACCATTCTTATCGAGTCGTTTTGTCCTTATTTAGGTTCTAGACAATTGAAGTGAAACTTGGTTTAGCAACTAGAGGTAAGTGGACTTCAGAACATGACATCTCTCAAGACATGTATATTTATATATATTTTTGGTAAAAATATATTTATATATGCATAATTGCAAAAGTGAAGTTTCAAAAAACTTGTACCATTTTCAACGCTTTATACATACCTAAATTTTATTATTTCTTGTATATTACTTTGAAACTGTATATGTTAAGAATGACTCAAAACTATATTTTTGAGAAAGTATTTGTTATATGATATATGATTGGTATTGACAATATTGTAATAAAGTAAGAATGTTTTTAAACGGTTAGCTAGACAGTCTGCAACCTTTGCCAACACAGGGTTAAGTGTTGGTCTTCGACCGAAATAGTGTTATTATGATGTAGTGCAGTGTTATCGTTTGCTTTTCGGAGCTAGTGTTATCGTTTGCTCTTTGGAGCTAGTGTTGCCCCTTTGAGGTTAGTGTTATTGTTCCCAATGGGAATCACCCATCGAGTGTTTAGCAGTTTTTGTCTTTGTCTGACTAATGATTAATGTTTTCCATATCAAATTACTGTTTTATTGTTATTGACTTTTATAAATGGAAAAATTGTTTATTACTAATATATATTGGTTCTACCTATTTAGTGTATTTTGGCTAACTAAAGTGATTATTATTTTATTTAATGATTACAGTGTTATAGTTAAATGTTTTATTCTTGACAGTTTTATAGAATATATTATATTACTGTTAAAGCTATTTGTAAATGTTTTGTAAAGACTATATTTTGTCTATGATACTAATGTTTTGTTTTGAAAGACATCCTCATGTTATGTAGTCTCTTATTGGGCTTCTAGCTCACCCTCCTTTTTCCACCCTTTCAGAGTAGAGTAGTGAAATGTCTTTTGGTAGTAGATAAGTGGAGTCTTAGATTGAAGATTATTTTTTGGAACTATGTTAGTTGGTGAACTATTTTAGTATATTCTTTTTAGGATAGTGAGTTTGACAGTTGTGGAACTCTTTGAGATTGTATTTGGAGACTTTATTCTTAAAGTTTTTGTTTTTATGGATTTCATAGGAAAGATTTTGATGGGTTGAAGTTTATTTGTGGATATTTAATTACGCTATGTTCTATTATATTATTATTGATTATTTATAAGACAGGTTATGCATCTAAATCCATGGTTTGGATTTGGGGTGTTACAGTTATGGTATGGAGGGGTGTGGATGATAGTTTAAGTGGAGGGTATACTATGAAATTCAAGATTTTTTTAAGTATTTTTTTTTTCTCAATTATTCGGGAGAGTCTATTTAAATAGTTTCATTTTAAGAAATATAAGTCTTTTTTTCTATATATGAGGGTAATAAATAATAGTGGAAAAACTTGGGTAAATAAGTTCAATTTACCCCCATTGATATTATGCTTTGATATCCTTCTAATTTAATTATGTGACAAAATAGTATTCAAAACTATCTGTAAACATGGCACCCACAAGAGAATCAACAACAACGCCACTGTAGACATGGGTCTATCGCATCATTAATGGGTTGATATTGGAATTGGAAATATGACCAAAGTCAGGAATCCAATTTCTAACACTTCAAAGTACTCAGTTTCGTTTTCAATCTCATTATAGATTTATACCATATAGTCCACTTACTCTTGATTCTTAAAATATACTATATATATATATATATATATATTAATAATAAATAAATAGTCCACTTATTCTTCCATCTCCATAGAAAGCAAACCGTCGGCCCTACTAGTTTGACGTTTGACCTTGCCTTTGTTTAAAGATGGGAAAATGGAATGTGAATTCGTTCATGGAATCATGTGTAAGGATTGGGGAGAGAGAGGCAAACAAAGGGGAACGGGCGCGGACTTTTGATTTTTGACCATGACCAACCTATTAAATGGTGACTGAGGAAATTATTCATGTGTAGTTTTTGTAGTATGACTTTGTTAATTAGTCATTTGACTTAAAAAAAAAAGTGATTTGTTTTAATATAATTACATACAAATGGTCTTATAAATCATTACATAGTAGGTAGGAGGAGATTTCTCAAACTGGCCGGAAACTAATCCTTGTCTATCTAGAAATGATACTGTTGATTAGACAAAATTTGGAGAAATCTTCTTTGACTCACTACATAACAATTTATATGTATATTATTTAATCAAGTCATACAATCTATTAAAAATGTCATGAGACTAAAAATACACATGGATGATCAATTCAACTGCCACACAGTGGGCTAGAGAAAAATTCATTACAAAATGTTTGCAGGTAAATATTTTCCTCAGTGATTGGGAAAATTGCCCTAGCCTCCCTTCAAGTTTTTTGTTAGTACACTCACCTCCTTTCCTCTCTACTTTGTAATAAGACACACATCTTCTCAAAAAAAAAACTTCTCTTAAATGATTGAAAAAAATGCACTAAAAATCCTAGTTAGGAAAAAAAAAAAAAAAAAAAACTTTGAAAATTTTCAAATGGAGGGGTGTGGATGATAGTTTAAGTGGAGGGTATACTATGAAATTCAAGATTTTTTTAAGTATTTTTTTTTTCTCAATTATTCGGGAGAGATCTATTTAAATAGTTTGCATTTTAAGAAATACAAGTCTTTTATTGTATATATGAGTGTAATAAATAATAGTGGAAAAACTTGGGAATATAAGTTCAATTTACCCCCACTGTGATAGGACAATATCCGTCCTTGCAAGTTTGGGCTGTGAGGCCGCAGGCCCATTATATTAAGTTTGAGTCAGGCCCATGTTACTCAATTCAGTTTTAGCCTTGCCTCTCGCCTTTTCAAAATCACCCTTCGGCTCCCAAATTTTCCTCGCAATCGCGCGGGAAAATTCCTTCACAGAGTTCTCTCCAATGGAGTTTGCTTCAGTTCACCCAATCTGTCTGCATGTAAGTCAAAATCTCCAATCCCTAGAACGAAATCTCAAATTTCTTCCTCGATCGCAACCAATTTCTGATCCTTATTGCTTACAGTTAATTTCTTCTGCGATTCAAAGATGCCGATTAACGTGAGATCTATGCAGACTCTCAGTTATTCTCAAATTCTCTCCAAATGCCGATCCTCTCCCTCTTCGCATTTCAAGTAACTCTCTCTCTCTCTCTCTCTATTAATTTGATTTTACTTTGAGTATTGTGATAAATTTGCAAAATCGCTCATAGTTTCATAATGTCGCAGAGAAGGTAACGGAGGCTAAAACTACGTCGTTTAAATTCAAATATTGTCGATAAACGTTTCCTTTTTTGGCTAAATGAATTTCTAAATTGATTCTTAAGAGATTACATTTGAGAAGGTTCAGAGGTGACTGTTCATAATGTTTTCTGCAGAATTTTCTTGTAACTGTTCATAATGTTTTCTGCAGAATTTTCTTGTAACTGTTCATAATGTTTGAAGAGGTATCAAGCCTTGTGA
This sequence comes from Quercus gilva, assembly GCA_023621385.1. Taxonomy (NCBI): domain Eukaryota; kingdom Viridiplantae; phylum Streptophyta; class Magnoliopsida; order Fagales; family Fagaceae; genus Quercus; species Quercus gilva. The sequence continues at coordinate 15,122,726 of CM042475.1, forward strand.
ACGGTTTTATGAAACATTTTAAATTTCCATATGTGTTTTTTGATAAAATACAACCCTATGAGTATAAATAGAGGCTTATATTCACTTGAAAAATAACACAAGAAATCTTGTGGTTATTCTTCAGAATTGCTATTTGTAGAACTCAACAATTTGATTGTATCGTAGGGACAAATTTGCAACAACCCTTTAGCAACAAGAGGGTGGGGGCAAATATTATCTATTTTTGTTTGTCTTTTGTATTATTCTTATTCTTCCTTTATTACTTTGTGTATTATTCCCAACACATTTGGTGCCAAAGAAATAAGTTGAGGTTCAAAGAACCTATGTTGCAGTTGTGCAATGTTGCAGGGGATGCCTATCAATACCTGGCTACATATAAAATGGACAACAACAACCAGTTAGACTTGTTAAGCAGAAAAACATCAAATGGAAACCACCTTCGCCTGGAATGTATAAGACAAACTTTGACGGTATGGTATTTGAAGATTCAAGTGAGGCAAGAATTAGAATGATTATTCGAAATTCTAAAGGTGTGGTTATGGCATCTCTAGCAGAAAATTTTTGAATCCTTCTTCGATTGAGACGGTGGAACTTCTTATAGCTAGGGCGGCTATTATACTAGTATAGGAGCTCGGTTTTGAAAACTCCATCTTTGAAGGCGAGTCTAAGATAATCATAAACTCCCTCTAGAATGGTGATCGGTTGAAGTCATCTATTGGTCATTTAGTATAAGATATTTTGTTCTTTGTAAACTCCCTTGGGAGTTGGTCCTTCTCTCATATTAGTGGGCAAGGTAATGTTGTTGCATATGTCTTAGCAAGAGAATTAGACTTTCTTTTTCTTTTGATGTTTGGATGAAATTTATTCTTCTAGATGTATTTAATGTTTTTAAGTGTTTATTTAATAGATCCTTAATAAAAAGTTATGTGGGGCAACAAGTGCCAATCACCCTGGCCCACTCTATATCCGGCCCAAGGCCCGTGCCGAGGACAAAAGGGAAGAAACCCAAGACGTCCAAAGGCCTCGCCGAGGATTTCCCCCTCTTTGGCGCACCAACGATTGATAAAGGGAAAATATCCCTCATCCCTTAAACATATCTTACTAACATTCTAACCGCTTTAATGGCGATGTGACCAGCGGACCCAGGTGCCTTGGTCACTCCAACTAATAAAAATCCCGCAAAGACAGCTGAGAACTAACATAAAGCTTGCAAAATCAGATGATGGGACAAACCCTTATCCACAGTGACCGAATAACCGACAGATGGATGGCTGAGATTAACTAAAACAAAACTATATAACCTAGAGGGGTCCCAACATAAAGGGAGGGGAGATGAATCAGTCCGGAAAAAAGGGAGAGAAGACTTATCAACTCTAAGAAAAATAGATTCTCGGCCTGAGCCGAGGACAAATATGCTTCGTAAACACATAACCCAAGTGATGATCATTCCCTACGAAAACACTTAGCCAAATTTCTTTGAGAAGATTCCTATGAATTTCATGTCTTCTATTACTTGTTAAAAACTTCATATCAACCGTTGTTTACTTCGATATTGCCAAGCCCTTTTACCCACACTTTCTACAAGTTTTTATTGTGAAGGGTCCATTACAAATTGAGTCCCTACAATTGGCGCCGTCTGTGGGAAAGACTTGTGCGCTAGCAAGTGCGACGGTTGGTGCAAAAAAAAAAAAAATCAATCAAGAACAACACAGTTTACAGTAACAACATTCATTCAAAGGTCTACAATCACAAGAAACAAGAGTATGCCAAAAAAAAAAAAAAAAAAAAAAAAAAAAAAAAAAAAGAGAGAAATAACACAAAGCAAGTCTACTTCTTTATTAATATATGAAGAAAAAGTTACATCTCTTACAAGGGATGCTCGTGAGGCTTGTTCTAAAGCTAACTACAAGATCTAGACGGCTAACAAAGCTGGCAGAGGAACAAAAGATAGAAAAGGAGGCTGGGGGTGAAGAAAGAGAAGAGGAAATAGAAGAGATAAAAGGGAAAAGAGGGAAGAAGAGCTACATGGAAGGCGGAAGAGGCCGCAGCACAGGACGGTTCCATTTCTGGGTTCCGCCTGGTTTCCTTTCCACCCCCATCGTAGCTAGCTTGGAGGGTCAGAGACCCAAACCCAAGGGAGGGAGGTTACGTTCTCTATGGATCCTCCTCCAGACAGCGAGGAGGGCTCCGTCTCCGATTAGGTTGAAAAGAATGAGAATCTTCGGATCTTTCTTACCCCAACCCCAACCAGACGTTCAAGGTCAGAGTGCCATCCTCGGCTCCTGAGGGGGGTTGTGCATCCTCAGGACCGCCCTTTCCCAGGGCCGATTCATTCGAAGGGGCTCAAATGGCTGTGTCTTGCAGAGTTTTTGGGCAATATTTTTTGGAGAAATTTAGGACGAGTGTTTGTCAAGTGTGAAGAAGAAGGTTGCCCTAGAAACACCTTATATAGAAGGCGGAATATTGGTGAAGGCCAGTCTGCAATAAATCCCAGGGAGAGATTTTCGGAGGCAATAATTCCGCCCCAAGTTCCAAGGGGCTTGTCAGCCGTTAGATCCTCGCAGATCCACGACTGACATTAATGAGGAGGCACCTCATTAATGCGGAGACACCGAATCGTCAAAACGCATTACTCAATCGACGCAAGAGACGCTTCGTGATCAGAAGGGTCACGTCAAACGAAGAGGCAAAACAGAGCAGAGTCTTATCCTACCCCAACTCCAGCTTGCGTGTATCATTATGTTGCGTGAAAAGCGTATTTAATTAATGTTTATTATAGATTATAGCGATGTAGAGTTAAATGGCTACGGGTAAATAGAAAAGATAGTAAATAAATGAGAAAATTAGGTACTGGACAGAACCAAGGCATTGCATGGTCCTCGAACCCAAGCCTCATGGGGAAACCAGATACTTCAGATGAAAAATGAGAAAACTAGGTACTGGATAGAACCAAGGCATTGCATGGTCCTCGGACCCAAGCCTCATCATTGCATGGTCCTCGGACCCAAGTCTCATGGGGAAATCAGATACTTCAGATGAAAAATGAGAAAACTAGGTACTGGACAGAACCAAGGTATTGCATGGTCCTCGGACCCAAGCCTCATGGGGAAACCAAATACTACAGATGAAAAATGAGAAAACTAAGTACTGGACAGAACCAAGGCATTGCATGGTCCTCGGACCTAAGCCTCATGGGGAAACCAGATACTTTAGATGAAAAATGAGAAAACTAGGTACTGGACAGAACCAAGGCATTGCATGGTCCTCGGACCCAAGCCTCATGGGGAAACTAGATACTTCAGATGAAAAATGAGAAAACTAGGTACTGGACAGAACCAAGGCATTGCATGGTCCTCGGACCCAAGCCTCATCATTGCATGGTCTTCGGACCCAAGCCTCATGGGGAAACCAGATACTTCAGATGAAAAATGAGAAAACTAAGTACTGGACAGAACCAAGGCATTGCATGGTCCTCGGACCCAAGCCTCATGGGGAAACCAGATACTTCAGATGAAAAATGAGAAAACTAGGTACTGGACAGAACCAAGGCATTGCATGGTCCTCGGACCCAAGCTTCATGGGGAAACCAGATACTTCAGATGAAAAATGAGAAAACTAGGTACTGGACAGAACCAAGACATTGCATGGTCCTCGGACCCAAGCCTCATGGGAAAACCAGATGCTTCAGATGAAAACGAGAAAACCAAGTGTTAAGAAAATTTCGTGCACTGCATAGCCCAAGGGCTTAGGCCAACAGGAAGAGCACGTCCTCATGAAATACTAGGTGTTAAGAAAAGCCAAGGTCTTGCATGGTCTTCGGACCCAAGCCTGTGCGGAAATTAGTCTCTATAGGGCGATATACGCGACAAGCAGAACCAGGGTCTCTACACTAACCACGGGTCTAAACCTTCGGCAAAAACCAATCTTTGGGCATTAAACGAAAAACCTTACTAGGAACGAAAATCAAGCGAAGACGAGCATTAAAAACACCACAGGATTTAATCCTACCTCTCCTAGAGGAACTAACAAGGAAATACTCCTCGAACAGGCCTTTCGCACCAAAAGAAAGCCGCAAAAACAGCTAAAATAACGATAACAATAACAAAGAAGTAAGGCTCAGCAGGTAAGGCTCAGCAGAGCACGAACACATGCCAAGGAAAGTCAAAATCCTCCTCCCCGCCCAAGGGGATGTGCAACAGGATTTTGAGGGGCTATTGTGGGGCAACAAGTGCCAATCACCCTGGCCCACTCTATATCCGGCCCAAGGCCCGTGCCGAGGACAAAAGGGAAGAAACCCAAGACGTCCAAAGGCCTCGCCGAGGATTCCCCCCTCCTCGGCGCACCAACGATTGATAAAGGGAAAATATCCCTCATCCCTTAAACATATCTCACCAACATTCTGACCGTTTTAATGGCGATGTGACCAGCGGACCCAGGTGCCTTGGTCACTCCAACTAATAAAAATCCTGCAAAGACGGCTGAGAACTAACATAAAGCCTGCAAAATCAGATGATGGGACAAACCCTTATCCACAGTGACCGAATAACCGACAGATGGATGACTGAGATTAACTAAAACAAAACTATATAACCTAGAGGGGTCCCAACATAGAGGGAGGGGAGATGAATCAGTTCGGAGAAAAGGGAGAGAAGACTTATCAACTCTAAGAAAAATAGATTCTCGGCCTGAGCCAAGGAAAAATATGCTTCGTAAACACATAACCCAAGTGATGATCATTCCCTATGAAAACACTTAGCCAAATTTCTTTGAGAAGATTCCTATGAATTTCATGTCGTCTATTACTTGTTAAAAACTCCATATCAACCGTTGTTTACTTCGATATTGCCAAGCCCTTTTATCCACACTCTCTACAAGTTTTTATTGTGAAGGGTCCATTACAAATCGAGTCCCTACAAGTTACGATAAAGGTTTTCTTTAAAAAAAAAAAAAAAGTGCATTACTGATAAATAAATGAAATGGAGAAGGGGGAGGGAATTCCTCATTATTTTATGAATCCTTTAAAAGTACTTAACAAATATACTCCTTCAGTCTCATTTTTTTTGTCCTGTTTGAAAAGTCAAATTTTTTAAGAGAACATCATTTATTGTCTTGTCTACCTTTTAAAAATATATAAGTTTCTAAAACTATCCTTAAAAAAATTTATCAAAAATTTGAATTAGTAAATTAATAAGGGTATAATAGGAATATTAATAAATTAATTACTTTTATTTTTAGAAATAGAACAATATTTTGAGACATTTCAAAATAAAGTAGAAGATAAAAAAAATGAGACGGAAGGAGTATATACCGATGTAATTCCGCCCCTAAGTGTTACGTGGGTTGTGTGATTAGACTCGGAGGTGACATAAGCACGGGTCAAAGTCCTCCAAATTGTAGTACATGGACCACAACTGCATGTCAAGTCAAGTAGTGTGCTTTAAATGTTAGGTTGATGGGCAAGGCATACAGTGGATCCGATCATGTGCATAGACTGTGAACATATCTTTATTGAGAAACATGTGTCTAATAAATGACATGAACATCATGTGTAGCCGGTAGGTACCGGCTGTTATCAAGAATTGCATGTAATTAACAAAAAAAAAAAAATGCCGATGATGGGACAGTTATTTGTAATTACCAAGCAATTGCTTAGTAATTATTTTTATTGATAATTCAATAATTATAACAATTGCTGAGAGAAGTGTTTTTTTTTTTTTTTTTTTAATACTAATTATTGATTGATAATGTAATGCCAATGATTTTATTAAGGAAATTTTAAAACTTTTTATAAATAAATAAAAAATGTTAGACAAGCAGTTATTGACAAATCTTGCACATTTAAATATTTAATTTTTTATGTATTAATAGTTAAAGGTAGAAAGATTTAAATCTGAGATGTTTTGGAATAAGTCAACCAAATGAGTTAAAACCTAAAATCTCTTGGCAGTTGGCACCTAAAGTTTGCTAAGTGAACCTTTGCTAAAGTTTTGAATTATTTCTTTTCATAAGTGAAACAGCAATATATTATTAAACAACTAAGAGATTAGAAAAACAAAAACAAAAAAGAGATTAGAAAAACAAAAACAAAATAAGGAACAATTGTCCAATCACGCATGCCTGGTGAGTCTTTTTCTCCTTTGGGTAACTGGGTAAGAAAAACGTGTAGCAAAAAGATTGAAAGCCAATTCTATATAATGAGCGTTCAATAATTTTCCTATGATAACACTGTTGTCTATACCAACTCCTCTCCATCACATTGACTTGGGCAAAATCAAGACAACCGAGCAAATTGAGAAAACACACTGATTCATGTGAACAGTGAACTCTTGTATCAAATCTTATTTTACCAACCAAAACTAAAACCAAATCCAACTTCTTCTAATTTGGGGTCTGTTTGAGATTCGCTTATTTTGCTGAAACTGAAAATTTTTGTTGAAAGTACTATAAATAAAAATAAAAGTTAGTTGAAATAATACAGTGAAACTCATAGATAGTATTAAAAGTGCAATAGAGCCTATGAATAGTAGCAAAAATAAGTTGAATAGTAAAATAAACTAACTTTTTAAATTAGAGCCAAACGCACGCTTGGTCAATGACACTGATTTCACGTTTCAGCAAGGCATGGGTGATTATGTAGAGTGGGCTAATACTATAATGGAAAATTATTGTGTATTCCGTAAGTATATTCTTCTTTCTCATATCATGTAGATCCCATAGTAAGTGAGACGTGACCTATATGAAAGAGAGAATATATTCTTGAAGTACATGATAACAACCCTACTATAATAAAATAAGCCGTATACAAATTTGAATGATTGATTTCTACCCTCTATCTACTACCCGATTCTCCTCCTAATTAATGTATATAAATTATTGTTGTACTCTACCTGAAATGGTTGACTTTCTTCATGTAGATCCCATAGTAAGTGAGACATGACCTATATGAAAGAGAGAGAATATATTCTCGAAGTACATTATAACAACCCTACTATAATAAAAAGACAAAAGTTAAGTATAATACTTTAGGTGCAGTTTCTTAAGTTCATCTCTTAAGATTTTGACATGTGGATACTTAACTAAAAAAATAAAGTTTTATTCCATGAGAAAAAATCCACATGGCAGAATTTTAAGAGGGGAACCTAATGAACAGAACCTAAGTACTGTATCTAAGTCTTACTCATAATAAAATAAGCCGTATACAAAATTGAATGATTGATTTCTATCCTCTATCTACTACCTGATTCTCCTCATAATTAATGTATATAAATTTTCGTTGTACTCTGCCTGAAATGGTTGACTTTCTTCATGTAGATCCCATAGTAAGTGAGACGTGACCTATATGAAAGAGAGAGAATATATTCTAGAAGTACATAATAATAACCCTACTACAAAACTTAGGTATAATACCTTAGGTACAGTTCCTTAGGTTCATCTCTTAAGATTCTGACATGTGGATACTTAATTAAAAAATAAAATTTCATTCCATGAGAAAAAATTCACATGGCAGAATCTTACTAGGGGAACTTAACGAATAGCACTTAAGTACTGTATCTAAGTCTTGCTCATAATAAAATAAGTCGTATACAAAATTGAATAATTGATTTCTACCCTCTATCTACTACCTGATTCTCCTCCTAATTAATGTATATAAATTAGGCAAAAACCATATTTTCGTCTCTACATTTTCACGCGATTTTTACTTTGGTCCTTTTCTTTTATTTTCACCGCTTTTAGTCCCTATTTAGAAAAATGCCTTTCATTTTAGTCCTTTCTGTCAATGCCTTAACGGCAAAGTCCTACGTGGCAAACAGAACTATTAAAATAATAATAAAAATCTTTATTTTGGCATTAAAAAAATGCCACGTCAACATCTAAATTATAAAAATTAATTTATTAATTTTAACTAAATAAAAAAATTAGAAACCAAAAATCACATTAATTGAGATCTAAGTGTGTCTTGAACAAGAACAACAAAAACATAAACCCATATCTAAGAACACAAACCCAGAAATTAAAATCCAAAATCCAAAAATTAAAAATCTCAAAATCACCATTTTCTCAAACCTAGCAAAATCATCAAATCCTAAAGCCCCAAAGTATTAAATCAATCCAAAAATACAACACAACCAATCCAAACAAAAAAATGTCAAACTCAGAAAAACCCATCTCAAGCAAGTTGAACCTAGCAAACCCACCTTAAGCAAGTTGGATTTTAATTAAACAGAGCCTCACATCAAACCCACTTCGCTCAACTTCACTCACATCCTCCACAGCCGCTACAACTCCAAGCAAGACCTCAAAGCCTACACTATCCACCCCCGCCACGAAAGCGCTGTCAAAGATCACGGCCTGCCCATAGCCAAAGACATCATGGCCTTCGATTGCGTCACCCCTGATCTTCATCTGGCGGTCACACTTAAACCCAAACCTAGGTCCGCAATTTGAATCAGCTTCTTCAAACCAAAGGAAGAAGAAGAAGAGGACAAAGATGTAAAAAAATCAAAGATACTTGGGGTTTTAAAAGAAATGAAGGATGGTTTGTTGTTGGGGCAGCAAAAACGAATTAGAAGGTTGAGAGAACACAGAAACACATGCTGAGAGAGAGAGAGAGAGAGAGAGAGAGAGAGAGAGGTCCTCATGGTACCTCGGAGCCTTCACAATGATTGAGGTTGGTGTTATTTTGCTACAACCCTAAAAACCCATTTTCAATTTCTTCTTAATTCTTCAATTTGTTTCCATTTCCGCCTTGTATTTCCATGTTTTCAATCATAAAGCTTCAATCTTGGAATTCAAAGAGTTGAATTATTGGGTTTTTATTATCTCTTTATATTTTGAAGATTTCTTTTTTACTTTTAATATCTGGGTCTTGTTGGGGGTGTTAAGCCATGATATTAAGCGAGTTTGAGCTAGAAATTTTGTATAAATAAATGAGATTTGTTTTAATATGGAATTGAAGTTGTCAAATTGAATGGTAAACTCAAAGGGTTCAGGTGATCTCTCAGGCAATGGTCTTAGCATTTGGTTCAAGTGACTACTTAGAAGTCTTTCGATCATAATTTGACCTATGTTATGTGGGTTCCAATCATAATTGTTGTTGGTTATGTTGTATTTTTGGATTGATTTGGTACTTTGGAGCTTTAGGATTTGATGATTTTGCTGGGTTTGAGAAAATGGTGATTTTGAGATTTTTAATTTTTGGATTTTAATTTCTTAGTTTGTGTTCTTAGAATTGGGTTTGTGTTCTTGTTGTTCTTGTTCAAAACACACTTAGATCTCAATTCTTGTGATTTTTGGTTTTTAATTCTGTTTTTAATTTTTTTTATTTAGTTAAAATTAATAAATTAATTTTTTTAAATTTAGATGCTGGCGTGGCATTTTTTAACGCCAAAATAAAATTTATTATTATTATTTTAATAGTTTCGTTTACCACGTAGGATTTTGCTATTAGGGCACTGACGGAAAGAACTAAAATGAAAGGCTTTTTTCTAAATAGGGACTAAAAGCGGTGAAAATAAAAGGTAGGGACCAAAATGAGAATTGCGTGAAAATATAGAGACGAAAATGTACTTTTCAGCTATAAATTATTGTTGTACTCTACCTGAAATGGTTGACTTTCTTTACTATAGTGTACTAGTGCCAGAAGTCATAGTTTGACTTAGCATTTTTTCTTGAGGTAAGACCAACCGATTTGTTACTTTAGAATTTTAAGATAATGGTACAAAGGTTGGTAAAACAAAACTATAATATGACCAACTTAGTTTGATCAGGGAACTGCATTAAAGTTTTGGTTACGGGTAATTACATTTGGAAGGGGAAAAAATTAATTTTATGCTTTGATACCCTTCTAATTTAATTATGAGAAAATATTGGGTCAGGTGGTGGCGTAAAAACAGTGTTTTACGCCACCCAATAAAATATTGCCACATCACTTTTTTTTTTTTGGGTACTTAAGCCCCTAATCAAAACAAAACAGAACGACCTAAGAAAAAAGAAGAAGAAGCCCATCGCCACACAGTTGCTTCCTCTGATTGCAAGAGTGAGAAAAATGATGAAAATGCCCTCAAAGACAACACTGAATCGTAAGCAGAACCAAACTGGAAACTGAAACCTCCGTCACACTTGTGCCAGCCCAACAGAGACATCTTATCTACAAACTCATACTGCAATCAATCAAACAATTAAAATCTCAAACACACCAAGTTGAGTTTGGTACCAAGTTCTAATCAACTCCATTAATCTCAACTTAATCCCCACACCTTCATTACTCTCTCTCTCTCTCTCTCTCTCTCTCTCTTGTATTTATCATTTTCTGTTCCTTGAATTTCACAACTTTTACCTTTCCACTCTTTTTCTCCAATCCCAAATTCTCGATCCAAACAAAAAAGAATGCCAGGCCTTGTCTCTGTTAAAACTCCACCTCTCCGAATCTTCGTCCCCGAAACTTTGACCCAACGAAGATCCGAACCTGTAAACTTTGTTTCGAACTCCAAACCCGCCTCTCTGACTTCCGAGACGACCGCCTTCCCCGTCTCCGTCGTGATCCAAATTCTCATTGAGAAAACCCCGATAACCCGAACTCCGAAGTGGTTCTAGACAACCCAGATCTCGGCCCGTTTCTCCTCAAACTTGCTCGCGACATTATTGCCTCCGGCGAGGGACCGAATAAGGCTCTCGACTATGTGCTTCGAGCTTCGAAGTTGTTCGAGCGGTGCTCCAGTGGAGCTGAAGGCGAGCCGAGTCTGGACTTGGTGATGACCCTTTACATTTTGGCAGCAATCTCGAGGAGGCGATTCCAATTCTGGAGTGGGCCATTCAGGTTCCGAATCCTCCGAGAGGCACGATCACGCGCTCGCGGCGTTTTCCGGTCACATGCTACTCGGCGACACGTTTTCGATGCTTGGACAGGTGGATCGCTCAATCGCTTGCTTTGAAGAAGGGCTCAATCCCAAAAGTCTTCCTCTTTTTTATTTTTCTCAGGTCGTTCTGTTTTACTTTGATTATGGGCTTAAGTACCCAAAAAAAAAAAAAAAAGTGACGTGGCAATATTTTATCGGGTGGCATAAAACACTGGTTTTATGCCACCGCCTGACCCAATGTTTTCTCTTTAATTATGTGACAAAATAGTATTCAAAAGAGTTTAAATTGCATTCGGAGTTGGCAAAAAACACTAGTTTTACGCCAGCCAATAAAAATACGCCACGTCATTATTTCAGTAAATGCCCAAGAGACCTCACTGCATACAATAACAGCTTTCTTAAATCCAAATCACAAACGCTTATCAAACCAGACCAAATTTTAAAAATCTCCTCTGCTTCCTCTTGCGTCTTGCCCGAACCTCCACCCCACCACACACTGACGCATGCCGCCACTCAAGTCGTATGTTTCGTTGCTAGAGCTGCCGTGAGCATGGTTTTGTGATTCAAAGGTTTGTTTTTCTTGATTTACCCTTTTTTTCCAATAGTTACACGGGAGAGAAAAAAGCGAAAGCGAACAAGACCAACCAAGAACGCAACCTAAGACACCAAATGAATGACCAATGTCCTCAGGTCTCTCATGCCCGCCTCCGATATTCAAAGGGTAATTATATATCATTAAATTCTATAAAGTTCCAATCTTTAGTTTCACAATTTCGAAAGATTGAAGCTTTCTTCGTTTCGGTTAAAATTATGGGTTACCAAGCTTCTATTATTGGAGGTGCAACATACTTTGTGAAGGAACTAGAGCAGCTACTTCATTCCCTTGAAGCACAAAAGAGAACGAGAAATAAACAAAGAAAGCAGTGAAAGCTTCACTGTGGTCCCATCCAATGGCTTCTTTATGTCTCCACAAAGTAGAATTGGTTTTGATGAAGGGACTTGTGAGGAAGAGGTGAAGCTAGAGAATAAATCTGAGGTGGCGTGTTTTTATTGGTTGGCGTAAAACCAGTGTTTTATGCTAGCTCCAGACGCAATTTAAACTCTATTCAAAACTATCTGTAAACATGGCACCCACGTGAGAATCAACAACAACGCCACTTTAGACATGGGTCTATCGCATCATTAATGGGTTGATATTGGAATTGGAAATATGACCAAAGTCAGGAATCCAATTTCCAATACTCCAAAGTACTCAGATTAGTTTTCAATCTCATATTTTTATTATAGATTTATACTATATAGTCCACTTACTCTTGATTCTTAAAATATACTATATATATATATATATTAATAATGAAAATAAATAGTCCACTTATTCTTCCATCTCCATGGAAAGCAAACCGTTGGCCCAACTAGTTTGACGTTTGACCTTGCCTTTGTTTAAAGATGGGAAAATGGAATGTGAATTCGTTCTTGTGTAAGGATTGGGGAGAGAGAGAGGCAAACAAAGGGGAACGGGTGCGGACTTTTGATTTTTGACCAACCTATTAAATGGTGACGGAGGAAATTATTCATGTGTAGTTTTTGTAGTATGACTTCATTAATTAGTCATTTGACTTAAAAAAAAAAAAGAAAAGAAAGTGATTTGTTTTAATATAATTACACACAAATGGTCTCATAAATCATTACATAGTAGGTAGGAGGTGATTTCTCAAACTGGGCGGGAACTAATCCTTGTCTATCTAGAAATGATACTATTAATTGGACAAAGTTTGGAGAAATTTTCTTTGACTCACTGTATAACGATTTATATGTATATTATTTAATCAAGTCACACAATTCATTAAAAATATCATGAGACTAAAAATACACGTGGATGATCAATTCAACTACCATATAGTGGGCTAGAGAAAAATTCCTTACAAAATGTTTGAAGGTAAATATTTTCCTCTGTGATTGGGAAAATTGCACTAGCCTCCCTTGAAATTTTTTGTTAGTACACTCACCTCCTCTCCTCTCTACTTTGTAATAAGACACCCATCTTCTTTAAAATGCAAACTATTTATATCAACTTCTATTAAATGATTGAAAAAAATGCACTAAAAATCCTATTTAGGAAAAAAAAAAAAAAAAAAACTTTGAAAATTTTCAAATTTCCTAATGGAGGGGTGTGGATGATAGTTTAAGTGGAGGGTATACTATGAAATTCAATAATTTTTTTTAGTATTTTTTTTCTCAATTATTCGGGAGAGGTCTATTTAAATAGTTTGCATTTTAAGAAATACAAGTCTTTTATTCTATATATGAGGGTAATAAATAATAGTGGAAAAACTTGGGAAAATCAGTTCAATTTACCCCCACTGTGATAGGACAATAAACGTCCTTGCAAGTTTGGGCTGTGAGGCCGCAGGCCCATTATATTTAAGTTTGAGTCAGGCCCATGTTACTCAGTTCAGTTTTAGCCTTGCCTCTCGCCTTTTCAAAATCACCCTTCGGCTCCCAAATTTTCCTCGCAATCGCGCGGGAAAATTCCTTCACGGAGTTTCTCTCCAATGGAGTTTGCTTCAGTTCACCCAATTTTTCTGCATGTAAGTCAAATTCTCCAATCCCTAGAACGAAATCTCAAATTTCTTCATCGATCGCAACGCATTTCTGATCCTTATTGCTTACAGTTAATTTCTTCTGCGACTCAAAGATGCCGATTATCCGGAGATCTATGCAGACTCTCAGTTATTCTCAAATTCTCTCCAAATTCCGATCCTCTCCTTCTTCGCATTTCTAGTAACTCTCTCTCTCTCTCTCAATTTGATTTTACTTTGAGTATTGTGATAAATTTGAAAAATCGCTCATAATTTCAAAATGTCGCAGAGAAGGTAACAGAGGCTAAACTACGTCGTTTTAATTCGAATATTGTTGATAAACGTTTCCTTTTTTGGCTAAGTGAATTTCTAAATTGATTCTTAAGAGATTACAGTTGAGAAGGTTCAGAGGTGATTGACAATAGGTTTATTTATTTATTTATTTTTTTAAATGGTTTCATAATGAGCAGTTTCGGATACCGGGATTGGAAGCTGCCTGGAGGAGTTTCAGGACTTGAAGTTTCCGAGAGAAGCCGCTATCGCTGAAAAGTGGGGTAAGTAGAGAGAACTGAGGTTCAATTAATGCTAACATTGGCTGTAGTCGTTTTCGCGTTGGAAAAACTGTGTACTTATTTGAATTTGTGGGGAGAAATGCTTTTGTTTATATGCGATTGTTTGATGGGTGGTTTGATTGGTTTCTGGCATTGTGATGCAGATGGAGTGCTTTCTGTCAGAACTACTAGTAAGTTTCGTTTTCTAAGGGGAATTGTGCTTTGATGTGATATAATAACTTTTTCTGAAAACAACTACTTTTATGTACCATGAGCAAGGTTGCTTATGAATTATTTTGTGTATCATGCATGTTCGGTTTAGGGTTATCTATTCATTTTCATTGACCTTGTGGATGAATTATCATAATTCTTGGAACTGAGAAGGCCAGATTCTTGTGGTGCGTTTGGATAGTGGGATTTGGGCATGTGAATTTGGATTTGAGTGATTAAATTCCAAGGCATTTCAAATCTATTGATTTAAAATCCAATTCCTAATTCAAGTTTCCAAACGCAACCTTGAAAATTCTTATTTGAATTCATATATATCTATATATATTATTTCGTTTCGTTTGAATGTTTAGCATCTATTTTAGTGTTGCTGGTGTTATTTGTGGAGATTGCAGGCATATGTGACAATGAGGTATTTAATTATCAGTTAAATCTAAAAGAAAGTGCGTCTGCCAGGTGGCTGACTAGGCTACCTTCAAACCCTAAGAATGGTGTGAAATTCAGGCATGCAAGTTAATTGAACTTTTAAGTTGTTGATTTATAGATTACCTTGTCATAATTATTTGATGATTTTTTTTTTTTCCAGTGGGACTGAAGTATGCCTTTCTATCTCCGAAAGTCTTGATGTTTTACTGGCAGAGATCAATTGTTTCTTTCAAAAGGTCTGTTATCCCTATTCTGCTGATTCAGTTGTTTCTTTTCTGTCAAACAATGTAGGTTTATAATTGTAACTTGCTTTTGACTATCTGCAAATACCTGATCAGATTGCTTGTCAACTTTTGAATATTTATTGTTGTCTTGCCAAAAAAAAAAAAAAAAAAAAAAAACACATACATGGTCTTGAAAATGATTAAAGAAAGGACTTGAGATTACAGTGATGTAGTATTCTTTATGTTGAACGTCTGTCTCTCTCTCTCTCTCTCTCTAATATATTTGACAAGGCTAGCGGTTAAGTTAATGGAAGAATTTAAGATCACAGTGACTTAATATTATTCTTGCTGGGAAATAGTTCTTTTGTTTTTACATGGCTAGTAGTGGTTGAATCAAGTTAAGTGTTGGATGCACTTTTAAAGCAATTTGAGGATCCTTAAAATCTCAGTTGATTGGAATATGGTGTCTTTTGTTCTAATTGCTTGATAATAGATTGCTTCACTGTTTACATTTCTTAACTCACTTTCCGTACTTCTTTGTCAAGTGCTTGATTGATAATAGATTGATTCAATGTTTACATTTCTTAATTAACTCACTTTCCATACTTCTTCATCAAGTGCTTGTTGAAAACCTTTTCTTCAGTTTTCTCTTTATTTACTCTAATCTGTTCCCTATTGGCTTTGCAGATGCTTGTTCTAAAGATTCCTGTGAGTCCTATTTACTATTCTTGCTTTACGTGATAAAGATTTTCTTGTTATTAATCATCTTGTACTTCGTGAAAAGAACTGAAGAAATTTTTTACTTTTTTTAAGGCTTACATTTTTTTTTGGGGTAAACGATGGTGACCTTTAAGAAATTGTTGATGCTGCTAGAAAATCTCCTCTTATAACTTTGAGCTTGATTAATTTTGTGTAATATTTATTTCATACTTTTAACATTCAATAAGAGAAGGATCATGCAAATTTGTCTAGTTGTGATGATCACAATGACACTAACTAATTGATAACCTTTATTTTTTGTCCAGAATGTTGCGTATGAATTGGTAGTTGAACATGATGATGCTTCTGGATTGCGATATGAAAATGTCTTTCTAGCAAATGAGTCCGATCCCTTGCATTTTTCAGCCTCAAATCTTGAACGTTTGAAGTCAGGCCTTGAAGATTATATTTTAAAGCATGGAAATAGCTCAAGTAAAAAGTGTGGCTCTTGCTTTCCAAGTTTGTAAGTTCATACACCAAATTCATGCTTATGTTCCTATTTATCTTCTGGGCTCCACTTGCATTAATTCAGGAGAAAAGAGGATGAATCAGGCAAGAGTTATTAATTCCATTATTGCGTGGTTACATGGTTAGCTTTATTCTTTGTAAAATATTGCATGCTTAATCATGTGAATATTAATTTCAATAATTTGTATGCCTCTACTTGATGATCTATCTATTTATGAACCTCTGGTCAGGGAGCATCTCAAGGTTGGGAGTGGAATAGCATGCTGCACAGAAGGCCTTAGGAATACTGGACTGGTGATGGAAGCTGTCATTTTGATAAGTGAAATATCAGAGCCAACCAGTAGTTGCTTCAGACCATGTGGTGCTAAAAGTGAGGTATATTTCTTCTCCTCAATTTTACATCATTTCAGCTCTTTTATAACAAAGAATAACTATCAAATATATCTTGTTAAAATGTGAAGCGTGATTGGAAATTGGATCACTTGCATTTGCTTGGATAAGAATCATTAAAGCCCAGCTATGTAACCTTTTTTTGCTATAGAACTTTATGATTATAAATTCATTTGCCACTGAATGCAGAAGTTGCGTGCTAGATATATT